>CM019170.2:22721285-23408023 GCA_009739505.2 Apolygus lucorum
TATTAATTTCAATTTCGTTTTTCTCTTATATAAGAATTTTCTAATTTTGCCTTTTCAATCATTACGCTTGAATGTTTCGCCGTTCGTATTCTTTATATAGTTTGCTTTCTCCTCAGTTCCATTGATTTTTTCTTTTATGTATAAATGGCCCATTCGTGGCATAAATGACCCATTCGTGGCATTCTTCTTCTTCTTCTTCTTTTTGAGTAGTACCATTACGATGGAGGAATTCCCTTGAAGCTTCCAGACGTCCTTTCCTGGGCTTCATGCTATTTTCAGTCCCTTTGACTTTTTTTCAAACATACTTCTGTTTGAAACCCAGAAGTATGTTTTAGGGAGAGGAGTGTGACGACCCTACATTTTATACGGGACAAACCAATTGGTTTGTTCCCGATTTGTTGGAGCTACGCCTTTAGAGATATCCGATTCATAGAGATATGAATCGATATCATCTTCGGGCTGGCTGATTAATCTAATCACTGGTTTGAAGGGGTAGGGTCGTCACACCCTCCTCTGACTAATTATGAACAATAAGGTGAATTTCAATCTGAAATTCATCCTATATTGTTACAGAACGCTCTGGTAGATTTGCGTATATTGGGTCGTCAAAATATTTTGCGACAACTCGTCAGTGCATGTCTTCTTAAACTGAAGGAAAGAAAACGAAACTGTTAAGAAAAATGGGTACATTATATCTCGAATCATTGATTGTATCAAGTACTGTGGTGTTTTTGTGGTCACGATGACAGGGAAAATTCTTCGAATCCCGGAGTCTTCAATGGCCTCGTTGATTTTTCTTACGAATTGGACAATGTTTTAAATCGTCACGGGCAAATATGCATTTCAGCTATTGCAATAAGATGGATGCATTTTTTGGGTTTAGACCTTTTTTTAGACATAGGATGTATCCTATGTATGGTATCTATGGATGTATCCGATGTAATGGTATACCATTCTGGGGTAAGAATGCCGATAAGCACGTGACTCGGTCTAGACTGCTCCCAATGAATTTAAAAGGACCTCTCGAAGTGAGAGGAGACGTTCCCCAAGGAGACAGTCGTATTGTAGGCCCACTTCTAGACGTTTCAAACGGAAGGATGAGTACGGTATTCACTCCTTGAGAAGTACGACATGTTGCGTTGAAGACCAGGAGGGAAGCGGTCCCCCTGAAGTCTGCGTCTGACAGTTTTGTCGGAGACCCAGTGGGATTGTCGCCTCGAGTTCCGGACCCTCGTTTCTCCAGTCCATTTTCTCACTAATCGATCGTTAACCACAAAGGTACCCCCCTTGCTTCGCCCTCACTTAAAATGTATACCTTAGCTGCGACAATAGTTCCTACTTTCAAGTATTCGATTGAGGTAAGCATCGTGCCCTGCATGCATGCTCCTACAGAGAAAATGAATGTGGATCGCTATTCCAATAACTTCAAAAGTCTAATCTTGTGGTAATTATTAACGCATCACGTTATTATCACTAAACAGCAAGAAATAATAATAAATAAAGTTCGAAATCGAAAAACTGAAGGAAACACAATCTCACTCGATTCGAAATGCTTGCATACGAGTCTACAACAAGACATTTTCATGTCAACCACTACACAACAAGGTAGTGAAGTAAGGTTGTTAGTTCATGTACCCAAGAATCAAAGTTTTCGTGACGATTTTTCAGTTCATGTGCCAAAGCAAAATGTAAGGTTGTTGATTGTTCTCTACGCAACACAGTGAGTCTATTTTATTTATTGGTCGCGTGAGCAAGATTTGCTTAGTTTTCGTGACGATTTTTCAGTTCATGTGCCAAAGCAAAGACATGAAAATGTCAATAAGACCAAATAAATCTTTATTCATACTCCTTTTAGAAGGCAAGATTGGGTTCAAGAAAGTAAGGGAGGCGGTAGCTCTTCTCAAATATATCTTTATAAAGTCTTTATATTTTTGTTATTAAAATTTATAATGCCACTGAAATTGTATTATTTTCTTCGAAAACTTGCTGGACATGATCATAAGGGCACACTTGCAGCTAATAAATTACTGTTGACCCGGACCGCGTAAATTTCTCCTCAACTAGTCTGATTCTGGTTACCTACCTAATTCATTTTTGTAATGTGATTTTGGTTTATTATTTTCAATAATAAACTTTGGAATCGACCAAGAAAAAAAAAATTTTAACACCCCCTCAAAATTTGATGGTTTACGTTTCAAGGTACGTAGAATCCAAAAATCGAATAAAAATGTGGCCGTCCGTCCGCCGTACGCGGCACTTTCCCCACTTAGCATTGACCGATTTTGATGAAATTTGGTATGTAGGCTCCATTTGGGGTCTAGTTGAGCCCCGAAGCTTTTGGTTGATGTAGGTCACTTCTAAGGGTTCCAAAATCAATTTTGAAATTTTGAAAACGCCCTTACTCAAAAAATTTTGATATAAAGGTATTGTTTTTCCTTCAATTTAAGATTCTATAGAATTTTTAGAATTTTTTGAGACCACGCGGAGCTCCATAGGACAAACCGTTCGCTCCCTACGACTATTTTAGGGTTTATATTGAAATTTTTTTTTTTTTTTTTTTTTTTTTTTTTTTCAAATCGATATATTTTATCAAAAATATCAATATCATAACAACTGAGCATTTGTGCCCATCAAGCTAATTTCTATGCATACAATATTTACGCTTTTTAGAGTTAGCAGCCCAATGGCTGCGCTCTAGAAGAGAACACCCCACGCACTACACTGTGTCAGTCACAAGTTCGTAGGGTTTTTTTCTATCCAGTCGCCGGACGGCATTTGTACTGTCTAGGAGACGGAGAACTTCGGGGTTTGTATGACCATGAAGCCGATGTTCGTGTTTAATAGCATGTTGCTTGATCGCTTCGCTGACGGTTTCCATTTTAAGATCACGATGGAGGTCGTCGTTGCGCACATACCAGGGGGCATTTACAATGCTCCCTAATACCTTATTTTGGAAAGTTTGTATAACCTTGATGTTAGATTTTTTCGTGCAGCCCCAAAGCTGGATGCCATATGTCCACACAGGTTTCAGGATTTGCCTGTATATCAGCAGTTTGTTGTGAACGGAAAGCTCGGAGTGCCTACCGAGTAACCAATACAGTTTTCTATACTTTATCTTCAGTTCTTCGTTTTTCTTTTTAACGTGCTCTTTCCATTTCAGTTTTGTGTCAAGGGTCATCCCCAAGTATTTAGCAGTATTAGCTATGGGTATCGCTTGTCCGTTCAGCATGATTGGCAAACTAGTTATCTGCTTGTTAGTGAAGCTGATCTGGGTAGATTTTTGTTCATTCAGATTGAGACGCCATTTTTTGGTCCATTCACTGATATCGTTGACGGTTCGCTGTAATTTTGAAGTGGCTTCTTCGAGGGATTCACCTACCGATAGTAGGGCAGTATCGTCCGCAAATGTCGCAATGATTGTGTCCTCGTTGCTTGGTACATCATTCGTATAAAGAAGATATAGGAGCGGGCCCACCACACTTCCTTGAGGAACGCCTGCCTTAATTTCCTTAAGACTAGAGTATGCTCCTTCATGCTTGACTCTGAAGTGTCTCTCACTGAGGTATGATTTTAGCAATAGGTAGTATTGATGTGGCAAGTCCCTTTGGAGTTTGTATAGTAGACCTTCATGCCAGACCTTATCGAACGCCTGGGAAACATCAAGGAAAACACTAGCACAAACTTGTTTCTTCTCAAGAGTGTTTTCAATTACTTCTGTGATGCGATGTACTTGATCTATAGTAGAGTGTTTTTCTCTGAACCCGAACTGATGATGAGGTATGAGTTCCTTTTCTTGAATGACAGTTTTCAGCCTCTTTATGAGCAATCTCTCAAAAAGCTTAGACATAACTGGTATCAATGATATAGGACGATAAGACTTTTTATCAGATGATTCCTTGCCTGGTTTTAGGATCATAATGACTTCTGCCACCTTCCAACAGAGAGGTACATATTTCAGTCGAATTACAGCATTTATGAGATAAAGTAACATTCGTATTCCTTCTGTAGGAAGTTGTTTGATGATGCAGCCAGTAATGAGATCGTATCCCGGTGCTTTACGCGTTTTGAGGTTTCGTATTTCCTCTTTGAGTTCGTTAAGTGATACCGGCCTAATGTGTTGTAAATCCGAGGAAGGGAGGATTGGAAAATCGTTGTAGGCAGGACTTCCAGGATGCGGGGTAAACGTATTTTCAAGATGTTCGGCAAATAGCTCGGTTTTCTCATCTGGACTTTTCGCCCATTCTCCGTCCTCTTTTCTAATAGGAGTTATGTGTTCTTTAGGCTGCTTGAGAGATTTAGTTACTTTCCATAAGGAGTATTCTGTATCCTTTTCGGGTGTCAATCCCATGAGTAATATAGCGTGGGTTTCTTGCTTGATTGCTTCAGTAAGAGCATCGAGTCTATTCTTTAATTTATTCAATTTTGCTTTGTCGCAAGGAGCTCTACTCTTTTGCCAGACATTTCTCGCTTTTCTCTTTTCTCTGATTAGCTCTCTTATTTCATAAGGATACGAGACGTTATTTTTCGATACTATTCCGCACTTAGGCGGGGTGGCGGTCCATGCAGCTCGTTGAATACACTTGATAAGGTTCTCAGCTTCATTTTCGAGCTGCTCTGGTGTTTTCAGTGGAACTGATAAGTTAATATTATGGGATATGTATTCCCGAAAAGTTTTCCAATCAGTATGTTGTGAGACTAATTTCGGCATATCTTCTTTCATTATGATTGTGTCACTTATTGTAAGCACGATAGCAGAGTGATCGGACATTAAACTTCCACAGTCTTCAACGTGAGTGAAATTGGTCGATACTCCTTTGATTACAAAAAAATCTATGAGGTCAGGGGTCTTCGTTCTGTCTGTTGGCCAGTAAGTAGGCTTTCCTGAGGAGTAAAAGTCACAGTTTAATTTTTTCCCAGCAGAGAATAGCTCTCGGCCTTTGGTTGTCGAGAGGCGTGAGCCCCAATATGTATTCTTAGCGTTGAAATCCCCACCAATTACAAAATTGGAACCCAAACTTCTAAAGAGTGAAACGTAGTCCTCTTCTTTCATAGCATAGCGTGGTGGGCAGTAGATGGCTGAAATGTTGCAGTTTTTGTTATTTATTCTAACGTTTATTGTAGTTACTTGCATGCATTCTTCTAGGATACTAGGTTGTTCATAGTGGTCAATGGCTTCATTTATAAAGATAGCTGAGCCCCCTCGTGCTTTTCTAGAGGGATGATCCGCACGATAACATGCATATCCTTTGATTTTCCTGTGAGATGATAGCGTGAAATGTGTTTCTGAAATCAAACAAATGTCTATTTTTCTTGATTCAGAAAAAGCTCGAGTTCTGGAGTGTTTTGCCGAAGTCCATTCGCGTTCCATGTTGCTATTCTGAATGTATTCTGCATTTTCATGACTTTCTTAATGTTGGCTTAATTTTCATACTCTTTTCGAGTACGTTGACTCTCTCAATCAGGAGTTTATTGGTTACTTTTTGTTCGTTAACCATTTCGAATAGCAAGGTGAGCATCTTGTCAACCGGTGAACTGATATGTTGACTGCGCACAGTATCGGCATAAGAAACCGTTGATTTTCTACTAGTACCAAATTTTTTCAAGTTACTATTTTCGTTGGGGGGTTTTTGATCTTTTTTTGATAATTGACTCGCTTCAGGCTTCCCAATCTTGGAGCCTTTTGTCTTATCTTTCATTTTCTGTAGCTCCCTGGCTACCTCACACCCACGATAGTTCGCTGGATGCGCATCTCCACAATTGACGCATTTTGCCGGTCCTTCATTGTGGGAGCAGCTCGTGGCTTCATGCTTTCCTGCACACTTCACGCAAATTGTATTATTATGGAAATTGTATTATTTTCTTCGAAAACTTGCTGGACATGATCATAAGGGCACACTTGCAGCTAATAAATTACTGTTGACCCGGACCGCGTAAATTTCTCCTCAACTAGTCTGATTCTGGTTACCTACCTAATTCATTTTTGTAATGTGATTTTGGTTTATTATTTTCAATAATAAACTTTGGAATCGACCAAGAAAAAAAAAAATTTTAACACCCCCTCAAAATTTGATGGTTTACGTTTCAAGGTACGTAGAATCCAAAAATCGAATAAAAATGTGGCCGTCCGTCCGCCGTACGCGGCACTTTCCCCACTTAGCATTGACCGATTTTGATGAAATTTGGTATGTAGGCTCCATTTGGGGTCTAGTTGAGCCCCGAAGCTTTTGGTTGATGTAGGTCACTTCTAAGGGTTCCAAAATCAATTTTGAAATTTTGAAAACGCCCTTACTCAAAAAATTTTGATATAAAGGTATTGTTTTTCCTTCAATTTAAGATTCTATAGAATTTTTAGAATTTTTTGAGACCACGCGGAGCTCCATAGGACAAACCGTTCGCTCCCTACGACTATTTTAGGGTTTATATTGAAATGTATAAATATATAAATCAAAACACGAGTGTGAATCGCAAAAGAGGCCTAATCTCCGTTCAAATTAGAGCTGACCGAAATGCGATCGATGGTTGGTGATTTTTTTTTGATTTTTTTTTTTTTTTTTTCGCTTCATATTGGATGGTTGGTGATTTTGTAGACGAGTGATCTCTATAGAAAAATAATAAACCATTGTGTAATAATTTGCAGCGTTTTTATATTGTGTTTGTTTTCGTTTTCTAGATGTAATCAACGAGTACATTCAGAATGAATAATCAGCAGAATATTATTGGATATACTTAGGCCATACTTTTGAGGTGAAAACTAGCCTCTGAAGTAGTCGTTTCTCTTGAGCAAACTTACAAGTTTCGATGATTTCAACGTTCGTTCTCGAATTCTTCAAACAATCGAAGGTTGAAACAAGCCTTTGAAGTGCTCATTTCTCTCGAGAAAACCAACAAGTTTCGGTGAGTTTAACGTTCATTTTTGACTTCTTCAAACAATCGAAGGTGAAAACAAGCCTTTGAGTGGTCGTTTCTCTCGAGCAAACGAAAAAGTTTCGATGATTTCAACGTTCTTTCCCGATTTTTTCAAACAATGCAGCGTTCTAGATTTCAGAGAGAACTGACCACACTCAATTTCGGACGATAGGCGTTGAGGCAGAAAAGATCAACCGATAAACCCTCCATTCAAAAGGACAACAATAACAAAAACCATGAATAACTGGTTTATCCACCGACGCACCTACTGGGCACCTAATTATGGGCATAGCCCCAAATAAACTTCAAATTTAAGGATGTTGATGAAGTTCATAAGGGAACGTTTCGGAGCCAACCTGCATCAGCTGTGAAACTTCAATTTGAATAGAACCACAGTTTCTCCCGAGCTATGAGCGAAGTTAGTTCTGGATGATACATCGATGAGGTACATTGTATTCCGAACTCTGGGAGCCATGGCACATGTTTCAGAAAATTCACATACATACAGAGAATTTGCAATTGCGTTGATGTGCAGAAGCTCCTGCACACTTTACAAGGGTGATGGTATATAAGAATGGAAGGTTGGAAAGGGTGGTCTCATGTGGTCCGAATTTCACCTGAGTTAGGCTAATAAGCTCATTCCGTTCTTGTTGTCTCTCATGTTTCTAATCCGATTCCGCAGCTCAAAGGAACAAATCCCTTTCAACGGCATCTCTTGAAAGTTTTGAGTAATTCAATTCGAGAATCGGTCAATTGAAGTATCAAGGCTCGCCAAACAAGGGAGAAATTCGAACCCGGAACTACCGGTAACGGGGTGATGTTCATCAGAAGTAAGAGAAGCGGGGGGTATGTTGACGACATTAAGTTGTTCCTTTGTTGTACAGTGCGTCGTCCGTTCCGGCCTGAGGACATCTATCAGTTCCCCTGCACTCTGAGAGGGTAAGAGAATTATGTGGTGGATCGTTACCGGGATCGGATTACTGGATGGTGCTGCCGTCTGGGTTCGTTTCTCTTCCATGAGAGGCTGTGTTCTTGTGAGATAATTTGGACGAGTAGCAGATAAGTCAAAAGTACAGCTAAGTACCTGAATGTTTACTCATTGATGTCTACTTACATTGACACCTTCCTTTCTTAAAGGGTTCAAAACGAACTAATCTAACGCTTCGCTCGAAAATCGAGCTGTCTGCAATTTTGGTTTATTATTTTCAATAATGAACCTTTGGAATTGATCGAGATGTTTTGCTAATCCCCCCTCGAAATTTATTGGTTTACGTTTCAAGGTACGAAGAATCCGAAAATTGAATAAAAACGCTGCAAATTATTACACAAAGGTTCATAATTTTTCTATATACATAACTCGTCTGCAAACAACGCAGCTTTGCCCTTGTTAACACCAACCAAAAAGGGTAAAAAACATCGATCACATTTCAGTCAGCGAAAATTTAGGCCTCTTCTGCGATTAACATTCGTGTTTCTGATTGATCGTAAGTCCAACCCTTAAATTCCCGTAGGGAGTGAACGTATTTTCCTACAGAGTTCCGCATGGTCTGAAAAAATTCTAAAAATTCAATACTATCTTAAACTGATCAAAAATCAATACCTTTATATCAAAATTTTTTAGGTTAGTACATTTTCAAAATGTCAACCCTTAGAAGTGATCTAAATCAACCAAAAGTTTGGGGGAACAACTAGACCCTACATACATACCCTACCCCACATACCAAATTTCATCAAAATCGGTCAATGCTAACAGAGGAAAGTGCCGCGTACTGCGGACGGACGGCCAAATTTTCATTCGATTTTTGGATTCTACGTACCTTGAAACGTAAACCAACAAATTTTGAGGGGGGTTTGAAAGAGTTGTTTTCTTGGTAGATTCCAAAGGTTCATTATTGAAAATAATAAACAAAAAATAGGATCATTAAATGACCATTAAATTTTGGCAGATAGCTTGACATCTCGACTACGTTATTGGGTTGAATTATGAGCTATTTACCCAGCTGGCACGTTATCGACCATCATATTTATGTTTATGTTTATTCATCGATGACGTATTTACATTACATCTTCACGCGTCCATCTCTACTCATTAGAGGTGTGTAAGACAAGGTGATCTGGCGGATTCGAATCCCAAACGGGATTCTCATTACAGAGACCAGGTCTTTTGAATCCGTTCACCCGTTCATTAAGTTCACTCACAAGACAAACAACCAAACAGTCAGAAGTCACAAAAACGAGCGAGTGTAAACCGAACGAGTAGGAATAGGTTACAATGAGTAGGTGAGGAGGTGATTTGAATGAATCGAATGAGCTTTAGCTAATTATTTTAATAGCTTATTTTAATACAAAAACGAATGAAAGATCGATTTTTTTAGCTTATTTTAATACAAAAACGAATGAAAGATCGATTCGGATCGTATGAGTCTTTGAGTGTTTTTGGTCTTTCAGTATTGTCTTTTTAGTTCACAGTTCATTCGAACGTTATTCTTCAAATGGATGATGGAAGGTTTTGCTTATATAACCACTTGCATCTACTTCTTTCCGTTGATATTTCCATGTCATTTTCACACATTCATGATCCATGTATAATAATTATACATGGATCATGAATGTGTGAAAATTATCAATCAATTATTGATGTGTAATTAATTTGTTTTGTTGGCACATCTGCTGTTGTGCTCGGAACTTTTCCGGAAAACTCGATTGGTGGGTTAACCCTTAGCTTCCCAAATTATTAAATTTTTCAGCTAATTTTTTGAAACTTTTTTTTCTGGCTCAGAGTAGGCCAAAATAAGTTAAAATAGTGAAATGTTTGAAAAAAAAAGTGTTTTAGTGTATTAAATTGAATGTTGCCCGAGAGCAACACCAGGAAGACTAGAGAAGAATGTGTTGCTCCACAGCAACACCAGGAACACTGGAGAAGGATTTGTTGCTGCATAGCAACATCAGGAAACCACAGCACTTTGAAAATACATAACGTGGGTAATTTTATTTCAGGTACAAATCACAATAACACAACAACTTATCCATAAAAGAGGAACTAAAAAACCTTTGGTAAAATACCTTTCATATTTTGAAGAAAAAAAATATTATTTCTCAATAAAAAGGTACGTTTTCTTTACATCATACTAGAAGTAGGTTTATGACCAGAACAAAGTCATTGAATTGAAAAATTGAGCTTGTACATAATTGCACATCAAAACAACTAAAAAGTCAAAGTAAAACGAGGCAACCTGAGACAACTAAAAAACTCGCTGCGAATGTGCTACGGGCGCCAGACGGTACACAGTGTAGAATTTGAGATTCTGAAGTACGCACGGCTGTTACACGGATTTTACGTTCGCGCATGCGCATCGGCTACTATCAGTCCGGGGGTGATGATTTTCATAGGGGACCATTTACAATCTAATCCGCATAATCCCTGAAAATTTCATTGAAATCGGATGGAAAATGTAGAAGTTATGGCCGTTACAAGGAAATTCACGTTTGCACATGCGCAGTCGCTTCTATCAGTCCGGGGATGATGATTTTCATAGGGGACCGTCTACACACCAACCCGCACAATCCCTGAAAATTTCATAGAAATCGGACAATAACTTCGTATAGTTATGCGCGTTACAAGGAATTCATGACAGACAGACACACAGACACGGAACCAAAATTGTTCAGAAAGCGAGTGAAAATTTTGATTTTGGAGAACTTTTTTTTTCATCCTTGAAAAGTGAAAACAAAACTTCCGCTACCTTGGTAGACTCGGAAGCAATAAACCTTGCAGGTAACAAACAGATAAGTAGGTAACTAAAAATTAATCAGACGAAAAAAGGCTCTAAATTCTAAATAAAGATTTCACAAAGATTGTTTTTCATAAAGATTGTCGTTGTTATCTTCCTCAATAATAGGTACAGCAGCTGTTGGCAACTCTTCAGGGTTTTGCTCTTTCAACTGTGACAAATACAGGAGCATTTGTCCCCTTGACGTAAATTTTGGAATCTGTAAAAAGGCCAGAACAAAAAATACTATTACACTGGAAACAATAGCTAGGTATAAAAAAGCTGGAAATAACTAACATCAACCATAACCAAACAACAATCATCTACCTAAGAGAATCGTTCATCCTAGTGTTGCTCCAGAGCAACAAACATGAAAAGCCAAATACAACAACCATCCTGATGTTGCCCTGGAGCAACATCTTTTTTTTTTTTTTTTTTTTTTTTTTTTCTTTTTTTTTCTTTTTTTTTCATTAACTCCCCTCAAGACAAAATGTCTTTGGTGACGGAGGGGGCACGCCATAAATTCAAAAAAATAAAATAAATAAATCAAATATAATGGGGAGGACGCCCAGGACTCACCCGACGCCGGCCCTAGGGATAAGGGAAGATGAGGAAGGTGGGGGTGGGAGAGAAGGATGAAGGGAAGTGCCTCTATAGAACGACCACCAGTTCAAATATGAGCCGAGCAGGACACGGGTGGTGATACCACGGAGTACGCCTACTGAGATGCCCAACTCACGCAACTCCGTGGCACTTTTCCCGCACCACACACCGCGCCATGACAAGGTTGCAGCCATCACCCTGATGTTGTTGGGTTCCACTCCTTTTAGCTCCGACACTGCTTGCCGTAAATCATTTGTGTCATATTTCCTTATCTTGGCCCGCCAAGTCTGCTCCATGTCCAAGCTGCCATTGACAACTTGGACATCCAGGATAATGCAAGACTGGTCGGGCTTGACGGCAACAATGTCGGGCTTCTTACCCTGGTCACTTGGCATGTGATACAATCTCTCTCTCTCAACATCCCAGCCGCTAGATGACAAAGCACCTGCTATCTGCTTGGCGACCGCATCATGACGTAGAATGCGGCCACCATGAGTCCGAGGACACTGCTGCACTACATGATATAAATGTTCATTTCCACTCCGACAGGCGCGGCAAAGGGGTAGGGTTGTCCCGCGACTACCTCTTGAACACCTCACCGCAGTTGGCAAAGATGCCACGCGGATGGCGTGAAAGTGTCGGTAGTCGCGGGCCCCAATGCCCTCCGAAGCCCAATCTACCCATTGGGATGAGACAAGGCTTTCGGAGCACTGTCGGAGTTCTTTACCATCTACCGATTCATGCAGCGCAGCAGCGAACTCAGCAGACGAACTGGGTTTTGGAGCAGATGGTGTTGCTCGGTCGCACCATGCTAACTGCTGCCTGACAAAATCAAGATCAGCAGCCGCACGGGCGACCTCCCAGCTCGACCCTTGAAGGGCTAGCAGGCGCCGGCGGCGCAGAGAAGGGATACATGCCGAGAGAGACACAATGCCAAGCCCACCGGATTTGACCGGTGCATGAACATAGGCACTTGGGACACCAGGTGGGAACTTCAGCCAAGAGCGCACAGCAGAGCGAACTTCTCGATCTAATTCTTGCAGCCTCCCCGCCGTAAGCCTGCCAAAGACTAACCCATAGGTTAGCTTTGGCAGTAAGTACGTGCGAAGGAGGCGCAGCTTCTGCTGTGGCTTCAATGGAGCCTTGGTAATGCGAGCTAGCGCTCTACCAAGGTCCACACGGCTGGCAGTTATAGTGGCCACCCCCATGAAGTCGACTCCAAGGTACCGCCAAACCTCCAACATGGATCGAGATGGGATGGGGGACTGTCCAACGACAAAACCCCCATCCACTACTTTTACCTTATGTTGGCGACCCGACGGGACCAAGGAGACCGACCCACACTTATCAGGGTTAACCACAAGTCCACACCCGGCTAGCTGCTTAGCAAATGCATTGAGGGCGATCTGCAAGCCCTCACGGGTTTCTGCGAGTAGTATAACATCATCGGCAAAAGCCAATGCTCCTACTCGCACCCCAGGGGCGAGATCAAACCCTACTTCTGTGGGCAGCTTACCCAAGGCCGTGTCCACGACCAGGTTGAAGAGGAGTGGTGATAGGGGATCCCCCTGGCGTACCCCACGCCCGATCCGTACATCCCCTGACACCTCACCTCCTGCCTCCAGGACCGTCACGCCTTCCTGGTACAGACAGGCCACATACTCGATTAACCGAGATGGGGCCCCGACACCACGAAGGCAATCGGTCAGGGCAAGGTGACTGACTGTGTCAAAGGCCTTAGCGACGTCCAGAGCGGCGAGATGGAGTTGCCGGCGTTTAATACGGGCCAGCGAGATGACAGTTTGGAGAACTGTAAGGTTCTCCGCTGTGCCATCCGCTGGCCGAAACGCTCTCTGGACATCACCAATGACACCAGCCACCTGGAGGCGAGATGCCAGTACTTTTTGGAAGTGGCGGAAGACTACCGAAGATACAGAGATCGGTCGATAGCCTCCAGGCCCACTTCCCCCTTTCTTGGGAATAAACACGGTTCGGGTACGGGTTAATGCTTTCGGGGGTCTTCCCGCAAGGAGGAGCAGGTTGAGGATGAGCAGCTTAATCGTCTTAGGTGCTTTATTCCAGCGTCGGGCGGAAACACCATCGGGTCCAGCGGAAGTGGAGTTCCTGACACGGCACTTGTGTGCCTCGTCAGACAGCACCGGCGAGCACATGATGCTGTGCAAGGATTCCCTGGTGGAGACTGGGGGAACCACACACTCCCCAGGGTCGTGACTGGGAGCACTCAGAAGTGGCTCCCAGAAATCCACAAACTCCTGGAGAGGGGGTTGAACTTGATTTTCCCCAGGCTCCTCCAGTACCTCCGCAGCGACACGCGCCGGATGCTTCCTCCACAAACTCTGAACCCGGTGGTACTCCCGCCGTCTTGCTTGTTTAGCTGCTCTGCGACCTCCACGCAACACCATTCTGGGAGGAGGTCCCCCCTGGTGCCGCGTCACGGTCGCATCCCCAACCCGCGGGAAGATTCTCCCTAAATAGGCTGCAACCTCGTCTTCCAGGTTATCCAGCCCTTCAACAGCCCGCCTCACCAGATCCTGCAGGTAGGTGCTTTCATAGCCTTCAATACGACCTACCTGCCCCCCGAGCCTCAAAACTTCGGTCTTCAGATCGGCAAGAAGACCGGAGGTCCCGGGGGAGGGATACTGAATGGCAGGCTGCTGCTCCACATCAGCAACAGGAGATGCGGGAGAAGCCCCACTGCTATTTGCCAGGATAGCTTCCTGGACAAGCTGCTTATAGTGGGGCTTCAGGCGGATGTTCTTGATTGCAATGACTGTGCGCGTGGGAAAACGTTCATTCAGATAAACATTAATATTACGTACCCCATTACGCACAGCCACTGCCTCATCTGCCGCCATCCTGCGCAATTCCTCGGAAGCATACCTGGGCTGTATTCGTTCAATATCAATAGCAGCATTAGCAGCAACAGGATGCTTCCGTCTGATGTGGAGACCAAGGCCGGACCTGGTAGTGAATGCCCGCTCACAATGGGCACACTGGTGGTTCAAAGAGGCAGTGGATGAGGATGAGGGTAGGGATGATGAGGAAGAGGAAGAGGGGGAGGATGGCCGATGCCCCTGCCTGGGGCGCCTCTGAGCGCCTCCCCTAATACCCCGCGAGCCAATGGGCTGGCGGGGGTTATGAGGCTGGTCTTGGGCATTTTCCATAACGGGGGGGCGCTTGTAGTGAAGGGTCAGGGAACCCGTTAACAGGGGTCCCCTCCCTAGTCGCCAGAGGGTCATTCAGCCACCCCTGGAAATTCAAGAGGGGTCCACCAGGGGAACCTAATGGGACCACCTCTGTCCATCCCAGGGGGCCCGGGTTGTGCGACGGGGACGCATGACCTTGACTTGGGTAGGGATAAGAAGGGCTCCGAAGAGATAAAAACACCCTCTATTACCCTACCCCAACAACCCAGCTACCTTCCTGCAAACTTTTCACAAAATCCTACAGCAATTTTCTATACCTTGGAGTCTAGTGAATGTTGAAAAAAAGTTTCAGGTCGCTAAGTTGCTATTTGTACACAAAACAAACAAATAAACTTACCTCGTTTCGTGTCTCGTCCATTGTTGCAGAGGAACTGAACATATTTATCTGTTATCACTGGTTTTTTGGCGCTCAAACCGGTCTAAACCGACAATTTGTAGACTCTAGAAATAGCTAAAGATGCTAACACGGATTACCAGTAAAAATCATTGCCCGCCTTTTTTTAAAAAATCGCTGAAGTCCATGTTGCTCCACAGCAACACTGGGAAGCTAAGGGTTAATAAACGAATGACCATGTTCATTTTGACAACCCGTTCAGTTCAGACTCCTGACCAAAATTATTCTAAGAGATGGCAGTTTGGTAGCCTCATAATTAGTGTTGTTGATCAATTTACCCATTTTCCGTGACATAAAATGTATCAGAATCCTTATGATTTTTTAATGAATTCTTATGATTAAATCATCACTAGAAACTATCGCAGGATACTTACCAACCTAGCAACTTTCTTGAAATTAATTTGTCGATCTTTGATAAATAAGATGTCATCAGTTGATTGAAGATAAATTGGAGTAAACCGATCGTAGCAACTATGTTTAGTAAGTTACCTGTTAATTTGTTCAGCGAATAATAATTGATATTTATTCTGTTTTTCATTAATTAGGTCGTTTGATGTTGCCCTGTAAATTGTTTAGGGTTATAGGGGAGTAGAATGGTGTTTGGTGGTGTGGTTGTTTAGGGTTGATTGGGAAGATCTCTACGAATAGAATAGAGGGTTGAGGTGTAGAATGGTGGACTGCGAGGAGGGATGCGGTGTCTGATGGTCCCGTATTAATTGATGCAATAAACGCAATAAAATTACGTATCTAATCTTTTATCTTATAGGAAATAATCGTTGCTCGTGAAGTAGTGTTCGTCAATTTCCAGTACATGCACGATATACATCATACAGTACATTCTATGCACTTGTGATTAATTTTGAACCATCGTCGGATAAATTAAACCTGACGAGAATATCCACTTCTGGCACACCTCGATGATGCAACTACCTAATCGACCTACGTTAGAGCATGTAATTTCGTCCATAATTAATAATAGTTCCAACGGCTATCTGCTGTTGGCGGAGTTGGCGTAGAGACGGCTTCAAATTTCGATCCCCTCCACGTTGCTTACCTACAGGGTACGGCAGCTTCAAGGACTTCGCTAATTAGGGTAGTTATGGACTGACCGATCCTCTTGTCCATTCAACTGAATTACCATGGTTGAATACCGTACTGAAATCCGGTTTCATACCCGAACTAATATCACGTGGAATCAACTCTTGACCTCGTATGAAATATGGAGTTACAAGCTAACATCTTAACGATATAACGTCACTTTCAGTTTATATTGGTTTCAAAGGCTGATATTAAATATCAAATATACAAAAATTTCATGTACCACCCATTTTGAATTTGTTCATACGTCCCAATGATGAAAGTTTGACACGAATTTATTGGTGCTCTTCTAGATCTATTCAAGAATGAAGTAGTAAACAAAGCTGTTGGCGGAAATGGCGGTTTTCACGGTGTTTCACGTTCTTTTGATCAGATGTCGATGGCCGCTGACTGGCACGGATCATCCGCACGGGGTTTCATATATCAACTTCACTAACGATGCCTATCCGGACGTAATTGGGTTAGCGATGGAGAGGAGAGACAGCGGATCAGTTTTAGAGAGAGAACCTGAGTATCTGATACAACAAAGGTACATTCACCTCCGTTGATGAGGCTTTCGGTCGTACGGACTTTCTGGCACGAATAACTTCCAACGTTACTCCACAAATTGGTTTGTCTTCGGGTTATTAGAGTTCTGGGCTCAAGTAAACACACAAAGACTTCATACTCATTTACTCAGCAGATCAATCAACATGTAGATTTTCTCTTTACTTTGTTCCGATGTCGGATCCCATCAAACTTTGCTTTTCTAACTACATTAAAGCTCAATATATAAAACTCAGTTTTTTCAATTGAAGATCTTCACCTTAATCGTGGAGTTCAGGCATATCGGAAATTCATGAGTGCTCGGATAATTCCATCCTTCCGTCAACAGGTTTTACGAGTCCATGTTATTCTTTGTGAGAAATATCCGAACATATACAGACCACCCATCCTGGCAGTCGGTCATCTATATTCCTACAGAAATTCAGTTGAAAATCTTTGCTAGATTTGCTAGATTTGGTTATAGCGAATGATAAATTTAGATCGGAAAATAGGGAATTTGCCTCACAATTTTTTAATTTTTTTCTGCGAAAGAGGGTTCACTGATATGGAAGAAAACGCTGCTAAAAAACGCATCCAAAAAATTTAGAGAATTTAAGGAAGATAGAAATTTTAAATGTAGCGGCAGTCTGTAACGTGAAGAGTTGCCCCTTATGGCAGCAGTGCTACCTCTGAAAGCGCACATGAAAACCATTAGCTTACGTGATGGAACGCACGAGTGCGCCGCAAACTGACAGAAAGAAACCAGACACCAAACTCACCAAAAGCAGCAATTTTACTCACTACTTTTCACATTAGGTACGATTCTACTACCTATTAGTTTATCAAGTATTATTAGTCTTCACCTTCTCCTATTTAGTTTCTATATAAGTTAATTTTTGATATTTGGATCACATTATTTGAGTGGATCGTTTCATGTGGTCACAAGGGCGCCTACAACTCTACCTGTTGACATTCTCTGACACTATTTGCCGAAACTCCTTTTACGCTTTGCCAAAGCACGAGGAACCTCGGGGTATGAGGTACCTAATAAGTTTCCCTCAATTTTTGCGGCGTTTTTTGCTTCACTTGTTTAGGCATTTTCTTCTACAGTAATTTTTTCCCTTGGTTATTCTGTGTTAAACGTTATCTAGTACCCTATTATAGGATTTGACTTGAAATTCCAGAATCTACAATTGAGGCAAATTCCCCATGGGTGGAGAGGACCCTAAATGAGGAATTTCATCGAATTCTGTTTGCATTTTTCCTGAATAGTTAATGGTGTGGGATGGATGAAAATCGGGCTGATTTCGGAAAATAAGTCTCCTGTTATTTTTAGGAGACAATCAAAATTTTTGATTTCAAAACTAACCGGGAAAACGGACGTGAAGCGGGAACGCTCGCTGATTGGGCTGTTCGGATCGCCATCTCCTCCCAGTGTTGCCCATTGGGACGACGAAATTGTTTTTTCCAAGAGAAAAGTTATCAAACAAAAACAGGGGAAACCTAATTTTCCCCATCTTGCTTTTTCTATATTTTTCTTCAGTTTTTCGATTTCGAACTTTACTGTTTCGTGAATTTTTGCATCTGGGGACTATAGATTTCTCGATCTCAGCGCTTCAAGCGGCCATAAATGAACTATTCCAGGATGACGTCATTTTCCCGGTTTTTTTAAACATTCGTATTTTCTACACTGTTTTGTTTATTCGTTAAATAGGAAGTTCGGGCTGAAAGTTTGCCTTGGGAGGTTTTTCGAGGTGCTGAATCCGATTTTGGGGTCAAAAATAGGAAATTCCGACATGGTTAAATTCCTCATTCTGTTGATCAGTGAAGTCGTTGTGAAATTTCCCAAGAAATGGAAGACGTTCAAGTTTTTTCCGCAATAGATTCGTGGTTCGAGCTGCCTGATTTTCCACCAGATGCTCGTAACGTTCTCGCCGTTAACGCTGGCTCGAAAGGCCCTCGTTTTATACGTGGCGGGAAAACTCTGAGCCGAGTAATGTAATCGGCGTTGAGAATATTAAGTGAGGCTGCGAGCAAAATCTCCATCACTGGGAGAACACGGCGTTGGTTGGAGACGACGTCCCGAACGCGTTCACCTGCATTCGGAATCACGTTTTCCGCAGTCACCGCTCGCTTCGGAAGCAGTTGAGGAATAATTTAGGACGATGAATCGTAAGTGCTCCTGGCGAATTGTGAAAACGCTTAGTTAATTTCGATGTGAATCTTCTATTGCATGAAAAACGACATTTTGGCGTCCATTCATGGGTCCAAGTTACCTACTAATAACATTGTGGTCCAGTCTATTGTAAACTTCCCCTTACGACAAAACGAAATAGCAGATTTTATTCAAATAGTTTTGGAGTACCGATGAGTAGTTAAATATTTACCCCGTGATTGGTCGCATCAGAAAATGACCTACAATAATATATTTTGATAAGTATCTATTAATTATTCTGAAGAACAAATTTAAAATTGTGCGGAGTTTTAGAATGAAAGTGAAAAGTCAAATTTACATGTTAGCAATACAAGAATTTTATTGAAGTGAAATAAAATATGGGTACAGGCGATGGCAGAAATTTTATAATTACCTAAGGATGTTCTTCAGCGAATAAAGATAGGTACCTAACTAAAATACCTAATAATATAAATTTGGTAAATTGATGCCACATAAATTTTAAATTAAACATAAATTAAATAATTGTCTTTTGAGTATAGCTGAAGGATTTGCGAAGGACTCCGAATGTTTGGGGTCGAAATTTTCGTTTAGTCAGGGTAAATCTAATCTGCCCTGACCTTATTCCCTCTGGCAGGAGGTCGCGCAGAAGGTGAGATGGACCTCACTCACCAAGATCCGTTTAGCCAGCAGCAAGATGGTGCCAAATCCAGAGGCACCATCTTGGTTATCCTCCGGTCAGGATAACCATGTGAATTTTCGGGTTTCACTAGCTTGAATTTCCCGAACAGTTCACGGACTTCGAGAGGTGAAATTCCGCATATAAGTCACACGAGAGAAGAAGTCGAAAAACTCAGATGAAAGAATTAGCTGATGAGGCTTTCAAGAACGGAAAGGGAGTCCATCTCGTTGACTGCAGGACTGGAGATCAAAAGTTCTGGTGTCAAATTGACCAGTGATCCAGTTCAGATAACATTCACTCCCGATAACCGAATATAAGAAACAAAACTTCGAAAGATATAGCTAAATAGCAAATAGCTAACCACCTACTTGTTGGCCTAAGCTCCCCGCTGATCTATTTGCTGTTTATTATATTGAGTTGATTGGGAGCTCATTAGGTATATTCAATTTGTCAAGGAGCTAACTGTATGACCTTGCAGTATTGAAGGTTAGTTGGGTATAAACAAACGATCACGTGATCACTTCACTCCCAGTTTGAAAGACGTAGGAAACCCTGAAATTTGCAACCAAATCGGACAACAATTGTGGAAGCTATATTTCACAGTACGCCTAAAATCGTTATTCTGATTCAAATGGTGATTGAGGAATTTTTATAATTATCAGTATGTTGTGTGCAGATCAAACACGAGATTATGGCACAAAAAAAGTCAATTTGATTTTTCCGAATGATTGCTATCACCGGCTAGAGCCCAAACGTGATTGCAGCATGAACAAAGAAATTCCTATAATGTTGCTATCTAGCCCAAAATTATCATGAAAAAAGCATGAAAAAAGTTTTCATTTTTTCCAAATGGTTGTCATCACCAGACATGAAGCTACTAGAGCTAAATAGTAATTTTAGCGAAGGGTCTAACTTTTTAGGACGTCCCACAGTAAGACTTGGGCGTCCTTATGCGATCGGTCTGGGGTAAAGTTGGACAACACTCAACAGAAAAAAAATAACCACACAGTAATCCGTTTTAGACCATTCTGAATCCAAATCCGCGAGAAAAACCATAGGTGTATGTCTGTGTGTGTGTGTGTGTAGGTGTGTGTGTGTGTGTGTGTGTAACAAAATCTTGTGTACTCTGCACAGGCCTTAGTTCTCAACCGATTTTCCTGGTTCTTTTTTTGTTCGTCGCGGAAAACTATCTAGTTGTGCACTACGTCGCCGGAATTTCGAATTTTGCCTTTTAAGAGGGGGAAAGGGGGGGGGGTTAATGCTCGAAAAATGTGCGTTTTTGGGCATAATCTTGTGTACTCTGCCCAGGCCTTAGTTCTCGAACGATTTTCGTGGTTCTTTTTTCGTTTGACGCGGAATACTATCTGGTTGTGCACTACGGCGCCGGAATTTCGGATTTTGCTTTTTAAGAGGGGGAAAGGGGGGGTTAATGCTTAAAAAACGTGGGTTTGCGTGCATAATCTTGTAAACACTGCCCAGGCCTCAATTTCCAACCGATTTGCGTGTTTCTTTTTTTGTTTGACTCAAATAACTTCCGAGTTGTACATGATTTTACCAGAGTACCAAAATTCGCAAGGGGAGGGGGTGAGTGGGGGGATAATATTCACAAAATATCCGATTTTTCAATATTTCGGTTCCTTTACTGCTTACTAATTGTACCCAAGCTTTGAAATTGAGGAAAAATTCTCATTATACCACCGGATTTTCTTGAATTATTCTCTGTACCACCATGGAACTAATAGTGGTGCCACCATGGTGCCAGGACATGGTGTCATGATGCCATAAACCGCTTATTTCGTGTTTTTTTTTTTTTGTGGTTCACCTTGAATACGGATTTGAACTTCGACGGACTGCCTACCAAAACTAACAGATGAATGTTCAATGTTACGAGGTATTTCCGCTTTGGTGCCAGACTGGCACCATTGTTGGCGTTGGGGAGGTGGTGGTGGTGGGGGGGGGGGGGGCTGAACTCGAATTCGCATGTTGGGTATCGTAGATCATTGATTTTAAAATGCTCTTCAGATTCGAGGCTCCCATGCCGCTAGAAATGTTAAGGTGGATAATGGGGGGGGGGTCAGTATTTCTTGCCTAAAGTAATAAATAAATTACATCGAGTGAAACAGTTTTATCACTTAACAACTGGTTAAACTGATCTAATGCTTATCCAATGGGGCGTCCCCTGGAATGCATGCATTACTAAACAATATGTTTCTAAATTTTATTGTTTCCAAATGGTTGATAACGTCAGTTTTTAAGTCCTGAAGAAGGTAATAAATTTACCGAAAGCTCGGCAAGAGAGGAGATTAATTCCATTTGACCCCAATCACTTGACGTAGTGTGTTTTGTGGGGTCGTTTTACATATTTGCTCACCAGCCAAACGTGAGTACAGCACAAAAAGCCTTAAATAACATTTACTTATTTTTACCAGCTAGAGCTACAAAGATCCTGTAGAGGATATAAAAAAGTTATAATTAAAGATAAGATAAGGAAACTTATCTAAATTGTTAAGTATCTGACTGCATCAAAAGAGTAATAATTACTGGCCGTTTCTCTTTTAAAAGCTCTGAACATATTCTACATTTTATATACATAATGGAAACGTGCGTTTATTGGTTGTAGCCAGAAATGTAGTGGCCGTGTGGGTACTCTATGAGTTTGTAGAGACGAGTAGAACGTGAATATGAACTCCTAATATCTTCAAAGCATACCCTGTGCATACAGTATGTTGGTATGGTATTCTGATAATCGAAAAAACCAAGAATTGTGTTTAAAAATCTTTCTAGAAGAAATTGCAACACCATTGTTTCTTTTCTTGACCATACCTTCAACTGAAAGAAATCTTTAAAAATTCGCTCATTAATTCATGCTGCATGAATGGACTCTTTTCCATTATGGACATTGGATATTCATTTCGACCTATTGTTTATAAATGGTTCAAGTCATGTCACGTAATTTTGTTTGCCGTATGACGAAAATAGAAGCTGCTCCAGCGCTGTTCACTTTTTGATTTTGCTTTGATGTTCTCGTCCGAGAGCAAACAACCGAGGTTTTTTATGACACGTTATTATTTCGAACTTCGTCTTGTGACGGAAAAGTTAGTAGGGTCGGAGCGCAGAAAAAACTCCTTTTCCGGGGGGTTTCGAGCGTTTCATACGTGCCACTTTTGGCACAAGAGGGGGGAAGTTAGGGGGTAGATGGACAAGGGGATGAAGTGGAAGGGGTTGTAGAAGAGAAATCCTAAGATTTATGTGCCGGGGTTTACGACTTAGGGGTGGACCGGGAGGTGAAGGGGAGAAAGAGTCGTAAAGCCTGGCAAGCCCTCGGATACCCACGTCGGGGAAAAGTGTTAGGAGTGACTGTTATAGCAGTGGATCGTAGGGGGGCCATGGTTAGCCCTGAGGGAGATCCAAGGGTCGGGAGTCCTCGTTGATAAGGGCTGGACCCCGAAACTGTCCGAAAGGATTGACTATTATACGAGCTACGGAGTGGAAAGAGGATCTTCTTCACGGAAATGTTAAACATAAAAGTGAGTCCTTCTCATTTGGCGCAGAACTCGAGCTGATTTAGACCTGGAGGAGGTTAGATTAAGAGGAACGCACTTGAATCAGAACATCAAAAACTGCATCGTACAAATGAGAAACACAAACGACCAGCATTTCTTGAACCATTTCATTTTTTATGGAATCACTGGTAATAAATATATGAAAAAAAACCTCTGCTTTACAGATTTCTTGGAACATGGATATCTCTAACAATATTATGATTAGGATTCCCACAGTCTTAAGATACATCTATCATAATATAATAGATTATATTATATGTAATATATTATATTTCATCAGTCTTAAGAAATCTATGTCAAAATTTGATCGTATTTTCACACTGCACCTTGCTGTTGTACCGGAAATCATATTGTCACCCCCCCCCCCTTCCATCTACTTGAAAAATCGTGATCCTATGTTTTATATGAGATAGCCTTTATTTTACATGAGACATATAATATGTATTATGTAAAAATTCGCCCAAACAGTCATGCTGCACACTAGGTACCTTCTTCACAAAAATTCGCTCGCTCAGTCATACTGGAGAGTCGATAACTACCATAAAAGTAACTTGGATGTGCCACTGCTATGACCCTAGGAAGGACTAATTGCTATCAGAAGTTAGTATGCAACATTCATACAAGACATATGTATACGTCAAAAGTTGATCATATTTTTCAAACTACAACCCCCATTTTGGTTTATTATTTTCAATAATGAACCTTTGGAATCGACCAAGAAAAAAAAAAATTTAACACCCCCTCAAAATTTGATGGTTTACGTTTCAAGGTACGTAGAATCCAAAAATCGAATAAAAATTTGGCCGTCCGTCCGCCGTACGCCGTACGCCGTACGCCGTCCGCCGTACGCGGCACTTTTGCCACTTAGCATTGACCGATTTTGATGAAATTTGGTATGTAGGCTCCATTTGGGGTCTAGTTGTGCCCCGAAGCTTTTGGTTGATGTAGGTCACTTCTAAGGGTTCCAAAATCAATTTTGAAATTTTGAAAACGCCCTAACTCAAAAAATGTTGATATAAAGGTATTGTTTTTCCTTCAATTTGAGATTCTATAGAATTTTTAGAATTTTTTGAGACCACGCGGAGCTCTGTAAGACAAACCGTTCGCTCCCTAAGAAAATTTAAAGGTTTATATTGAAATATATATATATATATATATATATATATATATATATATATAAAAATCGAAGCACGAGTGTGAATCGCAAAAGAGGCCTAATCTCCGTTCAAATTAGAGCTGATCGAAATGCGATCGATGGTTGGTGATTTTGATTTAAAAAAAAAAAAAAATTTTTATTTTTTTTAATTTTTTTTATTTTATTTTTTTATTTTTTTTTCCTTCATATTGGATGGTTGGTGATTTTGTAGACGAGTGATCTATATAGAAAAATAATAAACCATTGTGTAATAATTTGCAGCGTTTTTTCCTAAGAAATCGTGACCTAGAGACATCCATGTCAGCATTCTCCCACACAAACTGCATATATGATACCTTCAACTCAAAAATTCGCTCATTAGTCATACCCATACTACTTTTCATAGTACAACCCCCCTTTTCACATGAGAAATCGAGACCTTGAGACATCCATGTCAGCATTCTCTCAGCCATACTGGATATTTGATACCTTCAACTCAAAAATTCGCTCATTAGTCATACCCATACTACTTTTTATAGTATAACCCCCCTTTTCACCTGAGAAATCGTGACCTAGAGACATCCACGTCAGCATTCTCTCAGCCATACTGCATATTTGATACCTTCAACTCAAAAATTGGCTCGTTAGTCATACCCCACAATGGATATCACGTTGCATACGTAACACGTTGGATAACACGAATGCACTGAGTTAAAAATCAACATCCAAAAACATTCAACCCCAGCATTTAACCTTGACAAGCATACCTAGTGACTTGTATAGGAACAACAATTTTATTGCCATGCTTAAATTATTCAAGGATTCAGATGTACTGGGCCAAATTTTCGTCTATCACTTCAAATTTTCAGAAATTTTCACTTTCAAATTCGGAGCAATCTGGACGTAGTAGATGAAAATCACGTCCCCAGACGTCAAATGCTTGAGTATAAGTTCTGTAATTCCCGTCCCATTGCTCAGAAGATAACATCAGGTAGTTTGGGGTTGCGCAGAACCAGATATGACTGAAAATTTGACGAAAAATGTGACGAGTTAATAGAATTTACTGTGATTGCAGGGGGGGGGGATACAGATCCAACGTCCACTTAACCTTCCGTTAGTGGCGTGTATGTGAGGCATACATGTCTCTCTTCAGTCGCCTGTCAAGCTTCACCCAAGTGGGGGGTGGAGGGCGTTTCCTCTCCGATTCTTCTCTGGCAATGTGAGGAGTCCCTCAATTGCCCTGAAGTCCTTTGAACCCCAATCGAGATAACGGTATGTTGTATTTGTCACATACATGCCACCATTTGTGTAATTTTTTTCAAAAGTTATTTTTTCACTTGGAACTAACTCAATTGGTATTTGTCACACCAATATATTCAAGTTTCAAGCAATGTATTCTAAGTAAACCCAAGAAGTATGGGGTGAAAGTATTTGCACTCGTTGATGCTCAAGTGTTCTACACTTACAGTGTGGAAATCTACGCCGGACAGCAACCAGGAGGGCCCTTCTGCGTCAGTAACAAACCAGCGTATGTGGATTTTTTGAAAAATTGGAGTCCTAAAGATTTATTTGATGAAGGTATCTGTCTAGTCAGTTTTTTCAAGCGTAGGTGGGCTACTTTTCTAGTCCGAATTTGGGGTTTGGATTGTCTTTACAATCACTTTATGAATGTGTTCCTTCTTGAAAATGTGATTTACTTACCTCTTTTACTCAGTCAGCTCTCAAAAGTTTCGAAGCTTATAATTACTCGTAACTTTGTTGTAGTATCTAAGCATTTATCTCTATGTCAGCTCTGCAATTTAATATAAGACTGAAATGTATTATACCTAAGACTGATTTTTCAAAAATATGTAACTTAACAAGTTTAAAAAAAATTTAGTTAAGAAATGAAGACCACAGGGGAAGAACGCACCAAATCGATTTTTTGCGAAAAATAGGTTATGACGGTTTCTTATAGATTTTTTCACGGCGGACTCGATGGTGACAACCAAAATGGGCAAAAACGATCCAATATAGGAGAAAAATGCGAGAAACGAAACACCGTACAGGGGAAGAACGCACCAAGCCGAGCGCAACCGGGGAAGAACGTGCCAACTTTCGGGCTCCCTCCCTCAGGTCTTATTCCCCTACCTGATGGATCTCTGTGATTCACGCATTTTCCTGGGTTTCACAGTATTATTTTCGATTGTTAGCGGTGATCATTATTATTTTCTTCATACCAATGCGTTTATATGAGACTAGTGTTTGTTTTCTTGAAAACGGTGAAACAATGAAATTCCTGGATTTTATTCTAATAAAATATTTTGCAAAACTTCTTCGTGAGTGAACTTTTGAAAATACCAGATCATTATATATATTATTAAAATGTCACGAAACCGTTATGCCCTGATAAAGAGAGAATTCTTATGGTAGCATACTATGAATAAAACCAGCAATACACGTTCATGGTGCGTTCTTCCCCTGTACAGATGGACCTTTGCAACTTTGGATAGCAATATGGAGTTTTAAAATACTTTTTGCAGTAGTTTTGATTGCACCACCGCATTCTACAGTACGCTGAGATACAAATTCAATTTTTTTTTAAATTGTATCGACCAAATTCAAACTAATATTGGGTTTTTGCCGGAAAAAATGATTTTCCTGAAAAGTTTACAAAATGGGACATGGTACGTTCTTCCCCTGTAGTCTTCAAATGTTTTTGGAGGCCACATATTTTTTTTATTTAAATTTTTTCAAAATACAAAAACATTACTAAACAATTACGTGTCTTGTTTACACAACCCTGACGATTAAAAAAGGACTTTCTCTATTGGTATACGCCCAAAAAGTATAGTGTATGTGAGACATACATGCCACCAATCGCGTAAGAATAGAGGTGCCACTAACGGAAGGTTAAATGGACATTTTGTACTTTTGTACTAAATACATTTGTATTTGTACAAAATACATTTGTATTCATGATTACCTTAGTTCAGTGGACCCCAAGGAACCCAATATGCAGAAAATCTATGGTGGGTCTGTAGAGGCATGAAAAGTGTTCAATCATTTGCAAGAAAAAGTTTGTTGTACAGAGAGAAATAGTGTACAGCATGTGTAGGCATGCATCTCAGGTTGATGTTTATCCTGCTTCAAATTTGGCCTATCGCTTGATCTACACGGCCGAATTCATGAGATTTCATGCGAAATAACCACCGACTTAGGAGTAGCTTATCAAAGTATTAAGACTGGAATCCTCCCCCGGATCGCCCAGAACGGAAATTGTCGTCAGTTAGCTCCCCTCATTCGGATAATCCAGTTAAAAAGTTTCGTGCCGTAATAAATGTAGCTTAAACGCCCGAAGGGAAATTGGTATAGTATAAGGGGGCGAGTTCGCAGAAGATTAATTAAAAGTCAATAGAGAGGCATGGAAGGGAGGGGGTAGACGAGACGAAAATTGATCGAATCTCGCACGATCAAAACCACACACTAGGGGTCTTCAAGATTCAATAAAGCTCAAAATTTGTAGTCTACTAGCATAAAAGCAAGGATAATTGCCCGTCTAACTTCGATTGATAATTTTTGACCCAAGTAACTTTCGCGTTGAAATTACAAGCTCACAATAAATAAACACAACTTTTTAGATTTACGGAGCTTCCAATGTTCAATATTTCTTGGAAGTTGATCATGATTGATAAATGTAGCCGGAGAGAGGACAATATACGAGAATCAATCTCGAGGGAGTTCGGAATTAATTAAAAGTCAATAGGGTGGGCGAGTGAAAAGTTTCCTCGAAAAATTGATCGATTTTCACATGAATACACACATAAAGGAGCTCCGGGTTGTCTGGAAGGGGGCGGATTTAATAAAGTCGGAGTTGAGAGAAGAGGCGAACCGCGGAAATGGGATGTTCCAACGGACTAGCGTCAGATTAAAAGCCTGCAGCTAAATTCATTAAAAGCTCTATAATCGAATTATTTTTCAAGCCGAGATGCGGCGGGTGAAGAGCGGATGCAAAAAGTTAACCGAGCTTAGGGCTAATATATCAGTTTGGTAATTAGTTATGGACATTTTATTGTCACAGTGTTGTAAAAGTGTTAAATTATGTTACATTTGACGGTAGTAACAATCTCTTGGATCGACTTTCCTACCGTCAGGAATCGGCTGGACCGTCGCACAGTGTGGCGAAAACGCAAAAATACGCTTGTAATGAATGAATGAATCGATTAATTTTTTACTTGTTGTATAACACATAGTGCATAGTCCACATAAATATTACACAATGGCTAACAAATGAATATAATAAGTGATAATACTAGGACAGGTAACGTAGGTAATTAAAAAAAAAGAAAAAGGGGGGAAGAAGAAAAGGAACAAGAAAACTCCAAGCTACAAAAGCAGCGGAGCCCGGCAAGGGGTACCTACTCAGCCGGGCCCGGACCCACCCACCATGGCGGCTCCCAGACCGTGTACCTAAATCGGCAACGGCCAAATTTGCAATGCATTAGGTAACTACAAACGAGGGAAATCTTTCTGGTCTCTCACTTTCTCAGAATAGCATTAAAAACTTTAAGCCCACCATTTTGTACAAAAAAAAAAAGTATCCTAAAAGCAAAAGTATCCTCATGGCGATTCTTCCGAATTTTTCGCTTTATAATTGTACATCAGGCCTTTCAAAAACTTTTCAAATTGAAAAAGCTTCTAAAATGTTGAAATTTTGAACAGATTTTCAACACGTGTGGTATAGTAGTAGGTACCTATATTATCGTATACTTCTAAGTCACTAAATATAAATGAGAGCTCTTATTAAATAAAATGTATTTTTATTCTATTTCAGTTAAAAAATTCCATAAAATAAAATAGTGGAAGTAATCATTAATAGCAAGGTATGATTATTATACCTTCTCACTTGCTGCACGTAATAATTAGGTAAAGTAGTAAACGTGAATGTACACCAATACAACTGTGCAGTCACGATCAAAGACGTAACGAGTTTAATAACTCAAATTTTGGTAGTTTTCCTGTTGGGATTTTCTCCAATATTTCCCCTAAAGTGTACACTTGGCCCTCTCAACACGTGGTAAAATTGAAAAAGCTTCTATATTGTTAAAATTTGTACAGAAAACACATATGGTACATTAGACGTCGCGAAGTACAGGGTTCGAAGATCATCGGAATTTCTTGTATTGTAGTCATGTGAGGCAGCTCCAAATTCATCCTGGTGGGCATAGACGTGCAACAGGCACTCGAGAATATAAATGGCAGGTAGAGTCTGTATTTTGAGTTAGGAAAACATCGGCCTGCAGTTTTCCCTTTAATCGAGACCAGATATTGCTCTAATAGCAAGACGCTGGCGTTTGAATATTTGTCTTGCTGAGGGAGCAAAGTATCGCATAACTCGCACGACTCTGAAATTTTGCGTGAAAGGCCGCTAGGATAGCGCGTTCGGATAATCGATCTGATAGTTTTCGATAAAAAATTATTCGATTTAGCATCTTCTCCAATTCACTACAGTGGACTTTCCAATTCAGTTTCGGATCTATCGTTACATCCAGAATTTTCCTTTTCTTTCAGGGTTTGAGCTTAATGAGGAAAAATCTCTTAATCCAAACATTATCTGCGTTTTCTCATCATTTACATCAAGGCAGTTACTAGTGAACCTTGAAGAGTTTTATAATTCAAAATCAACTGTTCAAATCGATATCTGAAAAAACTATTTGGGTAGTGATAAGTATTTTTCAATGTAGAATTCAACGGAACCATTTTTGGATTGGTTCGACGTCTTCTTTGGGTTGAAAATTCAAAAACCAGCTAAAGAAAATGATTCATTGGTTGGGTATGTTGCCAGAAATTGTAAGTTTGTTAGTTTACAAATCATTGAAATTTGAAACTTTGTTTATGAATCATTAAACGATGAAATTGAAGTAAAAAAAAAACTTAAACAAAATTTGTTTAATTCTTAAGAATTTAATTCTTCAACTGATATTCATGTAATCTGCTGCCATTTAATTATCATCATCACTCGACGTTTTCATCACCTTCCTCAATGTATGGTATTGATGCTCTGTAGGAGCTTTTGGGGTTTGCATGAAGGGGGAAAGCCAATGGGTCTACGAGTAAATTAAAGCAAAACTAAATATTTCAAGATATCTCCCCCGAGCCATGTCCAGCGGGTGCCCAAAGATTTGACGTTTGGTTCGTCAGATAACAGTTAAAGGGGGACTTGATTGCCGTTGTAAGTTTAAGCATTGTTAGGTATCTATTTAAGCTCAAGTCAATCCACCGCCGGGCGCGCCTTGGGGAGTTACACGACTCCGTCGCACTCCATGAGGGTAGTACAAAACATTGGATTTATCATCTATAAGTCGTTGTTTTTTTTTTCGTGTGACGAAATTATCTCAAAGAAAAACAATTCCTAATAGCTTGAAAATGTATTTGGAACGTTTTGGCTTCGAAAATAAAATGTATTTATCGAACTTCCTTTCAAAATGTAACTCCTCTTACTTTTATAATAGTTTAACAGCTGAATTAGTAATAGTAACTATCTAATGTTACTAATGTTACTACTAGTAATAGTACCGAAATACCAAATAATCTTTAGCAAGGAAACAGCAAAATTATTATAAACTACGAAGTCATTGGACTAATCGGACCACTGCAGGTAAACATCTGCTGAAAAAAACTTCTAAATCAAAAATTGACATCGTACCCTTTTCAGTTGAAAAAATGTATAATAAAAATATAAAAAATCCAAGAAAAACTACAAAATCATTGAGATAAATCACATGAGAAAGAATCACGGAATCTTTGGAAAAATTGTATATCACACAAATTATGCTAAAGAGTTATAGTTACTTAAAAATTTGCCATACAAAACAAAAAAAAAAAAAAAAAAGCCATACAAAACGAACTTGTAACTCTTCAAAAATCAGTATCATATCCCCTTCATTATAAAAAAAGATTTAATAGATCAAATTTTAATAGAACGAAGAAATTAACTTGCAAAATTAGGTTGCACTACTAGGCGCGCGCTTCAAAGAATGCGGTAGACTCGACCTGTCCCCTTTCAAAGCAATGAATGTAACTGTCAATCATATGTATTTCCGCTAAAAACCAAGCGAATGTATCGGACATATCTTGAACTAGGATTACCTTGAGGGGTCAATACATTTTTAGGACCCCTTCACACTCGTTATGGCAGAATTTCGGTTTTGCCGCACTCAGTGGTTAACGAATTCAGTTTGAATTTCCTGCATTCGCCAATAGGGAGGCAGGAATGCAGGAAGTTCTTGACAAATTCGAAGTAGATAAGTGGGGGAATTTCATTCCTATTCCATTCCAGATTCTTCATCATCAACACATATATACTTCTGCTGATTGGTTTTTCGCCTCAACAGTGTTTTAGGCTTCCGTTCACTTTGTCCGACCGGGCCACGCAATAAAATATTTATTTATTAGTAAAAACAAATATTTAAATCGTTTATGAATCGATGACCATACTGAAGACATGAAACATGTCAAAATGTTCGGGAGTTATCCCGTATTATCACTAAGACCTCTTTATTGATCATGAAATTTTATGTTAGCTGGACCTTGTTTTCATAACATTGCTAAACCTGAAAATGCTGGGTGTTATCGCATTAAACCGCAAATTGCAACTCTTATCAAGTTCAGTAGAGAGTTTTGGCATTGGGTGTATAGGCTTAATTGTATGATAATTTTTACGTTAGTTGAATCATTCAATAGGAAAGGTAGGAGCTGCAAGGCATTGAAGTTAGTTTGCATTAATTAGAGAGCGGCAAGATGAAGCAATTCATTGCGAAAGGGAAATCGCAGTGAAACTGCAAGAGGGAGCCCTTGCAAATGTGTAGGGTTGTCACGTAAATGAAACGGAAGGGCTGCAGATAGGAATTCATCACTTGGGAAATACGTCTCGAGAGTGGGAACTTGTAGTAGGAAACCTCGAGAACCAGGAGAAGAGAAGGGCGTCTAATCTAAGCAACATCCTGACGACTAGAGCCTAGTCGGTAACATCCCGGGGATCCTCTTGCTTGGGAATGGAAGGTTTTCGTAGCGACCCCCGCGGGGCCCACTAGTCTGGCGGCTCTTGCGAATGTTTAATGAGACTGAGGCCAGCAGACCCCGCATTTTCCCTTAACCCTCCGTCCCCCCCTACGAGGGTCTGTGAGACCCCCAGGGTTGAAGGGGGTCCGACTGATTAGCCAAGCAGGAGTAATTAGTAGGGGTTTTTGCACCTGACTCCTTCCATTCAACCGCCCTTCGCCAATTGAGACCCTGCAGAAGTCTGCGTGACCCCCATAAATGAGAATATTGCCTGCAGGCAGATAGAATATTTCATTGGAGGAAGTAAACCTACCCGAACCCCTACAAATCAGCCCTATACAATACTAAAAATTTGAATACGACAATTTTCGTACTTACCTCACTACTGAGAGAAAATACATAAGCTTAGACGAAATCATTGAGTGACACAATATTCTCTCTCTCACTACCATACTGAGATATACAAATTTGGAGCTTCGACACAAAGTAATTTTTTTTTTACATTTTATGTCTTCACTTTGGCACATAAACGGAAAAACGCTGCAAATTATTGTCCATCAATAGGAGAATACAGATGTTGGTAGGTGCTATTGATGGAAAACCAGTGATCTATACGGAAGGGTAATCTATACAGAAAATATTAAACCTTTTGGCAATAATTTGCAGCGTTTTTACCAACCGAAATTTTTTTACCTACCAACCATTGGTAGGTACTACCTACCACACCGTAATGCCTTCACACCTTCACTATCAAGTTTAGCAGAAAGAACTAAACGCTTCACACTCGATTCGAAAAATAGGGAGCTTCATAAAGAAATTTGATTACTGGTTGATCAGAAAGCAAAACTCAATACAACTCGATGAAACGAACAGCGATCGCATTTTAGTGTGATAAAATTTGAACGGGGATTAGACCTCTTTGGTGATTCGGCATAACTAGACCCCAAATGGAGCCCACATACCAAATTTCAACCAAATCTGGCCAGTGTGCGTACGGCGGACGGACGGAAATTTTTTTATTCGATTCTCGGATTCTATGTACCTTGAAACGTAAAACATCAAATTTTGAGGGGGGTTAAATATGATGTTTTACCTTTCAAGGTACATAGAATCCGAGAATCGAATAAAAAAATTAATTAAAAGGGTAAAATTTTTTTTCTTGCTCGATTCCAAAGGCTCATTATTGAAAATAATAAACCAAAAAAGGAAAGCATTTTCAATCATGTTGATGTTCTTCCAACTTGGTTAACAACCACATTGATGGTGAATATCGTGTTTGTTATCAGGAAATTTATTTGCACTTCGTTCTGTTAATTAATTTTCAAAGGAAATGAAGCTATTGCAGTGCCCTCAAAATCTTTAGAATGAACTCTTTCAGAAAAAGAGAAAAATTTCAGTAAAATCCGTTTTGTAACATTTTTAAGCGATCCTTGAAGGGTGTAAAAAAAAACGATTTCTCTGAAGATTCGCTCATTAATTCATGCTGGATGACTCACTCTCTCATCAATAGAATTTATATTATTTCGTTATTCAGCATGGAAGACCTAAACTAGAACTTGAATAGAACGTGAATATAGACCCCTAACATCTCCAAAGCATTCCCCGGGCATACAGTATGTTGATGTGGTAAACTGAAAATCGAAAAAACCAACTTCAGAACATAGTCCGTGCAATGTTAGCATTCTGCCTTACCGTCGAATTTTCAAAAAAAAAAAAAAAAAAAAATGAGGTTATTGCGATGGCCTCAAAATTTTTATAACGAACTTTTTGACATTTTCATGTCTTTGCCCTGGCACATAGCACAAAAAACTGTCACGAAATTGCGTAACGAAATTGTGTTACAGTGCCTTTATAATGATTTCCGCTTACAACGACCCCGTTGTTAGGTTTGTTCCTTTTCTACACTTTTTAACCCACAAAAATCGTTCACCACTCGTTGGAAAGCTCTCGATTTAACGAACATTTCCATGTTCTCCATAACATATTGACTATACGAAAAGCGGAGCTATGGGCATAACTGTTCTCATATTTTGTTTACAAACTAATGATCGTGAGTGAAGAAGATCCGGAATCGTCTATTTTATTTTAAAGCAATAGGTAAAGACATGAAAATGTCCCAATGCGTTGCAGACTCGTATGCAAGCGTTTTTCCTTGATTGATTCCAATTTTCCAGTTGTGATGAAGTGTCAACCTGCACCATCAATGCTACCAAATCAATCTTCGGTGATCCCTGCCCAGATGTATCTAAATTTTTTTTCTATAAATTTCTTCATTGAAATCCTTTTTGGAATGTTCTCAAACGATCTCTGAAGAGTGTAAAAAGAAATGTCCCTAAAAATTCGCTCATTAATATTCATGCTGCATGAATGGACTTTTTTAAAATCATTCTCCCATCAATAGATTCTATATTATTTCGTTATTCGTCATGGAAGGCCTATACTGCCCACCCAACTTGTCTGACGCTCTCCTAATTTTTATTTTGATCAATATTCAAGTATCAGACTCCACAACTAGCTGATTGAATAAATTGAAAATTCACGTAGCTGCGTTCAAATTAACCCTTTCTTCCTCTGTTAGAACCGATCCATCACAGCAGCCGAGGAAGTTAACTTGTTTCGAGGCGAAAGTTGATATACAAATTCTATTTCACCTCATTTCTTGTGCTCCATTTCTAAGCCGTGTCATATACTGGGTTGGAGAAACTCCTCTTTCGTCGAGGGAATAATTAATTAGGTTTAGGACGTTATTATTTTCCTTCAACTTTATCTTCTAGCGTGAGGAAGGGAGGGTTAGGTTAATTATACACCAAGTTTCCTGGCGCAGCGAGGAGTGACGGGGGGTACAAGGTAACACGAAACTTCGAGTTGGTTCGGTTTCAAAAAGCAGAGACACCCTCGTCTGGTCTTCTCTAAAACCGCTTCCCCTAGATGAGTGAAATTCATAACTAACTTGTAGGTAACTAAACTTCTTAGGAATCGACGAATTCAATACTGCTGACTAATTTGTCGTCTCTTCGATGTGTGCAAACAATAATATTTTAACAAGATTGATTAACTTCACATTAAAGAGAAAAGGGGGGAATAATGTTCTTCAAGATTTGGAATGGCTCCTTTGAAATATCTGAGTAAGAATGACAAGGTGTGCAACATCCTTGAACAGCCGAGACAAAGCCCAATTAGGGACCAAATTACCTAAATTTCGATCTTTATTATGTAATTGAACAATAGCCCCTTTCACACTGGATGTTTCTAGTTCAGCGCTTTCTCAATTTTTCATATACAGGGTGTAATCTACCATAACTCCTTCAATCAAAGAGTTAACTAAAATCTAAAACATCCGTAAATTTTCAAATTTTTCTGGAGTTGTGATGTGTAAACAACGAATGAAATGCAAAACTCGTCAAAATCTTGAGATCACTTGTTTTTTCAGTCGCCTGGTAACCATATCAATTCTTGACGCAGATTTGTGAAACTCCCCCAAAACGTGCGCCAAAATCTCAGCTTTCCAACGGTGAATCAAAAAATGTTTTGCAATCGAATTTGAGGAAGAAATTTCTGTTTGAACGTGGAAAAACGTGCATTTTTTTTTTCAAACTGACTTCGAAATCCTCCCGACTAACCGTCGATTTCGTTGAAAAGAATGCACGTTTTGTCGCGGTCAAATAGAAATTCTTTCCTTAAATTCGATTGTAGAATATTTTTTTGATTACACCGTTGAAAAGCTGAGATTTTGGTGCACGTTTTAGGGGAGTTTCACAAATCTGAGTCAAGATAATCTTCAATCTTTCAGTCGCCTGGTAATCATATTATGATTACCAGGCGACTGAAAAAACAAGCGATTTCAAGATTTTGCCGAGTTTTTCATTTCATAAGTCGTTTGCAGATCTCAACTCCAGTCGAAAAATGTTGTTGGGCTCAAAAAGATTGAAAATATAACGCTCTTTCCAACAGAGTTTTTAGATTTGAGCTAACTCTTGAATTGAGGGAGTTACGGTAGATTTATTGAGCAAAGATCAAAACCACGAAAAAAATTTCGAAGTGGAAAAAAAAGGCATTTTGTGTGGCGGTACCAAAAAATGTCAGGAGGTACTTTTTTACGGAAATTAGTCGTAAAATAGGTGAGAGAAAGGTCGTAAACCACTCGTGTTACACCCTGTAGATGTGGAATTATGCTACGCCAAACATCAAAGAGAGGTCCGGAGATGTCATTCTCCTTATTCAAGATTTATAACGGAGCTTTTGGAACTTCTGGGTAAGAATTCAAGGTGTGAAGCATCCCCGATCAGCTGAGTGAGCTTCGAGAACTACCAACTTGGATTCCAAGCTTTATTATTCCAAGTAACTGTATCACGATTTCATTATTCCTAATGTTTCATAGTATTGTTCTGGATGTTTGCTATATCTATTATCAATATTATTGAGCTTATGAGTCGTAGGACCCATTATTCTTGTTGCAACCGGTGTTATACCTCACTCAGTTCATGTTGGAATGTACAATCAATCTGATATCCAAGCGCAATGATGAGCCATGGCAGAGATTCAATTAGTCGGCTGATCAACCAATTATCTCGATTCAGTAGCGCCCAATGAATAAGACAAATTGAATCAAACACTTGCCACGCGTGTAGCATTTGAGCATACCAGTTTGAATTGACGTAATAGGGAGAAGGATGTTCTATACCTCTGTGTTAAAGGCATTGTTACTCCCTACCACCAATCCGCCAAGTAGTTAGAAAAATATTTAAAAAACTCAAATTTTAGATCGTTTGACTTGAACTGTATTTTCATGAACAATAATATTTGCAACCGTCTGAATCACACCTACAGCATTAGTTCATGAATCCTCCGCTAGGGATAACAAAGCGTTTTTCCTTTGAATCAGATGAGATAAGCTCAGTTACCTGTTTTGGTAAAGCTTGAGATAATGCGACGCAGCTGATTCAAGGGAAAAATGCTTTTCTATCCCTAGCGGAGGAAATGTGAAGTAATGGTGTAGGTGTGATTTAGACGTTGTAATAATATTTCAAACATCGACAACCCACATAACAAAATGAAATATCCACAACTGACCCATTCTAAACAATGTGTTGGAGTGATCTCCAACATACTCCACCCCCAAAAGTTATGAAGGTAATGCCTCACAAACATAAAAATACTCCTAGATAGTACCATTGCAAAAAGTGCTTACTGAATGGACGATTTTACGAGCTACTCTATTCTTTGATTTATCAATATGATTCGAAATTTGGGTCGCAGAAGACACAACAAAGAAAATAAATTGAATGGATGAATCTATTGATTGATGTTCGTTGTATCAACGACCGAAAACGTTTTTGAACGTATACAGTTACACACGAACTGCATAGTGCCAACCGGTTACTGCAATCTCATACCTCTAGAAAAAAGATGCGAGTTGCTGTGCGAACTGAAACAATCTGACCAGTTCGCGTTGAGCCGATTAGGATTAAAGTAATTTGAAACGCCGCTCCATTCCAATCCCCTCTGTCCCATTCTCTCTTTCTTCCTCTTAACCGATGGGATTATTCAGTTTCGTTTCAACTGGACCTAAAAAAAAAGGCCCAGGAAAGTTTTTTCAACCGTTCAATCGAAATTCATCGTGTTTTAATTACTCTTGTTGTAGGTTCTGTAGACCATTGAAAGCGTTTGAATTGATTTTTCATATATTTTTGCACAGTGAGGTGACAGTTTCCACCAAAAACGTAATGAATTGAAGATTTGTAAAGTTTGTGAGGTGTTTATTATTGGTAAACTACAAGAGATGAAATGACGGGCAGTTAACGTTTTGATCAAAGAACATCCTGTACGATGTAATCTCGGGGAATAGAGGAATCAGATGTCTTCCACGCTTGCCGTTGGAGAGATTGAAACGAACTGCAGAAGGTATTCTGGGACACATTGGACCATCCCAGAGAATTTATTCAAATTGTCAGTATTGAGGCATGTTTCTGGACTTCCAACGCCTTGGAGAAGTCAATTGGTATCAGCAAGGAAAAGGTAGACAGCAACAATGAAGAAGAAGAAGAAGAAGAAGAAAAGTAGTTTTATTCAAGAAAATAAACAGGTACAACTTCGATAATTCGTAACAAAACCAATAGGATTTGGCGATTGCGCCATGAATCCGTTCTGCCGGCATGATATAAATAATTACACCACTACAGAATATTTTGTTGAAAAAAAAAATCATAATACTAATAATCTTCAACAGTTTTGTATGAAAATTAATTGATTTGCTTACTTCAATTTACTTAAATTTAATAACTTGATTTTTTCATTAACTCTTCTTTAACCTTTTCATTAAGAATGATGACCTACTTCAATGTACTTCAGGTATTTTCAACAACCTGAGTATTTTTCACTATCCATACTAGGTAATCGGAAATTATAATAAAACTGATCATGAACCGAAATTACCGAATCTGATGATGATAAAAACCAAATTACCGAAACATCTCAACAAGGTCCCCAAAATTTTTTTGAATCCTTCGCTTCAACAAATAAATGTACACAATTTTTGTAAAATGTATTCTGTTTTGTATTTATTAAAACTTCATACTATTTATTTAGCTTTAAATAACTGAATTTGATAACGAAAGAATCCGACTTCCGATTAACGTACAGTAATCTCAGAACCCGTTCTCTTAGCTTTTTGCAGTCACTGTCAATCCAGACTTGACTCTTTATTTTGTCTTTTTGATTTTTTGGGGAAACAGCAACGGCACGAACAATGCAATCCACTATACTGTCAATCAATACAATATTCTGAAATATTTTCATGATATTTTCGGTAACTCTATGTTTGAATTCTTTTTCACCCCGATGCGTCCAAGAGATACGTGGTAGCAAAATTTCTTTTTCATTTAGTTAATGGTACATTACTTATGTGCACACTAATCGAAATGGGCAAATGATCCGACAAAAATGAACTTATAACCTCAAAACCAGTCACCACGTGTAATAAGTCTGATGAGGCCCCTCCAAAATCAATCGTTCCCAATGGCAATTCTTAATGGTAAAATCAACAATTGATGCCATCTATTTCAATTTGTGAATAATATGGGAAATTAAGGCTTAGCTTGAAATCATAAGCTTTGCTATTGCTAACTAATTTTTGATTATGTCTTGATATTTTTATAGGCTTTCACTTTATAGGCTCTACCTCTCATTCATAACCAATAAGACATCGAGGTCACTAATAACATTCGTAATAATTAGTTATAATTCATCACCCATCAAATGCTCGGTCCAGTTGGACATAGAATCATCCACATTATTGACCCTTGACAACATCTGAAGGGTTGAAAACCAACAACTGGTTGAATGAAACTGTTCCCCAACAATAGTTAGGGCCAGTGGGCTCGGGTTAATAATTGAATTGTTGACAGCTCGTGAGCAGGATCATTTGTCCCAATAATTTATCCAATCGGGTCATTGTGAAACGTATGTAGGGAAACCACTGAGAGGAGGCTGCAATTAATTTACCTTTGACTCTAAAGTAGCATATAATATAATATGCTACTTATATAATATACTATATAATAGTATATTATATAATATAATATATATAATATTATATTATATAATATAATATAATATAATATAATATAATATTGAATATAAAGTAGCATTCTAATAGCCATATGGAGATATGGCATATAGAATCAAATATATCGATATACTGATTAAATTATGTATCGTTAATGAGATATCGATACCTCCGATGTATCGGAGACAATATGTCGGTATTTCCATATATCGAAAGATTTACTTGGAAAAACGTGTTGGAGTAGGTATAGGGTATCAAAAGTTTTAAAACACGATACAAACATCATTTAGGAATACATTTATCGACAAATTGGAAGATATTCTTGGGAAATCCGGTTGAAGTTAGTATTTAAACTACTTATAAAGTTACTGGGTATGAATGATTGAAATTCATAGTTTAAAACTGAAAAAAAGTGCGAAAATGATTTTGGAGCACTATGACAATAGCTCAGCGTTTCTGAGGAAAATCTACCCTTAGGGTTCCATATAAAAACGGCCAAGTGAGTGTGGCACATAGTTTCCTCGTTTTCATAACTTGATTGTGTAGATGATCCGATGGAGCAGTTAATCTCAAAACATCGATCTCTGAGTACCTTCCACTGCCCTTATAGGGGACCATTAACACGCCAATCTGAACAATCCTGAGAAATTTCGTAGAAATCGGATGGAAAATCGGTTATGGCTGTTACGGAAAATTGACGTTTGCACGTACGCAGTGGCTACCGTCAGTCTGGGAACAATGATTTTCATAGGGGACCATCTACAACTAAATTCAAATATTCCCTGAAAATTTTATCAAAATCGCATGAGAAATGTAGAAGTTATGACTGTTACAAGGAATTCACGTTTGTTCATGCGCAGCAACTACTATCAGTCTGGGGGAGATGCTTTTCATAGGGAACCATCTGCACACTATTCCAAACAATCCTAGAAAATTTTATCGAATTCAAATGAAAAATATAAGTTTCATGGCTGTTACAAGGATTTTACGTTTGCGCATGCGCAGATACTACTGTCAATTTTGACGCCTTAATTTTCATAAGGGACCATCTACAATCTAATTTGCATAATTCCTGAAAATGTCATCGAAATTGGATAGAAAGTGTGGAAGTTATGGCTGTTACAAGGAATTCACGTTTGCGCATGCTCAGCGGCTACTACCAATCCGGAGGTGATGATTTTCATAGAGGACCATCTACACGCCAACTCCACAATCCCTGAAAATGTCATCGAAATCGGACAATAACGTCTTATAGTTACGCCCGTTACAAGGATTTCATGACAGACACACAGACAGACAGACACGGAACCAAAATCGTTCAGGAAGGTCTAAAACGTAAAACGCGAGTGGAAATTTCGATTTTGGAGAACTTTTTTGTTCAACCTTGAAATGTGAAAACAAAGCTTCTGCTTCCTTAGTAGACTCGGAAGCAAAATTTTTGATACCATCGCCATTGCACTGTTAGATTTATAAATTGACAGGGTATACTGTGGGCTTGGTCCTTCAAAATTAAAAAATAATTGTTGTTAAAACCTGTTTCACTTTGTATATCAGGGAGTTCAATCTAGACGCTCCTCCATTACATGTACCCAATCATGTCTGAGGTGGAGTCAACAGTCTGAAATCGAGCCGTCACGTAGGTACCTACACAATTTGAAAAAAATTACTCGATGTTTTGCACAGTTACAAGAGTCCTTTCTCATCCATTAATTTTAATATTAAATTTTACTTGTTGAAAACAAATCGCGATATTATCGGTAAATATATCGATATTGACCAATAATATCGGTTCTCTATATCGATATTGCCATCCCTACTCAGAATTTCCTTCTTCGTGACATTGGATTAAATAATGTAATTATTCAGTAATTCTATGAATACATTCTTGTCTATAAAGAAGCTATATTGATATCAATTTGGTAGACTTTTCGAATCTGATTTCGAATTTCACAAAGTTAATGCGAAAATCTACATAATGCAGTTTCATGGCTTTTGAATGGGGAAAGTATCAGGGATACCCAACAAAAATTGGCATTCCTCGCCGATTGATGTCAGTTAGTTGTAATGAATTTAATAACGAACTCTCGCCAATACAACACGATTCTGAGAACAATAGCTTTTGTCTTGAAACCACTCCGCCTCGTCTTTCAGATTCTGGAGGGAACGCTTTCGAAAGGGGGTGAACCAGTGAAGGAACCGCAAACACGATCGGCGCTCATGCGTCCACTTTCCTTCTCGGATTCCTCTCGGGGAACATTCTCATCCATTAATCGATCTCAGCTCCTCTATCGACAAATACTTTGAACCTTAGCAATTGATTCGAACGGTTGATTGATGTTTGAGCCTGAGTGTTTGCTCATTTGACAGCTTAGATATTACCACGCTACATGATATTGTCAAATTTGCAAGTCTGCGTTGATCAGATGAATTTACCGGATTAGAAAGAAGAGACAGTTATATATTTTTTAAATTCTTTTTAAAGAATTTGGGGGGCAGAATACTCCCGTTCTAAGTTGACAAGTCCAACTGTCCTTCGTGTATTTTGATTTAACCTCATGATTGTGTAATCTCGATGTGACTAATCTTTAGAGCTTACTTGGTTTGAACATCCCAACTCCATTAAAAAGCGGAGTTATTTATTTTACCAATTTCGTCCCCCACACTAAGTTGGAGTGGTTTGAACATCCCAACTCCTGAAGAGAGCTCCTTTGCTTCTGAGCTAAAGTGTCCCAGAAAATCTGGCGATAGAGCAATCTAGAGAAATAAGTCGTAGGAAATATAATATATTATATTATAATCTTAGTCACTAGTGAGTGAGAATAAATATTATTTAATACATAACAATATCACAAGGGTACTATTCATAAGTTGATATAGCATATGCGACCTCCTGCGCGTTAATTACTTGCTTCTGAGTGAATATCGATAACTTAAAGCACAAAGGCGCTATTTCCATCATTCTTCCACATTTTTTCAAACTACAGGAAAACCCAAATTCAACAAAACAATAATTATTATTGACCTTATTGACGATTATTGCTTGAAAATTCCCTGAACAATAAAGAGTTTGGTGTAACAAGCCATTATTTTAGGAATTGTTCACTGGTGAAAACTTCTTCACGTTTTTCTCGAAACTCCGTTTTTTGGACATAGCGCTTTGTGCTTTAAGGGGGTCTCAGTCGGTCGCCGTTTGTTCTTAGTATTTCGCGAAATTGAAGGCGCAAAAACTTAAAAAGTTGTGCCTAAATTTGAAATTTTGAAGGATTTTAGAAATTCATTGGTGTACGGCCCTAGGGAATTGAAAAACTGAAATATTGTCGCCGGAATCATCAAAATTAAACAATAATTGCCAAAAAAAAGGGGGGAAAAACCACTGCATAAAATGGTTTTTCTCCATGATTTTCCCATATTTCTCAGGCAATTGTTGTTCGAGTTTGTTAATTCCAGTGGCAATCTTTCAGTTTTTCAATTCACAAGGCCCATGCACTAATTAATTTCCAAAATCCTTGAAAATGTCAAGTTAAGCTACATTTTATGGGAAAAACATAACTGAACTAACGGTTTTTCCCATTTTCCTTTGGCAATTATTGCTCGATTTTGATGATTCGAGCGGCAATGTTTCAGTTTTTCAATTACCTAGGGCCGTGCACTAATGCATTTCTTAAATTCTTCAAAATTTCAAATTAAAGTACAACTTTTCAAGTGTTTGCGCCTTCGATTTCGCGAAATACTAACCCGACACGAATAACGAACAGCGACCGACTGAGACCAGAATCGATATAAAGTATCGTTACCGTGACGTGAGCTTCATAGTCGAGTTAACATTCACCTCTTACAATTTGTTCAGAGATGCGACTTTCCTTCAGTAGTGGTTGTTTCTGTCCAATTAATTAATTACTCCTTACAATTCCTAGTCTCAAACTCGTCAATGTTCAAATCGAAGTTACTGGTTACGAAATAACTGACGAAAATACCAATTTTTCGGCTCTTAAGACTTGATACCTATAGAATAAGTAAGTAAAAGTAAAGTAAACAAGCATTTCAGGTTGGATTTTCGGCCGACGGCGTCGTGGACATCATCAGCTTTCTTCCTGAGGGAAGATCAGAATTTTTTGTTCTGATGATTTCGCTCATGGCTTCCCATTGGCCTCACTGGGTTGGGACGAGGGGGAACTGTGACCGCCTCCCCTGAAATATGCGCCCGAGGCGAGCCCAGAACTCACGTCCCCGCAACCGGTCCGAGTCTCGTCCCCAGAGACACATGCCATAGCTCGCTCGGCCACAGCTGACCCCTTACAATTCCTAGTCTCAATCTTGTCAATGTTCACATCGAAGTTACAGGTAATGGAATAAATGACGAGAATACCCATTTTTCCATATTTTCCAAGACTCAATATAGAAAACCTACAGTGATTGCTGCCTTCAGTAAGAAAGCAATTAATGATATCGTTATATCAGTGATCAATTGTTTATGTTTAATTTTGCATAATTACTCGTCTCAATTTATTACTCAACACAGAATAGACAAGATAATAAATTTGTGTACATAAAATTGATATTCCAAAATCGAGATTTTTCACCCATTTTGCGATTTAGAGCTTTCTGAACAATTTGAATTTCAGTCTGACGGTTTAAATTTCGGCAAAGTTTACAGGGTTGGTCAGGGTAAGGCTCGAAACTGTCCACCATGGATTGCATAGTTATCGGTTCAGTGCTAGCGTTATTAAGGAAGACTCTCTTTCTAGTATGATTTGTTATGTTATAAAACATTATCTTCAAAACTCGTCAATCCATTAATTTAATATTTGATTTGTATCTACACCGTCAAGTTTTCCTAGCAATTATTACCACGCTATTGATGAGATAATTAATCATGGTCCCCGAATTTGTAAGTATGTCTGGAAAAGGTGGCGGAAAAACGGCCTCAACAGGGCCATTGGGAGCCTTTTAGTCAATACGAAGTAAATAACATTTTGATTACTCTCCGATTTATATTCGCAATCCGCATTAGGTGTGCGGATTGAATAGAAAATAGCAGGCCGGCGATGAAAGTTAACCCGGAGGTAACCGCTTGAACCGCAGAGGCAGCCGCTCTTTAGAAGGGTAATCCGAATCCTCCTTCCACAGGATTGTCCGACCCTCGTAAAACCCTTAGCAGCACACTGAAGCAGGCAGAGGAGGTTGGTGAACCCTAACAAGATCATCTCCATAGGATTGAGATAAGATAAAAGCGGTTAGCATGGGGATGAGCTATTTGCTATCGGGTTTGAAAAGTTGGTCAGGAAGATTCAACCTAAACAGCGGAATTTCTTTATCCGAAGGATGAACAGGTAATAAACAGTACGGACAAGAAGTATATTAGAAGAAGAAAATAGTCATAATAGGATAAGTACGCTACCATAACCACATTTGATCCATTTTTCTTCACACTATCGAAGAAATAGGAAAGTTGTATTCGTGATGTACCTACTAGGTACTATCTAGGTTCGCAAAGTTAGATACGCCAAAATCATAATTTTCATTCACATTTTTGGTATCTGTACTTTATAGACAATTTTGGTTCATTATTCTCAATAATATTCTTATTACATTATTATAATAATATTCTTATTACTTTATTATGGTTACATTTTTCTCAATAACCTTTGAAAACGATCAAAAAAATAATAAATAAATAAAACTCAAAATTTGATGGTTTACGTTTCAAGGTAAGCACGTACAAATAATCCGAAAATCTAATACAAATTTTAAGTTACCATGGACCGATTTTGATCAAATTTTGTATCAAATATGGGCTGTATTTGATGTATTTATCATGTATTTTGATCAAATATGGGATCCATTTGTGTCAGTCACTTCTAAGGTTTGAAAAATAGTGGCTGTAATTTTCGAAACTTCCGAGCTACAAAACTTTCAATATAAAGTTTTTTTAAAAACATGGGCTGTATTTGAATTGGGTTGTATTTTTGGTTTATTATTTTCAATAATAAGCCTTTGGAATCGAGCAAGAAAAAAAAAATTTTAACCCCCCCTCAAAATTTGATGTTTTACGTTTCAAGGTACGTAGAATACGAAAATCGAATAAAAAAATTTCCGTCCGTCCGCCGTACGCCTTACGCCGTACGCCGTACGCCGTACGCCGTACGCCGTACGCGGCACTTTTCTTAGCAACACTGGACCGATTTGGTTCAAATTTGGTATATGGGCTCCATTTGGGGTCTAGTTGTGCCGCGAAGCTTTTGGTTGATGTAGGTCACTTCTAAGGGGTGAAAATTAAGGGTTGAAATTTTCAAGAGTGCCCTAGCTCGAAAACTCTCGAAATAAAGGTATCGTTTTTTCACCAATTTTAAATAGTATTGAATTTTTAAAAATTTTTGAGACCATCCGGAGCTCTGTAGGACAAACCGTTCGGTCCCTACGAGTACTTGAAGGTTTTCCTTCGATAAAACAGAATCATGAGTGTGAATCGCAAAAGAGGTCTAATCTCCATTCAAATTTTATCGGACTAAAATGCGATCGCTGTTCATTTCTTCGATTTGTATACAGTTTTGCCTTCTGCGTAACCAGTAATCAAATTTCCGTATGAAGCTTTCTATTTTCCAATCGAGTGTGAAGCGTTTAGTTCTTTTTAATAAACTTGATTGTGAAGGTGTGAAGCCAGTATGGTGTGGTAGGTAGTACCTAGCTGGTAGGTAAAAAAAAGTTGGTAGGTAAAAAAAATGTTGGTGGGTAAAAAACGCTGCAAATCATTGCTCAAAGGCTTCTTCACTCTTCAGATCACTGATCAGCTGAGAGAGCTCCGAAGCCATTTTCAATCCTATTGAATGGAAATGCTCTTCCAGGCGTCTCCAGCATTCGAGGAGATCTTCTTCACTCTTCAGATCACTGATCAGCTGAGTGAGCTCCAAAACCATCTTTACTCCTATTGAATGGAAATGCTCTTCCAGGCGTCTCCAGCATTCGAGGAGATCTTCTTCACTCTTCAGATCACTGATCAGCTGAGTGAGCTCCGAAGCCATTTTCAATCCTATTGAATGGAAGTGCTCTTCCAGGCGTCTCCAGCATTCGAGGAGATCTTCTTCACTCTTCAGATCACTGATCAGCTGAGTGAGCTCCAAAACCATTTTTACTCCTATTGAATGGAAATGCTCTTCCAGGTGTCTCCAGCATTCGAGGAGATCTTCTTCACTCTTCGAATCACTGATCAGCTGAGTGAGCTCCGAAGTCATTTTCAATCCTATTGAATGGAAGTGCTCTTCCAGGCGTCTCCAGCATTCGAGGAGATCTTCTTCACTCTTCAGATCACTGATCAGCTGAGTGAGCTCCAAAACCATCTTTACTCCTATTGAATGGAAATGCTCTTCCAGGCGTCTCCAGCATTCGAGGAGATCTTCTTCACTCTTCAGATCACTGATCAGCTGAGTGAGCTCCGAAGCCATTTTCAATCCTATTGAATGGAAGTGCTCTTCCAGGCGTCTCCAGCATTCGAGGAGATCTTCTTCACTCTTCAGATCACTGATCAGCTGAGTGAGCTCCAAAACCATTTTTACTCCTATTGAATGGAAATGCTCTTCCAGGTGTCTCCAGCATTCGAGGAGATCTTCTTCACTCTTCGAATCACTGATCAGCTGAGTGAGCTCCGAAGTCATTTTCAATCCTATTGAACGCAGGAAGCTGAAATTTGAGATGGAAGGTCAAGGGAGAATACAGATGGTGGTAGGTGCTATTGATGGAGAACCAGTGATCTATACAGAAGGGTGATCTATACAGAAAATAATAAACCTTTGAGCAATGATTTGCAGCGTTTTGGTTTATTATTTTCAATAATAAGCCTTTGGAATCGAGCAAGAAAAAAAAAATTTTAACCCCCCCTCAAAATTTGATGTTTTACGTTTCAAGGTACGTAGAATCCGAAAATCGAATAAAAAAATTTCCGTCCGTCCGCCGTACGCCGTACGCCGTCCGCCGTACGCCGTCCGCCGTACGCCGTCCGCCGTACGCGGCACTTTTCTTAGCAACACTGGACCGATTTGGTTCAAATTTGGTATATGGGCTCCATTTGGGGTCTAGTTGTGCCGCGAAGCTTTTGGTTGATGTAGGTCACTTCTAAGGGGTGAAAATTAAGGGTGGAAATTTTCAAGAGTGCCCTAGCTCGAAAACTCTCGAAATAAAGGTATCGTTTTTTCACCAATTTTAAATAGTACAGAATTTTTAAAAATTTTTGAGACCACCCGGAGCTCTGTAGGACAAACCGTTCGGTCCCTACGAGTATTTGAAGGTTTTCCTTCGATAAAACAGAATCATGAGTGTGAATCGCAAAAGAGGTCTAATCGCCGTTCAAATTTTATCTGACTAAAATGCGATCGCTGTACATTTCTTCGATTTGTATACAGTTTTGCCTTCTGCGTAACCAGTAATCAAATTTCCATATCAAGCTTTCTATTTTTCGAATCGAGTGTGAAGCGTTTAGTTCTTTCTAATAAACTTGATTGTGAAGGTGTGAAGCCATTATAGTGTGGTAGGTAGTACCTACCAATAGTTGGTAGGTAAAAAAAAATTGGTAGGTAAAAACAATGTTTGTAGGTAAAAAACGCTGCAAATCATTGCTCACTGATCAGATCACTGATCAGCTGAGTGAGCTCCGAAGCCATTTTCAATGCTATTGAATGGAAGTGCTCTTCCAGGCGTCTCCAGCATTCGAGGAGATATTCTTCACTCCTCACATCACTGATCAGCTGAGTGAGCTCCAAAGCCATTTTCAATCCTATTGAATGGAGGTGCTCTTCCAGGCGTCTCCAGCATTCGAGGAGATCTTCTTCACTCCTCACATCACTGATCAGCTGAGTGAGCTCCGAAGCCATTTTCAATCCAATTGAATGGAGGTGCTCTTCCAGGCGTCTCCAGCATTCGAGGAGATCTTCTTCACTCCTCACATCACTGATCAGCTGAGTGAGCTCGAAAGCCATTTTCAATCCTATTGAATGGAAGTGCTCTTCCAGGCGTCTCCAGCATTCGAGGAGATCTTCTTCACCCTTCTGATCACTGATCAGCTGAGTGAGCTCCGAAGCCATTTTCAATCCTATTGAACTCAGGAGCTGAAATTTGAGAGGGAAGGTCAAGGGAGAATACAGATGGTGGTAGGTGCTATTGATGGAGAACCAGTGATCTATACAGAAGGATGATCTATACAGAAAATAATAAACCTTTGAGCAATGATTTGCAGCGTTTTTTTAATATGAACTGTATTTGATGTACAATTATTGATGTATTTTGATAAAATATGGGCTCCATTCGTGTCAGTCACTTCTAAGGTTTGAAAAATAATGGCTGTCATTTTCAAAACTTCCTAGCTACAAAAATTTCAATATAAAGGTTTTTTCATAAATTTAAAATTGAATTGAATTTTTTAATCGAATGGGACCACCCACAGCTCATTACTTCAAACCGTTCGCTCCCTGTGAGGACATAAGGTTGTACTACAATAAATCGCTAAAGAGGCCTAATCTTCTTTTAAATTTCAACTGATCAAATGCAGTCGTTGTTTCCAGTAGGTAGTACCAAGGATGATAGATTTACATCCATCTAGTATGGTGGTAGTCTAGTAACCGTGAGTAGTACCTATTAATCGAAAAGCTGCATTCTAAGCAGACGGGTGACCTATTCAGTGGAATAATAAACCATTGTGTAATAACTTGCGTTGTATTGGTGAATATTATGTCGTTCTGTATGTGGTCAACTCATTGGCCCAGGCATGTCTGGTGATAGTAAGAGGTGTGGATGTAGGAAAGCGTGACAAAACTACCCAACTTTTTATCACTTTTGGCTATCGCCATGACTTTTATGTTTTTATCAAGATTTCCCCATTTCAATAGCCTCAACTAATTTCACAATCGACACATTCTGACAATGTCGTCCTCCCACAATAAAATTCCCAGAAAAATAGAATCGGTTTCCACGTCTCTTCTCGGGACCTTCGGTCGTTTATCTATTCAGATTCTCACTGGTCCAACTTGTTTAGCAAGCGAATTACTCCCAAAAACATTTTCTCCTCCAGAAAATCATTTGTAAATAAGAGAGGGGAAACATAATCGAATTGTTTTCGCTCTTGTAAACCCTTCCACCACGTCGATTCGTTTGTTCAGACACTTTTTTCGTACCCCTTCTCGTCCTTTCGACGTTCCAGAATATATTTTTTCACACGGAAATTCCTTTCTTTGTTTCAACTGGAAGAATAAAAAAGGTTGAAAATTAAATTTCACTGCAGCTTTGCTGCTTTGAAAGAGTCCTCAAGAGTTGTCGTGATAGAAATCATTTTCCACTTGGATTAGCGTATTTTCTCTTATTTCACGAGTAGTCTGATTCACACTTTTTGAGTATGAAATTCTTTCAAACGAACACCGTATATAGGAAGCTTTGTATTCAAAGTGGGTCAAAATAGTTTGGGTCTCCCAAAATCAAAATTTTGCACTATCATGTCCTTCGGTTCGTGGTACGCATTTGATGAAAATTGAAATGTTTGTGATGGTATGCTGACAGAACTTTCCCATAAAACTCACTATAGCAAATATGAAGATCGACTCAACTCTCTGTTAAATTGATTGGAAATGAGATCCTGAGGAATAAAACTCCTCCTTTGCCGAGCTTTCGGTAAATTTATCACCTTCCTCAGGGGTCGAAGGATGTCTTACTTCATTCACAATCACTATGACAGAGAAATTGACCATCATCAGACCAAAACAGAGTATGACGATGCGACACACAAGCGTGTCGAAGCACATTTTTCTTGAAATTTTTTTTTTTTTTTCGAATTAAGAGCTCAGTTTTATTCAAATTCATAGGGTGGTTTGAGGTTAGCTTTTAAAGGATTTCATAATTTTATCTTGGTCAAATCGGTTAGAGCTTCTATACTTCTGAAAAAGCCAATATTGACATAATCGCGAACAACCTCTCAACCACATTGTTGTTTGTAAATCTACAAACCTATCAGCATTAGCGAGATTATAATCCACATTGCTTCATAATTACTTTCCTCAATAATTTCCACACCAACGAATGCTAAGTGTCCTTCAATGACAGGAACCAATACTGACGTTTTTAAAAAATTTTTTGAGTCGTTGGAACTAATCATACTGTGTAACGAAACTCACTCATTCTCACAATAAAATCCTTATAGTTGGAAGAGAACAATTTAATTGGGGGGCCAAAAGATGATAGGAAATGTAAGAAAAACGCGAAAGGTGGTTGACCGCCTCTGATGTTGAATAAGATGAACGATCCTTCAAGGTAAAACCCAATTTGTTAGCTGTTTTGATGCAATTTTGGAGCAGAAGTGACGAGGGGTTGCCGAGGGACTGACTGTCGGGAGTGCCAATCTAACTTGAAGTTTAGCATCTCCACCATCTTCCCCCATCCTCGTTTTTACCTTCTTTCCCCTTGCGTAGTAAACATCTTCCCTCGAAGAAAAGATGTTCACGTCGAGACAGTCTTCGTGGATGAGTTCTATCCTCTTACACTATTTATCATTTATGTTATTTTTAAACTGTACAGCTTCCTCAGAGAACAAACGTGGTATAAAATCTATGGAACTTCTCAGTTGAGACATAATGAATTGAAACTTTTTCATCCTTGGTAATATTTCATCGATTTTTTAATCGTGCTTTGGTTGCATTAGTCATAACGTGATAAAGCTCATGGGCAATAATATTTGAGCCAGTTCCCAACTACCAAACAAATTTGAAATAACTCGGTCATCGCGGAAAATTGTCGGCTAGGCCTTAAGGCTAAGCTGTATGGAGACTTTGACAAAACCTGACCCTGAATTTTCATAGTTATGCCCGGAATAGAGAATTGATACATACAGACAGGCAGGATGACCGGCAGAAAGACATGAACCAAATTTTTTCCGAATAAAGTTCCTATACAAAACATCCTTGTCATCATCAGTGAGGAAGCAATGAACATATCTACATAATCATATATCATCTATCAACTGCTCCCTACATTGACACGTTCTAACGATAGTTTATATCATGAATTTTAAAGTCACGGATGAAAACTCACCTTTATCTACTATTACTGCTGTTCTATATGAATGTACGTAGTTGGCTATCGTGATCAAAGGCTCGTCCAAGTATAATGGATGAGGATAGACGAGGTGGAGGCGATTGGCGTGGGTGGAATAACCCGTTAACGGTGGTCGGCGGTCTGCTATGCACTTCAAAGTCAACGCGGTAAACCAAGGGCTGCAGCCTCATGGCGCGGTCAAAAGGGGTCGATCATCAGTGGAGTTTTTTATGGGAGCTTTATAGACGATTTTTTCCGCCCATATCCACCAATGAATATCAGGTAGACTTTATTTTTTGATTCTCCTTTCGTCTGCCTTTTATTCGAAGCCTGAATCAAATAGAATATGTGAGCGGTTCGCCCACGCAGATCATGACTAGGAGCAAAGGATCAATCTACGCATCGTCAGAAATAACTTGACCAATAGAACACATTTTGGAAGAATTTAAAAACTTCAAGATTCAAGAATTTACCACAACGTAGGTAATATTTTGAAATCTCTCCATAGATAAAATCTGTTTTTTTTTTTCAAAACGGAGAATTATTTATGGAAATAGAAGCTATATCTCGGAGCTAAGTTAATGAGTTCTGCAATGGAACAAGTCACCTACCTCACCTCACTTATGTAATTCGCTGATGTAAGTTAGAACTCTTTACTCAAGGTAGGTAAATGGATGTACAATTCTGACTCAGTTTGACTATGGCTGAATCCAAGGTCCCCTCATAATAATTCGATATTTGGAAGATTCATCCATCGCAAGAGAGCAAGAGAGTGACAACGCCATACTCGTCATGGTGGAAAACTGAGGACCGCCTAAGAACACGAACGTACTACGAGTCTGTAGTAACTTAAAAATAATAAAAAGAATTTTAGTATTGTACAGGTTCACCATAATATTAACACGATGAAACTTACTCTTACTCCTCTTTTGTATTACACCATCGACGCTTGTGTTACTAACCAGATTATGTGAGTATGGTAGTAGAATTATATACTTGTGTATGTCTCTGCCAATGAGCACGGCGGTGACTTCAATGCGTACCTTCCTACCAAACTATCTGAATCTGAATAAGCTGTAGGGACCTAATTATTTTCTCCTTTTTAGTAGTTTGCTATCATAAGTTTTGAGGTCGAACCATTGTATTCTTTAAAAAGTCTTGAAAGTAAAAAAAAGTTCCACAAACAAGACCAAGACTTCACCTTTAATAGATGACTAACTCAAGGATTTTTGGAAAACATATAAAAATCAACTGAAAATATCTCAAAAGTAACAAGTTTTGGGATTGGACAAGTTTTCTGACTAGAGAAGGATTAGTTAAAAAACGTCTGCCAAGTGGGTGTGGCACATAGCTTCCTCGTATCCATAACCCGATTGTATAGATGATCCGATGCGTAGTAGTTAATCTGAAAACATCAATCTCCAAGTACCTCCCACTACCTTCATGGGGGACCTTCTACACGCTAATCTGAACAACAAGTTTTTTTTTGTTAATATTTCAGAAGCTTATAATAAATGCAAGTAAAGGGACATATTTATATGTATTTGCTTATTTCCGAAGGTTTGTTATGGAAAATTATTACATCGTCCGAAGAGCAGGATGTGGGTCAAGTAAATACGCCTTTTTTATACGATGGTGTACATTCATGGTAATCTTATTTATAGGCCGGTGCGAGTGATAAACGGCTTCATCGAGCGAAACAAAAAATGCGTTCGGTGAAAACATTGGAACTGAAAAAAAGGGATAGGTACCGCTGAAAAACACGAAGAGAGCAAGATGAAGCGAACAGGGAGTTTAATAAAGTGGAAGTTGTAGCCTCTAGGCTTTTTCTCTTCTTGCAGAGACGTTGCGTGGAGGGAGTTTAGATACACAGTTCTCTCTACTTATCCAATATCATAGACTCGGTACACATACACAATAACCTCCAGCGTGTTGACTTTGTGAAACTTTCTTTTGCTTATTTCTGCCTTCTCTTTATATATGAAGAACCCCTACAAGTTAGCCGGGATCTTTATTCATTCTCAGAAGCTATATTCAAAGGATTCCACTTCCCTCCCGTTGTTACCCTGGAAAACTCCCTTGGAGGCGTATCTCACATAAAAACTTCCTCGGCCGAGGGTGATGGGTAGAGCGTGGAATTTATTCGAATCGCCTGGTTTTCTTTTTTCTGGAGCTCGTCGTATATCCTAGAGGCTGTATAGAGATGATCTAGAAGTTGAAGAGGCAGGCGTGAAATACGCTCGAAGACTGCTGAGAGTGTGTGCGATTGTAGTGAGGCACTGTTGCTCTTTTAAAAAACAAAAGCTCTTCAGTACCAATGACAAATGATATAAATAATTTTGGCGGAAATATTCTTACTCTGTTCGATGAATACGAGTTCTTTCCATTCCCTGTTGGTACAATTTAATCTAAATTAACTGAACACCCCGACGCCTCAATTCAACTCGGACTAACAAATTTATTACAAATTTATTTATTAGGTATATGTACATGAATATTTATTACTTACTGGCAGACAGATCAAGGAAAAGACAGGTTAACCTTTCAAAGAATAATCATCGTGAATTATTGAATTAGTTTCTCCCACAAATGTCACAAAGCAGAAGTCCTCGAACGGAATGTTTCGATGTGGACCCTCGGCTGGGCTTATTCATGAACATTATCCGGAATCACAACCCCAAAATACAAATACTTTTTTTTAATGCTAAATTCGTTTGTTCTTATAAAATTCATAGTTATATAGTTATATAGTTATATACTAATCTATGTAAATATACAAGGGCATGTTTTTTAAAATATTTACCGTAGTTCCAAATTGACACTCGAAGGAAGGTGGTCAACAAACGTGTTTTTAGTTTTTTTAAATGAATATTACCATCATATTTACATCAATAATATGGTACCTATATTCAAATTCAGCAAAATATTTCTAATTTAAGTGGAATTTCGGAAATCAACAATTTATTGTGAAAAATTGTGTTTATACAGGGTGGATCACGAGTTGTTTCCTCTCCCTTTACTAAAATCGTCCAGATAGTGGTAAATTCTTCTTTTTTTAAATCTTCATGATTTTCCCCAAGGATCTCAAATATGCGCAATCGTGCGCAACGCACACCAACCTTGTTAACTCAAATTGGAGCCCCTATTTTTCATTGCAAATTTGAATTCTACGTGAAATTTCTTGAATTTTAGACCCCTCAACCGATTTTTCTTTTTTTTTGGTCGCGCACAACCCGTCTAGTGAGCGCACAAACATGCGCAACCCCTGGATTTTGCCAAAATTGAGATGACGCTAGCCCCCAAGTGTGATACATGCTTTTTCAATAATTTTTGACGCTGAATCACATGGTGGTATCCATTTTTGGATTTTACCGGAATTTTTCGAAACGGCGGCCGAAAATTAGGTGGTTTTTAATGTACAATCGCTTTTTTCCGATCCTTATGAGTTACGACGCAATTTTGAGAAAGGAGGAGGGAAATACATTGTAATTTAGGGGTAGAGTTTGTCGCGAAAGCGATACCTAATAATATTAGATAAAACAAAATATTATTTTATTTATCGTGATTTCATTTGGAATCAAAATTTAATATTCAAACATCTGAGTATAATTTCGTCATGTGTATATTTGGCCCTAAATTAGTAGTTATGTGATGATACAAGTTTTGCGGGGATTGTGGTTTCAATTGTGAAAAGAAGAAGTTTATTGAGCTTAAATAAAGCAAAAAGCAGAATAGATAAAATATCAGTTTTCTATTGTACATATACGATAGAGTTAGCCACCCGAACTAATTATAATTTGTGTTCGTTGCGCACGATTGCGCATATTTGAGATCCTTGGAAAAAATCATGAAGATTGAAAGAAAAAAAAAGTTTACCACTATCAGAACAATTTAGAGCACAACACGTGAACCACCCTGTATATTTATATAAACCATTAATATAAATAACAAAAACCATCGTATATTCGTTGTACCCGAAAATGCAGTAGCCAAGTGGGTACTCTATGAGTTCGGGGAGACGAGTATAACCAGAATATGGACTCTTACCATCTTCAAAATATACCCTTTGCATACAGTATGTTGGTATGGTATGCTGAAAATTGACAAAAACAAGCAATACCTATAGGTACCTGTGAATATTCCACGAGCTCGGAGTAAGAGGATGGCGTGAATATGGAATGATTTTTAAAACACACCCTGTGCATGCAGTAAGTTGGTATACCATCATAATGTAGGAAAAATAAAATAAGTTGAGGGTGACAAAAATAGTATTTTTGAATTTGTTAACATTTTCAGCCAAGGGGCCGATTGTATAATTTTAACGATTCGTGCTATGTGCCACATCCACAAAGCTCTCATAAAGCTAATATTTCTATTCAATAATTTCATTGTAAATTCTCTCAATAAATCATATTGCATGAATGAAATTTTTAATATTTGAAAAATATTGTTTTATTGTGGTAATAATTATACACAATAATTCAACGTCTATAAAATGGTTCAATTCTCCTCGTTTTTGATATTCGTCGTATGAACAGTAAAATTCAAAATTTGACATTTCATGGTGTCAAAAAGGTTTTAGAGGTAAAATTAGGACGCTTGTTAGAATTGTGGGATTTATGACAAATATGGTCAGGCAAAATGTAGTGCTCAATCATTCAGTGGTAAAAAATACATACCTATTCACCGAGTAGGCCCTTAGGTGCTCATGCATCTTCTCAATAGTTCACCTGCAACAAAATCGTACATGAATATGAAACATAAGAAAACGTTTTAATGTTCATGACTATGATAAGAACAAAAGAGCTGACCGAATAAGTGAGCTTCTACATTCTTTTCTACATTCTTATATCTCATTTTCTGGCTGTTCCGGTTTAAAAACTGTTTTTTAAGTTAAATTTGGTGGGGAATCGAATGGTGAAGTTAGTTTCTTAATCAGGACAACAGGGAGCGCGTAAATCGCAATTTGAACTTATTAGTTAACAGTGGTTACCTCATGTTTTCCGCAACAGATGATATCTCAGGAAGGCGACATTTCCGATGGTAAGTTTTCCTAAGTGTATTATTGAGAAATTCATGTGTTTTTGAATTCATACCCTTTTGGAAAACCATGCCTCAATTGCTTATTACAAAACATAATTGACGTTTTACCATAGGTATTTCGTTCTCCTTCAAATAGAACGACACATCCTTCCGAACGGTTTGCTACAAAACTGCCGTCGACAGTACAAAAAGGGAGCTACGCTCATGCCTATTCTGGCAGCGTAAGACGCTTAAATCGTTCGGAGAGCGGAGCGGAGTAATTTGGATCACTTAATTAACTTTGAACGAAGCAGAGGCATCCTAGATGGTACGCCGGAATGAAAAGGAGACCTCTGGTAGGAGGGTTTGAGAAGGGTGTGCTGGAGAAGCTCAGGGCTTAAATGCTTCGAAGGTTTCGTTTTCGGATAATTAACTCTAAATCGACTAGGCGTTTGTGCTGCTATGGGAATTTCCCGCGCGTGATGGCTTTTCCAAGCAGAGTTCGGAGACGTTGTAAGACCTGCGCCGCAACGAACATGTCGAGAACGCGATGCGAATAAGTTTTAATGCAAGTCGAGCTGATGAGCGTCAGTTAGGGATCCCGCATGATCCACTTCGAGTGGGACTGGGAGACATTTCAGGGGACTCATTAACATTGGTGGAGACTATATCGGCGAATTGGTAGCAGGTTGATACGACCGCTAACGAGCCAGTTTGGAATACGGCCTACACTACATCCCTCCCCAGCGGTATCTCGCGGGAGGTAGGTGATTTTAAATGTACAAGACCACGATTTTTCTCGGTGTGAGCTTTTCTAGGAGAAATTGAAATCATAATTGACAGTTGTCCTCTTTATTGGGAGGGAGCATGCCAATGTGAATAGATCTATAGTAAAAATTTCCCTAAAACAATTTATTACCTATTTAATGGCCAATTTTTAGTTTATTATTTTCAATAATGAAACTTTGGAATCGACCAAGAATTTTATTTGTTAACCTCCTTTCGAAATTTGTTGGTTTACGTTTTTGATGCACCCTAGGTTGTTATTACGATGTGTTTCGATCCATATTACTACAATTGTTGATAGTAATGAGATCTGATCATCCAAAAATAAAACGGTTGGTGTCAGCATTCTCTGAATGAAGTCCGAACTTCCGAGAGTAGTCGAGGGCATTTCGAATCCGCAATCAATTGGAACTATGGAGCAATTGCTTCCGAATGGAAGGACAATTCTGTGGTTTCTGTCGCCTCAAATGCTTACAAGATTCAGTCTGTCCCAGTGGTAAGAAGATATTCAGCACGAGAGAAGAATCCCATTCAAGTTCCTCGACCTTCTATAATTCAAGAATATAAAGCATGGGAGAATGCGACATCATGAATCAAAAAATCGAATATTCAACCTGAAATGGTTGTTTACTTTACTTACACATTCTTGCCAGTTGGAAATCAGAAGAAAAATAACCACAGATTACCTGACCAAGTACAACACACAACCAAAAGGAGCAGGAAGGATGTCTTCCATCGATCGAACCGATGTTCGGTACTAATGAATTGACCCCTGGATCGAGAAAGTACCGGAAGAAAAACAGATGAGGTACACATAGAAACACTGTACTTCTACTGTGAAATATCAGTGAAGCTTGGGACTTTGTGTTTATCCCATCCTAACCACAATCAATGATCTTCCATAATCACTGTTTCAACATTATTTTGACCGATTTGTGAATTTGGGAGCTTAATTGATATTACATTGGTTTCATAAAATTTATTATACAGCTTTTAATTGTTATCCGTACTGGAAATATGGAAATAAATGAGGTCACTAACGAAAAAACATCATAGTAGCAACTTCATTGAGTAACTGCCCAGCGTTGCATATATGCAACAGGTAGGGGATCCTACCCCTCCTATCATGGCGGTTGGCAAGGTAACCTTATATTTAACATTAGAAGGTATAAAAATGAAGAATTAAGGGAGAGTTTCGACAAATTTCTCAAAAATGGATTTCTGGGCATTGATGGGTTAAGAGTAACAATTTGAAAAATCAGGCGCACCCCCCATTGAAAGTAGCTTTAAGATTATCTTCTATGGATCATATTCTGGGGTTGATGATTTCATGTTGGTTGTTAAGAGTTTGCTGATAGTTGAAAAAAGTTGTTGATGAGTTTGTGCATTACAAGACTAAAAATTGTCTCTTTAACTTTGTCTTATTTTTACATTTGGGGGCCCGTCCGGGATTTGAACCCGGGACCTCTCGCAATACATACAATATATATATATAAGTACAATATCATCCATACTTTCGGGTTATGAATACGAGGACAATTTTGAGTGGTATCTCTATACCAGTGGGCAGCGACCTTTTAACTACAGCAGTCGAGGGATCGTAATCCGATGAAGGCCAACATGCAGTAGCTTCAGAACTCGTATTTATTGATTCAACATCCAGTCATCAAGCAATCATACATTCACCAGCTCACCAGCCATTTAAAAGCACGTTTAATTTCCAAAAATTCTCACCCAAAACACCTGTAGAATATTTCTTAATAGCCAACCAACAATAAACAATAATTTTCGCCACACATCGAATGTGACTAAATTTTGTGTTTTTGAATGACACTCTGAACTCGTTGCGGTACGACGGGAAATTGAGGCCAAAAACCACGTTAATCAACGCTCAACACCTCTTCACACAAACTACGCCCTCTAGCTGGCCGTTGATTTCGTCCCAGTAATTATTCAACACGATCTGTCGGCGGATCAGCCATTCTGTTTCTGCTTTTAACAAGCTTTGAGTAGACCTCAACAGTCAAACTCCACCATCCGATCGGAGTTAACTCGATATTAACCTAGCCTCCTTTTTTAACGCTTATGTAAATCTGGGGTTTAATTAACCGAAGGTTAAAAAGTCTGGATAATCATGTAGTGACAAGAGTTACCCCGAGTACGGCTGGGAGGTTATCTGGACCCTGCGATTAGTAATTTATACGCTGTGTTGGTCCGTGTTAATCAGTGACCCAATGAAATGAGGTAGGTTTAGAGGGAATAGGGACCGGAATTGGATCGCTTATCAGAGGCGGGTTTTACGTAAAAAAGGGGAAAAAAGGGCTGTGGAGTTTTTCCTACACTCACTTCCACCCCTCGACTGGTTTCGGTTTTAAAAAGGGATAAAAACTCACTATGGCATTCTGTGAAAATATGGGGGAATCGTTTAGGGAGTGAGAATAATAAAAGTGCAATCGTGTCCGGTGTTAATGGTGCTAAATATATGGCGTTGGTACACCTAGGTATGTGTTCTAGAGAGATATTTATGAAAGCACTCTGTAATGAGTAGGCACTGAAACACTAAAGACTGGCCTCTCTAGTGAGTAGGCAGAACATAGATAATTAAAAGAGTGATATGAATTCTCGCTTGCTTTCATTCTTGTTCTTCCACTCATCTATTCTTCTGGCGAAATTATGGCAGCACTCTCTAAAGGATGGTCCAGCACTTCCAGCAATAACTTCTCTTCACGGAAACAAATCCATACAGGTTGGCTGACATGTTTTGTGGAACACAGGGGTGGCCTAAAATAGAGGGTGTTTGGTCGTGACCGGGAGCTGCCTCACTTGTCGCTTCTAGGCGGGTGGGTTGCGGTGGGGCTCCTCCAGCCAATATTGGCTACACGCGTCTCTTTTGTTTTTATTTTGATCAGCTGAGTGTGATGGACTACTTTTTGTTCTTCGGCCATGTTTTTAGACGGTATTCTTGTGTGAGCTTCTGTTCTGTTCTCGTAAAAAGTGTCAAAAATAAAATATTTCTATCAGTGTTATATATGAACTTTATCCTTGGCCTTCCCTAGTGGAAAACATTGGTGCCGAAACCCGGGATATGTGAATACCAAAAAGACTACCTATCGAAATTTTATCTTTACAAATGAGTTCGTCATCAGAAGAGGAATCTTTCGTGGATTCAAGTGGCCTGAACCCCTTCCAGCCTCGTCGGCCTGTTACAAGGAGTGTAACAATGATGAACACCGGAAAATTGGGTGAGAACGTTCCAATTATTTTTCCTCGACATAATGATGATGATCAAACTAAAGACGTACACACTTATAACACTGACGACAAGCGGGATGTAAAATCATCTGATTGTGTAGTTGCCCGTCGAAAATTGAATATTATCCTCAAGGATCTCGAAAACGCACGATCAAGGTTTTCTAATTTTGATTCGAAGTCAAATGCCTCTGGATATGTTGCTGAAATGTTGTTAGGCGTTTACAATGCTAATCTAGATCGCTATTCCGAGGCTGACACTTATCTCATTCAAATTGAGGATGATGAGAACCGCGACTCAAAACAGGACCAACTGACCACAGCAATGTATTCAATGTGTGACGCCTTTGAGACCTACGTTCGAACTTCTGTACGAACCAAACACTCAGCACCCGAACATAATTCATCTCGTTCTAACTCGACACATGAATCTGATCCTGTTAGACTGGGAATACAGGAGTTAAAATTGCATACACTATTGATGGATAGTGTCCCCATCTTTGCAGGTGATGTGATGCTTTATCCTGAGTTCATTTTAGCATTTGAAGAAGCTGCTCATCTGCGTCTCATTCCTGACTCTCAGAAGTTGTCGGCCCTTCGGAGCAAACTTTCAGGGGTTCCTCTGAGTTTATTGAGAGGTTTAGGAACCTCTCCTCGAGATTACGAACGTGCACGATCTATACTGGACAAAAACTACGCTGGAACTTATAAAGTAGCTTCGGTACTATTGGGTCGTTGGCGTAACATGAAAGCAGTCACAACCAAAAATCTCCGAGGACTTGAAGAGTTCTTAGTAGATGCCGAGAATCTGACAGCAGCCATTTCCAATCTTCCCGCTCAGAATCTGGCTAGTTTCATTTACTTTGATCACTTAAATTCCAAACTACCATCAGAACTTCAGGATTCGTTTTTCATGAAAGTTATTTCTAGACAGTCTACTCTTCCATCCCATGATCAACTAATACATTTTGTACGAAACCAGGTGGAATTACTTCACATTAAACCACCGCAGACTATGAATATTCGCAACAGTCCAGAACTCACCAAAAGTACTCCTATGAGAACAACGAAACCTCGAACCTTCACTACTTTGGATCAGCCCTTCCTTACTCAGCAAACTATTCAGCCTTCCTGTTTCTTTTGTAATGACTCTCATCTTTTATACTTCTGCAAGAAATTTCTTGACATTTCAAACGCTGCAAGGCTATCCTTCATTGAGTCAAAGGGTTTGTGCAAAAACTGCTTCTCTTCCAAACATCTAGTGAAAGATTGTCCATCCGAAAGAGTCTGCTCTTATTGCAAGGAGCGTCATCACCGCTACGTGCATCTAGAGCCTGGAGTAAAGAACTTTACAACAGCTTCGCGGTCTCCTCCTGCATCTCCCCGTCTTACATCTTCAGGAAAAATCCAAAGAAGTTCCAAAATACGAACAATTGTCGGACACTCTCTACCATCTCAAGTTCAACTTTTAGAAACTGACGACGAGGAAGTACAGGATTTAAAACGTGTATCTCAAAGGCTGACAAAACATGACCCTATACTTGCACCTGACCCTCCTGGGACCGACTCTTGGGGTGGCGAACCTAGTCACGATTTGACCAAGCATACTCACCACTATAACACTCCTTTACAGTTCTCTAACTCAACTCACTCAGCTTTAGATTATAAGAAATGATGTTTAGATCTGCCTGGTGACGAAAATCTTGGAATGACACAAAGAAAAATGATTATGAGTATTCCATCTATTCTAAAAGTCAGGGATAAAATGTCCATAATTCCGACAGCTGTAGTTAATATAAGTCAAAATTCAAAGATTTATCACCAGGCTAGAGCTATTTTGGACACAGGGTCCGAAGTTAACCTTATTTCTAAACAACTTGTTGCCAAATTTGGATTCTCAGTTCACCCCTCGAACTCACTATCAATATCGGGTATAGGAGGGGAAAATCACATTAAAATCTTAGGTACCACTGTAGCGTTTGTAAAACAGAGAGGGGGTCTTTCAGATTTAATTATATTATTCAAAGTAATTAACAAAACTACCTTGGATATCCCATCCTCCAAGCTTCCTCACTCCAACTGGGAACATTTGAAAAACTTAGATCTAGCCGATTCTCAGTATTATCAACCCAATTCGGTTGACATCATTTTCGGATCAGAGATCTTCGATGCTGTAGACCTTCGTTCAATAATTCACTCGATTGGGGGATCTCCTAATGCACGAAAAACTACTTTTGGATGGTTGATTTCTGGCTCATACAGAAATCATAACAAACGTGTCACATTTCATCCATCAACAAGAGATAATAACAATTCTAGAAGTTATTCGCAAAACCATGAAATTTATGTGAAGGATACTCCAGCACTCAGTGATAATCTTTCCACCAGCGTCTCTTCCTCGACCGACATTGTTTGTCCTGGCTCCACCGAGTCTGCTGGGAATCCTCTTTCGTCCAATCATCACCAGCCTAAAATAGATCCTCTTCCTCAGCGTACTTCAGGTTTGGGCTTTCGTTACAGGTTCCGTCAGCCTATATGTAGATGTATCGATAAACCATCATCTTGCGATAAGGTCACTAATCCTACCAGTTCATGTTCCATCAATTCAATTATATCTCGTTCGCTGACTTCTCCTATAGCTTGGCCGCAACCTACCATTATTAATTTGCCCAAAGTTCGTGAAACCGTTAATCTCTCTAAGATGTACAGGTGCACTTCATCCCTATCATGTTCTACATCCTCCAACCAAGAACCCCAATATGCCAAGTTGTTGGAGAGAATGTTTCAGTTAGAATCAGTAGCTGATGTTCAACCTTGGACCCCTGACGAACTTAAGGCAGAAGAGTTATTCCGCAAACACTGTATCCGTGAGGATGATGGTCGTTTTCAAGTGGCTCTTCCTTTCAGAAAGAATCCAAATCTCCTAGGAATATCTAGACCCCTTGCTCTCCGACGTTTGCATCAACTAGAATCTCGACAGAAGAAAAACGCTCAACAAAGAAGTGCATACGAAGCATTTATGACAGAATACATTAAACTTGGTCATATGGAACCTTGTCCTCCTCCCGCACCGGGTCAAATTGTGTATTATCTTCCTCATCACTCTGTTCACCGCACCGACGATCCTCCTGAGAAGATAAGAGTAGTTTTCAATGCATCACAAAGTACTTGCACTGGCTTATCATTGAACGACATTCTTCTGCCTGGTCCAAGACTTCAACTTGATATAGATGAGGTAGTAACTCGTTTTCGTAACGACAAGTATGTCTTCATGGCTGACATCAAGCAAATGTTTCGTCAAATCAAGCATCGTGATGAAGATCGTGATCTTTTACGCATACTTTGGCGATCTGATACCAATGCACCTGTTCAGGATTTTCGCTTGTCCACCGTGACTTACGGAACCACATCAGCACCTTTCCTAGCGGGTAGAGTACTTCTCGAACTAGCCAATGAACACCATAACACCCACCCTGAGGCATCATATATCCTTAAAAACAGAACGTACGTTGACGATATAAATGGTGGCAGCAACACCATTAAAAAATCAGTCCAAATTCGAAACGAGCTGATTGATCTATTGTCCCTTGCAAAATTTGAACTTCGCAAGTGGGCTTCCAATGATTCTCGCCTATTAGAAAATATTCCTCAGGACCACCTCTTGCCAGCATCCACCAGCATTCTTATGGATGAAGACGACGAATCTGTCCTCAAAATGTTGGGTTTATGTTGGAACCCTGTATCTGACTCCTTTCATTACCAACCGTCACCAGTACTCCAAATTCGAACCAAGCGTGAGCTAGCCAGCCAGATAGCCAAAGTTTTCGATCCGCTGGGATGGTTAGTTCCAATCACAGTTTACGCTCGATTGATATTCAGGAAGGTCTGCCAAAATTCCTATGGTTGGGACGAGGAGTTGCCATCTGGGGTAATAACCGACTGGTCCGAGCTCGCTTCTGAATTGCCCATTCTCAAATGTTTGCAGATTCCTCGTTATATTCCCTCGTCAGAGTCGAACCTATACTTGGTAGGTTTCGCAGACGCATCAGAGAAAGCTTACGCTGCTGTTATATATGCCGTTTCAGTTAACCATCGTACTTCGGAACAACCACCATTTACTACTGTCAGGCTAGTGTCGTCAAAATCTCGACTTGCTCCCATAAAACCTCTTACTCTCCCTCGTCTTGAGCTATGTGCTGCTCAGCTTCTCGGACAAATAATGAGAAAAGCTGTCCACATGTTCCCTTCTGCTGATCCAAATCGCATACTAGCATTCTCAGACTCAACTGTCGCATTGTCATGGATCACAGCTGATCCCGCTCCAACGTGGAAAGTCTTTGTGGGAAATAGAGTAGCTGATATTACTACTAATATTCCTGCACACTGTTGGTTCCACGTTTCCACAAACGACAACCCAGCGGATTGTGCATCGAGAGGTCTAAAACCAACAGAGCTCATTCAGTTTGAACTGTGGTGGAATGGCCCCGCATGGTTGAAGCAGATACCTGAAGACTGGCCATTGCTTCGAGTAAGACCAGAACTCCAGAATGAGGTAGTTCAAAAGGAAGCCAAAATTGTTGCTGCCATAAGCAGTGTAGCTGGATCTATGAATGATCTCAAAACCTTACTTGAAAACAAATTTTCCCATTATGTCCGCTTACAGTCGATCGTTGCTTGGTGTCTTCGTTTTCGTTACAATGCCTCTCGACCAGCTTATCCTAGACGTGGCCCACTCACTGCTAGAGAGAGACAAAAGGCTGATATGGCCTTGGTTAAGCGAGCACAGGCTCAAGCTTTAAGCGCAGAAATTGGTGATGCCAAACTTGCACGGCCAAAGTTTCCGATAACAAAGAAGCTAGCGCTATTTCTAGATGACGAAGGAATTTTGAGAGTTGGAGGACGTCTCATACATGCCTTACTGCCTGACGATACCAAGCACCCTGCTCTGCTTCCGGCTAACCATCCTACTACCGTTCTTCTCATAAAATGGGCACACATGTGGAACTTACACGTTGGTCCACTGGCAACGCTGGCTGCTTTACGGAGCCGTTTTTGGATTGTGAATGGCAAAAACGTAGTTCGACATACCATAGGAAAATGCTTTGACTGCAAGAAGGTTTCTCCAAAACCTTTCGAACCTATCATGGGTGATTTGCCAGCTGATAGAGTGCGATCTGTCACTCCTTTTTACGTGAGTGGAGTAGATTATGCTGGTCCATTTCTGGTTAAGCATTCAACTCTTCGAGGAACGAAGACTACCGAAGCCTACCTTGCAATTTTTCTTTGTTTCACAACCAAGGCAGTTCATATTGAGGTAGTCAACGATTTAACTACCCGTTCTTTTCTCCTAGCTCTCCAAACTTTTGTCTCAATCAGAGGATGCCCTTCAGTGGTTTGGTCAGACAATGGTCGAAACTTTTTGGGAGCAGCTAATGAACTTTCTCGATTGAGGCGCCTTCTGTCCTCCGATGATCTGACAACAGCTGTAACTACGGAAGCTTCCAAAATTGGATGTGAATGGCGATTTATTCCACCTCATGCGCCCCACTTTGGTGGCCTGTGGGAGGCGGCGGTTAAGTCGGCCAAGAAACTTCTGAAGACAACGTTACAAGGACATATACCACACATGGACACCTTTAGGGCATTGGTTGCACAGATCTCTGCTGTGTTGAATTCACGTCCTCTGACTGCGATGTCATCATCTCCTGACGATTTGGCCGTACTTACCCCGGGCCATTTCCTCTCTTTTCGTCCACTAAAATCGTTACCAATGGATCCAAACATTGATTCTCGAACTTCAATTCGTGATAAGTGGAGTTTTTCTCAGCACGTTATCAACACCTTCTGGCGACGATGGCAGAAGGAATATCTCCTTGAAGTGCAGTCACGAACAAAATGGAATACCCCAAAGCCACCTGCGAAAGTTGGAGATATAGTCCTCATAATGAATGAAAACCTTCCACCCCTACAATGGGATGTTGGTCAGATCTTGAAATTGTTTTTTGGAGATGATGGGGTTTCCAGGGTAGCTGAAGTACGAACTAGTCATGGGATTGTTAGAAGACTTATCCGACATTTATGTCCTATTGCTAGTAGCTCTGAAAATCCAGATCCCAATCAAAACTTCCCCTCAACATAATTTTCTTTTGTAGCTATCGAACTCTTAAACGACATTGAGTAGACTGATCAGATTGTGAGGCATGTTGCCTCACAGCGGGGGAGGATGTTTGGTCGTGACCGGGAGCTGCCTCACTTGTCGCTTCTAGGCGGGTGGGTTGCGGTGGGGCTCCTCCAGCCAATATTGGCTACACGCGTCTCTTTTGTTTTTATTTTGATCAGCTGAGTGTGATGGACTACTTTTTGTTCTTCGGCCATGTTTTTAGACGGTATTCTTGTGTGAGCTTCTGTTCTGTTCTCGTAAAAAGTGTCAAAAATAAAATATTTCTATCAGTGTTATATATGAACTTTATCCTTGGCCTTCCCTAGTGGAAAACAGAGGGAAAACGACCGCCAAGTGGTTTAGGCACATCGCTTCCTCGAATTCATAACCCAATTGTATACATTGTAGAGTCCTGTAATCATAAGGACTACATCACTAATGGAAAGGGGGGGCATGAAGGCGCTCCTCGCTTCTTCCCTACGCATGAGTTAGTAGAGGGCTAGAGGCGGACGACCACGCACGCATCACCTCGAGTCATAAAGTTGCACTGAAGTTTAAATTAGCTAAGTTGTACTTCTCAATTGTTCATTTTTGGAAGTCGTCAAATCTGCTGGCCAGTCTATCAGTTCTTGGAGGAGGGATACTACTGTCCTACTTCTACTTGTACACGCATTTCAACATTTCGGAGTTCACGACCTGTGTGAACTCCAAAAACGTAAGTGGGCCACCTATATTCCATTTTGATTACCTGAAGGACGAAATTCAAATCCAGTCTATCTGTTCTGGGAGGAGGGATACCACTGTCCTACTTCTACTTGTACACGCATTTCAACATTTCGGAGTTCACGACCTGTGTGAACTCCAAAAACGTAAGTGGGCCACCCATATTCAATTTTGATTACTTGAACGACGAAATTCCAGTTCAGTTTATTTGTAAAAGGCATTTTTAGAAATAAATGTGCAAAAAAAAAACAGCCAGCGAAAGTTATTCAAGTGTTTCATTGCTTCTTAAAGCCTAATTTTCATCTAATTAATCTCTTAATCTGATTAATTTTTTTAATTGAAATGAGTTAAAATCGCACGAAGGCTGATTGCCCCCACCCCCCGAGAAAAGGACATTACATTTATTGGCGCCCAACGTGGGGCATTATTAATTTGTAAGTATTTATTTTCTACGTACTTTGGCTGTTTTCTGGCGCTCTGATTGTGATTTTGTAGGTACTTCTATCAGATTCTGTCAAAGAAAATGAGTGCAAATCAGGAAGAAAAGGACCGAGAGCGGATCGATGATGACAAGAGAATTGGCATTACTCTACCAACATCCCCTTTGGCCGTCGAAGATAAGCAATCCCGGCGGGACAGTGGAGTTGACGGGGTGAGTGCGAAACAAAACGAGTCCTTGGTACTTAATAGTCCTAATAAACTTGTTGAGGTAAATGCTTTGTTTTCTCAGCAGTTGCAATTAATTCTTGAACGACTCGATGGGATAGAGCGTAAATTCGAAAGTAAAAATCAGGAATATGCTGAAAATAAAAATCTCCTCAGTAATCATGTTACAAATACTGAAGAAAAACTTGAATTAAATCATCAAAAAGTTGTGACGTTGGTAGATCAAAACAAAACTGAACTAGAATCATTATTACATTCATCCCTTTGCACCTTGTCTGATGAATTTGATCAAAAATTGAAGAAAAGTGAACAATCCTGTAAGAAAACCACTAGTGATGAATTTAGGAGATGGGGTAATACGACTCTTAATGAATGTGAGAGTACTGTTAATGAAAAGTTAACCTTTGTTAATAATCAACAGAATTCCAATCTAGAGTCATTCAAGGCTCACATTACGGCAATGAATAGTCGCTTTCAGGAACAGCTTGAAACTGAGAATAAGCAGTTTCAATCCACTATTGATTCCAAGTTGAATGATTTTGATAAAAAACTTCGTGAGATGAGTTGTCGGAATGTGTCGACTAGCGGTTGCTTGAAGTCCTCTAGTAACGACACTCAACTCATGGTTCAGACTCTCACTAGTCAGAACATTCATAGTAAAATACCGCTCCCTTCATTTGCAAATTCTGGTGAAGAACACCCGATGATATTTTTGTCAAGCTTAGATGATTATTTCCTGTCATTTCCACTGATGGTCCCAAGAGATAAACTCAGATTGATTGATCAGACCCTCAAAGGTACAGCTGGTCGATGGTATCGTTCCAGAAGGCAGGATTTCGAATCATTCGATGAATTTAGAGCAGCTTTTCGGGAGGAATTTTGGAGTCAGAGAGAACAATCTGACCTAGTTGGTGATCTTTACAATGGTCACTATAGAAATGGATCGATGGAACAGTACGCTAGGGATTGGGTGTATTCTCTCCAATTTTTGGATCATCCAATTCATGAACCTGTTCTGGTTGACATACTGATCCGTCATTTTGACTCCAGCGTACAACACGATCTATTTCTATCTGAAATTAAAACTCATGAAACTTTATTTAAAAAATTGCGTACAATTGAAAGGTTATCGAGGGATCGGAGACCTCATTATAGTCCAGGTGGAGGTATCGAGTATCAGCCAAAACAAACAAGAGACGGGCGTCACAACAATGACTCTTATCGTTTCTTTTCAAAAAACTCTGGGGACAACTTCCAATATACTAGATACAATCAAAAGGGAAACTCTTCAGGTCAAGATAATCAGCAGCGCTGGCAGTCGAAACCAAACTCGGCGAATGTAGGAAATGATCATGAAAATTTTAATTGGAGGGATAGGAACAATGATCAGAATAATTATAGAAATAATAATGATAGGAATAATACACCTCGTCAGCATCAGTTAGGTGGTAGATTTACTGGGCAAGATCAGACTAATAGAGGCAATCAGGTACCTGTTAATGCGATTGATACACAGGAAGTTGAACCCAACAATAATTCTGATGATCAGTCGTTCATTAACCATCTGATCAACCACATTGATCAACGTTCTGCTCCTCCCTCACAGCTGATCGAGGATTTAAACTTAGAAGAGCCCTGATTCCTCAACAACCACCTACTCATGGAACCAGGGCTAATAGAGTAGATATCGATCAGTTAATTCCTGTCAGCACTCTATACTCCAGTCAAGATCAACGTTTCTTTGAGGATCCTCATGAATGGCTCATGGACAATAATTCTCATCAACCTCTTCATGTAGGATTTCGATCGCCGGAATTTAGAGTTAATTTAGGTGGTATTAGTGAAATTGCTCTGTTTGATACGGGCGCGCTACATACCTGTATTAGCCATGAATGGTTTGAAAATAACATCAAAAGCTTGGAGTTTCATAGTATACTTCCGGTTTCGAAGACACAAGTTGTTAGTGCAATAGGGAGCAAATCCCCTGTCATAAAACAACAAGTATTATTAACCCTCAAGTTACCACAATCTGAATTTCTAGTTAACTGTTTGATAGTAAAGAATTTGATCAAACCGATCATTATTGGCATGGAAACTCTAACCAAGATGAATGCCATAATTGATACGAATGTAGGAACCCTAACGTTCTCCCTAGACAAAAAGAAACAACCAATAACCATCTCGTACATTAATCCCGGTTCGAACATATTAACAGCTGATATAACAACTGATCATATTAATTTGGCATTTGTTGATGTTGAACATGACCTCAACCTTGATGGTTCGGTCATGAATCGACTCTCTCATGATGATATTTCAGAGTTTCAGCGGATCATGAATTCATACGAACATGCATCGACTTCAGCAGTTCCTGCCAGATTATTCCTGGGCCAAAATATTGTAAGAGATTGGGATAGATGTTTGCCCACCCATGATGACCCTCCACTGAATCTAGATGATGAAATTAAAAATGCCATCACTAATTCAAATCGCATATCAAATACGAGAGCGTCTCAATTCAATAGTAAAAATCAAAGTTCCTTTCATGCGTTTAATGAGGGTGATATGGTGTTGGTGCGTAACTTAACCGTCTCATCACTACCAAATAGAATTTTCCATAAATTCCTACCAAAATATATCGGCCCTTACCGAGTTATCAAATCTTATAATAATGGTTCCTACTTACTGGGAAACACAGCAAATGCAGCCAGAGGTGTGGTCAATGTCACACTTCTAAAAAAGTACTACCCACCGTAAAATTGTCTGTCTGTTGTCTGGTATTTATTTATCATTACACTTATATAATATTCTGCATGATTGAATAGTCTACCATTGAATTTTTTTGAATTAGCTTTCTAATATTTTTTTTCATCTCCCTAGGCATGTTCCCTGGCACTCTAACTATCGCACTCCCCTTGAAAATTCCATGGCTCCTGGTCGGAATGCATCTTGATCTGGCATTTGAGACCTAAAATTAGGCAGAGATTCCTCTGAATATTCGATCCGTTCCACGTAGAGTTGTGTCGGTCAGGAGTGAACGTATTGAAAAGACCTTATCTTCAAAACGACCTTGTCTGAACTGAACGGGTTGCCAAAATTAACACGGTCATTCGTTCATCATCCCACCAATCCAGTTTTCTGAAAAAATTCCAAAAACAAAGGCAGAAGGCCAACAAAACAAATTAATTGCTCACAACATGGATGTATAATGTATTTCTATACATCCATGTTTGTACATGGATCAAGAATGTGTGAAAATTACTTGGGAGTACATCATAGATACTAGGTCCATGGAGTACATCAACAGAAAGGAGTGGTTTTCTATGGAAGTATCAACAACATTTTTACATGGAAGTATCAACGGAAAGGAGTGGTTTTCTAAGCAAAACCTTCCATCATCCAAGTGTAGTCCGAATGAACTATGGACCAAAAAGAATGTTGAATGAATCAAATGAGCTAAAAGACAGAAACGAACGAATGATTCATTCGAATCGATGACCTGAAAGACAAAGAAGACTCAAAGACTGATTCATTCGAATCGATGACCTGAAAGACAAAAAAGACTCAGACTGATTCATACGATTCGAATCAATCATTCGTTCGTTTTTGTCTTTTAGCTCATTTGATTCATTCAAATCGCCTCCTCACTTACTCGGACTCGTTCGGTTTTTCGACTCAGCATTCTTTCGAGTCACGACCTGAATCTTAATATGGATCCTTATGGACGTTGTTTGTTTGATTCCAACTGGTTCGGTTTACCAACTCGCTCTTTTTTTGTGTGACTTCTTCGCCTTGTGTTTGTGTTCTGATCGCTTCCTTTCAAATTCCAAATCCGAATTATTTGTTGGTTTCTGGACTCTTTGGTTAACCACTTTGGTGAGTGATCGTATTGTAAGAACTCTTTATTATTTTGCAATAAAAAAACCTTATTTATGAATTACTGTATTTTGGTAATTAGCGCATTTTCTTATTTTTCTATGAGGAAAAAAACGCTGCAAATTATTACACAACGGTTTATTATTTTTATATAGATCACTCGTCTACAAAATCACCAACCATCCAATATGAAGAAAAAAATCAAAAAAAAAATAAAAAATGAAAATAAAAAAAAAATAAAAAAAAAAATTAAAATTATCAACTATTGATCGCATTTCGGTCAGCTCTAATTTGAACGGAGATTAGGCCTCTTTTGCGATTCACACTCGTGTTTGGATTTATATATATATATATATTTCAATATAAACCCTTAAATTTTCGTAGGGAGCGAACGGTTTGTCCTACAGAGCTCCGCGTGGTCTCAAAAAATTTTAAATATACTATAGAATCTTAATTTGAAGGAAAAACAATACCTTTATATCAAAATTTTTTGAGTTAGGGCGTTTTCAAAATTTCAAAATTGATTTTGGAACCCTTAGGAGTGACCTACATCAACCAAAAGCTTCGGGGCACAACTAGACCCCAGATGGAGCCTACATACCAAATTTCATCAAAATCGGTCAATGCTAAGTGGCAAAAGTGCGGCGTACGGCGTACGGCGGACGGACGGCCAAATTTTTATTCGATTTTTGGATTCTACGTACCTTGAAACGTAAACCATCAAATTTTGAGTGGGTGTTACAATTTTTTTTTTCTTGGTCGATTCCAAAGGTTCATTATTGAAAATAATAAACCAAAAGCGCTAGGGTTGGGTATTGTTACAAAAGTATCGATACTGTATCGTATTCGAGTTGATATCCCATGCACCGTTTGGCTTGAGTGTCGATACCTACTTTAGTGTCTCAAAATAACAACTCAACCGATTTATCAGGGAAAGTATTTTTTTTATTCATTTCTTGCCATCAAGAGCCTAAGCTAAGTATATTATTGAACAATATTTCTCCATAATATTAATTAGTTTTATCTAAGACCCAACTGCCTCTCTACAAACCTACAAAGGTTCATTTCACTGATTGAGTTGGTATGTGAACGTAATGAACGGGTGAACGGATTCAAAAGACCTGGTCTCTGTAATGAGTGACCGTTTGGGATTCGAATCCGCCAAATGACCGTGTCTTACACACCTCTAGTTCCACGTCCATTCATCGATCAGTTTCTATCATATAGCTATAAATTTTGCAAGATGCCTTAATAAAATACTGGATAATCGTGTTTCAAGTATCAAATGAACATGTGGCTAAGAACACTTACCTACGACCAATGGTGACCAGATCAAGAAGCAGAGCCGAAATTGGCCTCCAGTTCCCTACTGCATAATTTTCCTCGTGAAAAGAATGGATACTGCTCTCTTTTGGGTTGTTTCAGTGGCTGCGAACGTGACCCTGCAAACCGACACCCTCAGAGAAACGTCAAGAGACAGACATCATCGCTTCTCGTCATCCACCATCGTCGTCTATCATGAGCCTGCTGAGATCTGAGTTGCACCAGTCACACCGAGGGAATAACCAACTTCTCTCCGCCGAATGAAGAGAAGACATCATATGACGCCTCAATAAGTTTTCTAATATTAAGCTAGTTTAACTGGTGGCCCATTCCGATTGGTTTATCTCTACAATTTAGGTTTATTGGGTAATCTTGTATTTTTTTTTCGAGTCAGCTTGTAAAAAATTTAAGGCTCTTTTTCCAAGCTTCCTTTTGAAGAGGGGGGGATTATGTAGAGTCCTGTAATCATAAGGACTACATCACTAATGGAAAGGGGGGGCATGAAGGCGCTCCTCGCTTCTTCCCTACGCATGAGTTAGTAGAGGGCTAGATGCGGACGACCACGCACGCATCACCTCGAGTCATAAAGTTGCACTGAAGTTTAAATTAGCTAAGTTGTACTTCTCAATTGTTCATTTTTGGAAGTCGTCAAATCTGCTGGCCAGTCTATCAGTTCTTGGAGGAGGGATACTACTGTCCTACTTCTACTTGTACACGCATTTCAACATTTCGGAGTTCACGACCTGTGTGAACTCCAAAAACGTAAGTGGGCCACCTATATTCCATTTTGATTACCTGAAGGACGAAATTCAAATCCAGTCGATCTGTTCTGGGAGGAGGGATACCACTGTCCTACTTCTACTTGTACACGCATTTCAACATTTCGGAGTTCACGACCTGTGTGAACTCCAAAAACGTAAGTGGGCCACCCATATTCAATTTTGATTACTTGAACGACGAAATTCCAGTTCAGTTTATTTGTAAAAGGCATTTTTAGAAATAAATGTGCAAAAAAAAAAACAGCCAGCGAAAGTTATTCAGGTGTTTCATTGCTTCTTAAAGCCTAATTTTCATCTAATTAATCTCTTAATTGCCCAAGTGGGGTGCTTATGACTGTAATTTTTGGTGTTACTCTTCACTGTCTTTGCCCACTTTTGCTAGCTCATCACTTTGAAAGGAAACCGGTGATCTGTCACGTTTGGCAATACTCAAGAGCAGCTTAGGGAGAAGTAAACCCTTCTACTCGACGAGCAGAATGTATTTAGGGCAGTTCAGAGAGTAGACAGCTGTTCAATACTTCAAATATTTCAGACATAAACCAGCCTCAGTTCGTTCAACATAGGGGTGGATCTTGTAATTAAGAGAGTGAAAAAAATTCAAGTTTCGCCGAAATAACACGTTTTGTCGCACTTGAACACAATTTCTCCACTCAACTTCCACATTAAACCTAAAAAAATGGATAATCGTTGGTAAGCTGATGAAATGTAGCATGTTTTGAGCTTTTTAAGGTCTCTGAAGAAAACCATGTTCAGTAGAAAAAAAATCACCAAAATGTTTGGAAAAAACGGAATTTAACCAAGTTTTGAGGTTGAGGTATCCAACTGTGCGGTTATTCTGCTCAAAAGTTCATTGTGGGAAATTTCACGCTTCCTCCACAAAAAATGAGCAAAGTTGAAGACGCGTTTAAAAAAAGCCTAAGTGAAAAAGTAACGTTTTAAGAGGATTACAAAAACGTGTCACAAGGGAAAAGTTGTTATAAATTGAATGTTGAATCGATTCCTGAAATACTGCTGACTGGTTTCGTGACATTCCGTATGGTCCATGTAATATCTATTTTGATTATATGTATAGTAAACATTCCTTTGAGAGTACTCTATAATACTTCATTTACATTTCCTCTCCAAAATAATATGAAAAACTGGCACAGCTAACTTATTTTGAGACCCAATAGTAGCCAAATGCGTTGAGGTGCCGAAAAGAAGGCAAGAGAAAGACACTCGCATGACAAAACTACTCACCATGCAAAACTTCTCTCGGGATGAAGGACGATATAGGGCGCTCAGTTTGCAAGTCGTCAAAAGTAAAGTTTTCTTATTCCCTTTCCTTATTCCTCAACACAAAAGCGCAATTTTGAACCGTCTGCTGTGTGTTAGGAGACGATCGAATCGAACTATACACCCACAAGCTCGAGTTCATGTAGTGAGGGAACTTTTGATGGGGGCATTGAGTTTGGGGAAAATCCCAATGCGGGTAAGGGATAGGGATAATCTGCTGTAGTGGAAGCTAATGGGTTCAGGTGAATGAGAAGAGACTCGGATTACCATTAAATTGTTATTTATGTTATTGCTATTCGTGCACAATCGTCTCAAATTGTGTGCTCTCTGCGGTGTAATCTGCAGAACAAAAATTACGGAATGAAAAACATAAGTCTTGGGAGCATATAGGACTCAAGTTATCGAAGGTACTCTTGGCTATCTAAATGCGAGTCATGCCTTAGTAATCAGACACTAGAGCTCCAATACTCATCGATCATGGTACTAGAAGTGACCTGCTCCGATACTATTGGTCGTCATAGTCAACGACCAACCATTCCTATCACACTTGGGTGCGGCCATTATCCTTGTTGATCGATTATCCTGAGCATGTCATATCTGAAAACCTTCCTTCAAGGTGATGCCACTGTTAAAAAAGTGTGATTTTGTTCGCCCCCTAAATAAAGTAGGCCCCTTATTAGGGGCGCATTTTTACCGTCAATGACGTTTTTCCCAATTGTTAGTGGAACACCTGCTCAACTCATATTTATTTCAAAATACCCCAAACTGTGAAGTTGGAGACACAGCAACGAACTTTGACAAAGCTTCAAAACAGAAGATCGGCCAGTTAACCACAGACAAAGGAAGTTAGAAAACAGTGAGAAAGTGTTGTCCCAGTATTACAAGTCAGGGCTTTCAACCAAATAATGTTTGTGGTCAGACCAGTATTACCTGACTTATAATATTTTGGGCGGTAAATGAAAGTAACTTGGTGGTATTCAGGGTATATATATTTTTCGGAGGACTCTATGCACTGTGGGACTACAAAAATACTGTAGCAGCTGCCGCTTACCACAAGGGAAATGTGATTATTTTCATAGCGCCCTGCTGTGCTGCAGATGTGCTCTTCTTCACTCATTACTGAACTACTGTTTCGAGCAGAATCTTGCTCACGTTGACTCCAAACTTGAATACAATCGTTATCAAATGAACTGCAGCATTATAAATAATGAGCATTGCGCATCGTAGAGTTGTCTAAATAGATGCTACTTCGAGTTATCATGAAGCCTTATAGAGTGAAGGTACCAGTTTCAGACACTAGCCCAGAGACTGGTATCAAAGACCTTCAACTTCACATGAACAAAATAAGAGTTCCTAACGGTTTTCAGGCCTTTCCCATGGGTCATTTGGTGCAAGAAGATCATTCTAATGGACTGTTGTGATACTATGAGCTCAGAGAAGATTATTGCAGTTTTGGAGACGGTTGTCATAGGGCGAGGTTAGCAAACAATGTGGCCGAGAGGTGACCAGCTTTCTCCTGTTATATTTGCCTGATTTCCGTTCCCGTTCGATTTTTCTCGCTTTATTTTCATATCAGTGTCCTGTAGTATTGATAGATTGCGAAATTTTGTTCGGAATGACAATATTATAACCGAATTCCAAGAATGTCTGATACTGGGTTCCGAATGGGGCCATTTTCAGTATCGAACAGTGGTTGTCTGATACTGGTAGTTTCGACAAATCGGCATTTTTGGTTTTTCTGGTTTATTATTGATGTTAAAGACTTGAAACTCACGCTTTTAAGTGATATAGCCACCCCAATCATAAAACCCAGTATCAGACAGCGGTGTATGATACTGGTACTCAACGATGTCTGATGCTGGTACTCAGCTTTGGCTCAATTCAATGATTTTTTTTACTAAATCGGGACTGTATACATGAAATTAGGTGTGATAGTATTGCCTTTTGTCACGTTATCTAAGGCCTCACGGTTTGGGATGTAATGTATTATGAACTATATTCAATTCCTACGACTATTCAATTCCTATTTGCAAATTATAACTAAGACATATTTTTGTCAGGGCGTTTGAAAGAAAATACTGTTTTTAGAAATAATTCATGTTACCTTCACATTGGAATTTATGTGATAATTTTTTTACTATCTATATACGAAAAGCGTCTGTACATAGTTACATGAAAATTTACTCGATAAAAGAGGCTTTTTCAGAGTGATATTGAAGTGTCTGATTCTGGGCCTGGTACTGGCGCCATCCATACTTCGTGTCTTATTCTGGACCTGAAGGGTGTCTGATACTGGCGCCATTCATACTTCACCGTGTCTGATACTGATGCAAAAACCTGGTTTCGGAAAAACCGTATTAAATCCTAAAAACAAAACACTACTCGGATTTCTAAGTCTTGGTTAGTTGTTGAGAAGTTGGAGCACCTAATAACCCTCCTCCCCTCCGCCGATAAATATCTGATGAAATCACGCCCCGCAGTATAAAGAAACCTGAGAATCTCCTCTTGTAGTGTCTTATATTGGTGCCATCACCCTATATGTCGACACGTTTATTGCCTCTATTATCTATTACAAATTAATACTATTCCTCTTTCATTAAATATATTACTTGAGAAACGTTGATATCGAACTTTGAGCTCAAAAGGTTAAACTAATTTGTCAGTTAACACCTTTTCTAAATTACATTTCTTGATAAACTCGACGCCTATTCTTGGAGAATATTAAATTCACTTCACTCTCAAGTACTACTCCAACCTCTCGTGACCTGTTCTCTTCTTTCATCAGCCGCCTTTCCCATTTTCTCCTTCCACCCATACTTTTTTTTCTTTCCGTTGTGTTTGTTGTTTCCAACGCTTTGAACATTCCCTTTTTGAATTCTTTCGTCTTTTTTCCAGGTGAATTATAAAGCTTCCGTCCTCTCCTTCATCATCCACCTACTTTCACCTTTGATAGGAAGCCCGGACTCCAAGGAATAAAAAAAAATCTCTTGTCTCCCGAAAAGGTTTCTGATTGAAAATGAACACCGAGAAATTGCGAAACGCTCCTTTATAACCACTCTAAATTAGAAAATCTTGTTGAATAAAAATTCTTCAAGTTTGAGTGAAGGAAAAGACCCGATTTACAAACCCTGAAGAGAATATCTTTTTGAACGTCAAAAGAGTTGGCGACTTAAGTACTGGGTTAATTACGTTGCATCGAATACTCTTTTTTCTGTTTTGTGAGTCGCCGGTCTGTACTTGGGGCTTAACGAGTTTATTAAAATCAGTATTCAGTTCGAGAAATTGAACATAAATTGCCGTCTTCATTCTGGGGAGGAAAATCATTCTTACAACCACCTCTCAGCAATGACGTCAGATGAATTTTTGTAGGAATCATTGCTTTGCATCTCTTTAGGAACAGTTTGGTGGGATTCAGATGAAGTCATATCACTAAAAAAAACTACACAAAGAATTTTGTATGCTTTTCTGTTGTTTTATTACCGTTGGCGTACCGAACAAAGACTGCGTCGACTACCAATGGTGCTCTCGCACTGACCGTATAAAATTGTTTGGTATATATATTTTTTCGAGAGTATCTCTGATACACTAAATATATACATTCAAGGGGGACAGTAGTGTGGCTACGGTCGTAGCGACTTTGGACCGACCTCTGCGGGGATCGTGGGTTCAAATCTTCAAATCTCATCGCCGGCAGAGTGCGTTTTTCGGCGACCGGGGCTCTCATCGCCCCCCTCGCCAGGGCGGTGAGGCAATGGGAATCCATGAGCGAATTCATCAGAACATGTTCTGATCTTCCCTTTGGAAGACAGCTGATGACGTCCGCGTCGCCAGGAATAGCAGTCGGACGGAAATCCAACCTGAAATGGTTGTTTACTACTAATACTACTACTACTATTACTACTACTACTACTACTACTGTTACTACTACTACTACTACTACTACTACTACTACTACTATACAGGTAATTGAATACATCGCAGGGTGAATGGTTTTTATTGGTTTTCCTCGTATTTAAATTCTCCATATCTTCTTCTATTTTCCCTCTTTCTGAGTCATTTGTGAGTTTTGAATCAATGTATTCTGTGAAGTACATAGACGTAAAAATACGTGATGAAACAATTCATACATGTAGGTATTAGGTCAGAGGTCACTTTATTCTCATCCTTGAATTTTCGTAAACAAGATGGATAGGATGAGAAGGTAACGTGATATCAACTTCACCTTTCCGTGGATGTATGAGAGAAAATTAATTGTGAGTAGGTGACACTGAAAGGAAGATGGCAGGCTCTCAGGCTCGGTTTGTCAAGGTTCCCATGAGACGGAGACCACGGGCAAAAACAAACAGAAAAAGAACATTTTCTTCAGCCGCGAAACGTAATTTGAGGAGAAAGGAGTTTCTTACCTGACCCATTGGCCGCATCCTCTTCTGTTAATTAGCGCTATGGATGTCCACGGTGAGTAACATTAGCGTTAACGCAGGATATGAGTCAGCTTTCACGAAGGGAACCTTCACTGACAACGATATACATTGGAGATTACATTACACGGCATTGTGAGTTTCGTTCCCACCATCAGCTTTTGTGTTCTGTTGTGACTTCGTTGTCATCTTATTTCAAGAAGTTATGGTTCAATTACTCCACACCCAAAAATCAAATTTTGTTCTGTCTCATTTTGAACCAAGGTAAACAAAAAAAATTCCATTAGCACTCAACGCGGGTCAATAATCAGTAGGACTGTCCCCGGCCTAGACGAAAAACCTTCCCGTTGACTCTCTCCTATTCACCGTCCTCCATGTATGGTTTTCGCATGTTTTCGTTGGTTTTCACATGTTATGTTGGAAAGAATGAAGGGTTATAATCTCTCACGGGACTTTGAAACTGTTTTACCGCTGAAACACTGATTTTTGAACGTTTGAAAGGCTCCTTCAAACTTCGCCTCGTCCACCATGTGTGGACGGCAGGCTGAGGGAAGGACCCCAGCGTCCACCACCGGTAGACACCTGCATTGAGAGTGTTAAATACAAAAATATTTTTTTAAACAGTGCAACCCTTAGCGTTTAACACTTTAAAGGAGGATTTATTAGAGAAATTCGTGTTTGAACGCGGAAAAACGTGAATTTTTTCAACAGAATCGGCACTCTGGCTAAGACGATCTGAGGGTTTCAGGAGGCCTCGCTGCCTCAGCGAACCCCTCAAATCGCCTCAGCCGAAACGTCGATTTCGTTGAAAAAAGTCACGTTTTTCCGCGTTCAAACACAAATTTTAGTAATAAATCCTACTTTTAAAATGAAAATGACTAAACCGTTGGAAAGGTGAGCTTTTGATGCAACTTTTAGGCTTACAGTCAAGAATTTACACACTGGAAAGCAGAGACTTATGAGCGGTTGAAAAAAAAATTGAGATTTTTCTGGATTTGACAATTTTTTCTTTTCAAGTTCATTTTTCACCCATTTTGTTCATTTGAAAAACTTTAGTTCTCCATTAGAAAGATAGGAAATTTAACGTTTTTTCCAACGGTATACTTAGTTTTATTTTTTACTGTATCCAAAGGGAGTTACAGACGTTTTAGCGAATTAAGGAAAAAAAAAAAAAAACGGGAAAAAAAATTGAAAAAACTTGGAAAAACAAGGGGTAAAACAAAAATTGCTATGAGGCATTTTCGATCGGAAATTAGTTGCAGAATTGAAATTTTTCGGGTTGACGTTCTTATAGTGTTACACCCTGTATACAATTGTGAAATGAACAGATACTTAAAAATGTTGATGTATTTTTCCCAACCGTAAGATGGAAATTAAGAGGAAGTTTTCAGAACAGTTGCATCAAGAATCAACACTCAACCACTGTGCCAAGTAAAGAGAAACAATTACATCTGATTTAATTGCAATAGATAAATTTTAATAAAAATGTAAGATTTCTTCTTCCGATATCTAGCAGAACTCGGTGCTCACATACATCAAGAAGACAGAAACGAACGTTACACGGATGGAAGAAGGAGTCCCCCATCCACAGGATAAATCAGTAAGAGGCGATAAAAAGGCCTATACATCTCTATTCCCTCCTTCCTCAAGGACCGTTACTGCATTGCACCAAGAGGGGTACGAGATGGGGGACCGGGAATCTACCCTTCCCCAGTAGTGCACCAAATTACCCCATCAACTATCTCTATCAGCCTCGGCTGGATCCCGCTCTGGGGAGGGTTGGTGCCATAAATGCGCGACTCCGGCAAACCCTGGCTGCACAAAGCCGATTCCGTAGGACCACTTTGTTATAGGACCCTGAAATATAATGAGGAGTGGGGAGTTAACGTTTCCTGTAATGCTCTCTCGTAAAGATAAAGAACCTAATACCTGCTGCTAAAATCCGAATACATTGACGGTGATCTAGTGAATCCTCGTATCTCCACTTTTGTCTAAAATGAGTTGTTATTCCATCCACCAACCTACATGCTCTCTATCTATATTAGGAAAAAAAATTAAAGGTATCATAAACTTTGAAGAGTCCATTCATGTAGCATGAGTTACTAATAAGTTAATTTTCAAAGAAATCTTGATCTTAATTTTCGAAAAAACCCAAGCTAATGCAATGGACTTTTTGATTTTGATTTATAATTTTCAATAGCAAACCTTTGGAATCGACCAAGAAAAAAATTGTTTAACACCCCCTCAAAATTTGTTGGTTTACGTTTCAAGGTACGTAGAATCCAAAAATCGAATGAAAATTTGGCCGTCCGTCCGCTGTCCGGCGTACGCGGCAATTTCCCCACTTAGCATTGACCGATTTTGATGAAATTTAGTATGTTGGCTCCATTTGGGGTCTAGATGTGCTCCGACGATTGTAGGTTACTTCTAAGAAATGAAAAATAAGGTATGAAATTTTGAAGACGCCCTAACTCAAAAAATTTTGATATTAAAGTATTGTTTTTCCTTTAATATAAGATAGTATAGAATTTTTAGAATTTTTTGAGACCACGCGGAGCCCTGTAAGACAAACCGTTCATTCCCTACGAGAATTTGAGGGTTGGACTTGGATAAAGCAGAAACACGAGTGTGTATCGCAAAAGAGGCCTAATCTCCGTTCAAATGTTAGCTGACCGAAATGCGATCGATGTTTTTCTTCAAATTGGTTGATGGTAACAATGGCAAAGCCGTGTTCTTTGCAGACGAGTGATCTATATAAAAATAATGAACGTTTGTGTAATAATTTGCAGCGTTTTTGCTTCCGAGTCTACCAAGGTAGCGGAAGCTTTGTTTTCACTTTTCGGATTAAAAAAAAAATTCTCAAAAATCAAAACTTCTCCTCGCTTTTTACGTTATAGACCCTCCTGAATAATTTTGGTTCCATGTCTGTCTGTCTGTGACTTTGGCTGACTGTGAAGCTTTGTTTTCAGATTTCGTGTCTGTCTGTCATGAAATCCTTGTAATGGGCATTTAATACGAAGTTATTGTCCGAAATCGATGAAATTTTCAAGGATTGTTCGCGTTTGCGTGTAGACGGTCTCCATGAAAATTATTAACTTAAATGAATAATTATCGTTATTAAATTATTATTATATAATTGTTATTAAATAATCTATTATTATTAAATTATATTAACTTCCACATTTTGATACAATTTCGATGAGATTTTCCGGAATCATACGGACTGTGGTGTGGATGGTCCCCTATGAAAATCACGGCCCCAAATTAGCAGGAGCCTCTGCGCATGCGCAAACATAAAATCCGTGTAACAGCTATAACACCATTCATTCGAATTTAATGACATTTTGTAGGATTGTTGTGATTGATGTGTAGACGGTTCCCTATGAAAATCACCACCCCCTGAGTGATAGTAGCCATTGCCCATGCGCAAATTTTGCTTGTAACAGCCATAACTTGTACATTTTACGTCTGATTTCGACGAAATTTTCATGGTTCGTACGGATCGGGGTGTAGATGGTCCCCTATGAGGGTAGTGCAAGGTACTTAGAGATTGGTGTTTCGAAATAAACTGCTATCCATCGGATCAAGGGAGCTATGTGCCACACCCACTTGACAGACTTTTTTCACTGAAATATGTTTTGGAACTTATAAAACGATTCCTGATGTGTTTCCAAATATCATATTATGATATTATTAATATGTATGCAGTGTGTGGTGTCCAGGTGTCCCACGTGAAAAACCACCTTTTTATTTTCTCCACCAATTTTCAAAGTAATTTTTAACTAATATACCATTCAAAAGTTGAAATTCTAGCGCATTTGTCAGGCTACAATCATGTAATCATAAGCTGGACTACATAAGAATCATGAACGTTTGAAAAATAACAATATTTCTCACTGAAAAGATGGGAATTTGAACGTTCTTTCCACCGGTATGATCAAATTTTGTCGGTGAAATAGCATCATGCTATCAGTCAATTTTTGGCCAAAATGAGTAAGGCATCATTATTCATAGAAATTTTCGTGCCGGATCAACTGGATAAGTCAGTTTATCGAAAAAAACGACTCTAGGAGTCATTCGAGTCGTTTTTTCGAGAAACTGACTCTTTCAGTCGATCTGGCACGAAAATATCTATAAATAATGATGCCTTACTCATTTTGGCCAAAAATTGACTTAATCATGTTGCTCTTTCACCGACGATTTATAGTTAATTATTCAATAAATTGAGGGAGTTTGTGCTGTTTGGCTGAGAAATGGACTAAAACAAAATCAAATTTGAAGTGAAAAAAACTAGAATTTTCAGTTCAGTAGGAAAGAAAACTGCAGGCACTTTTATTGCGGGCTTTTTGTAGGAAAGTAATCACAAATTACGAAGGTGGAGTTCTGCACCTCATTGTGTACACCCTCTATGTGATTTTTTCTGTTTAACCCAGTATTCGTGGGTTGCGAAATTGCGTCGCGTCCGGGATTCCGGGGAAAAAAATGATAGTCACGTACAGGTAAAAAACATAGATGGGAGGAAACCTCGTTGATCGAATTGAAAACATCGTTGTGAAGAGAAAGTTTATTGACTCGTCCTGTATCCTATTTCCATATTGATATAGTGGAGTGGTGGATGTACGGAGAGGGAGAGGGTAAATTGAATGAAACCACCTAAGGGAAGTGATCCCAGCAACATCCGCTCTCTTCACAATCGTCGGTAGCGTGAGCGTGAAAGATATCGGTAGGTACGAGTATAATATACGTATCGAGAACGTGTGGATGTTATCAAACACCTTCGAAACAATCGTGGCGAACGTGATGTAGAGATCACTACATCATCAATCCTCACATATTATCGTGTTTACCGACTTGGTACCACTTCATCGATGCCGATATTTTTCGTGTGCACGTTCTGAGTGACCCCAATCCGTCACAAACCAGGAAGAAAAAACATTTATCGTGCAGCATGAGTGACTTTTTAACCATTTTTGAACTACCTATGACAATTTCTACTTCCGACACGATATTCATATTCGTATCATTTTCAAAGGCATTTTCGTCTCAAAACTGAATGGCGACACTCCTATCAATTAGAGCTGATGGATTCGTTCTTCTAGAAGTCATTGCATTTTTGGCATGAAACAACACTCAAACCATTATTTTGCTAGACTAAATAAAATCAGAGAATGTCAATCGATATTTAGCCATTTTTCTTGTTTCTTTCCAATACCTCTTCCCAAAAACGTTTCTGTTCAGAAACCACTTACTAAAAAACCTCCAATTTCAAAAGGAAAAATTTTAATTTGATATGAAAAATCTCTAATTTAAAATGGAAAATCCTATATTCAATTAGGAAAACGATAAATTTGACTTGAAAAATCTTGAATAGACTCGGAAATGGTGAACGAAGGGAACTGTGGCTTCTGACAAGAGATTTTCTCACAAGTTAGTTTTGATATTTTCTGTATGAATAGCTGTTAATTGTGAAGAGCTGTGAAAACTGTAACTCCTTTGATTTTTTACGAGGAAGCATTTATCTTTTTTCTATCTTCGTTTGACTTTTCTTCTTCTTTTAATCATGTTTATTCAATGATAAAAGAAACAAAAAGGATAATTCGCAAATGGGGGTAATTAAGATATCTCAATACTACTTCGATTCTGATAATATTGGTTTGTAACTTAGGAACAACCGTACAGTGGATATTTATATTTTAATAAAATGTGGATTTATAAAACATGATCGTTGACTCAGATCAACTCATCAAGTTTAGCCCACTACCTCCGCACGACTAGGATTTGTAATCCCGGGATCCCGGACGATTTTTGACAATTTGAAATCCCAGGATTAGGGGAGCCAATCCCTGGATCCTAGGATCCGAGAATTTGTTGGAAAAAATTACTAAATTACGGAAAATAGTTCGAAGGCCAAGCGATAGTGCTCTGAGATGAAAACTGTGATTCCCCTGAAGTCCGGACCAGAGTGTGATTCACACATCTGGCTTCCAACAACAAGCGATTGACTAGCCTCATGTCATATACAGATGAAGGCGACTCCTCAGTTACTGATGGCGCTTAATTCTTTACTGATGATCTGTCGGGTCATAGGCGCAAATGGTAACCTCGGCTGCTGTCGCGCATAGGGAGTACATAAAAGACCAGCAGGAGGAAACAATATGGAAGTCAATGAACCAGCCATGAGAGGAAAATGCGAGAAGATTTGTTGAGCATAATCCAAAAGGAAATGAGCCTATATCAAAATGGAGGCAGCTGAGGTTATCAGTTGGATTTAATATACAAATACCTACTAACCATACCACCGACCTCCGTAGAAGCTGAGGGGGCCTTTTCAGCAGCAGGGCTATTTTCAACCAAACTGAGGAGTAAATTAGCAGATCAAACTCTACATGCATTATGCTTTTTAAGAGTCCATTTTTTGAAATCTGTGAATGCTATTTTCCATTTATGATAGAACAGTAATTGTAAATTCAAAAATTGTTATTGGTTTTTAATACATTTTTTATATACAATTTTCAATCCCAGGATTTCGGAGAACTTTTGGGATTCCAAACTCTACGCACGACACTCAATTATTGAAAAATTGAAAAAAAAAAATCCAATAACTACTAGCATAATTTTAAGAAGAGGGGAAAATGTACCCTGATACGCAGATATTAAGTCTTTGTCACCATATTCATTCTTCAAAATTTTTAAGAACTACTAATTAGGCTCTCCTGAAAAAAAACTCCAAAAACTGAGTTGTTTGGTGTTGAGATATCGACAAAACCTTATTTATCCATCATGAACATCCATGATGGATGAAATAGGTTAAATTTTTCTCAAAAATTAGCAAAAAAAAAAACCCCGCTGCAAATTACAACACACAGGTTTATTATTTTTCTGTATCGGTCAATCGCCTGCAAACAACACTATTTTGCTTTTGTCAGTACTTACAACGGAATTTTCTTTCCAAAATCAAGTTAAATTTGAAGACAAACAGTTCACACCTAATTTGAGTTGTGGATGCCTCAATTAGGAAATTATTTTGACACTGGTTGCTAAGGACGCAATATTGAGTACCTACACCTCGAAGAGATGATCAACGATTGCATTTTGGTCAGCTAAAATTTGAACGGAGATTAGGCCTCTTTTGCGATTCACACTCATGTTTTTGTTCAATTGTAAGTGCTCATAGGGAGCGAACGTTTGGTCCTACAGAGCTCTGGGTGGTCTCATTCGATTCTAAAAATTTAATACTATTTGAAATTGGTGGAAAAAAAATACCTTAATATCGACAGTTTTGAGCTAGGGCGTTTGAAAATTTCAGCTCTTATTTTTCAACCCTTAGAAGTTACTGACATTAACCAAAAGCTTCGGGCACAACTAGACCCCAAATGGAGCCCATATACATAATTCATCCAAAATCGGTCCATGGTATCTAAGGAAAGTGCCGGACGGCAATACTTGTATTCGATTTTCGGATTCTACGTACCTTGAGACGTTAACCAACAAATTTTGTGAGGGTGGTGGAGGGAGGGTTGAAATTTCTTCTCCTTGTCGATTCCAAAGGCTCATAATTGAATATAATCAATCAAAAGCCGCTCCAAAATTGTTCCAAAAATTGTTATCAATGAACCTACTGCAAAAAGAAAATGTTACTCCTTATTTTTTTCAATAATTTCCAAATCAAATTTGAAATTTTTATGAATCCCCCGTTCTCGTATTAGACCATCAAATTTATGCCTGAAGCTTCGATTGACGATGGAATGCTCCCTCATTTTATGTTTTCGGTTGGGGAAAGTCTCGTGGAATTTCGATAATATCGGTGCAAGGATCGCCTCATTTCCTCCCTAACCCGTCCTCCCTCGTTCCGGAACCTCGAGCACAGGGAGGGACGTCCTCTTCGATATTCAGAGTGCTCGTTGCGATTAGGTGCTCCCCCCCCCCCCCCCAGGAAAAGAGGCCAATCACTTAGCCCTAGTTAGTTTATAATGCAGAGAATGCCGTCTCAGGAATCTATCAATGTCTCATGGTCATTAGCGAGATTCCGTTGGGAACACTGTACGATACTGCTGCCCGTAACGCACTTGTGATGCACGTCAGACCGATTTGGAATCTGATGACCCAACCTTGTATTCAACTGTAGTTATTTCCCAAAAAAATCGGCCAAATTGGTGTAGAATTGGTGTACACCTACGGGTGTCAACGAAAGGCTGTACAGAATCACAGAATCTACGACAACTACTTACACAGCTCAATAAACTCACTCTACCTCCAGAGTTATTATCCTGGAGAGTAAAAAATATTCTTAAAAGTTATGGGCATTAACCCTCCAGTTCCTAATGCACCCTCCAGGGTGCACTTCTTTTTAGGGCTACAAAAAATCGAATAACATCCGTGAAACACTTCGCTGGTCGGGAAAAGACTATGATAACTCGAAAAATGTCATTTTTCAGGACAGCTGTTTAAAGTTTTCATACTGAGTTTCAATGTGTTAATGTCATGATCACGCTTTGAATGGCCATCTTTTCTCCTAGAAAATTACCAAAGGACTAGTTAGTGTGGTCCTACCACACTTTCACCTTGATAAACCCCATTTTTAACCGCATTTGAACCCTTTTGTACCTCTAATTTTGAGATGTGATAGTATTCAACAAAAAGGTACCTAGTTAGTTAGTTTGTGGAAGAGTACGATAACTCAAAATGAAATTGTATTGAAGCTAAGATTCTATAAAAACTTGAAAAATCTTTGTGGAAGAGTGTCATATATCAAAATGTAATAGTATTGAAGAGAACATAAAAAAATATCTAATTTACCTTCTCATGAAGACTCTGCTATTTTGAGTTGATATGGTCTTGCAACAAAAAAAAACAAAAAAAATGAAAAATCACACAGTTGTGTGGTTGATTTCAGACTTGTAATAGTCTTGAACTAGAAGAACAACAATTTCGGATGACCGCTCAAGTACAACCTGACTTGTCATAGTCTTCACGGCAATACGGTTGGCAGTTGCAATAGTTGGCATCAGCGCGTTCTAGCGGCTGGAACGCCAAGATGAGTTCGAACAGTATTGCAGATGAATCTCCACACCATTTTGAGTTAGTTCGTCATTAAAACTAAAAAATGACATTTTTCGAGTTATCATAGTTTTTTTTTCCCGACCAGCGACTTTTAGCTCTTCTAGAGGTTACTTCAGGAACTGTAGAAGCTATGATAACAGTTTGATGCAGATTATTCGAAACCAGTGCTTTTTATAACCACTGAAAGTGTTGGTTCATCATGTCTCGAAAAAGGTATGTAACTGTGTGATAATTTTTGTGCCAGTTTATGTCAAAATGTTTGGATGAATCGCAATAATTACGTTTCATCCGAAATTGATGAAATTTTCTAGGATTGTCCAGATTAGCGTGTAGATGGTTTCCTATGAGGGTAGTGGAAGGTAATTAGAGAATGATGTTTTGAGATTAACTACTATGCATCGGATCAACTACAGGGTTATGGGTACTAGGAAGCTATGTGCCACACCCACTTGGCAGACGTTTTTCCGTTCTGTAAGTGTTGAAATGCCCACAAGAAACTATGTTCAATTGCAGATAAAAAGTATTAATATCGTGTATAGTATTACGTATTACGATACCGTATAGTATTACGATACGGACAAATAATGTAAAATTGTTAAAATCTGTATGTTCACTTCATTTAGGTGCCAAAAGTTCATAAAATTTTGGGAATAATGAAATTCGATTTTCCAATGTGTTATGGAACTGGAGGGTTAAAGTGCTAGATGTCAGCTCATAACTAACATGGCGTGTAGGATTGCTAGCTTTCCCTCCTTAGAGCTTCAAGTGTTTATGGCCAAAGTCATGAATCAGTTATGCACTTAAAATACTTAGTCGTTTTGAAAATCAAAACTTTCCGGACAATTTAGGTTTTAATGACAGAAGATATATGGCCGCACATTGATGCAAAAGAAGTGTTATATCATGCTATTTTTCAAACACATTCTTGGGAAATCATCGACCTTCCGATGATTGAGTGAACCATTATTTCATCACCCAGTATTGTCTCAAAGAATACGCACAATAATATCTCAGGGAGAATATTCTCCGGTTTCGAGGCGATAGAGTTACTTCGTTACTTGTGAAAATGAAACAGAAAGTGTGATGAAAGAAAAGGCACAAGAGTGAGAGAAAGGAGATAAAACGAAACGAGAGCGATAAAGAACTCGACGAAGGGTGATGAAGAAGAAAGAAGGAGGTGGAACGCTCCCCTCAGAAACACTCCGTGAATTAACTTCAATTAGAGACAATTGAATTTCCAACCGACTAAAAACCAGACGGAAGCTCCTTCCGAGGAACAAAACCCCCTACGATGGAAGTTCTTTCTGAGGTCGAGTGAATGGCTCCAACTTCGGCAGGGAAAAGTGCGATTAGCCTGACGATCGACCGAGTATTTTTCTCAAGACCTTCTGTTTTAATTTTGAGGGATTGAACACGAGTAGAGTGCTTGATGTACTCGGGTAGCTCACTTGAATTGGCAAAGATTTTTTGGGGGTACTGTTTTTCTTAAAACCTACTCAATTTTTGCGATTCAAAGGGCTTTTTCTTCAAGCCTTAAAACCTTTCAAGGATCACTATGGGTCAAACTAGAAGGTGCGCCATCAGATTGATCTTGTCTGTAAAACCATAGAATTTACCATGAAAATGTAATTTGAGCAGCAGTTCGAGCTATCATTTCGGTTTTAGGATACTTCCGTGAAAAAATGGCAGGGTTAAGTATCAAATATTGTGGATTTCTGAATTAAGGATAAAAAAATTGAAACTTTAAAATTCTCTCCTGTAAAACTCCATTTCTTGTACTTGGTTTTCCCCCCACGCCAGCCAATTATTAAGGAGATTAGTTAATGTAAATTGGGCTTCAAGCCCGTCTCTTCACGAAATAAATGTCTGTGAGACAAGAAATTGTCTCACTAGCCTGCCAAACTTAAGCGACAAGGTTCACCTTTCGAAACAATTCATAATTTTAACCTTCCTACTTGAATAGTCTCTAACAATTTCCCCACCAGTCCAATAGTCAACGGGTATGTTGGTGAGAGGGTGAAACGTAGGAACGGGAGGGCCTTGCTAATTGATTAGCGGTTAAGACGTTGCGGTGCGACCCCACTTCACCAGTAGGTCTCTTGGAAGGTTTTAGACCTCAGAAACTGAACGGAGGAAACCTCTCGAGGACGGAAAGGATTCAATTTGAATGTGGCCCAGAAGGGAGGCGCTGAGTTCTATTATGTAATTGTATCCATTACGTTGGATCCCAACCCTCCCAACTTCACTCCGGTACCTTATTGACTGTGGCACGAGAAGCAGTATTGAGTAAATCAAATGTTCTTTCCCCCATTAAACGTTGGAATGGGAGAAAATGTTGTGAGTTATTTAACATTTATCGGTATATGTCAATAAATCATACATGTGTAAACAGTGTTACACAACTTCACTTCACAAATCAGCTCCTAGTATTGAATTCATATTCAATACTTTTTGCGACTCATGCACAAAAATCCATCAAATATAGGTAAGATCGTTAAGAAAAATCCTAATCGACGTATTCAATCACATTCGTTCGGCTGTGAAAAGTATTGACGTAACTAGGTAGGGATCGGATTCGTGTACAGGGTGTCCCATGTTGAGGACCGGTAAACTAAACCGGTGAGAATCGATTCTACAACTTATTTTAGTAAGAAAGTGTCTCTTAGCAATTTTTCGTTAGACGCTTGATTTCCGAGTTATTTTAACTTTAAGATTTTTTTCGTGTTTTCGACCTTAAGCCATGAAAATGACCATAATTCGCCTAATTTACAAGCAATTCAAAATCTCAATAAACCATAGGATAGGGCATTAAATTTACCATCTTTCTAGTGGTTATACAAAATTTTTTGTAAAGTCGTGATGGGTGAAAAATTAACTTGCAAAAGTGATTTATGTAAAATTGTCAAAATTTCCTACTTTTTCTTTTGATTGTTGAAGTTTTACTTCTACATGATTTTTCACAAACCTCTACATCAAAAACTGCGCAAATATCTCAGCTTTTTAATGGTATAATTTGTTTTAATTTTACTCCGCTAATTAGGGGTGAAAAATACGTTTGAATGCTAAAAAGGGGTTCAGTTGATGTGATCGGCTGATCAGTGATCTGAAGAGTGAAGAAAATATTCTCGAATGCTGGAGACTCCTGGAAGAGCACTGATCAGCTGAGTGAGCTCCGAAGCCATTCTCAATCCTATTGAACGCAGGAAGCTGAAATTTTAAAGGGAAGGTCAAGGGAGAATACAGATGGTGGTAGGTGCTATTGATGGAGAACCAGTGATCTATACAGAAGGGTGATCTATACAGGAAATAATAAACCTTTGGGCAATGATTTGCAGTATATGTAATATACAGTAGTGCAGTATATCCATGATTTTTCACTAGATTAAATCAAAGTTCATTTCACTTATTATCACATATGTCCTTGTAAATATACTGCATATCGATACCCTGAAGCACAAAGGCGCTATGTCCGAAAACGGAGATTTAAGTAAAACGCAAAAGAAAGTATCACCTGTGCACAATTCCTAAAATAATGGCTTTTTACACTTAACTCTTAAATCTCTTCAATAAGTTTTCAAGTTATACCGTAAAACCGTCAAACTTTACCCCACCAGAGGTAACTTTACCCCAAAAAGTGAGAATCTTCAATTGTGATGTAAACGTGGTAGGACTTAGATAAAAGTTAGCTATTGTGTTTTCGTTATTCTCCACATCCCAGAGAATCGATGTGGCTTGTGATGGCGCCTTTATCCATGTTATCAGCTGTTATCAGTCATAGTTTCCTGTTCAGCTGTTTTTGTCCTGTTTCTTGTGCTCCAAAATTTCTTCCATATCAGGTGTTTGGAGTGGATTTACCAGGCAAGCCCTCATCATATCACTTTCAATATCTTATTCTGAACAAAATACACTAATCAAATTCTCAAAAAAGTGTTTTCTTAGTTATGCCTTTGTTTACCAAAAATTTGATGGTAACTTTACTCCAAAAACCGGGTATCTTTACTCCACTATAAAGGTTGGGATAAAGGTAGCCTCACTCATACTTTTCTTATTTAATCTCGAAAAATATTTGAGCTTTATAATTTTCGCAGTGTTGAATCTAAGGTTTTTAGTGTATCTCATGTCAGAAGTTAGAGATGGGGAGAAGAAATGAGAAAAAGCTTGGTACGCGCCCCTACCGAAACTTTACAACTGAACACCTGCATTATGATGTGAACATAAACGTGCTTTGGTCTCATGAGTTGTGATTTACAATATTATTTACTCGTGGGTTAACTTTGAAATTTACCATTGCAATTCATTCGAAAGTTATCGAATGTGAAACAGACTTTTTCTGTGATTTTGTTAAGTCATTCGTTTATCGTTTATTGTCCTTCAATATTTCTTTACTTGTAGAAAGTTTTGCTCGATTACCTACATAAGGTCTGTCTATACCGGAAGACTGAAATTGTGATCTCTTAACCAGAAATATTGCATTTCAAGCAAATTCGTTGAAATAAATGATCATTGGAATTTATATTTTTCTTATAGGTAACTTGTATTTTTCAAGCTAAAAAGTTCAATTTTTTAGAATATATTTATAATAATATTATAAATACTTGATATTATCAAGTATTTCTGAGGTAATGAATTCAATCCCGACGGGTAACATTGCACCACTGCCCGTTTCTGTAGCGATAACTGTGAGTTTTTCAGAGTGGAGTAAAGATAGACGCACTCGTAGGTAACTGCACTCCAACATTTAAACAATTAAATAGGGGGGTTACAATTATCTGATCAATGAGCTCGACCACTCAAAATGTTCAGGAAGCCCTGAAGATCAATTCACTTATTAAAAAAATCAATTTAACCCATTTCGAGTGGGGAGAAATTGGATTTGGAAATGTTTTGGAGTAAATCTTGGGGTAAAGTTTGACGGTTTTACGGTAATCGTTAAGCAGGTCAATAATAGTTTTTTTGGGTTTAGTTTTTTTGGGTTTGGGTTTGATAATGAAAAATGTGGAAGATGGATGGATATAGCTCCTTTGTGGTTTGGAGTATCGGTATTTTCGTAGGTATATTCGCATCAATATTTCAAACATTATTTACTTTTCCATGTCCGAACAGATTTTTTTTTTTTTTTTTTTTTTTTAGTTTGGAGGAACAAAGAGTTTGTCAGATTCGTGATCCACATTTTTCTCATATTCGCCCAGGGTTAGTAGATATGGCAGTGGATGATGGCAGGGAGCTGTGAATCACAGATCGGGGGCTGTAAATAACAGTCTTGGAGTTGTCGTTCACAGGAATATCTTCTTACGGGTGCATACCAGCATTGTCCGTTTAGCAGCAGGTGCCCACTTACATGTCTTTGAACCCTTTTTTCGATTGCGCACTGTGTTTTATGGTGAGAAATGCCGTGGAACTCTTCCAATGGAAAACTGAACATGAAATATCTACGCGAGTTTCTGGATTAACTATAGAAAGGCCTAAAATTCTCAAAATTTTACTTGGTCAGTTTTACCGGGAAACTCTTGCCTCAGTTTCCTGGTTATGGAGACATTTCATTTTGTACAGTTTGTTATAAACGCGTTTCTTGCTCCCAACGGTCGCAGGTAACTCAGCATATTGGTACTGATATGTCAAGCACTCGTTCAGTCATTACAAAACGATTCTTCGACCGGATCGTCGTTTACGTTCGAACATTTGAAATTCCATGTCGTCGCCAATTATTTCAAAGAGTAAATTGTAAATTTTTCTTTTATTTTCTTCAGTTTTGCTGTAGAGATGCTTACCGTATTAGCACATATTTCAAAAATCGTTTTATGAGAGTGTTTACATATTTGTAGAAGATTTTTAACGAATAAAATTTATTCCTAAAAAAATATGTATTTAATACATATTTTAGGTACATATTACTAAGCATTTCAAAATAAATAAAAATCCAATCCCAAGACATAACTCACGCATAGAAAAATATTGATGAGGCAGCCCGAATTTTTGCCTTCATATTCGACCAATTCAACACTGAGATGAAAGATGAGACGAAAAATTGAGTTTTGATTCCTGATTAATTAAAGAAACTCGTCCCCAAAGAGGGTAGATAAGTACGTACTTAAAACCTCTCATTTCCGGTGACGTTCTCGTAAAGTTCTGAATTGGCAAACTCATCGTCGTTAATAATTTCCGGAGAGTAAGGGATACGTCTCTTTTTATTCTTGACGGGGTAAAAAGTCCGGAGAAGGAAAAATGAAATTGATAAATCAATCCATCTAAAGGGACATCGGAAACATCTTGATCCGATACCATTAGTGGGCGTTTTTTCATTCAAAAGCAGCCTTTCCCCTTCTCAGGTTCTTTCAATTCAAATTCTCTCTATTTCTCAACTGTGCTGTTTCGTTCGTTTGATCCACAAGATGGATGGTTCCTTTCGGGATGTTACTGTCATGCACTGGAATCATAAGTTTCCTTATTTAGGCGTATAATTATGTGGTATCGATTCAATTGTTCAGCTGATGCAGACACCATTCGTGGCGATTAGAGTTTGTTGAACTGTAACTGGGTTAGGTCTACCAAGAAACTTCCTTTTGTTTTAATATTTTCAATAGTAAGCCTTTGTAATCGAGCAAAAAAAAATTTTTCACACTCCCTCAAAATTTGATGTTTTACGTTTCAAGGTACGTAGAATCCGAAAATCGAATAACAAATTTTTCGTTCGTCCGCCGTGCACTTTTCTTAGTAACACTGGACCGATTTTGTTTAAATTTGGTATATGAGCTCCATTAGGGGTCTAGTTGTGACGCGAAGCTTTTGGTTGACGTCAGTCACTTCTTAGGAGTGAAAATTAAGTGTTGAAATAGTCAAAAGTGCCCTAGCTCGAAAACTCTCGAAATAATGGTATTTATCCTCACCTATTTAAAATAGTATTGAATTTAAAAAAAAAATTGAGACCATCCAGAGCTTAATTACACCGTTAGAAAGCTCAGATTCTGGCGCAGTTTTTACGCTTACCGGCCACAGTTCGTTATCTCGAAATATTTGGAAAACGAAAAGTTTTCAAGAAGTTACTAAGTTCACTTTATAAATTGCTTTATTCCCCGTGAAATTCAACTGAAAAAATTGTATTTGGTATTAAGGAGATAGGAAGTTTAATGCACTTTCCAACGATACCCTCAAATTGTAATTATCACTGCAAATTTTAGGAGTTATTACCTATTTAATGACATAAGGTCAAAATCACGGAAAAAATACTTTATAATCGAAATAAATCGGAAGAGAAGCTTTTAAAAAAATTGCTAAGAGAAATTGTTCGTTACAAATTAGTTGTAAAATCGACCCCTTGAAAGAATGAGACGATTGTGTAACAAGAACGTACTTTCCCCTGAATCTGCGATTATTTTATATGGAACGATTCATGAAATGAACTTCAATGTCATCCAATCTACCTGATTCTTTATAATTAGTAAAATTCACAGTCCAGGTTAGAAAATAATGAATATAACTGAAATTCTCAAAGGGATATAACGAGCCAACATCGTTATTAGTCGTCGCTTTCCAGTTCTACTGAGCGTTTCTCCCCGCTCATTTTATCTTTTTAGGTATGAATCAATCATCGTCCCACACATCAGTCCCTTAATGCGAACAATACGGGGGCAGAGGAGATTTTCACTGTGATCAGCTTCAAAGGGCTTTCGTTTTGTGTCTCCTGTCGGCTTTCGCATCCCATCGAGGCGTTGAAAAACGTTTTTGCCCTCACTTTGATGTTGATAAAGAATAAAATAACTGTTTTTATTGGAAATTGAGAGGGGGAAAAAATTATTGGTAGTTCGTCACACCTGGGGTGAACGACCTGTTGGCGGATGTTGAATTCTGAAAATTATCTCATCGTCGTAATGTTGAAAAACATGATAATAATAGGACTTTTTCTAACCGTATTTAAACTCAACTTCTTCTAAGTTTCAATAAACCTCATAACTTATTTAATACTTGGGATAACGCGTAACTTGTTGACCGAGATATGCAAGTAGTTAGTTGATTGAGTGATCAATTTTGCTGTTGTTGAGAGAGTGGATGTAAAATCATTTAAATCGTACTTGGACTTTAGTGCATTCCATATACCTAAAGAAAAACTAAACTAAACTAAAATATTCTGTTTTATTAGAGAGACTGTATATAAATTCCTTAAAATATAATATTCCTTATGCACTGTTATACAGTGAGGAATATTGTGGGTAAACGGTCGGATGGAGTTCGAGTAGGTTTTCTCATTTTCATGTTTCAACAGTAGGTACTATAAATTTTAAAGAACAATCCAATTCTAGTGCGTTTTTTTCACAGTTTCACGTCTTCAATTTGGCTCACAGAATTGTAAAGTTTGTTATAGGTACTTTGTTATAGGTACCTCTTTCGGATCGATTTTACACCTAACCTATCTCCCAATTTTCGTGCTACTAACCGTTGTAAATAACATCAGTCAAGTTTTTATTTTATTTTTTTTTTTTTTTATTTAAGCGTTTATTAGTCAATATATCAACTAGTTACAATTGAGGTATTATACATCACGTAACTATCTAGATATTTACTTCACATATATATTACGCGTTTCTCATGCAAGTGTTAGTCCAATGACTTTCACTACATTAAAGTTACACTTCAGCATCCAAGGTCCAGTGGCTTGATCCTTTTTAGACGTCGGATTTCATGAGTGTTGTCCAGAAGCTGGATGGCTTCTGGGTTTGTGTGTGCGTGAAGCCTCTTTTCGTAGTTTCTCGCGTATCTTTTTGCTACCTCGCTAATAGTCTCAATTTTGAGGTCCTTGTGGAGGTCATCATTACGAATGTACCACGGAGCATTCACAATAATCCTCAGTATCTTATTTTGAAACGTTTGAATAATTTTCATGTTACTTTTAGCTGTGCATCCCCATAGCTGTATACCATAGGTCCAAATTGGCATAAGTACTGTTTTGTATAACAGCACTTTGTTGTGTAAGCTAAGTTGTGAATGTCGGCCCAGGAGCCAATACAGTTTTCTGAATTTGATTGTTAGCTGTTCCTTTTTCTTTTTGACGTGTTCTTTCCACTTCAGCTTCGCATCTAGTGTCATTCCCAGATACTTAGCTGAGTTGGAATATGGGACTGTGCATTGATTCAATATCAGCGGCTTATTTGTAATTTTTTTGTTGGTGAAGTTCACATGAGTGGATTTGGTTTCGTTTAATTTGAGGCGCCATTTTCGAGTCCAATCTCCAATAGCATTCGTAGCTTCCTGTAGCTTTACTGTAGAGGTTTCAACTGTGTCTGCAACTGCCAAAACAGCTGTATCGTCTGCGAATGTGGCTATAGTTGTTTCCAATGTGCGAGGAACATCATGTGTATATAGCAAGTAAAGGAGGGGTCCAAGAACACTTCCCTGCGGGACACCTGCTCTAATTTTGTTGAGATTTGAGTATTCATCTTCGTTTTTAATTCTGAAGTATCTATTGCTGAGGTAAGATTCCAGAATTTGGCAATATTGATTAGGCAACATCCCTTGCAGTTTGTTGTTTAGTCCATCGTGCCACACTTTATCGAAAGCTTGTGACACATCAAGAAATACAGCACTACACACTTGTTTATTTTCCAGTGCATTTTCAATTACATCTGTTATCCTATGGACTTGTTCAATCGTTGAATGTTTTGTTCTAAAACCAAACTGGTGTTGTGGAATTAAATTCCTCTCTTCTATTATGTTTATGAGTCTTTTCTTTAGTAGCTTCTCAAACAGCTTGGAGAGAACCGGAAGCAGTGAAATTGGTCTATAGGACTTGACGTCCGAAGGTTCTTTGCCTGGTTTCAATATCATGATCACTTCAGCAATTTTCCAAGATTGCGGAACATGATATAATCGAAACGCTGCATTTATGAGGTGTAGTAGCTTACGCAATCCTATCTCCGGAAGTTCTTTTAACACTTGACCAGTGATCAGGTCATATCCTGGCGCTTTTCTGGTTTTTATCTCATGTTTGACGCAATTAGCGAGTTCGCTAAATTTCATAGGTTTAATTGGAATACTATCCATTCTGTGGGGTTCATTCAGAACTTCTTCGCTCGGTGACTGCTGTAGCAGGGGGGAGAAGGTCTGGGAGAGATAGTTCGCAAATATTGTCACTTTCTCTTTTGCGTTTCTCGCCCAGTTGTTCCCAACCCTGATGGGTCCTAGAGGTTTTCTCGACGTTTCCGTGCCTTTAGCTGCTTTGTACAGAGAGTAATCCGTAGTTGTATCTGCCGTTAGACTTAGAATTTTTCTTGATAGTGTTTCTTGCTCTATTTCATCGATAAGTGTGCCCAATTTTTTTGATAATCTGTTAAGTTCTGTTTTATCTCCAGGGAACCGAGTAACTTGCCATCTCTTCCTTGCTTTGCGTTTCTTCCTCAGTAACTCCCTAACGGCAACTGGGTAGTTGATTGTAGTGCCTCGTGTTGATTCATTTATTGTGGGGGTTGAACGCCACGCTGCATCTTGAATAAGTTCAGTGAATTCTGAAACTTCGTTATCAAGTTGTTCTACTGTTCTAAGAGGTACATTCAGCTGAACTCTTGATATAATATGAGTCCGAAAGTTTTCCCAATTAGTGTGCTTGCTGACAAGACGGGGATCTTGTTCCTTCAGTATTACGTTTTCACTTAAAGTTAGAATGATGGCTGAGTGGTCACCAGACAGTTCAAAGCTTCCCGATACATTTGCATATTGACATGAAATTCCCCGGAGAATAAAAAAGTCAATGAGATCAGGTATTTTATTAATTTCTGAAGGCCAGTACGTTGGCTTTCCTGAGGACATAAATTCACAGTTGCACACTTGGCCTGCTGTAAACAACTCACGACCTTTTGTTGTGATAAGTCTTGAACCCCACGCTGTATGTTTTGCATTGAAGTCACCCCCTAGGATAAAGCAGTTTCCAAGCAGAGTGAATAGATTTTTATAGTCAGTTTCTTTCAGATTATGCTTTGGTGGACAGTATATCGAGGAGATGTTACAAGCCTTCCCCTTCAATGTAATGTTGACAGATGCAACTTGCATAGTTTCCTCTTCCAACTTGTGGTTCTCATAATGTTTAATAGAGTCTCTGATCAGTACTGCTGATCTGCCTCTTGGTTTATTAGCTGGGTGTAAGGCATGGTAAAGATTGTATCCCTTGATATATAGATGAGATTGTCTAGTGAGATGTGTTTCCGATATCAAACATACGTCAATTTTATTGCTATGAAGGAAGGCCTCAAGTTCAGCGACATGATTGTTGATCCCATTGGCGTTCCAAGTTGCTATGCGGATGTTAAAACGTTCCATCATCTTAAAGTTTTGCTTTTGACATTTTCATGTCTTTCATATGGCACATAAAAAAAAAATCGTCACGAAATTTGTTGCGACGAAATTTGTCCCAAGTCGCCACAATGATGATTATGACCATCAGAAGTGAAGTTGTTAGGTACTTTACAGGTAGGTACTTTATAGTTAGGTAGGTACTTTACAGTTTGATATTACCAGATCAGCTGAGTCGAAAATTGAGCTCCCAGATCAGCTGTGCCAAAAATCGAGCTCCCAGATCAGCTGAGTCGAAAATCGAGCTCCCAGATCAGCTGAGTCGAAAATCGAGCTCCCAGATGTCTCGGGAGGGGAGGGGGGGCATGAAAATGTTTCAATGTGTTGCAGACTCGTATGCAAGCGTTTCCTTTAAAGGACTCATTTACAGTTTAATTAGTGGTGTCTCCTCCAGGCAAACATTACAAACACTGTCTGCCCTACTAAAAATATGCAAAATGAACAAATTAAGTTTTGTTTTAACTGGTTATTTTCCAGTCTTTCAATACGTTCAAGCAATGTCTTGTTGTTAGAACACTGTTTTTCCATAAAATCCATTATTTTAATGAGAATTTCTTCCATTTTAGGAGATTTTCCAGCCACGTTTTCCTTTGGAGTTTGTTTTACACAGCTGGCGTAGGACACTGATGCCCTTCTCGCTTGGGTAGGCGCTTTGTTTGGTTGATTATTTGGGACACTCACAGGTTTCTTGGAATGATCCCGGAGTCTTTGCAATTCTTTTGCTATAATGCAACCTCGGAAATTTGCGGGATGCTGTTTCCCACAGTTTACACATTTAGGTGGTTCATCAGCACTAGTAGGACAATTTTTCGCCTCATGCCTTCCAGCGCATTTCACGCACCTTGGAGTTTTTTCGCAAAACGACTTTGTGTGATTAAACCCCTGGCATTTTTTGCATTGAGGAATCTGTCGACCAGATTTCCTCATTGGTTCTATGTGAACCACTAAATTCAAAATCGTTTTAATGTAATAAATCTTATCGATGTTCTCATCGTTGTCAAAGGATAGCATGTAAAGGGGGAGATCCTTCATGGTTTTCGTCTTGGTGCCATTTTCTTCGAACACCACACGTTTTTTTTAGGTTTACTGCATCAAGTACTTTAAGTCCTTGATTCAATAAGTCCGTCACAATTTCATCCTTTGGGCACGTAGGATGCAATCCTCTAGCCACTACTTTGATGGCTCTTGCATTCTTGTCCTCATAGCTGAACCACTCTATTTCTTTTTCTCTCAGTTTGGCTGAGACTTGTCGGTATATGTCCCCATCAGAGACATTTACCTTCCACTGGTCGCTATTAAGGGCTGTGACCTTACATGGCTTGTCTGTGGCTTCTTTCAAAATACCCAGTAGCACAGGATACTCTTTGATTCCAGAAATTGTAATAGGAGGTGGGGGGTATACCTTCTTTTCTTTGGAACTTATACGAGAGGGGGATTTTTCTCGTACTTTGCCCTGCTTCTCAGGAGGAGATTTGTAAGTTTTTCTCCTTTTATTCTTTACTCTGATCCACTGCGTGTCAGTAGCCAAATCATCCTCATCGGCTGTGTCTGTATCCTCTTCATCGCGGGGTTTTAAAGTTTTAGACTTTGGTTGGGAAGGCTCTGTTCTAGAGATCGTCGCCACCTCTCTTAGAACTGAATTCTCCGACTCAATAGCTATAATTTTTTTATTAGATTCTATCACTCTTTCATTTATTTCGGACAGGTAGTTACATAACGCACTGATAATATCGTACAGCTCACCTATTTTGTTCCGGACGTTGCGGTCTGTTGCTTGAATTGGAGCTATTTCTTGCTGATGTCGCGCAATCCGCTCTTTTGTTGTGGAAATAATGTCGGGGATCGTCCATCCATCGCTTTCTGAGTTCATCGCGCCGCGGGTAAAAACATCTACACTCGGCTTCTATTTTGCTTTTGTCGACACAATGTTCCTCCTTCGGAGATTCACGAACGACTGAGTCAAGTGACTCTCAGACGGGCAGTTGCGTCGGGCACAAATGTATGTAAAAAGTTAGCGATGCCTTGAAAAGGCCTACCTAATTAAGTGAAGTCGAAATGTCTTCAATAGATATAAACCTGAACTTTTCCACTTTAATCCTATTCGAAAATCAATTTAAGTTCCAAAGCTCACCGAAGAAAAGTTTCCAAGAACAATTCGGGAGAGAGGAAGAACAGTAGTGGGAAACTCGGCTTGCAAAACTTTTCTTCATCTTAATCCGACATTAAAATTACTGGCGCACCGCGGGGTGGTTCGATTATAATTAGGGTGTAACCAAGAGTCACGACCACTGGAGGAGAGAGAAAGAGTGAAATTTTAACCTTTCAGAGGTTGAATGATTTGGCCTGTTCTTCCCTAGGTGTTGCTCAACATTGTTGCACCAACACAGAATACCGTCAAAATGAAAATAACTTGGTGCTCGGCGTAACTTTCTGGGTTCTTCCGTGAGACTAATGTGAGCCTATCATCTTTTGCCGCCCAGTCACGGCATGTATGTACGAAAGAAAATTATTTCTTAAGGTTCTAAAATGGCAATAACCTCTTATTTGTTTGGGTAAAATCAAATCTCGGGATACCCTCAGAAAGAGAGGTAAATTTCCTATCGAAGAACTTCAAAATTTAGGTTAGTCACGAAAGCTCTGAAATCCCCCCCCCCCCGCCAATTTTCATCGTTACATTTTTTGTTTCATAAACCATCCAAAAGCCGACATCCTGACGCAGGTAGGCCGTTGTAATAGGTAGGCAGTTGTAAGCAGTTGTAGGACGCATTACTGAGACCTAATACAATTTACTAAAACAATATTTTTTAAAATTTTCATTAAATTTGCTTTGAAGAGTAATTTTTCGTTAATTTAATGTGAGAAACAAAATTTGGTTATGCACTAAGACAATTCAAATAACGCTGTTTCAAACGGTATAATTGAATTTGAAGTTAAATCTTTATTGGAGGAAGTTAGAGCCGTTGAAACCACGAAACATCGGAAAAAGTGGCATTTCAAGCGGGTAAAAGAGGATTTAGAGTACTTGGATAAGAAATTAGTCGTGAAATCGACTAATCGAAGTAAAGTTGGGCATACTTGTGTGTGCTATATTCCCAATCAGTGGAAAAGTACGTTCATATCTATAAATAAGGTACACAACGAAATGTTAAGAATATATCTAGTGTATTATCATCACCCGAAGAGTAGATACGATACCTTAAAGCACAAGGGCGTTATGTCCAAAAATGTAACTTTTGAGATAAACGGTTCAGTCACATCATAGGACCATACTCTTTCATAAGGATACATGATTGTAGCTCTAAAAACTTTGAAAATAGCTTAAAAACGGAAAAATTTACAGGGTTCTAGGTATACCCTCTCTCAAATAATCGTAAATGCCATTCGGTCCCAAGATACCTATGAAATTCAATCGTGTTTGTGGACACTGGAACTTAAGAAAAAACTTGAAATAAATCAAAAAACCAAAACTGAATCCCAGAAGATTGTTCACAGTAGGAAATAGGCCTAATTTCCGTTCAGATTTCAGCGTATTAAATACAAGCATTAATCGTCAGTTGTGCATTCTTCGCAACCAAACAGGATACCGATTTTATTGCAAGTAGGTAGTATTCTATGCAGATGGTTATTAATACTAATAAACCGTTGTGTAGTAATTTGCAGCATTGTTAACTTCTAACCAGTGTTTTTCAAAATCTTGGCACATTTTTGTGATAATTATGTAACAAATTTGATGATAGTGCATTTTTAAATAGCTTATTTAGTACGTTGAATTTCCGTGATATTTTATTAAACAATAGGCAACAATTAACGTATTTCTAATTGACATAATATTAAGATTTTGTAATTATTGGACATTTCTAGGAGAATAAAAGAGTTGAAAAATATAATTATTCATGTTTAGTAATCCATGTGTTATGCATGAATAACTTACCAAAATTCATGATCAACTATACCTACCCGTCACGCGAAACCGTCTGGCGTCACCACTCTCTGGTGCCAGTCTGTCACCAAAAAAAAACCGGAGAGCGTGATAAAATCCTCCACCCAAAGGGGTCATCTCCACAATCGAACTTGGCTAGTGGATCCGTGTCCCTAATCTTACTTGGCCAAAAGAGCTATGTCCATCCATCTTCCACATTTTTATTTATTTTATTTCAGAAAATATAAAATTTAACAAAAGTAGTTTTAGAAGATCTTCTTGAAGAGTATAGCTTATAAGAAATTAAAGAGTTTGGTGGAATAAGCGATTTTTAAAGAATTGTGCATGTGATAAAACTTCTTTTACGTTTATCTCAAAACTTTTTCTCCTTTTTGCTTTAAGGTGTTGATATCCTCCATAGGTATTCAACAGCCCTTCTATTCAGTTAGGTCTAGTTTAGGGTGTGGTTACGTTCTATTCTCATTGAGTCCAAAACCATGATCTTGAATAAGAAAAGTCCAGAGCACAGCAAACCTCAAGACACGCATTATTGGAGGCTCTTCAAAATTCGCTAGAGGTTACCACCGGTCCCCTTCTAGATTGATTAGGTGGCGATAGTGTGGTTAGATAAAAATCCACCGTCAACGGCGCATCCAAATGACGTGATCAGTGGAAAATGAAGGGGAGGGGTCCACCAGACGAGTTTTCTGATCGAACTGGCATGAATAATACATTTCCTAACGCCCTTCCTCCCCTGTGTTCTATCCAGGATTCTCTGGAAAAAAATACAGGAGGGATTTTTTTTTGTCACGAGGGTGTTTCGGGCAGAAGAAAATAAAGCAGAAATACGATCATCATTTGTAGGAGGGGAATCTGGGAAGGATCAAGGTCCGGTGAAATTTGGGGGAGGAAAATCTCCGCAGCGTTTTTTGGCTAAACGCCCCATATAGGGCATCGGTGGTGGGCTGGAGGCTGTGCTAGACTGTATTCAAAGGAGTAACTCTCGTATTCCATTGCTTCCCACTCAAACCTTTATTTATCAGCCTGGAGGTTTCAGGAGTGTCAGGGGTGGAGCTGATGGCTGGTATTTCGGAAGGGCGAACACGTATGGGTGCCTTTTCCACATCTAAAGCCCAAAGATCAGCTTGAATACAGATGCTCTATGACCTACCCGTGGGAAGAGGCACTTAGGAGGCTAGGAAACGGCACTTGCATAGAGATTATGCCTTCAAGATGGACTTTTTGGGTTTGATATTCTCTGAAGGTTGATTACCACAGGAACCCAGGTAAATGAGCTCTATTTGTTACGCTGTAGCCAACAGGTTCTCTACGAATTAGTAATTATTCCGGTAACCAAACGGGACCCAGTTAATGCCTTGTTAAGGCAACGAGATAGGATGAGATAAGCAGTTTGCCTCCAAAGCTTGAGCGATTTAGGTTCCAGGGTGTTTTGCCCTGTGGGACTCGTTTATGTGTGAGCAAACCGCGAGGTCTCATTCCCTGCTCTGAAGCCCAGTTCGTTTCATAGTATCTTCTCCTATAGATGTAGGTATCACAGTCTGTTTCTGGAGCTAACAGTGACCATTGAATGTCAAACTGCATTACAGGATTTTTCTTACAAAACCACATTTTGGTACCACTGAATGCAGGAATTAAACTGCTGTGTGCTTCAGTGTTGGTTTTTTTTTATAGTACGAGAACATTTCATCTAGGTATAAAACTTGTGTAGTGCCTTTCTCGTGCTATCTTTTGATGCCTCTGAGTGCCATCTGAAGTCCAAAGTTTGATAGAGCTCAAATAAATAATGGTGCTAATAGTAGTGTCCAAATCACCCAAAAACGAACGCTTTGTGAATCAAGGCATCTTGGACCCTGTTACTGAAACATTTAAGGTTATCTGTTCTACACTGGAGCAGTATTTTGCAAAAATTATGTGCATTCTCTAATATCCCAGAATGTACCCATCAAAAGTTCTATCCCCTGAACATGTTATCAACGTACCTATTTCTTGTATCCATCACAATACATTGAAATTTCTGCCCAAAATATTTTTATTTGGTATCATTTTTTTTTGTTTTTTTTTTTTTTGTTCAAGGGGTTAGTTTGTATTGTTGTTATCTTGACGTTTCAAGTTTCTGCCACAAGGTGAAGTACCAATTATTTTCTTCACGTTCCTCTAGGAGGCTAAATTCCTTCATTGTAGTAACCCCACTCCACTGACAATTACCATAACTTTACGAATTCACACGAGTAGTAGTCGACTCCTTTGTAACATCTATGGACAAGCGTAGTTTCCATTCTTCGAAGGTTTAATTACGAACATAGCTTTGTCTTCTGGAATATTAGGCTATACCGAGGGGGTCTCGGTCGGTCGCCGTTCATTCCTCGTTCCGGGTCAGTATTTCACGAAATTGATGAAGCAAAAATTTAAAAAGTTGTAACTACCTAAATTTTAAATTTTAAAGGATTTTAGACACTCATTAGTGCACGGGTCCAGGGAATTGAAAAACTGAAATATTGCCGCTAGAATCGTCAAAATAGAACAATAACTGCTAGAGAATTAAGGAAAAACCCGTTTATTCAGCAGTTTTCTCACTTTTCTCTGGCAATTATTTATCGATTTTGATGATTCTGGCGGCAATATTTCAGTTTTTTAATTCTCTAGGGCCTTACACTAATACATTTCTAAAATACTTTAGAATTTCAGATTTAGGTACAACTTTTCAAGTTTTTGCCTCCTCAATTTCGCGAAATACTGACCCGGAACAAGGAACGAACTTCGACCGACTGATACCCCCTTAAGATCTACTTAGATATTTCAATGGAATCCTAAATTTAATTAAGGAGGTATTTTGTCCATTTAATACCCACTTGAATCATACCTGCGAAGAGTAAAAACTCATCCCAGTACTCTCCAACACATTACTTCGGGCTAAATAAACTTAATTACTAAAGATTAGACTAGAGTTTTGTGTTGAGTCATAGATAGCAACAACCTTCATCAACATTCGTTCATGATTTTGTTCAGTTATGCCTCGGACGAGGTATCTGCCATGAGCAGATTCGACAGACTCGGAACCATACCGATTTACTATTCGAGAAGTTGTGAAACGTCAAAGTATTCCTACCACCAGTAGTGAGGAGGCAAGGTATAAGAAGATTTCGACTGTATTGACGGCCAACTGAAACCACAAAACGAAATACTTACTACAAACGAAATAAGAATTCAAAGAATATGTAAATCGAAATGAGAGAATTAAAAAAATTAAAATGGAAAAGAAAGATGTGGACTTTTCTAACTTGAAAAAGACCGGGAGGGATTATTATGAACGCTAAACAGTAAAAGGGTGGTACGAGAGAGAACGGGAGTTGAAAGACCCGAACCCATTAATGCTAAGATTATGCCATTAATCACAAGCTCATAACTGCTAATGCCTTTTATTTTCCTTTAGCTCATTATTGATGGTGGGTACTTAGTTTCTCCCGCCTTTGTACGCACCTACGTGGAAATTAAAATGGCAGGATTTACCTCAAAGATTGTTTAACCCTTGGAAATGTAGATACTATTTCAGCACATTGTGTTTCGCTCTCGTTTGAAAACCTCCATTCAGACGAGTCAGATTTGGATGGGAGGAGGTTGAACAAAATGTTGCTTCCTTACTACGATAAGTAGGGTAGCTTAGTTTCTGACTCACGCATAATATTCACAATCCGGTCAATTGCAGCCATGAAATACTCCAATCGTATCAGAAACCAATCACAAATAATGTTGATGCAGCAGGTCAGTAGCTGACGTTTAGTACATATTAAAGAGAATTTGAATTGGGAGATTGAATACTTGAGTGGAATGATTTAAATCTTCATAAGAAAGTCAGAGAGTTGACCTCGATAGGCAGAAAAAACCATAATTCAGTAGCACTGGATGAGTGCGGTTTTGTGGCAGTGAGGAGAAGTGTAAGGTTTGGGAAAACAATGTTGATGACTTGTTCAGTGATGTCCGTGAAATGTACGACCTGACCAGGAAAGAAGATTGTGAAGGGCCATCTATCCTCGCGGACGAGGTTAGTAGACCAATTAGCCAAGGTCGGAAAGGCAGTAGGCCCAAATGAGATTAGCATGGAAATGTTCAAATTGATGAATTGCCAAGCTTACAAGGCTCTTCAACCTCATTTACGACAGTGGGCAGATGCCACTTGAGTGGTTGAATTCAATATTCACCACATTACCCAAGAAAGCTAATGCTAGAAGATGCTGTGAGCACAGGACCATCAGCTTGATGAACCACGCCCTCAAGATCCTGTCGCGGGTCTTGCACTATCGGCTTAAGCAGAAGGTGAAGGCAGAACTTGGAGATACTCAGAGTGCTTTTGGAACGAGAGAAGCCTTGTTTGCCATGCAGGTGCTAGTACAAAAATGTTTGGACCAGAAACGGAGAGTCTACGCCTGTTTCATTGATTTTGAGAAGACAATCGATAGTGTGAGGCACGTTCAGCTTGTTTAAATTCTGGAAGAAGTTGGCCTGGGTTTCAAGGATCTAAGACTGATTAGGAACCTGCATTGGGGACAGAAGGCGCAAGTCCGAGTGGATGGATTGCTCTCAGAACAGATATCAGTGGCCAACGGGGTCCGGCAAGGCTGTACTTTGTTGAGGAATATATTGCGTCGCCGGGATTTGAGTTTCGCATTATGTTGGCGAGTAGTGACGTGCTACATAGTATGTACTACCATACTACGGTCTATTCTTCTGTATGGAATGGAAACTTGGACTCTGAAAGTCAAGGACATTAACCGGCTGAAGGCTTTTGAAATGTGGCTGATCCGGCATATGCTGAGAATTCTCTGGACCCCTCGACTCCGCAATGAGTACATCCTTCAGGCAAACTCTTTAACTGATATGTCAGTTAAATACAAATTTTCACGACATATTGGCCAGACTTTGATTGAATTTGAAACGTAGTTAGTTAGCTAGGCATGAGAGGATTTCTCGTTGGTTTCACAATACGATAAGTTGGATTCATATTACATTAGAAAATGTCAAAAAATCATCAACATAAACCCAACCTTGGGAGGAGTATTTTCATTGAATCGGGGATTATACTGTACTAGCTGAAAGCAGGCAAAAACAAATTGTAGATGAACCATAAAAATCATTGCCCCATGATTGATAGTAGCCTCCACGCTTCCACAAACGTAAAACCTTTGTGAAAGCCAGAACTTCTACAATTTTCATCCGAATTTGATTATTTCTAAAAATTGAAGGTCCCTCGCACGCATCTATATTTGAAAAATAGGCTGAGAAACTGCAAAAAGGTGTTTTTAGGGTTCTTGTGGATATTATTATCGTAATCATAGTAATATACCTATAGGTAACATACCTAGTAATTATCATAGTGATAATCATAATACAAAAAATTTTCGGATTTAGCAAAAAATTCCTGATATTATCACAATTTCAGAAATTGAAAATTGTTAACAAACATTAATAGTATATTTATTTATGTGTTATTTAAATATTTAATATTTATAATTATAATATTTATAAATACAACATTAACATGAATGCAACAATTAAAATATACGAACAATTTATGTGGATAATGATAATCTACATATAGATATTCTTCATGCTCAAATATGCAATATTTGATATATTTAGGTCGTGAATACGAGTAGGTAAAACTTCAATATTGGACTCTTCAAAACATACCTGCCCTGTGGAACAACAGCAATAGACCTACGTGAGTTCGGGGTGACGAAGAGACTATTTTTTGAGGTTTTAAAAAAAGTTTAACCAAGGGGTTAGTTGTATAATTTTAATTAATTGTATTTTGATAAATTTTATTCGTGCTATGTGCCACACTATCAAGACTGAATACATGTAGCTGATATTTCTGTTTTATTAACCACAGCTTTAAAGAATTCATCAAAAATTCGTTCATTGACTCTTGGCGGATGAATGGTCTTTTTCTATATTATCAAACAATTGTTCTACTTTGATCTCATTCTGTTTGAGCTTTCCTTTCCATGTGTTGAAACCACCAACTTGTGACAGAGCAACAGTTGCTCTGACACCTGATTGGTGATTTGATGGAACAGTTCCTTTGTTCCGCCAAATCACAACTCAGGGATTGCTCCTCAGTCTCATCTGTAAGTAGGTAGGTACTTTCAAACAAGATCACTTCCCTTACCTTCGTGGTTCAAATCCAAAAATCTAATAGGTAAACTCTACTGATACTTCTCCCCCCTCATATATCGATACAAGCCTCATAGATTATAGGATGATATATCTGTTTATCTTTCCTAATTCAGTTATTTGTATCTTTCATTCATCCTCCCTAGTCCTAGGTTGATCTCCACCAAGGAATAGGTGGGTATTCAAACGAAACGTACAGTTCTCTAGGGGTAGAATGCAGCAATGATTAAATTATTCTCATTAATCAATCAGATTATCCAGATCCCCTAGAACAACTGAATTTTGCATTTCAATATATCCGACTGCCAAATAGCCCATGAAATCCCTGGAGGAATTTATCCTGCTAACTCAAGCAGTGTTCTCCAAGAAAAATGAATTTTCCTTCACTCCTCCGCTAGACGGTATAGAAGTAACAAACGTCTTCTCACGACGCCATGTTTTTTTTTTCCATTCTCGTTACCCCACGACTGGCCGGTATGATAAGAAACATATTTCCTCCTTCCGTGGTAGTGTCTATGTTTTTATTAGTCTTCCCGTGCGGTCGTAGAGGAAGGTCCGACGACAAGGGAGATATTGACCAGATAAATTCCACTTCCTTCGTTCTATCTCGGGTCCCCTTCTCAAGGGTTGAAATACTCCTCTCTATAACCGCCCCATAACCTCTTTTCATAACCTTCAACCAGGGTAAATGATGGGATGGTATGTTACGGCGGATTGAGCGGAATCGAAAATCTCAGCTTGTTGAACACCATTCTACGAATAACGGTTTATACGTTTTATGGAATTTATCATTGTTTATTGCGAGTGTGAACGGAACTTACAACGTATTATATAACACGACAAAATCCGATACACCTTTATAATAAACATCACTATCCACGTGAAGTTTATAGTATTACTTCCATTACTCTTCCTACTTCCTTTTGACTTTTACTTTATCGTTACATAGTTTATGCCCGTAAACTGTACCTAATAATATTTCACTGAACATCTACTATTTGACCATAGATTCTCTCGACTATGAGAAATAATGTGGTACAATCTTGTCCAATATTGCACGGAAAAAACTCATGCATAAATTTGTCTTTTGGCATTTTTTTTTTTTCAATACAATTTATTTTTAATTTAATACAATGTAACCAAAATTCGGTAGTTTTATATAATATATAAATAATATATTTTTCTTATTTCAGTGCTCATCGCCCAGTATATTATACTGGGCGATGAGCACTGAAATAAGAAAAAGTTACTTCCTCATTTTCTGGAATAGAGTAGCGTGATTAGTAGCGTAATGAAACTAGGTACGTACCTATTAATACATTGATTCGAAGTCAGAGAATTGAAGGGACAGATTCTCCCTTACATTCTCGTAGGGAGCGAACAGTTTGTCCTACAGGGCTCCCCATGGTCTCAAAAAATTCTAAAAATTCTATACTATCTCACAGTGATGGAAAAACAATACCTTTATATAACACTTTTTTGATTTGGGGCGTTTTCAAAATTTCAAACCTTATTTTCAACCTTTAGAAGATACCTACATCAACCAAAATCTTTGGGGTACAACTGGATCTCAAACGGAGCCTACCTACCAAATTTCATCAAAATTGGTCAATACTATGTGAGAAAAGTGCCGTGTTATGACCCACATTCACAATTATTGTGAATGTGGGTCATAACACGGCACTTTTCTCACATAGCATCGACCAATTTTGATGAAATTTGGTATGTAGGCTCCGTTTAAGTAATTATTACTTATTAGTTCTTAAAGTAAAGAAGTACAAGAGGATCCCTGAGTGAGCCACCACCCACAAGGGAGGGACGAGGTACGGGGAAAACACGTCACATGACGTCACCCTTCCACCTCTCTCTCCCTCAACTAATCTCACGAGTATATAAGCTCACTCAGGGATGCTCCAGTATGCCTTCTAGTCCAGTCTTTCGTCTTGTTCATTTCGCTCTCCAACTTCTCCTTCATCAAGGGATCTCCTCAAAGTACTAGGCTCAATAGGTAAATCTCCCGCATCCCATCGGTAGGTTCCTATGAAACGCTGGGGCTGACGGGCTACCCTGCTCTTCCCAGTACTCCGCATACCAGTCTGGCTAATAAGCCGCTGATGCGACAGCACTGCAAGTTAGGCTAGGGACTTTTCTCTCTTTGTTGAGTAGGGGATAAGGAAAACACAAACGCCGCATCGAGAAGGTTATTTCCTTCACTCAACGACACGCAAACATAACATGCCGCGTACGGCGGATGGACAAAAATTTTTTTATTCGATTTTCGGATTCTACGTACCTTGAAACGTAAACTAAAGATGATTTAAAGCGACCATTGTTAGTTTTTAAATCGATTCGAAATGCTTGCATACAAGTCTGCAACACATTGGGACATTTTCATGTGTGTTTTCTTATTGTATTTATTACTAGGAAATGGTTGAAACTAATAAACGAAAACAAAATGTCAACCACTACACAACAAGGTAGTGAAGTAAGGTTGTTAGTTCATGTACCCAAGCATCAAAATAAGAAAACAGTTGATTGTTCTCTACGCAACACAGTGAGTCCATTTTATTTATTGGTTGCGTGAGCAGGTTTTGGTGACGATTTTTCAGTTTATGTGCCAAAGCAAAGACATGAAAATGTCAAAAAATTTTGAGGAGGGGTTAAAAAATGTTTTTATTGGTCGATTCCAAAGGTTCATTATTGAAAATAATAAACCAAAATTACTTCCTCTATTTTTTCTTGACTAGAGTAGCGTGATTAGTAACCTAATGAAATGCCTAGTTTCCTGGTAAATAAGATACTCGTAGTTTAATATCCATGAAGAATGTTGTACTAAACAGTAAACAACTTAGTTACCTATTACATTTTTTGGTCCCGATGACGCTTATTTTGTCATGACCCCCAGCCAAAATACATTATCTAAGTCAAAATTTATTTATATAAAAATACTACAATTGGTAGTGTTTAAAGTATTTTTCAAATTAATAAATCTGTAGCTCATGGTAAACTCCATAACTTTTCTGAATTGTGGTTACATCGTCGAGTATGGAATATATGTAATAAAGAATGTACTAGAGGGAAATTTACTGTACCTATCTGACTGACTCAAGATAAGTAGCACCTGAATTTCGAGAAAAGGTGAATTTATTCGGTTTCTGGTCAAATAAAACCTGGATACCGGACTGGTTTCTGATTCCTTTCTCTTATAATTGTTTTTACGTCTCTATTTCTGATTGTGTTCGCAAATTTACAAATATATTGATTGAATTTAAATTTTGTAAACTGGCTTTGCATTAGAACCTTCCGCAGCTTTATACCAGTATTACCTACCTAACTACCAGTTTATCAGCTGACACGCAGAACCGACAAATATGAATGATATAAAAAAATGGTTTACTTAATGGTAAATATTAAGAGTAATAGTATGCATCAACGAAAAGGGTGAATATATTCTTCTCATACGTATTTATCTAAGATTTTAATATTTTTATTCATAAAAAATTAAGCAGTAAAATGGATATCATAGCAAATTTCGGGACTCTCAATACAAGTAACCACCATAATAGTATGAATAATTTTCACATACTACGAAAACGTTGCAGATGTTACCCTCTTGACTTGGATGAGGAACTTCTCAAAGGCGTTTCGACCTTTTTCTATGATTTTTAAACGTTTTTTCAAAGACCTTTTCCTTTGATTTTTTCAAAGTTTCGAATGTATATGACGTCACAGTGGGCTGGGGGGGGGGTAAGGATTTTCCTTTTCCATCGAATTTAATAAATTTCGTGGGTTCATCCCCACTGGTAAATCTGTTTTTATTTTATTTCCTCCACAAATGTTAGAGATATCAATCACCCAAGCTATGATATTGATTGTGTAGTAACAAGCATGTCTCGATAAGGTTTTAATGATACATCAAAAGCTGTGAAATGTTGTTATAAGAGACGTCCATGGAATAAAATTCGTTAGCTATATTACAAAAAATCCAACTCACCTTGAAGACACTATAAAAGAGTTAATCTGTTACAATACCTTCTAAACCACTAACCAGATTTTGAATCAAAGCAATAAACACCTCCTATAAAACCGGCAGCCGTTAGCCTTTATGAAATGAGCTCGTCCTTTTAAAAAATAAAGGACCCTCCAGTTATTAGAGGGAAAAAGAGGTGACAGGACCTGTAGAGAGGTATTTTGCGGGCAGAGAATGAAAGGTGGAGGTCCCTTCTCCCGGGAATGTAAAGAATTCCCGAGGGAGCGTTTAGGGAAAAAGGAATCCCCATACCAACAATGGTCCCCTTCTCTCGACCCCCAACATAAATTTCTTTTTTCGTTTTCCATCCTTTTTTCCCCTCCCAGCCGAAGCTATCTTTTACCTCCAACGCCTTGATCTGCATCGCTTCCATTTTCTGAATCGGTGCCAGAAATGTCTCGGTTAGGGATGTTTCATGATGTGTGAAGGAACGTTGGTTGCTATTATTTAATTTATGCTGGAAAAAATATTGCAAATATGTTATTTGAAGGGCAAGTACACTCCAAATTGCCCAAATAACCGAACCGAACGTGATATTGGCTTTTCACTGCAACAATAGTTATTGACAAACTATACTCCATAATGTTGGGAAAGAACGAATACCACGTTCGGTGGTGATGACGTATATGCTACGTCATGGAGGGTCTTCCCACCAGCCTGATGACGTATCATGAAACGTCAAAGTCAAATCGCGATGTACTCTCGTCGTAGCCTGATGAAAGGGCTCGTTCCATGTGTTATTCTATGGATAGTTGCCCGAGCTACCAACAGACAGCGCCGCAGTAGTATTGGTTTATTATTTTCAACAATGAACTTTTGGAATCGACCAAGAAAAAAACATTTTTTAACACCCCCTCAAAATTTGATGGTTTACGTTTCAAGGTACGTAGAATCCAAAAATCGAATACAAATTTGGCCGTCCGTCCGCCGTACGCGGCACTTTTGCCACTTAGCATTGACCGATTTTGAAGAAATTTGGTATGTAGGCTTCATTCGTGGTCTAGTTGTGCCCCGAAGATTTTGGTTGATGTAGGTCACTTCTAAGGGTTTCAAACTGAATTTCGAAATTTTGAAAACGCCCTAACTCAAACAATTTTGATATAAAGGTATTGTTTTTCCTTCAATTTAAGATTCTATAGCATTTTTTAAATTTTTTGAGACCACCCGGAGCTCTGTAGGACAAACCGTTCGCTCACTACGATAATTTAAAGTTTGGACGTACGATAAATCAGAAACACGAGTGTGAATCGCAAAAGAGGCCTAATCTCCGTTCAAATTAAAGCTGACCGAAATGCGATCGATGTTTTTCTTTATGTTGGATGGTTGGTGGCTTTGCAGACGAGTGATCTATGTAGAAAAATAAAAAATAATAAACCATTGTGTAATAATTTGCAGCGTTTTTCCCAGTTTTTGCTTTTGTTTTGACGGTAATAGTCACCTCGAAGTCTGGAGGTCAAAGTTGGTATTTTCAATCGTGTTTTCACAAACAGCTTATTCAGTTGTGAACAAGGTGCGTCTGTTTCGAGGTAAGAACAATTATTTCTTAATTATCATCTTTTTGGAATGAAAATTGGTGCTGTTTCATTATTCCACGCCGTTTTGGAGCTACCGCTTAAACTTCGATTATTTCTTTTGGGTCAACTCCAAATTACCTGGACTGGCTCTTTTTTCTTGTCAATTGATTGATTGGTGTACTGTTTACTCTTACTTACAAGATGTTTACTCTTTCTTTCATGTTCACATGTATATAATATGAGTATTTAAATTTTATTCAATTGTTCAAATTGTTTGGTTTATTTTTACCCATTTGTCACGAAAGTATTTACAAACAGTATACAATTGTAAAAAGGCGATGCGTTCTCTGCTACCCTTCTCAACTTGGCACTCCACAAAGCTGTGAAGCAGGTGGAGAGTAGAGGGTCCCTCTGGTCAAGATCAAGCCAAATACTGGGATATGCAGATGACCTGGCAATTCTGGACCGCACATAGCAATCCATAAGGGAAGTTTTTGTTGACTTGGAGCGAGAGAGTAGAAAGCTGGGTCTATGTATCAACGAAGAGAAAACAAAGTACCTGGTCATATCGCCTTCAAAGACGCCCAAAGCAGCCCGTAACCTGAAAATCGGAACCTATGACTTTGAAGGTGTGGACGAATTCAAGTATCTAGGTGTCCTAATAAATAGTGGGAACTTGATTAGCCACGAAATAAGAAGTAGGATAATGGCAGCAAATAGAGCATACTACAGTATGGCGAATATGTTCAAGTCCAAACTCTTGACCAGGAAAACAAAACTTTCATTGTATAAAGCGCTGATACGTCCTATTGCCTGCTATGGAGCAGAAACCTGGGTGATGAGTAGCGCAGACGAAAACTCCCTCCGAGTATTTGAAAGAAGGGTCCTAAGGAAGATATTCGGGCCAGTTTATGACGGCGAGGGATAGAGGATTAGATGGAACCATGAACTCGATCAGTTGATCAATCATGAAGACATCGTGCGCTTCATAAAGTCCCAGAGGCTGCGCTGGCTAGGTCATCTATCTCGGATGGAAGAAGGAAGGATGCCGAAGAAGGTCTTCAAGGAAGAAGTGCATGGAACACGAAGATGCGGCAGACCAAGGAAGAGCTGGATCGAGGATGTAACGGACGACATCCGAATTATCGGTGTGGACAATTGGAGGACGAAAGCTCTTGATAGGCTAGCTTGGAATAAGATAGCACGGGAGGCCAAAGCCCACATTGGGCTGTAGCGCCGATAAAATAAATAATACAATTGTAAAATAAAAGTACATATTCGTAAACAAAATCAGCTTTATTTACCGAGGAGTCCCAAATACGAAAAACGCTCTCTCAAGGCGGATGACGCATACGCTATATTAAGCCATAAATGTGGTCATAAACTCACAGTTTGGACCTGGTTTCACCTTATTAGTAAAACTTTATAATTTTGGAGCCGCTTTGTGAAAAAAGGCTTCAGCCTGGTTTTAACTTCTACTTGGCGATTAGCACTGAACTTGATACCTATTCATATAGGACTGAACATTATTCAAAATTATGCACTTGAATTTTTCAAATCGCCCTGGGTTTCTTCCAAGGAAGTCATATATTTTTCATTGCTGAGAAGTTTAATTTGAATAAATTTGGAATTCAAATAGAACTGACCAGAAAATCTCTAGTTCTGTCTACTATCGAATGAAGCTCATTCTAAAGTCTCTTCAGTGGATCTTTCCAGATAAAACAAGAAAAAGTAGACGTATACGGGTTACTTGGATGCAAAATCAACATCCGTCTCAAAGGAAGGGGAGCAAAAGAAACGGCAAGGCGAGACCGGGACTTGAAAGGATATTGGAAACAAAAGGGCCAGACGTAACCGGTAACCCTCGTCACGCCAACAGCTGGAAAAGGCTTGCCGTCTCTTTCGTCAGCTTCTGTCAGTAACACTGATCAATGCTTTTGGTATTGGTAAACTGCAATACGATACCTTACATCGGCAGCCTCCACCACGCTTTTCATCCTACCTTGCGGTGAAGCTCTGACAAATCTCCCTTCTCTTCCTTCAGTTAGAGAAAAAAAGGAAAAAAACGATGCAAGGTAACAACGCCAATGGATAAAAACCCCTCTCTTTTTGCCGTTCCTGCGCCCCCGAAAACTTTCTGGGTTTTCTTCTCCTTTCTTGTTCCGTCTCCTCCTGAATTTGCTCTAAATCAGAGAAAGTTGAACGGGGAAGAAAAGGAGGCAGAGCGCCGGAATTGGAATCAATCCAATTCGTGAGTTGAATGGCCTGAGGGAGAGATGAGTGGGTTCCCGGTTGGGGGTCTCCTGATCCCTGAATGGTGGCTAACTGCCCTAATCTGAGTTTCTTCCTTCACTTTTACCTTAGCTCATTCTCCATGGGAGTATTCAGTATGATCCAAGTTCAATGAGTAGAGAGAAGAGAGATTGAGATAGCAAATTATTGGAGAGGATGTATGGTCATATATATATATCATCATCCATATGTATATATCATACGATGTATATATCATATGTATGGTTCTTGAAGTATAATAATATAATATTTGATCTCGTGTAATGTACAAATGATTTATAAACTAATTTAAACATCTTTCATCAGAAAGGTCTGGATGACGGCATGCGTGAACCTTTCTCACGTTGAAAAATATGTAAATATTGAATTTGGAGTAGAGATGATTAAATCGGTTACATCTAAGATAAATTACCTGGTGGGGAACTCACAATCAAGTTTGATTTTAGTGGTCCTTAATGAAAAGTGAGAGTTCTTAGAATTCTAGAAGGGAAGTTCCTGCATTTCGATTTCCTGAGAATCCAACATTCGGACGAGCTGGAAATTCCTCCTGTATGGTTGAAGATTCCTGCATTTCTATCGGTCGGAGGTTCGTCTATTCTGAATAATTGAAAAACTATCTAATTATCTATTCAATTGGCTGAGGTTTCTGCATTATGGTTGGTTGAAGGTTTCTTCATTCTGATCGGTTAGAGGTTCCTCCATTCTGATTGTTTGGAAGATCGTGTATTCTGATTGACTAACCCATTCCACACAGCTGACTTCATAGGAAGTCATGTTGGATTACCGGTCAATCCGGTGACTTCTTCAGAGTTCATGGCCCAGTCAGTATTACCCCTCATTCAAAACTCTGTGAAAACCTGTAAAAACCCGAAATCACCCCTTTGGCCTTCAGTTCTGTTCCCTACCTATACTCCCCTATTGACTTTGGAAACTTTGATCTAAAGGGAACATTAGTGTTCAAGTGCTTTCGTAAGAGGTATATCTGCGGCCTAGTTCTTGAGTCCGTGATATGGGAGTGGCGTTGAAAGGGTTAAGAATCTGACGTTTTTGTCTGCGTTGAGGTTTCTCCATTCTTATTGTTTAAAATTTTCACCGTCTGGTCATCTGAAGTTCCTGCAGTGCAATGGTTGAAGATTCCCGCATTATGATCGGTCGGAGGTCCGTCTATTCTGATTGGTTACAGTTACTTGTATTCTGACTGACTGAGGTTTTCGGAGCCTGATATAACTCAATGACCATGATCGAACAAATGTGGTACGGATTGAAACCTTGAAAATGATGTTGAAATTTAAGCTCAAATGATATGCAAGCAAGTAGGATTTGAACTGTACTTGCTTGTTAACTTGAACAACAAACAGGTTTTGGATTCCAATTGAAAAAGAAGAAAATAATAATCCATTCTTCAGAATTGATTTTTTCGTTCAAAGCTTATTAAACAAAGTTGACTGTATTCGTATAATTATTCCTGGAAATACCTTGGGATGGGCAAATCTGTACCAACTTACCCATCAAACTGTGTACACTCCGACTTCTTCTAAGGAAATCTCAGAGTTTGTGAAGATTTGCACCTATACTACATCACGTCGAATAGAAATGTCCTTGGTCACCACCAATGTCACGATATAGTGCGCCCTTTTGGCACAGAATTGGGCGGCGATTGAGGAACTTTTTCAACTGTCCATGAATTTTTTGTCTCAGTGCAATATCTACTTCGCATCCTCAAACTGGAAATGCATACATTCATGTCATCTTATCAGAAATTGTGCAGTGTACACATAAACGATTTTATATTAATTTAACCGGAGCAATTATAGGAAGTGTGCTCGGTAAATCGTAAATTTACTACAAGTAAAGTAGTAAAAAGTAAATTTAACAACCATTTCAGGTTGAATTTTGTCCGACTGCCATTCAGGCGTCGCGGACGTCATCAGCTGTCTTCCAAAGATCAGAATACATTCTGATGTTTTCGCTCATGGCTACCCATTGCCTGGTTGGGACGAGCGAACGGTCGAAAACGCGCCCGGCACCGAGATTTGAACTCACGATCTTCCCACAAAGATCGGTTCGAGTATCGGACCCAGAAACGCGTCGGCGAACGTGCACGGCTATCCGGACCATCAAACAAACAAATGAATACAAGTTAACTCACAACTACGATATTTACGACAACATCCAATCCAAACAATCTTAGACTCTTAACATAATTTTGATTTCATCCAAACGAGTACTCTAAAATTCACGTTGATGTAAAACATTTCCCGTAGGTACCCATTACCGTGTCAGTTCAAAATAAACACACGCGTAGAATGCCGAGCTGTTTGGAAATATATGTTGCGGTGAAATAAATCTCACGTAAATTTCATTTCACGACCCAGTTGCTAAACCACATTTCTTTGGGAGATGGGAAAACCCCGGGAAAAGCGGGGGAAATTCATCCATCCCATCCTCCCGCAGATGGGATTTCGAGGTTCCAACAACTCGCATTCACGAAGCACGGTATGTGCGAATTCGGAAAAAAACTTGCGAAGATGTAATAATAGTAAACGGGCTGTAATCTTCTATTTTCTGTGCATTCCGGCAAGACACATGTCGCTAGTTTCCTAAATTTGAAAACATTGGAATGATGGGTAATTTTCTGGAGGCCTTTCATATCGAATGTCATGTCATTGATTTATAACGAGTATTTCGAAGCTATATTTTATTATCTTGGCATCAGATCGTGAGGAATCAGTGTTTCAGGGAAACAAATCTGGTCCAATCTCTTTCAACGCAATTAACTGATTTGATGTATAGATCTTATTCATTTGATGGAATAATGCATGCGATGACACAAACCCTGCTTGAATTCGATTGAACATTTACCATTTTACTTGCATTATCATCACATTTACTGACATTGTTATTTTAAACAATCGTTATTATTTTAAACTCGAGAAACACAGTAGTGTCACCACTAGCTGCTCACAAATCCCCTCGCGACAGTTTTTTTTTAATTTAGAGAAAAGATTTGTTTTTCTGTCTCAGAATAAGCCAAAATAAGCTTAAACAGCGAACATTTTGAAAAAGGAAGTGTTTTTGTACATTAAATTTGATGTTGCCTGAGAGCAACACCAGGAAGACTAGTGAAGAAAATGTTGCTCCACAGCAACACCAGGAAGACTGGAAAAGGATGTGTTCCTCCACAGCAAAATTGGGAAGCTAAGGGTTAAGCCCTCCTCTAGTTTTGTTCGAGTAGTTGTTGTGGTCTGTCAAAGCGGGAGTATCGCTAACTCGAGTTCTGTTTCTGAAATAGTTCCGTTTCTTTTGGTAATGAAATTAGTTAACAGTTTGAGTTATATCAAAACATACATACGTACATACTAAAAACGTGATATTTTGGGCAAAAATACCGGGTTTTCTGAAACAGTCGCAATTTCATTGAAACAAATTTTTTTCGTGAAATAATTTTTTTTAAATAATTATTCGTGGAACAAATTTTTTTATAAATCGATAACTATCCGCCCTAGATATGTGACGTTTGTATCTTTAGATTCTGAATTCAAACTCCAACAGAATAGTTTCAAGAAATTGACGAAAATGGAGTGCTTATCAAAACTGCAGCTAAAATGAGGAAAAATGAGGTGCTCGGAATTGTTTTTTGGCTTTTACAAAAAGTGCCGAATTTGGAGTTACGGAAATTTGCCATTACTCCGGCCATATATGCAACATCTTCCGAGCACAACTAGAAACTAAATGGAACCAAATTTCATCAAAATCGGTCGGGAACTATGCAAATGGCCGCGTACGGAGTAAGTACCACGTACAGAATTTTTTTCGAATCCGATTTTTGAATTTTACGAATTTTTAACCATGAACATAAAATGTTGTTGACGGTTTACAATCTTTTTCGACATGGATACCTATGGAGTTATTTTTTTTTCAGAAAAAAAAATTTGTTCATTCATATAAACAATGAACTTATCCATCATCTTTTGTTTTCTTCCTCTAAGAAATTTCATGGTGTTTCATGAAAATGTGACTCTTTCTCAAAGAAAATGCCTTGAAAAGAAACAAAATTGGCCTCCCATACAAAAATAAGGCCCCCAAAAAATTACAGGTGATAAGGAAAATGATCAGTTTATCAATCCCACGTTATTAATCTAAGGGATCAAACAGGGCCGAATTGGGATATCAAAATGTACACGTTATCCCTGTAAATGTTACCAAAATGGGATGTCTGTCTATTCCAAATGTTTATTATAGAAAAGAATAAATCAAAACTTGAAAAAAATGGGCATTATATTCCTTGTGTTGAAGAAACTAATGGGAAGGCTCATTTGATTCTTCGTGTCATATAAAAATGACAGTTCACATCTAAGCCAATAATTGATAACGAATATCAGACGTACCTCGTTCAACTCGACGTCTTTTTCGAAAAACAACAACTCGGATTACGATACTCACATAGTGAAACAGAAGGAAATGAGTCCCTCTTCCGTGTCTCGTTTTCTACTATAGCAATTACTCAAGAACGATCACTAGTCAAGGGACGGATTTGTTATTTCTCCCTTCATTTTCAACGAGGAAAATACGGGTTTAACGAGAGGATCATTTGTCTGCGATTATCATCATTAAGATTATCCAGACTCAGGGCCCCGGAAGGTCCTAAGTGGAATCAGAGCTGACTTCGTTTTTTTTAAACGTTTCTTTTTTATTTTAGAACGAAAAAAAAGAGAAAAGGAAATAAATAACCCTAAATGGATGTCCTTTTTCTAACCCCCGCCACCGAAACCCACCCGTTTCATCCCCCGAAACTCCGTGTAATTATGTAAATCTCAGGAAATTTGTCTTTCTAACTTTATTACAAGATTTCCCTTCGTTTTCTGGGTTTCCAAACCCTCCTGGCCAAACGGCCCTACCGGTCTTTCTCGAAAAAGAGGAAGTATGCTTAAAAGTCTAATAATCTCTAAACTTAACTTTTTTTTTTAAGGAGGAGGGGTTTTCTAACCTCTGTCAGTTGTAGAGGTTCTTCTTTATTCTGATGGTGAGCATTTTTCCTTTGGAGGTGAAACGTGTTGTTTCAGGAACAAATATGAATCTTTATAATATGAAGGAATATATTATATTCTGAATATGTTATATTCTGATTTAACTACTCTCACGGAACTTGAGTTCTGCACAGTTTCGGCCTCTCTGATGGGCATAGAAATACTAGCGTCTAAACCACACCGGCAGCATTAGTTCATGATAATAAAGCTGAGATAATAAAGCATTTTTCCATTAAATCAGATGAGGCTCACATACCTATTTTTATAAAGCTCGAGATAATGCGAAGTATCTGATTCAAGGGAAAAACGCCTTAATGTCCCTAGCGGATGACAGATGAATTAATGCTGCCGGTGTGATTTAGACGTTTGTAATAGAAATCAGTAAGTTAATTTCAATAGGTAATTTACAACAAATCATGCTTTAGGTGATCAACTGGAGGTTCCTAGGATACGAATTATATCGTGTAAGTACCTACCTGTAAGAGAAACCTAAATACCCCGTCCATGTTATCTTGTACTGAACCATGTAGTGAACCATGGTTCAGTATTCATTTTTTTTTTTTTTTTTTTTAGTAAAGGTGACTAAAAGTGATTACAATTTAGATGTTGAAAGACTGACTTCTGAACCTTGTTATTATGTAAATGTTGACTATTAATTTTTTTGTGTTGTTGGATGACTGTTTGTTTGAAGACTTTGAATTTTAACTTATTGTGATATTGGCTTGGGGGTGGTTTCCTTGGTGGTTGTTCGCGGGTCTTGGGCTGGCCGGGTGCCTCAGTTGAGGTGCTGGTTTGCGTTGGGATACGGGACACCACCATGGTGGGCGGGCCCGGGTGGGGTCGCGGTTGCCCCGGCCCTGCGCCACATGTTGTTTCTGAAACGAGCTACCTCCTACCTTAGTTAGACGCGTTCTTGCCTTGTAAAAGGATTTCGAATTATAACTTTATTGTTATTATTATTATTATTGTTATTATTATTATTATTAATGAATCAGTCCGAATATTCAATGATTACTTCATTTGCATTTGTCTTCCGAGCGGAAGCAATGTTTTCACTTTTCAAGGTTTAACCCTAGGAGGTCACACGTATGTTTTTATGACATAGAGGTCACAGTGGGGTCAAAATGACCCCAATACCAAAAAGTTACATAATTTCCTCGAAAACAAATTATAAAGTTTTTTTTGAGCTTGAAAAACGCTGCAAATTATTACACAACGGTTTATTATTTTTATATAGATCACTCGTCTACAAAATCACCAACCATCCAATATAAAGAAAAAAACGCTGCAAATCATTGCTCAAAGGTTTATTATTTTCTGTATAGATCACCCTTCTGTATAGATCACTGGTTCTCCATCAATAGCACCTACCACCATCTGTATTCTCCCTTGACCTTCCATCTCAAATTTCAGCTTCCTGCGTTCAATAGGATTGAAAATGACTTCGGAGCTCACTCAGCTGATCAGTGATTCGAAGAGTGAAGAAGATCTCCTCGAATGCTGGAGACACCTGGAAGAGCATTTCCATTCAATAGGAGTAAAAATGGTTTTGGAGCTCACTCAGCTGATCAGTGATCTGAAGAGTGAAGAAGATCTCCTCGAATGCTGGAGACGCCTGGAAGAGCACTTCCATTCAATAGGATTGAAAATGGCTTCGGAGCTCACTCAGCTGATCAGTGATCTGAAGAGTGAAGAAGATCTCCTCGAATGCTGGAGACGCCTGGAAGAGCATTTCCATTCAATAGGAGTAAAGATGGTTTTGGAGCTCACTCAGCTGATCAGTGATCTGAAGAGTGAAGAAGATCTCCTCGAATGCTGGAGACGCCTGGAAGAGCACTTCCATTCAATAGGATTGAAAATGACTTCGGAGCTCACTCAGCTGATCAGTGATTCGAAGAGTGAAGAAGATCTCCTCGAATGCTGGAGACACCTGGAAGAGCATTTCCATTCAATAGGAGTAAAAATGGTTTTGGAGCTCACTCAGCTGATCAGTGATCTGAAGAGTGAAGAAGATCTCCTCGAATGCTGGAGACGCCTGGAAGAGCACTTCCATTCAATAGGATTGAAAATGGCTTCGGAGCTCACTCAGCTGATCAGTGATCTGAAGAGTGAAGAAGATCTCCTCGAATGCTGGAGACGCCTGGAAGAGCATTTCCATTCAATAGGAGTAAAGATGGTTTTGGAGCTCACTCAGCTGATCAGTGATCTGAAGAGTGAAGAAGATCTCCTCGAATGCTGGAGACGCCTGGAAGAGCATTTCCATTCAATAGGATTGAAAATGGCTTCGGAGCTCTCTCAGCTGATCAGTGATCTGAAGAGTGAAGAAGCCTTTGAGCAATGATTTCCAGCGTTTTTTACCCACCAACATTTTTTTTACGTACCAACTTTTTTTACCTACCAGCTAGGTACTACCTACCACACCGTACTGGCTTCACACCTTCACAATCAAGTTTATTAAAAAGAACTAAACGCTTCACACTCGATTGGAAAATAGAAAGCTTCATACGGAAATTTGATTACTGGTTACGCAGAAGGCAAAACTGTATACAAATCGAAGAAATGAACAGCGATCGCATTTTAGTCCGATAAAATTTGAATGGAGATTAGACCTCTTTTGCGATTCACACTCATGATTCTGTTTTATCGAAGGAAAACCTTCAAGTACTCGTAGGGACCGAACGGTTTGTCCTACAGAGCTCCGGATGGTCTCAAAAATTTTTAAAAATTCAATACTATTTAAAATTGGTGAAAAAACGATACCTTTATTTCGAGAGTTTTCGAGCTAGGGCACTCTTGAAAATTTCAACCCTTAATTTTCACCCCTTAGAAGTGACCTACATCAACCAAAAGCTTCGCGGCACAACTAGACCCCAAATGGAGCCCATATACCAAATTTGAACCAAATCGGTCCAGTGTTGCTAAGAAAAGTGCCGCGTACGGCGTACGGCGTACGGCGGACGGACGGAAATTTTTTTATTCGATTTTCGTATTCTACGTACCTTGAAACGTAAAACATCAAATTTTGAGGGGGGGTTAAAATTTTTTTTTTCTTGCTCGATTCCAAAGGCTTATTATTGAAAATAATAAACCAAAAGAAAAAAAAAAATCAAAAAATATTTTTTTTTAAATAAAAAAAAATCAAAATCACCAACCATCGATTGCATTTTGGTCAGCTAAAATTTGAACTGAGATTAGGCCTCTTTTGCGACTCACTCTCGTGTTTTGATTTATATATATATTTCAATATAAACCCTTAAATTTTCGTAGGGAGCGAACGATTTGTCCTACAGAGCTCCGCGTGGTCTCAAAAAATTCTAAAAATTCCATAGAATCTTAAATTGAAGGAAAAAAAATACCTTTATATTGAAATTTTATAGTTGGGGCGTTTTCAAAATTTCAAAATTGATTTTGGAACCCTTAGGAGTGACCTACATCAACCAAAAGCTTCGGGGCACAAATAGACCCCAAATGGAGCCTACATACCAAATTTCATCAAAATCGGTCAATGCTAAGTGGCAAAAGTGCCGCGTACGGCGTACGGCGGACGGACGGCCAAATTTTTATTCGATTTTTGGATTCTACGTACCTTGAAACGTAAATCATCAAATTTTGAGGGGGTGTTAAATTTTTTTAACACAGAATGTGTTTTTGCGATGACCTACCGAAAAAAAATCGTCACGAAAAAGCGACAGAAAAAACCGTTACGCGCCTTTTATAATGATTTTCACGTGCAACCAAGCCGTTGGTAAGGAAATAGAACTCCCGCAGTGTTCATTGCACAGAAATTGTTCACCATTCGTTGGATAGCTCTCAATTTATATAGTATTTTTCTTGTAGTTACATATTTTTTTATATAACATTTATAGGGTTTTAGACCAAATTAAATGTCTAACAATTATTTATTTTATTATTGCCAAAGACTCCACATTTATTATTGTTGTTTTTTATTTAACGGATGACTAGAATCGCAAAAACACATTCTGTGTTCCTATGATTTCATACAGAGTATGGAAAAAGAAATAAACCGGGGGGTGCAGGGGGGCGGAGCCCCCCGCCGAGGTGCAAAGCGCCGAGTTTTTTTGGTCGATTCCAAAGGTTCATTATTGAAAATAATAAACCAAAATCATACTACAACTTGTTCAGCCATAAGATCTCCTAACTTGGCCTATTTCGAAACCTTTATTTCTGTGATGTTCCACTTCGAAATTTGAAACCTATAAAGCCCCAAAGAGTCACCAAAAAGCCCCCCAAACTCCACTTCACAGCTTTCTCACACGAGCTCTACTGAGCGAAGTAGGGACGTCGGGGCCTCAAGTGGACTACCAACATAATTTACAAAAAACCGTAAAACGGGGAAAATTTTTTCCAAAAGATATGCTCCAAAAATGGAAGAGTGGGGTCCCTGGGGACCCCTGTGTGACCTCCTAGGGTTGAAAAAAGTTCTCAAAATCAAAAATTTCACTCGCATTTATCGTGTTGGACCTTTCCGGACAGTTTTGGTTCCGTGTATCTGCGTTTCTGTCATGAAATCCTTGTAATGGGCGAAACTATACGAAGTTATTGTCTGATTTCGATGAAATTTCCAGAGATAGTGCGAATTGGCGTTCGGCTGGTCCCTTATGGATCGGCTGGTTCCCTTCAATAAGGATTAATTGTAGCCTCGCGCATGCACATACGTACAAATCTTATAGTAGCCAAAATTTTTACCTTTTCCACCCAAATTCGATGAAAGTATCTGAGATTGTGCAGTTCGTCCTTATAAGGGTAGTGCAAGTACTCAGAGATTAGCTACCTGCATCGGATCATCTACACATGAGTTTTTTGATAGGAGGACGCTATATACCGCCCTTACTTAGCAAATGTTACTTCTTCTACCTTGGTAGACCTGAGAGCTCTTTAACTTTTCAAGTTTGAAAATAAATTTTCTCCAAAATCGAAATTTCCACTCGCGTTTCACGTTATAGGCCTTCTTGTACAATTTTCGTTTAGTGTCTGTCTGTTTGTCTGTAAATAGATAACTGGCAAAACTATCCGAAGTTATTGTCTGATTTCGATAAAATTGTCAGGGATTGTGCGGAAATTATCGCCTCTAGACTGATAGTAGCCACTGCGCATGCGAAAACGTGTATTTCCCGACATTGCTGCCGTCAAGCCCGACCAGTGTTGCATTATCTGGATGTCCAAGTTGTCAATGGCAGCTTGGACATGGAGCAGATTTGGCAGGCTAAGATAAGGAAATACGACACTAATGATTAACGGCACGGAGCAACATCAGGGTGATGGCTGCAACCTTGGCACGGAATGTGGTGCGGGAAATGGAATTGCGCGAGTTGGGCATCTCGGTAGGCGTAGTCCGTGAAATCACCACCCGTGTCCTGCTCGGCTCATATTTGAACTGGTGGTCGTTTTATAGAGGCACTTCCCTTCATCCCTCTCTACTACCCCCACCTTCCTCATCTTCCCTCATCCCTAGGGCCGGCGTAGGGTGAATCCTGGGCGTCCTCCCTATTATATTTGATTTATTCATTTATTTGTATTTATGGCGTGCCCCCTGCGTCTTTCAGGAAAGTTTCGTAAAAAAAAGGTCATAATTTTTACATTTTATTTCACATTTCGATGAAATTTTAGGGATTGTGCACGTTTACGTTCTGATGGTCCTTTATGAATATCACGATCCCTAATTTAACACTATCCTGCGCGCATGCGCAAACGTAAAATCTATGTAGCAGCCATAACACCTACAATTTTCATCAGATTTCAAAGAAATATTCAGAGAGTGTGCGGATTGGGGTGTAGATGGTCCCCTATGAAGGTAGTGCAAAGCAATTGATGTTTTGAGATTAGCTACTATTCATCGGATCATCTACAAAATCAAGGTTTTTATTTTTTTTCTACATTGTGTGATACTCTAAAGTATTAGAACTCTAAGCCCGTAGAAAATTAAAATGGATTCGTGTTCACTGGAAGCCCGTGCAGGTGGTAGAAAGAAAGGACTCAGAAGTTTCAAGGAGAAACTTATATTAACAAGAATTACACTTTACAAGTTGAAAGTCATGATTGTCTTGATTCTATGCTACAACATACTGTTATATACATTAAGGCGTAGAGGGGGTTACATTATGTGGAGGGGTGGAATGATAATTTGGGCCCGACGGCTTTACAATAGGAGAAGATAAGATAGTATGTGATTCCCTAGGAAACTAGGTTTTGAGCTTCAGTTTGATAACAAATACGTCAGGATAAAGATACCAACCCATTCGTACAGACTTGAGCTAGAACCAATGACCGCGACTTTGTTTGTAAAAGCAGATATAGGCAAGGCTGTCATACTTTTCGTACATGAAAATACCGTCAGACAAAAAAAAAAACCTCAAGTTGATCAGGCTTGTAGAAAATTATTCAGAAAGGCTTTCCATCGGATACAATTGAGGGGTTTCCTACAAGAACAAGATAAGTCCAAAGTTTGAAAAAACCCGGTTAAGGCGCCATTTTGTTCCTGAATGTGTGCGATATCTAGTAACAAGTTCATTTTGGCAAGAACCGAACAGGTCCAAGTCTACGGGAGGCTTCAAAATGTGCGCATTTTGCAGGAGAATTCTAGTCCTCTCTATTTCCGCAAGAACGAAATAAGTCCGCGCGCGCGTAGCAACACTGCGCCTGAAGGTCAGGGCGTCGCATTCCCAGCTGTTTGTTTCCCATTCTTATTTCTGTTTTCGTCTTTGCCGGTAACCTTTTTTCCCTAATAAAGGTTTTTGATGAAACGACTGCTTGTCTACTTATCTATTCATTCATTTTTCAAATCCTTAAGATAGTAGGAACTATTATTTTCTCCTTCATGTTACTGATGGTGAAACAAAGAAAACATGGAAATTGAACCAGCAACATAGGCATCTAAAAAAACATTCTAAATGCTCTAGTTGTCAGTTTTTTAACACAGTTCAGAAATAGCTTCATTATTATTATAAAAACAGAAAATTTGATTACCGTCATAAACATGCAGTACTTGGGCTTCAATGAAAATTCAGCAAGAACCAAACAAGTCACGTTTTGCAACAGGAGGGGGAAAATTCAGGAAAAGGCCTTAAATTCAGCAGGTTTGGAATTTTCGATTTCGGACTTATCTTGTTCTTGTAGGAAACCCCTCAATTAATTATTAATAAATCCCAAGTATATCAAAACTGGTTGTCCTAAACACAGGGTTTAGCAGATCTGTCCACCAATAAGGGATACGGTGTCAACATTTCCAGTATGGTTATTGGACACATTCCCTTTGTCTTGGTGTTTAAAACAATGAGTTCTGATGAACCACTGGAAAATGAGTTTTCCAGTTTTACTTCCAATTATCAAGAGATGGTAACGGCTGGAAAAGAATAAGTGGGGAAGGAACGAGCAAGACGAGGTTCTAAAGTTGACTTAGCTAAGAGGGTGACATTTGACTGAAGGGCTCTTCGAATCCTCAAGAGCTCCCCCTCTCCCGTTCCGTTCCGCGTTTCGTGCTCCGGATAACGGAACGGGTGTAGGCGGGAAAGAGCGGTGAACTGTGCGGGGTTGTTTCAACCTCTCGAAGTCCACAATGCTCCTCCTCCCTTCGTTCCCTGTTCCTCAGTTCCACGAGTGGTGGAACGGGGTGTTCCTTCGACGCCTCCCTCCGCCCATCGGGAGCCCCTTTTTTCCGCCGTCAAACTCAGCTTGTTCCTGAGAGCTTCTCCACTCTCTTTCATCGCGTTTTTCGACCCCGCGATACCACCAGTTGGCCTTTTGCTGCGTGTCTTACTAGCCCTCTCTTCACTCCTTCAGTCACCACAGGAGTATCCGTTTGTCCTGCAACTTCTAATTTGCATTACATTCGACCTCAACCTCCTATGTTTTGAATCACTCTTCAAACCTTTTTGAATAACCTTTCAATCAATCAACTTCGATCAATTCTATAAAAACCACGGTCCATTTGATGAGATTATCCACTAAATCTGTATAGAAATGAAGCTGAGTTTACATCAGTCATGGCAATGGTAGCAAAGACCAGTGGAGGAAACTCTTCTTCTCCCCAATAATAATTCGATCGTCAATCGATGGATGGAGCAGACATGCAGTCAGTACATGCTCTCTCTTCACCATTTGAAATCAGTTGATAGCCGGTAGGGTGGTGGCACTGATATCATACACCACACTTTTTAGGACGTCCCACAGTAAGACTTGGGCGTCCTTATGCGATCGATCTGGGGTGAAGTTGGACAGCACTCAACAGAAAAAAAATAACCACACAGTAATCCGTTTTAGACCATTCTGAATCCAAATCTGCGAAAAAAACCATAGGTGTATGTCTGTGTGTGTGTGTGTGTGTGTGTAACAAAATCTTGTGTACTCTGCCCAGGCGTTAGTTCTCAAACGATTTCCCTGGTTCTTTTTTTGTTCGTCGCGGAAAACTATCTAGTTGTGCCCTACGTCGCCGGAATTTCGAATTTCACCTTTAAAGGGGAGGAAAGAGGGGGTTAATGCTTAAAAAACGTGCGTTTGCGTGCATAATCTTGTAAACTCTGCCCAGGTCTCAATTTCCAACCGATTTGCGTGTTTCTTTTTTTGTTTGACTCAAATAACTTCCGAGTTGTACATGATTTTACCAGAGTACCAGAATTCGCAAGGGGAGGGGTTGAGTGGGGGATAGTATTCACAAAATATCCGATTTTTCAATATTTCGGTTCCTTTACTGCTTACTAATTGTACCCAAGCTTTGAAATTGAGGAAAAATACTCATTATACCTCCGGATTTTCATGAATTATTCTCTGTACCACCATGGAACTAATAGTGGTGCCACCATGGTGCCAGGACATGTTGCCATGATGCCATAAACCGCTTATTTCGTGTTTTTTTTTTTTTTTTTTTGTGTTTCACCTTGAATACGGATGTGAACTTCGACGGACTGCCTACCAAAACTAACAGATGAAAGTTCAATGTTACGACGCATTTCCGCTTTGGTGCCAGACTGGCACCATTGTTGGCGTTGGGGAGATGGTGGGGGGGGGGGGGGTGAACTCGAATTCGCATGTTGGGTATCGTAGATCATGAATTTTAAAATGCTCTTCAGATTCGGGGCTCCCATGCCACTAGAAATGTTAAGGTGGATGATGGTGGTGGGGGGGGGGTCAGAATTTATTGCCTAAAGTAATAAATAAATTACATCGAGTGAAACAGTTTTATCACCTAACAACTGGTTAAACTGATCTAATGCTTATCCAATGGGACGTCCCCTGGATTGCATGCATTACTAAACAATATGTTTTTGTTTGACTCAAATAACTTCCGAGTTGTACATGATTTTACCAGAGTACCAAAATTCGCAAGGGGAGGGGGTGAGTGGGGGATAATATTCACAAAATATCCGATTTTTCAATATTTCGGTTCCTTTACTGCTTACTAATTGTACCCAAGCTTTGAAATTGAGGAAAAATTCTCACTATACTTCCGGATTTTCATGAATTATTCTCTGTAGCACCATGGAACTAAAAGTGGTGCCACCGTGGTGCCAGGACATGGTGCCATGATGCCATAAACCGCTTATTTCGTGTTTTTTTGTGTTTCACCTTGAATACGTATGTGAACTTCGACGTACTGCCTACCAAAACTAACAGATGAAAGTTCAATGTTACGACGTATTTCCGCTTTGGTGCCAGACTGGCACCATTGTTGGCGTTGGGGAGATGGTGGGGGGGGGGGGGGGGGTGAACTCGAATTCGCATGTTGGGTATCGTAGATCATGAATTTTAAAATGCTCTTCAGATTCGGGGCTCCCATGCCGCTAGAAATGTTAAGGTGGATAATGGTGGGGGGTCAGTATTTCCTGCCTAAAGTAATGGATAAATTACATCGAGTGAAACAGTTTTATTGCTTACCAACTGGTTAACTGATCTAATGCTTATCCAATGGGATCGATGTTGTAACTCTATACAACAAGTACGAAGAGATGTACTTCGCAGATCAATCTGTTTCACGTTCTATGTTTTTCAACCAGTCAATTCGTACCAATTGCAGATGTATGTCCTGTGGAAGGATCTCCTACCAGTAGACTGACTTTCGAGGGAGTACCAATCAGTCGCTCCAAATTTGAACCGCTTGTGGAGGAAAAAAAAAAAAAAAAAAACTCCAATGCCCGGGCTTTTTGTAGGATAATCTCCTTTTTGCCACAACAACTAAGGGGCGAAACTGTGGACCTTTTCAAGTGGAGGAAGTCACACTGCTGGATGGGACTCATGACTAGGGATGTCCTCAAAGTATCGATACTTAAAAGTATCGATATATCTTTAAAAAAGTATCGATACATATCGATGCTTTTTTCCCTGATATATGTATATTGTAGTATTGATACTTTTTTTCCTGTATCGGAGGCGATACTTTTTCATCTCTCACATTTATGTATTGCAACACCTGCGACATGAAGGTACCTACTTGACAGTACCTCCATCTCTATGTCTATTGTTGGGAGACCAAACACTTCAACAAATTAAACAAAGATGATGTACCACCACCTCCAGCTCTCTATGATAACCTGCTGTCCTTCATCATCTAGGAAGGACAAAATGTTGACACCACCAAAGTGCAATACGAATACAACTGCCTAAACAGAAAAAAGTTTTAAATAAGAACATGAGAGATTTATTGTTTTGTTCATTCTATATTAATTATTATCCTCGCGATGGAGAGATTTCCCAATGATAAAGAGAAACATAAACGACATTTTCACCCATTTTTGTTGAAGTAGGTATCAAATAGTATCGATACCTCAAAATATCGATACTTTTCGAAAGTCTCGTGTCGATACTTTCTACATGTATCGATACGATATTATATCGATACTTTGAAGTATCGGACATCCATACTCATGATTATGCCCAGATCAGATATCCTAATAGGCGTGAGTCTACAGTCTCGGCAAAACATTTAGCACCACTGGTTGACCCAGCTGAAGACATCCAAAAAGAGGACCCAGCTCCATCCAACCATGACATTCTGGAGGAATATATCGACCCTCCGATCCAACCTATTCCCGATGCCAACCCTCAATCTCCTTCTCTCCTTTCTAACCTTCCAGGCCTGTCCCACTGCTTCACAGAACGAGGATGGCGTTCAAACAAGCACTGGGACTCGCCGACCTCCAGCCTACCTCGAGGACTACGTCCAATTAGAACGCTACCTACTTAGTTACTGAATTTCATTATTGTCTTGTAGGCGAATGAAGCCTTTGAATCGGCGATACACTCTATTCTCATTAATACTACACAGTCAACTCACATCAGCTACAGACGAGGTTTAAATCATGTAGAGTGATCTTCCAACAGTATGCTTTCCTCGGAAGTCATCCTATGGCAGTCAACTTACATCAAGTCATCTTTTGAAACGATCTTCCACCAGAGAATTGTCTTCAGGAGTAATCGAATGCCAATTAACTCATGTCAGCTTTTGAAATCGTTCCGAAGCCGTGAAACGATCTCCGACCAGTTTACTTTCCTCAGAGGTAATGCTTTGCCGGTTAACTCACATCAGCTAAAGTCGACGTTTCAATCCTGTGAAGTGATCTTCCACCAGTTTACTCTCCCTAGAATTAATCCTATGTCAATAAACTCACATTAGGTTCTGACATTTTTCCTTTTCTTTGAAACGATTTTCCACCAAAGAATTCTCTTCAGGGGTAATCGAATACCAATTAACTCATATCAGCTTTTGAAATCGTTCCAATTCCGTGAAACGATCTGCGACCAGTTTACTTTCCTCAAAGGTAATGCTATGCCAGTCAATCCACATCTGCTTCAGGCATTGTTCCAATCCTGTGAAACAATCTTCCACCAGTGGCTTGTCTTTAGAAGTAATTCTATGCCCCTTCTCTTGAACCAGATGACAACATCGGTCTAGTCCTGTGGAATAATCGTACCAGTCAAATGTCCTCAGAGATAATCTGATATCAGTCAACTCGCACCAGCAACTGACATCGTTCAAATCCTGTGAAACGATCGCCCACCAGTGGACTGTCATTGGAGTTAATCCTCTGCCAGTCAAATCATTTTAGCTACTGACATCAATCAGTTACAGTGAAATGATATCTCACCATTGGACTCTCATTTGAAGTAATACTGTGCCTCTCGATGGAGGCATTTCGCTTATAGTAGAATTATTCAATGGTCAATAGGAGAACACTGGTGGAGCATCATACAGAACCAAAACCCGAAGGGCTGCCCTCAGTCATATCGAAAGTTTTGAATGAGGTGCAATATTTGAGCCATAAACTCATAAAAAGTCACCGGATCGTTCAAAAATCCGCCATGAACGGCATTGAATTTGTTGATGAGAAATACACATCCTTTCAAGCGCCTCATAACGTTGTTGTTTATTCATCAAATTGTTTATTACATAACATATCTCCGTCGTCTTCTCATATTTCCACACCTGAAGTACCTGTCACAGAAATGTCGACCCACAATGGTGAAACAACCCTCCAAACGACAAGAAAACCGTTACCGCACACGTCCCTCAATACACACAAAAAAAAGTCTCTCCAACCTTTTCAAGACGTCATCGACGATAAAAATACGATAAAAATAAGAAAAGTAGAAAGGATTGACGTCAAATCAATAACAGACGGGGAAAAGAAGAAATTGAGAAAACTTCTCCGGATATTAATGTTCCCGCAGCGTCCTGCCTTCGACCGCTCCCCAAAACCACATCCACAAACTTCCTCTTCTTCTTTCACTCAATGATGTATCCTTCTTTGAGTCGAATTGTGGCTCAAATTTGAATTCTATGCTCTTAGATTATGAGATGAAATACTGACCCGAACGATACTGCACGTCTACTCGTTTCACAGGTATGTATGTTTAAAAATGTAAAAAATTTATATGGAGTTGTGAATTGATGATCGAAATCAATGTTAAATGCAGTACCTTGGACGGAGAGAGCAATCAATATTGAAATCCTCAGACGCATGGGTAAGGAGATGGAGTTGATTAGCACAGTAAAAAGGCGTAAGTTGCAATATTTTGGCCATATAGTGCGAAATGATAAGTACTATCTTCTGCATGATATATTGCAAGGCAGAATTGACGGGAGATGTGAATATCGACGGCGACGAATATCTTGGTTGAATAACCATCTTCAGAGGTTTGAGGAGTCCTCATCTTCATTATATTATTTTTAGTGGAATATACGAGTATATATTCTGATGGAGGTGGAGTAAATGATCAAACTATTCTTCAGTAGTTTTTCTTTATTGTCACGACGTTTCCATCCTGGATCAGGACCCTAATCATGTGTAGAATCTACAAAAATGTGATAGTTGAACATGAGTTGTTGTCTACATAATTACTAGCTACATACATGATATCTTGATGGTTATGTTGAAATATAATTATTTACAGTGAGTCTTCTTAGTGTAGAGTTTAGGTGGCATTTAACTCAATAAATGTAACTAATAATTAGTTACATAATAGTTAGTTAACAATTATTGTTAATGTAAGTTGTAAGAAGAAACGTGAGAAGATATAATATATCTTCTCAGATATTACATAATATGTAATATATGTAATATGTATATATACATATTATGTAATATACATAATAACATACATAATATATAATATATATAATATGTAATATATTATGTATGTAATAACATACATAATATGTAATATATGTAATATGTATATCATCGGTGATATTATCACCGATGATATTGTGATGATATTATCACCGATGGGTGGAAATTCCCATTTAGTGATGAAGTTGTATGGATACTATTTTACATGGAAAAAAATTATTACAGGTATTATTACAATTGTATGCATGTTTTATGGAGGAGCCACAATTGGTATGGAACTTATTTTAAGTGGTTTGGGAATTAATTAGTTTAATATACAACATGGAAGGAGGAATAGATACATGAAATTTTTTTTGAATGCAACCAATTAGACCAATCTTTACAAAAAATTCGGTTAATTTTGTTAGGAAAACAGTGTACTATGTATTATGCAAAGTGGATAAAAAATAAATTAGACTAATCATTACAATTTTGGTATGGAGTACAGTATAGTATATATTATGCTGAATAAAGAAACAGAATTGTTGATGGATAAAACTGATGTTTTTGATGGAGGAATAGATAATAGTTAGGGTGATTTTATTAAAAAGTGGTATTTTATTAAAATGGTAAGCAGTGGATACCCCTTTTACGTATCCTTTAAAATTAATACTGTTGTTATATATGTTTTTTAATACATATGCCATTTCTTTAATTTTTTGTTTTTAAAAGTTCGGTTCAATGCAGCAAATTTCCCAGTTATTGATTTCGGGTTTGTGTTTTGTAATAGCTATTTGTTTTGCAAATGCAGTTGGGTAAATGTCTTCTTCCGGATTTGGGTTATTTCTTGTAAAGGCTTTCTTGTTGTCGTTGTTGTGTCCTTTGATTCTTTCCGAACCCAGCTGTCTGGTTTCCCCTATGTAAATAGGATTGCAATGTTGACAATTAGCAGGGGAAACCAGATAGGGAAAACTGTAAGTAATTATATTTCAACATAGCCATCAAGATATCATGTATGTAGCTTGTCAATTATGTAGACACCAACTCATGTTCAACTATCACATTTTTGTAGATTCTACACATGATTGGGGTCCTGATCCAGGATGGAAACGTCGTGACATTAAAGAAAACTACTGAAGACTAGCTTGGTCATTTACCCCACCTCCATTTACATTGGACTAGTCAAAAACCTGCCAAAATTATATTTTCAGAGCAATTTATTAACAAGGATGAAGCTAACGGATGGGCACAGAAAAGGCGCAATGAGGGCATTGAAATTTCTTCTTTTGTAATGGTTATGCGCTTGAATAACGAATTGTTTTCTTATGCAAGCATTATGGTGGCACATAGGAAATACAAATGTGAAAATCTTGAATTCAAAAAAATAGGACTTAATTCTTTTTGTACATGCGTCAACTATGGAATCCACATATACCTCATGAAATTGGCACTTTATTGACCCGAAATACTGCTGTATATTGATCAATCGGGAGTCATTCAATCTACGTGGATGTCCAAAGAGTGCGACCGAGCGACCCGCGAGTGTGAGCGACCTCAAGTCGCGCGCTCGCGCCGCTATAGTGTCCACAGTAGGCGTCTACAAGACGCGTCTGAAATCCTACCTTGCGAGGTAATCTTTGCTTCGTCCGAGTTGTGAAATCTTTCTCTATTTGTACCTACATTTTCTGTTTTTCGCGGTAGAATGAATGGCATATTTTATTCGAATAATGAAGCGGTGCTTTATTAATTTACGGCAAAGAATTCGTTGAGACGGAAGCTAATTTCGGCAATTTTTCAATGAGGGAACCAAGCGGTGAATTTGAATCGTACAAACACGAATTTCTCCCCTAAATTCGATTGTAAAAATGTTCGATTGTAAAGGGACAAGTTTTTACAGTAGAGATACTGAAAAAAAAAACAACCCAGATCGATTCGATTTTGAATTATATCTATGTAGGTACATGTCTGAAACGTATACTGCCGTCCAAAGGAGAAAAGCAGTGACTCGACTTTTTCACATTTTGACTTTTTGGTATCGTTGGATTCGTTAGTTCAATCTCTACCTTCTGCGATCGTGAAAAACAGTTTTCTACGAAAATTAAAAAAGTTATTAGCAATAATAGGTAGACTGTTTTCTAATAATAAAGGGTGGTACATGGGTAAAAGACAGTTTCGCCTCGTGCAATCCAAAAAAACAGTAATGAGGACAAACGGTGTTTTTCCGTTGCTTTGGGTACGCCAATCTTAAGTGAAATACAACAGTTTGGCGAGCAGACGGTTTTTTCCCGTTGTATTAGCTGCCTCTTAGAGAAACAGCGCTCGAAGCACTGCTTTTCACCGTTGGATTGATCAAAGATTCAGCAAATTTCGCTTGCAGTTTGCACGTCTGGTCCGGAAAACTGTTTTCTTCTGTTGCATCTAGTGAACATTTTGAAACCTCAAGTTGCTCAGCTTTCGTCGTTTCCTCCTCGTTTTAGTTGGTTTTTCAATATTTAAAAGTGAAAATATAGTTTGTAAAACATGTTTCGATGTTCAAAAATGGTCGATGCTTGCAAAAAAACTAAAAGTGATGAAAATGGTGTTCATCGAAGCGAGAGAATTCGCTTCCGACGGAGGTTGACATCTGGGGACGGCGCGTTGTTTAGAATCAGTAATGAGTTCGCCTCAGAGATTTTCCCAATCAAGGAGCCAGGTAAGTAAATCGTGTACCTACCTACGTTTGATGGAATGAATTTCTATATCATAAACAGTATATACATCACTTGTATGAAGTAGTCGCTAAATACCTACTACTTGTTGTTACTTTGCACCTAATGTTGAAGGTTCTTGGTGTCCGTTTGTTTGTGGAACTCATTTCAATCATAATTTGTTTAGGTTATGACATAGAAATCATCGATGTGATCCAGGAATTTCAAAGAGAATGCGCAGAAGAAACTGTCTTATAGGTTGGAAGAGCAAGCGGAGAATTTGCCTAACGAAGATGCATGTAAGAGCAAAACCGAGTTCACCAGTGAGGCAGGTGAATACGAGTATTAATTACGAGTAACTAAAATGTGAGATCCAAACGCATTCTTGACAGGCCCTCAAAACCCACAGAATTGATCCAATATTACTGAACAACTACCTATCTCCACAATGTTGCCCTGCCTCTTTGAAATTGCACTCATCTCAGCATCACCAACCTCTTTAGGTACCTAGATACCTATTTGGGAGGGGTGGTCGTAATGACAAAAGTATCTGACTGAAAGTATCTGAATCGATTTTCACAATAGTTTTACGTAACTATCAAGGTTACAGATTTTTTGGAACTGGACTATCTCAGATAATTTTGTTGGTATCTTTCGTTGGTATTCTTTATCTTTTTGTTGGAATCTTTTTGTTGGTATCTTTTTCTTGGTATCTTTTGTTGGGATCTTTTGGTTGGTTAAGAGGGGCTATCAAGAGAGTCATTGGATCTATCCCAACATTATAATTAATTATGTACTATTATTTATTCTAACTCGAATTTTTAGATGGTGAGGCAGGAATCGGTGAAGATGGAATCCAGACTTTCGGGGAGGAAGAAAACGTTGAGAAGATATTATCTTACCAGCCGAAAGAGCAAGTGTGCCTGCTGAATGAAAAAAGAGGCCAAATAGACCATCAACAAACCAAGTGAGCAAAGTACCTACTCGTCGATCATCTTGAATGTCATTAAAAGACCGAGATTTCATTGAGGCTTTCATTTTTTTCAGATATTGAGACAGATCCTGACGAGTACTCCCTTTGGACCAACACTGAGATTGGATAGGTACTTTTCATTCGTTTTGGATGGCCACATGTCTTATAATATCTGGTCCATTTTCAATACGGCAGGTGTGCCTAGTTGTCCTGATTCACCCGAGTGCCAGAAGGAAGATTAATATTGAAATATAACGACTTCGTAACTCCTAAAAATTTATATTTTTCATACCGACTAATATTATTATTTTCTTCTTTAATAAAGTTAAAGAACTAAAAATAAAGATCTCAACTAACTGTTTTCCATCCATAAACATCGTCTTTCTGAGTATCTATTTTATTAACTCTTACCCTTCTATTATTTTGTAATTGAATCGAGATTGCAGCTCGCATTTATGTTTGGAACTAGCAGGTAATTATCTGACGACTGGTGATTTAACTTAAGGTATCAATACAAAAGCTTCCTTTTTACCTTGACCTGGCAAGACAACTTTTTGATCCATACAAAGCTAAACAACAGCAATTTGTTATAATTGCTGTTGTAAGCAAAGGAAGAAAACAGTAAGCAAGAAACTGCTGTCTGTAAACTGATGGTTGAACAACGGAAAAAAACATTTTGTGAATGTTGCAAGGGTAAAAAGCAGTTTCACGCCATTACTGTAGAAACCCTCACGGCGATTCCGGTAAAACACAATGGAGAAAAACAGTTCGATGAATTTAAAATATAATTTTCAGTATTTTGCGCGTGAAATTAATAAAATAAAATAAAGAAAGAGTGCGTGGATATTTAGCAAAAAGAAAATCATATTTTTGATCAAAATTGAGGTTTTTATGGAACAAAACGTGAAACCTTGATTTTCTCAAAACTGGTTTTCTGGAAAAACTGCTTTTTTACTTTGGACGGCAGTATACCAAAACATATAATTTCCAGATGGGTTACAAAATGTTTTTTTTTTTTTCTATTCAACTCCAAACGGTATATTAGTTGAATGAACATTATTAATTAGATTTCAAGTAGGAAGCCCACGCAAAATTTACGTACAGTAGATTAGCTCAACTTTTTGCCATAAATTGTGTATAAAATCCCCACCAACGTATTTCAAACTAGTATTGTTTTCTTGTACACCAGAAATGTCTTCTTGTACACATACTTCTTTCCACACCGTTTCCCTTTCTTGAACTACGCTGATAAGAAGCTCGCTATAAATAATTATTACAGCCATTTCCAGGGAAAACATGAGTGGAATACGGACACGAACGAAACAGTAAACTGGAAAATTATAACCTCCTGGCAAAGCGACCAGGCGAGCGCGCGACCAGAAACAAACTATTTCGAAAATCAAACCCGAGCGTGCGACCTCGGGCCGAATCGCGTTGACGGGCGGTGGCACGTAGGACACTCCGTTCGGTTTAACTTGTTTGATATCAGCTGGTCGCTCGCTCACACGCACAGGTCGCTCGGTCGCGCGCTTTGGTCGTCCACGTAGGACATGGCGTAACTATATGATTGTACGTATGTCGTCCGAACGTGGGGGACCCGGGTTCGATTCCAGGGCCGTAAACTTTTTTTCTCTTTCAATAAATTACGTGTTTCTGAAATAAGTGTGTCTGGACAATTCGTCAAGGTGGCTTTAGGAGGTACTAAAATCAACTTGAAAAATGTGAAAGTGCACCCATTTACTGAATTTCTTCCTCCAAACAAAGAAAAATGGTCAACTAGCAAGAAGTTAACTTATGTTCGTATTCGCAATCCAACATGATTAACTCCTAAGAGCAAAAAGAGGTTCAAGCGCTGAAGTATAAAAGCCCCATTATTTTGGACCACTCCATCCACCTCTCCAATCAGTGTTGGCAATTTCAGATTTTAAACATTGTTTATTCGTGGCGCGAGGAAGCTGGTTCCGGAATATTACTCTTCAGTTTCGTACCTGAAAGTTTTCCATATCCCAAAACGCCATCCATTAATTTTTCCGCGAGCTTCCTACCTTCAACGAGCAAAGTTTTCTTCAAAAAATTACCAGTAAGTACCTGTTTCCCGAACGTAACGAATATATAATATTTAATCATCTAGTTCATCAGGTATCAATTATCTATTCAATATTTTTGGACACGGTAAATATCCTTTCCCAATGGATCGTTTTACATTCGAGAAAATGTCCCAAATGAACGACCGACATTTCTCTCAGTGACAACGGAAGGAGCAGTTATCAGAAAAAAGAACAAGAAAAGAAACAGTTTTGCGGAACACCAAAGCGAATAAGAGACAAGAATATAGTGCTAATCCGTAAATCTTCTTTTTCTCTCTCTTTTCTTTAAGATACCTCGGCTGGAATGCCTTTGTATTTTTCTTTTTGCTGAAACAACCACCCTCAGCTCGGTCTGGCCCTGGAAGGAAGCTCCATTCATTCCGAAGCATCTCCGTTTTTCGTGTGAATCGAACAGGTGTTTTTTTAAGATCAAAGTTTCTCGGGCGATATCTCGTATCGGAATACGAGACAAGCATGCCCATAGAAAATACTACGAGCGTATGAACCACACCAACAACAGTAGTTCATGTATTCAACGCTAGGGATGATAAAGCGTTTTTCCTTCGAATCATATGAGATAAGCTCAGTTACCTATTTTGGTAATGCTTGAGATAATGCGATGCAGGTGATTCACGGGAAAAATGGTTTACTATATCTAGCGGAGGATACATGAACTAATGCTATAGGTGTGATTTAGACAAAACGAAAAATTCTCATTTCATTAGTTGTATCTACGTGTTGCAAAAGTGAGAGGTCTTTTATATCAGAAAGTTAAAATTTAAAAAAAGTGAAGTGAACCACCATTTCTGGTTGGATTTTCGTCCGACTTCATCAGCTGTCTTCCAATCGGAAGATCAGAATTTGTTCTGATGATTTCGCACATGGTTTGGGTTGTGACGAGGGGGGGGGGGGCTGAAGGACATACGAAAACACGCCCCCACGGCGAGACTCGAACACACGACCACCCCGCACTAGGCAGTCCGAGAATCTTCGCTAAAAGACGCGTGCCGTGTTCTTCAGGATTGTTACACTTCAACATCTTTCAGCTAACTTGAAAGGTTGATGTCCGGCTATTCACACACAGTGTATTCCTTAGCATTTCAGGTCATAAAAGTTTTGGGGAGGATTATTGAGATGGATTATGTACAGCCAATCTGATAAGCACAGTTTTTTTTTATGAGAGCAAAATCACGATACCACGGGAGAAAACTATGCCCCTTCACTCGGAAAAATTGTTCAATTTTGTCGATTTTTAGGTCTCAGTTGGGGCTTTGGAGGGCATTCTAAAGGAAGTTATTTCGGTTTACTGTTTACTATAATAAAACTTTGGAATCGAGACAACAATTTTTTTTTTTTTTTTTTTCAACAACCCTCCCGACACATCAATCTAGACCCGTCCCTTTACCGACACATTAATTATACCCCAAAAACCCTCGTCGACCAACTGTTGAGTGAGTAAGTTCTCTTATGAAAGGGCTCCAAGTTAGCAGTAGTAGTGGGGGGGGGGGGGGGGTAGTTTTTCGTCCAAGTTTGGACGAAAAACTCCCATCAATTAATCATAAACATTAAAAAATCATAAACATAAAAGTACGAAAAAAACTGTTTTGCTATATTGTCTCCAGATAAAATAGCATTTTTGCAGCAGAGTTGAAACTCGCTCAGTGGTTATATGAAGAGTAGATAAAAAATTTTAAAGAAAAGTATGAAGATATCATGAATATATCCATAGCTCCTTTCAAAAGATATCGGAAATTTCAACCCACTTTTTATTTGGTAGGTAAGCGTCAAGGCTCCTTTTAATCGCAATCAATGCAACCAAGTACAGAGACCCAGAAAAGAAAAAAAATGCAAAAACCAAGCACAAAATGTAATTATACGTATCATCAAGTGATTTGAACCTTACCTAATCGGTAAAAACAGTGACTGATAAAAATCATAGATACCTAAGGAATAATCAGACCTCATTTGCTTGTGCTTCAACATGAAATAACTACGAACTATGGATCAAATACCTCGAAAAACGGCAATCTTTCACAAATCGCGGTTTTTCGTCAAATAGGTACATGTTTCTCAGCAACCAATAGAGCTGGCAACTTGATTTTTTTTATTGTCGAGAGGTGTTTATTACAGTCACTTAACAAGTTTGGACGAAAAACTCCCATCAATTAATCATAAACATTAAAAAATCATAAACATAAAAGTAGGTACGAAAAAAACTGTTTTGCTATACTATCTCCAGATAAAATAGTATTTTTGCAACAGAGTTGAAACTCGCTCAGTGGTTATATGAAGAGTAGATAAAAAAATTTTAAAGAAAAGTATGAAAATATCATGAATATATCCAGAGAAACATTCACATGAAAAAGTATTAGATTATTACCGACTCATGAACCCTACTGACTGACTAAATTAGATTGAGTGAAACAGTTTTGTGTAGTAGAAAGGTGAATAAACATGTATTAATCGTTTACTGGTTGAAATTGAACTAATTCTCATCCATTGGGACGACCCCTGGAATGCATGCATTACTGAACAACGTGTTTCTTTATATGTTTGTTGTTTTACACAATGACACCGACAAAAGACATTGAACTTCCATATATTCCGTAGATCCTACCGTTCCCACCGACAAACCCTCATCATGTCAACGACGAAGCGCATGGGCTTACCCTGGCAAACGCCCCGCGGGACCGATTAATCTTGGTAAGGAGCTTAGAAGCAGTCTCGACGGAGCGCTAAGAGAGCTTTTGTATGGAAAACCAGACTTTACTCGATCCCTTCAAACATCAGGGGAAGCGGACCTCTTTTTAGTACGAGGTATTCTCGCGCTCTCCTTGAAACGAAAACCTAACTCCTTTTCAGCTTGAAAATCTTTCACCATGAACCCGATTTCAAAACCTCTTGTGGCGAAACGCTATTCAAAAATTTTCAACCTGTCACCCGATGTTTAACCGATGCTCCTTTTACATCACTGTTTTTGTGGGAATTTTCGTTTGTGAGAAACCTTCGCCGTCAAACTTGTTTGCTCGGCCGTTTTATCAGCGCTTCCGGGTATTTGAACTGGCTCCCTTGAAGAAGACGAATTTTCCCTCAATTGAAAGGTATCGCCATAAAATTTGCACAGAACTTTGTTGAAAAGAAACGATGTAAATGCCGGCAAACTTGAATAGAGCTTTGAAGCTATCCGGTTTTTATGTCACGGTGATAGAAGATTTCTCTTTGACAACGTAATTTCCCACAATTCTCTCTTCGAATGAATAATCAAGGTGGAAATAGACAATTATGTGATTAATTTATTTCGTCTCCTAATAACCAAGACATTTTTCTCACAAAATAACATGGACACAGATTGCTTATTGTGGTGAGAATGCTATATTATGATGAATTTCCCAATACAACACTAGATATCGTGCTGTTAAACTGTAACTTTTTCTCATGAACTGTTTTTTTTTTTTGACATTTTATGTCTTTACTATGGCACATAAATGAAAAATCGTCACGCGGGGATCGTCACGCGGGGAGCGTTACGAGGGGAGCGATACGCTGAAATTTCTGATGATTTTAACGTACAACCAATCGTTTCTAGGGAAAACTAACTTCCTCATTTTCCACCCCACAAAACTCGTTCACCACTCATTGGAAAGCTCTCAATTTATTAAACATAAGACATAAAATGTCTCTCGTGGTTGCGTACTTGTACGAAAGCTGTATCCACCGTTTTCTCGATCAAATCAACATGAAATCAATGTACATCCTTCCAGAGGTTAGGCCCAACATTTCCTCAGCTTTGGGAGGAATTCAAATCGTGAGAAAGTGACGTGCAGAGCACCTGGTCCGATGATGAATTGAATTGAAAAATTTGTATTTGTGAACCACCCGATGGATATACAAAGATCAGTACAGAAATTAAGATAATTCATTAAGTATTAGTAGTTCAATAAGAAGTTGACAAGTAGTTCAACAAGTAGTTGAGGAAATACTCCAAATTACTAGGCAATTGGTTGAGTAAACGATTCGAAGAAGTGATCGTAGTTGTAGGGTACAAGGTCAATGAGTTGTGATCGAAATTTCTTCCTGAATTCAGAAGCTTTCTTTAAACTACGCCAATATTCGGGGCACCACCAGTGAGATGAGTTGCGCGATGAACTCAGCCAGAGGAACGGAATTTCCAGCTACCCATTCTCCCTTCAGGGAATTCGTCTACTTGGTTCCGTACATAGATTAGGCATTCCAAAATGAAGGTCGCTGGTACAAAGAACGAGTTGCACCCTGAATGCAGGCCTACAGTCTTCTCTATAGGAAAGGCCAGCGACTACTATCAGGGCTCTTGTCTGACACACAAAGATCTTTTTCGCTGATGGAGCATGTCCCCAGGCAAGGATCGAGTACGTTGCCTGACTCTGAATCGATGCGCGAAAAGCTGCAGGGACTGCAGACTGGTTGAGCTGCTCAGTCAGTCTTCTAAGTAGAAATATGTAACTGTTCGGTCTACTGTGTTGGACTCTACTGTACTCAGCGATCTCAATCCAAAAGTAAGCTGCACTGTTTTAGATTCCTTGACTTTAAGTCCATTCCTACTGAACCACTCAGTAGCTTGCTCTATTGAAGATGACACACTTTCTTTCAACCTTGCCGTCGTTTTCCACTTGCAGTCGTTCCCCACTGTTGATGAACGAATTCATATTGTATTGTAATATTCGTACTGTCTAGAGGTCATTTCAATAACAATCCTTTGGAATGGGGAATTTGCCTCACATTTTTTTTTCGAATGAGGGTTTATTTTTATGCAATAAAACCATAGTGAGCTGCTCGAAAACGCATCCAAAAAATTTAGAGAATTTAAGGAAGATGGAAATTTTAAATGTGGTGGCAATGTGTAAGAGGCAGCCATGTTTGAAACGTAACGGATAATCTACCAATCTGACTTCAAAGGAGGTTCTGTGGCGCTTACCACAGAAGCGGAACATACACGAACTTTTAGCTCACAAAGGATTAACACAAGAGTGCGCCGCGAACTGGTAGGAAGAACCCAGACATAAAAGTGACCAAAAGAAACAATATTACTAACTTTTTTACAATACGATTCTACATACTAGTTTATCAAGCATTATTAGTCTTCATCTTCTCTTATTTAGTTTCAAGATTTGAATCACATTATTCGAGTAGCCATTTCACTGGATCGTTTTGTGTGGCGGTGCTAGAACTTTGTCTGTTGTCGGAGTTGTTTTCGCGTCGTTTTTATTTTCGTATGACGTCAACAACATTCCTCGATTTTCGCGGTGTTTTGTAACAGAGGCTTCACTTGTTTAGTCATTTTCTCCTACGGTAATTTTTTCCCCTTGGTTTTTCCTAGTGTTAAACGTTATTCTAGGGCCCTATTATAGGATTTGACTTGAAATTCCAGAATCTAAAATTGAGGCAAATTCCCCATTGAGCCAGAAACCAGTAGTAATTCGTTCTAACAAACCGTATGTTTCAAGGGACGTCGGATCTTACCACAGAATAAGAAACAGCTGCCTTAGAGGGTGTTGTGACTTTAATACTCAAAGTTACTTATGAACTTGTATTTTGTCAAATAAAAGAGTCATAGGTATTCGATACAGGAAATTCATAATCATGAAAGAACATTGTAAAAAGTACACTCCGAACTAAATCTTTAAATCTGCTCAGCTGTTCATTTATCATTAGATTTATGTCAGTGGCTGCCTACCTACTGATTCTACTTTGAAGTCACCACAGAGGGTGTGAAACATAGCTTCCTAGTATCCAAAACCCGTTTGTAAAGATGATCCGTTGATGTTTATTTGATGCACTATCCCCATAGGAGACCATCTACACGCCGATCCGGAGACCAATTTTTCTTGCTTGATTCCGATTTAGATGTACTTCAGTGTATGGGTTACATTCGGGTCTACTTGTGCTCCGAAGAGTTCGGCTGATACCAGTAACTTCTATGAGGTTGAAAATTGTGATCAAATTCTGTTCAATTCAAAATGGTAGTTAAGCATAGCTTTTTTTAAAAGAGTTTTTAGAGACCTTTTAGAGCTTTATTGGACCAACTGCCTACAAATTTGAATAAAATCAGGCGTTATTGGCGTTGACGTAACATTGTGCTCGTGCGCACTCGCTGCTGTTAATCCAATGTTGACGAAATTCGTTGGAGACCGTTTCAAAGCTAACCCGCAATTTCTCATATAAATGGAACCGAAGTTGCTAAAACCCAAAATATGTTAAAATTTGAAGCATCTCAAACCCAAAATATGTTTAAATTTGAAGTTGCTCAAATCCAAAATACGTTTAAATTTGAAGTTGCTCAAACCCAAAATACGTTCACATTTGAAGTTGCTCAAACCCACGATACGTTCAAATTTGAAGTTGCTCAAACCCACGATACGTTCAAATTTGAAGTTGCTCAAACCCAAAATACGTTCACATTTGAAATTGCTCAAACCCAATATACGTTCAAATTTGAAGTTGCTCAAACCCAAAATACGTTTACATTTGAAGTTGCTCAAACCCGAAATACGTTCACATTTGAAGTAGCTGAAACCCAAAATACGTTCAAATTTGAAGTAGCTCAAACCCAAGATACGTTCAAATTTGAAGTTGCTCAAACCCAAGATACGTTCAAATTTGAAGTTGCTCAAACCCAAAATACGTTCACATTTGAAATTGCTCAAACCCAAAATACGGTCACATTTGCCCAAACCCAAAATACGTTGAAATTTAAAGTTGCTCAAACCCAAAATACGTTCAAATTTGAAGTTGCTCAACCCCTATATACGTTTAAATATTTTCAAATTGTGTAAATTAAATTTTATACATGCTGAAACCCAAAATACGTTGTTAAATTTGATTTTGTCGATTAATATTCATAATAATGAGTTTCCTCAACATCCTAATTGCTTCAGAACTTGATTAAAGTGTCTACACTCATAGCACTGGAACATTTCATTATGATTCGGCAGCCTCTCTACTTTGAAACCTGTATAGAACAGAATCGAACACCCTCAGGCTTCGAATCTCGTCGACAGGCCGGAATTGACGATCGATCACGCGGCGTTGAGCGGACCAGGCAGCCCTCTCGGTGTTGGATTACTGATGCATTACAATCGTCATCACGGTAAGCAAATCCCCGCCTCTCGTATTAATTGGCTATTAAAGCTGTGAATAATCGACGGGAAGAGGTTCGAAATCATCAATCAGCTTCTGGCAATGCGCGGATTCGCCGTGAAATGAATGACGGTCGTTGGGCGTTTTCATCGGCTCAACGTCGGTGTCGAAGTCCACATTTTGAGCGAATTACGGTCAGTAGCCTCCCACAAAACCATCTAAAACACGATGTAGAGTTATTATATTACTCCGGGATGGTCGCAGATTACTCACCTTTCGAACTGAGTGTCGTATAACGTTTAATGAGTTGCAAAATTTTGTTATTCGTTTTTCAACCAAAATGTTCGTTAGAATGTTATATTTCCATGAATGTGGAGCATTGAAAATTGGTGGAATCTTCAAGAAGTAGTAAATTGTATAAATTCACAAATTCTTGTTAGGACTTTACGGAAAGCAAACTTTAAAAAAATTAGTTAATTTTCACATTTTATTTAAGTTGCTCTCAATAAATTTAACAGCAACAGGTGAGTTAGCTGGCCATTATTCTCTTAAATCTCTGGATATAGTCTAAAACTTGATTTTGAGACTGAAGAACCTTTATAAACTTCACGAAAATACTCGTTAGGAAATAATATTCTACGAAAGGAGGACTATGCGCGGCGCACTGGTATACCTCTTCTTCAAGACAGATCGGTCGTGCGGGTCTTGCCTAACCAACTTCTAGCTCTTGTACCATGAAAGCTCATGTAGCGCGCTTTGTAACGGATATGGACGGCACGATACCACCGATGTATCGGAGTATCGACACTTTTGATGGAAAACTCATAGCGGTATATTGGTATCGATATTTTTGCGGGAAATATAGGAGGAATCGTTACTTTTTCGACTATGTTATCGACAATTTTGCCAAAGTAGACTGGAAAAAAATTGCAAAATAAGTAAGCGCTCAGAAAAAAATACCATATTTCGCCTGCCACGGAATAATACTGAATAGCCTCAGAATAGTATCAATTGAGACAATATATTTACCGCTTCTAAATATCCTTCATCGATATTCAAAAACTTTCCACAGGTAACCTTGCATTTTGCGTTTTTCATTAGCTGGGTTTCTTAAACGGTTCGAGTTCCTTGTGATCATTGTTTTACTTTTCAATTCACAAAAAAAAAAAAAAAAAATTATTTTTTAATTGAATTCTTCAAATTTAAGTGTAGCCGTTCATTCAACTTTACGGAAAGTTTTTGTTTTTTTATGACTTGATAATGAATATTATTCGTATTGTAACTGATTTATTACTTGATCCTTTCCATTTGTAGTGGAAGACAAAAAACATTTCATTGAAGAGATATTCCTTGCAAATAAGAATAATTGAAATTAATGTAAAATCATTCATGTTTATTAAATTTTAAATCATTGACTTTTATAAATTTTCAAATTACCACTAAATTGTATAACATTTTAAATAATTAACTTTTATTAGTATATTTATAATGCTAATATTTATAATTCCTAATTACTTAATAGGGTTATTATGGAGTCAATCGAGTGATCTACGAAATCATTAAGTTTCGACCATATGTTTCTAAATTTCTTTTTCTAACCAAATGTTCCGAATAAATTATTATTGTATGAAAAGTCGAATCGGTGGATGTCTCTCTATTTTCTCCTTCTCTGTTTCTATCTACTTTATTATAAGGGTTTTTATTTGGTTTGCGGAATCATCGGTGGATTAATTTGAAATATCGATAGTCTCAATACTTGGAGCCGATATTATCAAAGTACCGATAATATCGGTATTTATTAAGATATTATCTAAACAAGACTTTATTAGGATATTATCTTATAATGTCGGTATCGATAAGATATCAGGTATAGATACTTCCTGAGAAATATCGTATCGAAAGGAGTATTGTGCCGTCCCTAGTAATGGAACAATCACTCTAGTTTATAATAACGTTGATGTTGTAGCTTTCGTACAATGCACGGGAGCAGTACTGCCAAAATAGAGAGGAAGAAGGGGATAAAGAAGATCAGATCTCTGACGATAGGTGTCAGGCACCGAGGCGGTACGATGCATGACTGCAGGGGGAGTGAAATCCAGAGGAATTTAGTCAGATCCAACTAGTCCAGTCAAATTAGCCAAAAAAGGGGGGGGGGGGGGGGGGGGGGGTTTGCATTAATTCCGGACAAAGCGAAACTTTTATGGGTGACTTGTGGGTGCCTATGGAACATGTTTTTAGTATATTCTACTAGATTCTCCTTGTGCTAACTTTTTGGTGCCCGAAAAACCGCGATTTTTCGGCACTTGTTTCAGTTTTTTGCCTATAACTCGTACACGATGCATCCTACGGAAAATTTTACTCGTTCCTTTATTAAACAGGATGAATTTCTGCGTCGAATGACCACCTGAAACGTTAAGATCGGTTCAGCCGTTTGGCCGAAATCGATCGTTGAAGTTTGGCGATTTTTCCCAAATTGGTTGAAAAATGGGTTACGCTCAAGTTTCAAGGCCTGTACATCAAAAACGGCGTATCCAACCAAAAAATGTCACATAATCAAAGTTGTAGAGAATCAAATTTTGTGTAAAAAAGCATCCCCCCTTCCTCCCCCCTCCCACCCGCCCCTACCAAATGATAGAATAACGAAACAACTTCTGAGTAAACGAAATTATGAGTATTGAAAACGGTGTTGCAATCAAAAAATGTCATATAATCAAAGTGAAACGTCTGTTGTTCAACTTACTAAGGCACTGAGGTACTTGTAATACTAGAAAAGGCGAAAGAAAAAACATTCTCCTGGTCCTAACTTTTTGGTGCCCAAAAAACCGCGATTTTTCGGCACTTGATTCAGTTTTTCGCCTATAACTCGTACACGATACATCCTACGGAAAATGTTACTCAATCCTTTATTAAACAGGATGAATTTCTGCGTCGAATGACCACCTGAAACGTTAAGATCGGTTCAGCCGTTTGGCCGAAATCGATCGTTGAATTTTGCCGCTTTTTCCCAAATTGGTTGAAAAATGGGTTACGCTCAAGTTTCAAGGCCTGTACATCAAAAACGGCGTATCCAACCAAGAAATGTCACATAATCAAAGTTGTAGAGAATCAAATTTTGTGTAAGAAAAGCATCCCCTCTTCCTCCCCCCCCTCCCACCCGCCCCTACCAAATGATAGAATAACAAAACAACTTCTGAGTAAACGAAATTATGAGTATTGAAAACGGTGTTGCAATCAAAAAATGTCATATAATCAAAGTGAAACGTCTGTTGTTCGACCTAAGGCACTGAAGTACTTATAATAATAGAAAAGGCAAAAGAAAAAACATCTCCTAGATTCTCCTTTTGCTCACTTTTTGGTGCCCGAAAAACCACGATTTTTCGGCACTTGTTCCAGTTTTTCGCGTATAACTCGTACACGATGCATCCTACGGAAAATTTTACTCAATCCTTTATTAAACAGGATGAATTTCTGCGTCGACTGACCACCTTCATTTTTTAGATCGGTTCAGCCGTTTGGCCGAAATCGATCGTTGAAGTTTGGCGATGTTTCCCAAATTGGTTGATCGCCAAAACTTCAACGATCGATTTCGGCCAAACGGCTGAACCGATCTAAAAAATGAAGGTGGTCAGTCGACGCAGAAATTCATCCTGTTTAATAAAGGATTGAGTAAAATTTTCCGTAGGATGCATCGTGTACGAGTTATACGCGAAAAACTGGAACAAGTGCCGAAAAATCGTGGTTTTTCGGGCACCAAAAAGTGAGCAAAAGGAGAATCTAGGAGATGTTTTTTCTTTTGCCTTTTCTATTATTATAAGTACTTCAGTGCCTTAGGTCGAACAACAGACGTTTCACTTTGATTATATGACATTTTTTGATTGCAACACCGTTTTCAATACTCATAATTTTGTTTACTCAGAAGTTGTTTCGTTATTCTATCATTTGGTAGGGGTGGGTGGGAGGGGGGGGGAGGAAGAGGGGATGCTTTTCTTACACAAAATTTGATTCTCTACAACTTTGATTATGTGACATCTTTTGGTTGGATACGCCGTTTTTGATGTATAGGCCTTGAAACTTGAGCGTAACCCATTTTTCAACCAATTTGGGAAAAAGCGGCAAAATTCAACGATCGATTTCGGCCAAACGGCTGAACCGATCTTAACGTTTCAGGTGGTCATTCGACGCAGAAATTCATCTTGTTTAATAATGGATTGAGTAACATTTTCCGTAGGATGCATCGTGTACGAGTTATAGGCGAAAAACTGAATCAAGTGCCGAAAAATCGCGGTTTTTCGGGCACCAAAAAGTTAGGACCAGGAGAATGTTTTTTCTTTCGCCTTTTCTAGTATTACAAGTACCTCAGTGCCTTAGTAAGTTGAACAACAGACGTTTCACTTTGATTATATGACATTTTTTGATTGCAACAACGTTTTCAATACTCATAATTTCGTTTACTCAGAAGTTGTTTCGTTATTCTATCATTTGGTAGGGGCGGGTGGGAGGGGGGAGGAAGGGGGGATGCTTTTCTTACACAAAATTTGATTCTCTACAACTTTGATTATGTGACATTTTTTGGTTGGATACGCCGTTTTTGATGTACAGGCCTTGAAACTTGAGCGTAACCCATTTTTCAACCAATTTGGGAAAAATCGCCAAACTTCAACGATCGATTTCGGCCAAACGGCTGAACCGATCTTAACGTTTCAGGTGGTCATTCGACGCAGAAATTCATCCTGTTTAATAAAGGAACGAGTAAAATTTTCCGTAGGATGCATCGTGTACGAGTTATAGGCAAAAAACTGAAACAAGTGCCGAAAAATCGCGGTTTTTCGGGCACCAAAAAGTTAGCACAAGGAGAATCTAGTAGAATATACTAAAAACATGTTCCATAGGCACCCACAAGTCACCCATAAAAGTTTCGCTTTGTCCGGAATTAATGCAAACCCTAACTGCTAATTTGACTGGACTAAACTGGTTATAGGCGAATGTGCAATGATGGCCACTACAAATTATACACATCGCTTATGAATCCATATCAATTTACCTCGTATGGGGATCGATGTAGCTGATTTCAATATTTCATGTTCAATGAAAAAAGACAGACTTCCATTGTACAGTATGTGACTTTATTGAAAGGAATAAACCAAAATCAAGCTACTACGACTAGGTGTATTGTAGTAGGAATTAATTTACTAGCTTTCAATCAGATGGATTCAATTATAGAAGTTCTCTCCATTCGTTCCGAAATATTCAACCGAGCGGTACAAACCCAAATAGGCGTAAATGTAAGCCCCTCCCGTAAGCTCATAGAGAAGTAATCGAGCAAACACAAGCTCCAGTGAGGCTTTGCTGTGCAATATAGGCAGGTACCCGTGCAGCTTCCTGAGTTAATACTCCAACGGCAATTATCGGCAGGTGTGAACGTCCCCATTATACTCATATATCACCCTATAACTATACCCACCGGTAGAATGTACAGACGGTAGCCGAAACGTACGTTCGCGATTTCAATGGTCCATGTAGCATCATGATGAAGTTAGTAGGTACTGCTCAACTACAGTACAGCTGATGAGTATTGGTATTGCGTAGCAACGCGAAGACACTTTTAGGAAGATTATTAGTTTGTGACATTGACGTAATTTTGATGATTTATTGTAATGGCTTTAAATGCAATAAACTAGCTTATACACATTTAATCCGAGTTCCTACAGAATGGCGACGAGGAAGAAGAGCAGAGGTAAGAAAACGTTTGATGATGATAGCGATAGTGACAGAGAAGACTCTACTAATAAGAAATCCATTCAATTCAAGGATTTTGATGTGGAAAATTTCAATGCAGATAATGAAGAGTGGGAGTATTGGTACTACCGTTTCGGCTATGCTCTCCGTGCATCTCGGGTGCGAGTAGATGATCACAAGAGGGACTACCTCTTAGCCAAAATAAGTGCTAGGCCGTTTAGGGTACTTATTGACCATTTCTATCCTAAAGAGTTGGAGGCGGTAACCTTTGACGATCTCGTAGCAGTTTTAGAGAAGAATTACGGAAGAAAAGATATGTCTCTTTGTGAGCGCCTCAAATTCACTCGAGTTACTAGGGCAGAGTCCGAGACAGTTGTTGAGTACATTGCACGTCTGCGAGCCCATGCACATAAATGTCAATTTGGCGATACACTCCGTGAACGAATCCGAGATCAATTCGTTTTCGGAATTAATAACACGAGCTGGCAGCAAGAGATATTACGCAAACACCCATCCGTCAAGAGTGGATTTGAGGACATAGAAACGTTTACACAAATTCTGGAGAATGCGAAATTTCAGCAAGATATTATTCAACAAACTTCTAGCCCTAGGAACAAAGCTTTCGTTACCAATGCAATTAGTGTAACACATAGTAACAAACTTGTAGATAATCCTAATATCCAGCACAACAAGGGAAAAAGGCATGTTATATTAGTTAGAGGGAAGCACTGCTTCAAGTGCGGGGACACAATACACGCTGACCCGAATAAATGTCCAGCAAAAGGGTTTCAGTGTAAGTACTGCAAGAAGACAGATCATTTTACCAGGGTGTGCATCAAATCAGGAGACGTCTCGATAAAAAAACAACTTGGACGAACGAACCAGCTTCGGGAGCAGTATTCATCAGGGGTTGAGTCAGTTGATGAAGAAGAGGTTTTTGTCGATTCCATTAGGAGAATCAAGAAGGGTAGTGAAGCCTACGTTAAGGTAAAGCTTAATGGAGTTATGGTCGAGATGCTGTTTGACTCAGGGGCGTCCAAATCCGTGATCAATGAGACAGTTTGGAATACTATTGGTTCCCCCCGCTTGGTAAAAACAACTAGCCTCACAGCCTACACGGGACACAAGATTGAAACACTGGGGGAAGCCCGGATAGGTGTTCACGGGTTTGGCAAGCAGCTAAACCTCCCAGTTATCGTAACAAAACTCAGTGATACACCGCTTTTTGGGATGGACTGGATCCTGGCATTTGGAATAGAACTGCCTCCGGGTGCCATGATTCGCAGGACATACACAGAGGACCAGACTAAGGAGCATTTGCAACAAATTGCTAGAGAATTTGCAGAAGTTTTTAAAGAGGGCACGGGGACGATAAAGAACCATAAAGCGGTAATTCATTTGAAAGCCAATGCAGTCCCGAAAGTTTTCCGCCCAAGACGTGTTCCATTCGCGTTGAAAGGAGCCGTTGAAAAAGAATTGCAGAGATTGGTTGATGCTGGCATTTTAGAAGAGGTTAATGCCACTGAAACACCGATCGAGTGGGCCTCCCCATTGGTAATTGCCATGAAACCCAATGGAAAATTAAGATTATGCGGGGATTTCAAAGTCACAATCAATCCATGTATTCATACGGACTACCATCAAATACCCACATTCGAAGAGTTGGCAACCAAGTTGAATGGTGGTAAACAATTTTCGATTATCGATTTAAGGGATGCCTATCTTCAAATGGAAGTAGAGGAGGAATCTCGGAAATACTTGGTGATATCGTCGCATAAGGGTTTTTTTCGTTACAAGAGACTACCTTTTGGCGTGTCGTTTGCACCTGGTTTGTTTCAGAGGACGATTGAGGCCGTACTAGCTGGGATTCCAGGAGTAGCAAATTACATCGACGATATCATTATTACGGGATCCACTGTTGAAGAGCACTTATCGAGAGTTCGAGAAGTTCTACATCGACTCAAGACAACTGGCCTCAGGACTCAGATGGAAAAATGTAAGTGGTTCCAAAACCAGATTAATTACTTAGGCCATTTGGTTGATGAGAATGGTATCAAGCCAACTTCCGAGCATTTGGAAGCAATCATACAAATGCCTCATCCTACGAATGCTAAAGAGTTGCGGTCCATATTAGGGGCAATAAACTACTACAGCAGATTTGTACCCAATCTGCAGTCGGTGTGTGCTCCATTGCATCAGCTTTTGCGGAAGGGAGCTAACTGGAAATGGACAACGCGTGAAGATAGTATCATAATGAACGTGAAGAAAACACTCTTGAACTCGGATTGCTTAGCACACTACGACGCAAATGTACCTCTTGTACTTTCAACAGATGCTAGCGATGTGGGCATTGGGGCTGTACTTTTTCATAGGTATACAGACAATGTTGAGAAACCTGTATATTATGCGTCTAGAACATTAACACCAGCGGAGAAGAAATACTCTTCACTTGACAAGGAGACTCTGGCTATAATATTCGGAGTGTCAAAATTCAAACAATATTTAGTAGGAAGGCACTTCATAATCCGAACGGACCACAAACCGTTGATTCACCTACTAGGCGAGAAAAATGAAATTCCTAAGCTAGCCGCAAACCGCCTCACCAGATGGGCACTTACATTGTCAGCCTTCGACTACGAGATCCAATACCAACAGGGAAAAGACAATGTAACTGCCGATGCGCTATCCAGACTTCCTATTCAAACTGCAAAGCCTTCGGAATCAGAAGCAGACGGTACGGAATATGGAAATAAACTGCTCCATATTAGACTGGAAGACATCGCGATCTCCAAGGGACAGTTAAGAAGGCTCATCATGGAGGACCCTTTGCTGTCAAAGGTGGTGAGATATGTACAGGATGGCTGGCCACTTAGCAAGGAGAACATATTGGAACAGCAATTACACACTTTTTTTGAGAAACGTTTAGAGCTTTCGTACGAAGACAAACTCCTTCTTTGGCACGGAAGACTGATAATTCCGACGGCTCTACGCCAATCTGTGATGGGGGTACTCCATGAGGGTCATCCTGGAATTACGGGTATGCGATCAGTGGCGCGATGTCACGTGTGGTGGCGAAAGATGGACAGTGACATTGAGAATCATGTGAAACTGTGCGGGGATTGTCAACAGCATCGGACCAACGAACAGGAGGTCCCTCTCTATTCATGGTCAGTGCCTCGGGAGCCATGGTCTCGTATTCACATTGACTTCTGCGGACCATTCCAGGGCAAATACTGGATCATACTAGTTGACGCATCGACGAAATGGTTGGAGATATTCCCAATGGATAAAATCACAGCGTCCAAAACAATTCAAATTCTACGCGAAGTCTTCGCTAGATGTGGCTTGCCACGTACGATAGTGAGTGACAACGGGGCCCAGTTCACAGGTTTTGAGTTCAAGACATTCTGCGAAGACAATAATATTACTCATATTACGTCTGCACCATACCACCCGAAAACGAACGGGTTGGCTGAGAGAGAGGTTAGGACTTTCAAATCCAGAATGAAATCCCTGGGGTCAATAAAAGATGCCAACTTGCGACTTCAAAAGTTCTTGTTTGCATATAGGATCACACCACAGAAAACCACTGGGCGTTCTCCAGCCGAACTTTTTTATGGACGTGCCATTCGTAGTAGATTGGATCTGTTGAAACCAAGTGTAGAATCTACTATTGATAACTCGCTGGTCGTCCAAAAGATAAATCACGACAAGAAATCGAGAGCACGAGACTTTGAAGAGGGGGAAACCGTATGGGTGAAGGATCCACATAGGAATTCGTTCATCGAAGGGATCATCCGGAAGAAGACAGGACTTCTCTCGTACATCGTTGAAGTTGAAGGGATACAGAAGAGAAAACACGCCGATCAGCTGCGCAGGAGAGTGACGAGGGGCTAGTAATGGAAGCTTCTCTTAGGAGGGGAGAAGATGTAGCATCATGATGAAGTTAGTAGGTACTGCTCAACTACAGTACAGCTGATGAGTATTGGTATTGCGTAGCAACGCGAAGACACTTTTAGGAAGATTATTAGTTTGTGACATTGACGTAATTTTGATGATTTATTGTAATGGCTTTAAATGCAATAAACTAGCTTATACACATTTAATCCGAGTTCCTACAGTCCACAAGTGAAAATGGATACGGAGTATTGTTGATATCAACTCATCCAATGATTTAGATTGGAGGATCTCAAAAACCTACGTCAAGCTGACTAAATCCTGAAATCACAATACCAACAAAGTTGGTTGCAGTTTGCATTTTAATTCAGGGAGTGAGAAAGTAGTATGTTACAATCTTCCCTTCTAAATGGAGAATCTTTTCATCTACATGAGATTGATCTTGTTGGTATCAATTCATACACAACTCAAGTATCTAAAACCAAAATTTGATGACATACGAAGCAAAGTTACTGAATCATAATTTCAACTCATTAGGTTGAATCAATTCCCTTCATTCGACGAAAAAATAAATATTCATAATTTTATTATATTTATCTAAGTTTGATGAAATTCACTTCAAATCTTTTTATAAGTAAGTATTTTATTCATCGTGCTCCCCTTCAGAATTGGTCTTGAAGACTTCGTAAGTCCAGAGCTCAATCGGCTTCAATATCTGAAAAATTTTCAGATATTCAGTCCTGAATATTCAGGCCTGAATACTTTCATTACTATCAAAGTTTAAAGTTTAAATATAATAGTATATTATTAAATATAATATAATAGTTTAGTTTAAAGTGTTAATATTTAATATTATTGTAGTGTCTAAAGGTTTGATTGATCGTTTTGTATGGTTTTGAAACTACCGACACGATCAATGTTGGGATGGGTTGTGCATTGCATGCATTCTTTTAAACAATGTTGTACAACTTTGATAGTAATGAAAGTATTCAGGCCTGTTTATATCAATTTGACATCAATGTATTTATCTCAAGAAAGGGTAAATTTCTTGCCGATAATTATAAGGTCATTCCCAGAACGCAGTATCCGAAGAGTGAATGGTTACGAGTTTCATTCATGAAATACATTGACTTCTCGAGTATAACAATATTCAATATTTGAGGAAGAAGGAACACAAGGGGCATCACAGTGGTTCGTAGATGATCAAACTATGCGAACTGTAGGCCCTCCCACTTCTTTCCAAGCTCCGCCTCTCATAGTAAAACCTCGAAAAATATACTCTTAGTGAGGTTTTCGTAGGGGACCACTGTCTTGTATTTATCAGAATATTCATAATATAAATTTTTGATTCAAAAGTCGGTAGAAGTGCTCAAGAAGAACACATTGAGGCAATAACTGACGCTGTTTGGTTGTGATGTCTCATAAGATTCAATAGGGAATTTTCCTCACAATTTTTTAATATTTTTCCGAAAGAGGGTTCACTGATATGGAATATCTTCCATATCAGTGAACCCTCTTTCGGAACCCTCTATCGGCCATGGTGTGCTGCTCGAAATGCATCCAAAAATTTAGAGAATTTGAGAAAGACGGATGTAGTGGCAATTTGTATTTGGGGGCAGCCATGTTGTGATGTGACGAGCAGCCCCTTACGGCAGCAGCGCTACCCCTGGAAGCGGAAATTAAACTATTAGCTTACGTAATCGAACACAGACAGGAAAGTGTCCAAAAGAAGCGATTGTACTCACCAATTTCTACAATACCTTCCTACCTATTTGTTCTTCTACCTATTAGGGGTTCCGGTATGGCTACGATCGCCGAGGAGAGCATTGTTGGACGGTGGGATTTGGACCGACTTTTGCGAGGGTCGTGGGTTCAAGTCTCATCGCCGGAAGCGTGAGTTTTTATGCGTCTGGGGCTCATCGTCCCCCTCGTCATAACCGAGGGCGGTGAGGCAATGGGAAGCCATGAGTGAAATCACCAGAACAAAATTCTGATCTTTCCCTTGGAAGACAGCTGATGACATCCACGCCACCAGAAATGACAGTCGGACGAAAATCCAACCTGAAATGGTTGTTTACTTTATTACTTTACTTTACCTATTAATTTATCAAGCATTATTTGTCTACATCTTCTCTTTTTTAGTTTGTTTTGATATTTAAATCATATTACTTGAGTCATGCGGTCTCAATCATGTGGTCACATGGGCACCACTGCTCTACCTGTTGACATTCCCTGACACTATTTGCCGAAACTTCTTTTACGTTTCGCCAGAACGCAGCTTCCCACGATTTTCGAGTTTTTTTTTTTTGCAGATGATTAATTTATTCAGCCAATTTCTTCTTCGGCAATTTTTTTCTATTGGGTATTTCTGGTGTTAAAATTTATCGTAGGAGGTATGGGATTTGACTTGAAATTCCAGAATATAAAATAGAGGCGAATTTCCCATTTTTAAACCCTTGCAGAGCCGATGTTGTTATAACATGATGTTATAAGAAAAGACTTTACCGTTGAACTATTAACTGGACTTCGAAACGAACTCAGCATTATCCCCGTGTTTCATTGAGACTCCGAAAGGCAATTAGGAGGTCGAATAAATCCGGAGTTGTCCCCGGATTTACATCCGTATGAATGGGAAAGGAGAAGCATTATAACAAAAACCGAAGGGCAGGCTGGAAGACCGCAGAATTCAAAACGCGGAAAGCGATTTCAAAGCGCGGCAATAGATGGTAAGTACTTGGGGTGAGTAAGCCCCCCAGACAATAGCCCTCTATAATTCCGCGGCCGTATTTTCCCTGCCACCTCCACGCCCTTCCGGTTCTTACCTCGGGGAAGGTTTCCGAGAAGGATTTTCCCGTAGAATTCGAGGTTTTTCGTGAATCGAGGAAATCTGATCGTTGTTGGAATACTAAGATTTCCGGGGCGTTACAAGCTTTGAATGCGGGAGCAAAAAAAGAGTTCCCAAGATGTGGAGGAGGAAGAAGGGCTTCTCAGCCAAGTATCGACTTTTAGACGATCGTGACTCCAGAAACTTATTGTAGTACTATTGTCGAGTTCATTATTTTTAAGATGATCCGTTTGCAAAGAACACGTATTTCCAGTACCTAAACATATAGTTTAGTAATGCATGCATTCCAGGGGACGTCCCATTGGATAAGCATTAGATCAGTTTAACCAGTTGGCAAGCGATGAAACTGTTTCACTCGATGTAATTTTTTTATTACTTTAGGCAAGAAATAGAGACCCCCCTCAACCTTATCCACCATAACATTCCTAGCGGCATGAGAGCCTCAAATCTGAAGAGCATTTTATAATCTATGATCTACGATACCCAACATGCGAATTCGAGTTCACCCCCCCCCCCCCGCCAATGGTGCCAGTCTGGCACCAAAGCGGAAATACGTCGTAACATTGACCTTTCGTCTATTATTTTTAGTAGGCAGTCCGACGAAGTTCACATCCGTATTCAAGATGAAACACAAAAACACCCACAAAATATGCGATTTATGGTGCCCTGGCACCATGGTGGCACCACTATTAGTTCCATGGTGGTAAAGAGAATAATTCATGAAAATCCGGATGTATAGTTAGAATTTTTCCTCAATTTCAAAGCTTGGGGACAGTTAGTAAGCAGTAAAGCAACCGAAATATTGAAAATTCGGATATTTTGTGAATATTATCCCCCCCACTCGCCCCCTCCCCTTGCGAATTTTGATAATCTGGTGAAATCATGTACAACTCGGGAGTTATTTGAGTCAATCAAAAGAAGAAACACGCAAATCGGTTGGGAATTGAGGCCTGGGCAGAGTTTACAAAATCATGCTCGCAAACGAACAGTTTTTGAGCATTAACCCCCCCTTCCACCCCTTAAAAAGCCAAATTCAAAATTCCGGCGATGTAGTGCACAACTAGATAGTTTTTCGCGTCGAACAATAAAAGAATCGCGAAAACGGTTGACAACTAAGGCCTGGGCATAAGGACGCCCAAGTCTTACAGTGGGACTTCCTAAAAAGTACTGTTGATTGAACAATCAAGTTCATTTTGACAGAAAGTACCTAGGAAACAACAAAACATCAAAGTTCTCAGAGGTTGTGGCATTACAAAACTTTGTGCAACTTGGTTGTTATTAAAAAAAAAAAGAAACGAAAAAACGCTGAAAATTATTACACAATGGCTCATTATTTTACTGGCTAGATGACCCGTCTGTAAAGAACTCGGCTTTTCCATTGTTACCACCAAACTGTTGTTAATAAACTAGGTACTTGCAATAACATCGATATCCGAGAGCTGTGAAACCCTTCATTACGAAATGTTCTTGGTCGCTAAGGAAGCCGAAATGAGTGACATGAAACCCTATTCAAAGAAACGAACCGATCCTATTCGGCAACTCTATTCAAAAAACTTGAGCAACTGAAATTTTAAGGATTATTAGGCCTACTTCAGGCAGTAAGCAATCCTTTGTGATTCAAACTGATTTATTTTAAGTCCTCAGGGGAGCGAACGGTTGGTCCTTCAGAGCTCTAGTTGGTCTCATTTGATTCTTAAAAATGCAATTATATTTTAAATCAGTAAAAAAGATTACCTTTATATTGAGATTTTTCGAGTTAGGGCGTTTTGATAATAATTATCATTTCCAATAATTGGAATCCCTATAATTTATTCAAATTTATTATATTAATTTATTCCAATAATTATTATTGGAATCCCATTCCAATTATTGGAATCCCTATTTTTTTGCCCCTCAGAAGTTAAGCTGAATAGTTCTAACGAAAAGCTTTGGGGCTCAACCAGACCTCGAATGGAGCCCATGAATCGTATAACAAACGAACAACGATCGCATTTTGGTCAGCTAAAATTTGAACGGAAATTAGGCCTCTTTCGTGATTCACACTCGGGTTTCTAATGAATCGTATACTCAACCCCTGAGTTCTCATGGGGAGCTAACGGTTTGTCCTACAGAGCTCCGGGCGGTCTCAAACATTGTAAACTTCGATGCTATTTAAAGTTGGTAAAAAAAACTATACTTTTAATCTGAGAGTTTTCGAGCTAGGGCACTATTGAAATTTTCAACCCTTAATAGTGACCGACATCAATCAAAAGCTTTGAGGCACAACTAGACCTCGTATGGAGCCCATACGCCAAATTTCATCAAAATCGGTCCATGTTAACTAAGGAAAGTGCTGCGTACACATGCCTTGAAACATAAACCATCAAATTGTGAGAGGGAATAAAATTTTCTCGCTCAATTCCAAAGGTTAATTATTGAAAATAATGAACTAAAAGGTAGTACAGTATTTTATCAGCTGAAATTTGGCACACTTCCGTCAGCAAACGTTATGCGCGATTCACATTCGTGTTTCGATTTGTTATTCGTCCAACCTACAAAGTACCTACAGCTAATTAAGTTTCGATCAGATTAACTAAAATCAATTTCAAAATTGAAAATCAGTCAACCTACTGCTGATCGTTAAAACTATTGGCATCTTCCCTCTCACTCGCACACTTCTCTTAGGTGATTAGGGGGGCCTTATTGTGATAAAATTAATGCCCGTGCTAACCGCCAAATTTGAGTAAAATCAGGCGTTATTAGCGGTTAGGGGTTAACTCGAAACGACCTTGAAAATTCCGATAATGATCTCGTATCCCCTGATTAGAATTAACCATATACGAACAGAAACGTAATCGTAAGAAGTGTTAGAACTCTCTAAAACACAAAATGCGACGCCAATACACTGCTTTAGCATGGAACATGCTTTAGCTTCGAGCAAACTGGCAAAGCGAGGCACGTTTTAGGGAGACGTCGAAGTGTCACGAAATTTCGCCATGATTTCCACAAGTTGCTACGGAACTTTTTCAAGTACTCGAGTACTCAGAGTACTCTCTCGACGGCCTGAAGATGATGTCCTTACATCGAAAGCGCTCGCCTCCTATACTCGACTTGCTGGTTACGACGGATTCTCCAGTACGGTACGTAGATAATAATTGGAACTAACCCCATTCATTTAATTAAAACAGATTATTCCTAACGATACCATGCCATGGTACATGCCTTTCCCATTCCCTTCTTTTTACTCTGTCATTTAGACTAGAAAAGAGCCCAAAAACATGAGTAGTCCCAATACGGCCCCACCAATGAGGAGAGTTGGAACCGACCTTAGAAAAAAAATTCACCCTTCCTTGTGGAAGTATTCCAATTTTGATACCATGGAAATATAGCCTGAGGTCTCATTTTTCCAAAACGCCCTTCATTATTATTCTACAACACACAGTACAGGCAGGGTAGAGCAAAACTTTGTGAAAATAGTCCCAACTCTCGCCAAATGACGGTATATAATTTAATTTCGAATTTCTCTCGGATGTGTTTTCTTATTTTTCTGGGAGACCACACGAAAATCCTCTACTAATCAACCACGAAAAAGCAGGGATCTCAAAGGTAACGAAAGACCGAATGGAACTGTCTATCCCCTCCGGAGTCAAATGAAGTCGTTCTCAACTATCCTCCTCCACCTCTCTCCCTAATAAAAGTGCGGAAGAAGCTTCAGTCGAAGTCGACCAACGGACGGTTCTTCCCCCCCAGGTTGATGAATGTTAGACAAAACGCGATTACCGGGTCCAGGAGCAATCAGGAAGCTCAAGGTGCTGAATCACTCCTTCCCGGCCAATATCAGCGGTCCCTTCCCTTCTCAGTCCCTCAATCTTCATTAAACCCTGTCATTGCTTCTTCTCTCCCAACTCTCCTCTTCTGGTTCTTCCCTTTCATTCCTGAGAATCTTCCACCCAACTGAAACTTAGAAAAGTCAGAATTACGTTTTTTTGGGGATGGAAAAAAAAAACAACAAAAGCAAAAATGACAGAAAAATAAATGTCCTTTGTAGATCACAAACCTAATAATGTTAATGAACTTTTTATCAAAGAGGTTTAAACTCGACCCCACCATTCATTTGTTTTCCTCTTTTACAATTTTTCGTTCTTTTAATCCCCCTCCATCTCATTTTGGTTGAAGGAAGTCACTGGTATTAAAGTAATACTCACAAAGGGGTCGTTCCTGTCCTCTCGAACTTCTGTGAACAGAAAATCAGTATTTTCAATCATTTTTCCTCGTTTTCAAAGGAGTGACGCGAGTTTTCAATAAGTATCTATTTTTGGGATTCTAATGAAGTAATTTTGTACAACGGTGAAGTCAATCGATTCAGTTTACTTTAGCAACTCTGATAATATTGAGGTTCTTTGCTCTTCCGTGATGTGAGAACGAATGGGAATTTGGGAAGTGTTTGTGATAAACTAATTTACAACAAAAACGGATGCCAATGTGATGGGCACTATAGATTTCTCACAAGGAATAACGAGAACTTGTAGAACTCGTTGGTGTTGAAGCGGTTAACTACAATATTCGGAGCGGAATCGAGCACAATTCACAAACCTCAAGGTGATCGAGATGTTGATCGAGCAACATTGGTGGTTGGGGATACCCACCCCAAATCAGACTACGCTTTCAAAAATTTGCTTATTCTGGTTCATCAGTATAACATACTGATAATATATATACTGATATGTTATATTATAGGATTTCCAAGCATTTATAATAAGGATTTATAGCATTTCTAAGTCAAATTCAACCTTTTCCGAGTCAAATTCAACCTTTTCACCATTATTAGGGAAATGACGGAAAATACGCAAAAACCCTAAATGTAGTGCCAAATGCTTGTCTGTGATTGGAGACTGGGCTGAAAACAACTCCAACGCAGTGGGCAGGTATCTATACATAAAACGAAATCATGTTTTATTTTTTTGAAAATCAACAAAATATAATTTAAAAATCAACATTTCTTTGGAAGAAAAACTTTTCATTTATCTACATAATTGATATTTTAGAAGTCTTAGAAATATAAATCATACTTTTAGACAGTCCTAGTTCGGTTTTTTTTTCACTTAAAAAATTTAAAAAAAATGGAGTTTCATAGTCACTCAGTTGACCTCCTTTGTAAAACAAGAGCCTACTTTCTTAGTGAATAAGGGGAGGGCCTAAATTTCTCGGATAACGATGATTTGTAGGTATAGTACTTTCTGTAAAAACTGTATAGATCCCTCCCTACCAACCGTAGGTAGGTACCTACTACCTACTAGAGCATTTTTGAAAATTTCAAACCCAACCACCAACCAAATGGAAATGAAGGGTTGAAATTTTCAAAAATGCCCTAGTACGTAGTAGGCACCTATGGTTTGTAGGGAGGGTGATCACCTATACATAAGGGTGATCTATACAGAAAAATCAATGAAGAAAGTAGAAACTGTATTGTACAAATTTAATTTATATTACAGTTAAAACACAAACGGTGGATACAGCTTTCGTACAAGTACGCAACCACGAGAGACATTTTATGTCTTATGTTTAATAAATTGAGAGCTTTCCAATGAGTGGTGAACGATTTTTGTGGGGTGGAAAATGAGGAAGTTAGTTTTCCCTAGGAACGATTGGTTGTACGTGAAAATCATCAGAAATTTCCGCGTAACGCTCCCCTCATAACGCTCCCCGCGTGACGATCCCCGGGTGACGATTTTTCATTTATGTGCCATAGTAAAGACATAAAATGTCAATTAAGTTGATCGTTGGTGGGGGGGAGGTAAGTCGTTTTTTGGTAAAAATCGAGATATCTTCACTGCAGGCGTTATTTTGTGTCAGCTTTCGTTGCGAATATCAGCGTAAGTCTACAATACTTCCTATTGGCTGGGGCGTTGGTGATTATTCATTAATTCACTCTCATTCCTGAATCTGTAGGATCAACCGTTCGCTCCCTACGAGAACTTAAGAGTTGGACTTACGATAAATCGGAAACACGTGTGTGAATCGCAAAAGAGGCCTAATCTCCGTCGAAATTTCTTATGCAGAAGAATGTTAGTACCTATGGAAGGTAGGTAGTGACAATGATAAAGCCGTTCTTTGCAGACGAATGATCTATAAAGAAATTAAAAACCTTTGCGTAATAATTTGCATTGGAAGATAGCCAAAGGGCTATAGGAAGATGATTGTTGTTATGATATTTGTATATGCATTTCTATATGCATGTTTATATGCATTTTTTTAATTGTTGAAATTGTCAGCTTAATTTAATTGTTAGGTAGTTTTAATGTAATGTTAGGTAACAAACCCTCCCGTCTGACCTTCCTTTCGATCCCCAACGTCCTGTCCTCATATGCATTTCTATATCCCTGTTTATATGCAAAGGAAGATAGCCATTGGGCTTGAACTTCCAAACATATGACACATGATTGCAGTTTTAAAATGTATATATACAAAACTGTAATGTACATTTATAGTACAATAAAGTTGTGTTTATAATAATTGTAAACACAATTTTTAAATTATTAAAAAAAAAGTTGCATCGTTTTTACTCTATCCTAAACAAATTGTTTATCCAAAATGGGCGTGCTGCCATTTTCGCTCCGTAGATGGAGCCTTTGGTGATGGATACATCCGAATTTGTATAACAATAGCCTCGTGTGACATATTTCATCTATGGGAAGACCAGGTAAAACAGCCGGTATTATTTCCAAAGGTCGAGGGCCGTGATATGCAGATCTTGAGGTCGCTCCCACGATGGTGGGAAACCTCCCAAAAAACTGCCTCACGTCTCGCCGGAAACTCTTGAAGTGCGGTTTGCGGGAAAAAGGAACCCTTCGAAGAAGAACGGTAGACACATAAAAAAAGAGGCCTTCAGAAACCGGTATAAAGTACAACGGTATAGAAGAAGTACTGTAGGTACAAAAAAGGAATAAAGCAAAGAAAAAAAGATAATTTTTTTTAAGGAGAAAACTTGGCACTTTGCCAGGAGGACATGCCCCGCAGAACAAAACACGAGAGAACTCCAGCAGGCTCCACGTCGTTCTGCAAAGCTTTCCCTTTGGAATCCAATTTTACTCCGCTTTTTCAAGACTGCCGCTGGTTGGGAAGTCAAAGTGGGAGTCCTGGATATCTCGGGATTCCGAGGGACCTTCTTCTTCTTGTTGTTCGTCGGAAGTTATTCCGAGCCATTAAAATGAGAGGAGGAAAGGGAAGCCTTTTCCCCGTCTTCATCTGTCTTTCAAACTACTTAGGGACTTTTATTTTTTAGCGATTTTTTTTTGGTCGGTGTGGACTCTAAAATAACCTTTCCCATCGATAACCGCCATTAGGGAAGGTTTTTGGTTTGGTACCGAGGGAAAGACGTTTGAATGTTTGTTTTTTTTTCTTTTTTAAAGAGAACTTTGAATATTGAATTTCTTCTGTTCTTACTTCTCTACAGACAGAGAGGGTCCTATACCAGGACTCTCCACCCTTCATATTCATTATTCCGAATCAGCACACTATACAGTGGTAGGAACTGGATAGCAATAAAGGAAAGGTTACCTTGTACCTAGTAATGCAGGGACTTGAGCAATATTTTCCCCTGATTGCTCTTGTTCTGTTTGAATTAAAATTTTTATTTCGTTACTGTTCACTCCCGTTATTTTATCCCTTTGTCAGAGACTAAAAGCTATTTTTTTCTGTACCTCTTATGCCTCAATTTAATGTAAATTATTGATTTTTCTGTAGTTCTTCGGGATCTGAGACCCAGTGATTTTTTCTGGGTTGTACCAGAATTGCACTGGAGGCTTCCAGAATTATACTACGGTCAAAAAGCACCAGGGCGGGACTGAGTCCCGCCTGCGTTTAAAACGGGAAATTTGTCTCAAAAAAACATTTTTTTTTTTTCGAATAAGGATTTATTGATATATAAGAAAATCATAGTGTGCTGCTCGAAAACGCATCCAAAAATTTAGAGAATTTAAGGAGGATGGAAATTTTAAATGTGGTGGCAATGTGTAAGAGGCAGCCATGTTTGAAACGTAACGGATATCTCTACCAATCTGACTTCAAAGGAGGTTCTGTGCAGCTTACGACAGAAGACAACACCAACCCACAACACAAACACAAACCTTTAGTTTACGAGGATTAAGACAAGAGTGCGTGAACTAGGAAGGAGGGCAGAAAGCAGAACTAAAGACACGAAAGTGACCAAAAGAAACGGTATTACTCACTCGTTTTACAATACGAATCTACATACTAGTTTATCAAGCATTACTAGTAACTAGTCTTCATCTTCTCTTATTTAGTTTCTATATTAGTTAGTTTTGTGATTTTAATCATATTATTCGAATGGCCATTTGACTGGACCATTTTGTGTGGTCGCGTTTACAACTCTGTCTGTTGTCGTTCGGTGGTACTAGGTATCTTGGAGTTGTTTTCGCGTCTTGTTGTGGTTTATTATTTTCATTATTGAACCTTTGAAATCGACCAAGAAACAAAAATGTAAAAGTATTGTTTTTCCATAAATTTAAGATAGTATAGAATTTTTAGAGACCACGCGGAGCCCTGTAGGACAAACCGTTCGCTCCCTACGAGAATGTAAGGGCGAATTTGTCCCTTCAATTCTTTCTCTTGTGTTTGGACCTTCCCGCTCAAAATGGGCAGTTGGTCCAAAGAGAAAGTAGTCCCTTTTACCAACAAAGTAGATCCCTAAGAATGAACCAAATTACATCATCTCATACATTCGACGGGTTATTGCATTCAGGACTAATAGGCTGGTATTAGATCTATAAGAGTTGATGAACTAGTAAAGCAAGGACGATCATAATTAAGAACAATATAGAACATGAATGCACGGGGCAGATCAAGACGGCTGCGGGAAGATACTCCTCTGCGGTCCCGATACCACGGCCATACCTGCAACGTACCAAGTTAACTCTGCGCTATATATTTCTTGTTCAGATCGATTATCAGTTCTGTTCAATGCAATGTTTTGGTTCTCAACCAGTGTGGTTCATTTAGTTCTCATTCCCGAGGTAAACACCTTGAGTCAGGTTCGATGAGAGAACCTTAAACTATTTCTTTTTCCATATGGGACACATCGATTGTTGGTTCGAAACTTTTATAATATTTAAATAGTAAATATTATCTATAAAAGTAGATGTTACCTACTTGCAATCGATTTTTTCTTCGTGATGGTTGGTGGTAACAATGTTCATTGCCGTGTTCTTTGCAGACGAGTTATCTATATAGAAAAAGAATAAACCATTTTGTAATAATTTGCAGCGTCCTTTCGTATGACGTCCACAATATTCCTCGACTATCGCGGTGTTTTGTAACAGAGGCATCACTTGTTTCGGCATTTTCTCCTACGGTAATCTTTTCCCTTGGTTATTCCTGGTGTTAAACGTTATTTTAGGGCCCTACTATAGGATTTGACTTGAAATTCCAGAATTTAAAATTGAGGTATTTCCCATTGCTCCAGCGGAGGCCACGTGTAGTAGGTACTATAGGGTGTCTTATGTGCCTAGAATTCGAAGGGTGTTGGAGAAGGGTTAAGTAACTGACGACCCCAGAAGAAAACAGTGTTTTAGCAAGAATAAATCATCAAAATTGTTTTAAAAAACAGAAATTGAGGAATTTTCAAGTTTGAGATAGAAAGACTGTCCTTGTGTACAGTTTTTATGAACTTTTCCACCAAAATTTATTTGTAGTCACGAAGGGCCAGTTGCAATTTCCGGTGTTCTCTTCTTGATGTATCGAGCAAACGTCTTCACAGGGGGAGAACCTGGGTGTTTAATTAATCTGGCAAGGCCAACGTCCACCGTTAAATTGGACCCCAAGACTTGGGAAACGGGAAAGCTAGGAGTTTTCCCCTCCTTGACACCACCTGTCCCAATACAAGGTGATAAGGGGCGTAATAATAACGACCAGGATTAGCGGACGCTTGACCTAATCAGCTCTCGACGTCCCAATCTCTCCCAACCCTACTGCAGAGCTAATTGGTATTGTAGAGATTGTTTCTCAGGAAAGTCTTTCCCCCTCTCCACTTTAGTTAGGAGGCGTGTTCTTGAAACTTCTCGGTACAATGAAGCCTGCGATACGCCCTTTCTTGTGTCTCCTTTGTCTTTGGATTCTTCAAAGAACTGCGATAACGGCAATTTTTACTTTCTCTCCGTGTCCCCAGATAAGGCGTGAAAAAAAAAAAATTCCACGGAAACAATTCTGAGAACAATTATTTGTGTCCTGTAATCCAGTAATTCTACACAATTTTCATCTAATCGATCATTTTATAGTAAAATAAAATAATTTATTTATAAATACATACGGATATAATTACATTATTTTATTTTAACTTAAAGGTAAAATTTTACATTGAAACCTGAATTTAAAACCTATTTAATTATTAAATTATTTTAAATATACCTTAATACTGTTGAATTTTAAAATCTGCCAAGTGGGTGTGGCACATAGCTTCCTCGTATCCATAACCCGACTAATATAGATTATCCGATGAATAGTAGTTAATCTCAGAACATCACTCACTAAGTACCTTGTACTACCCTTTTAGGGGACCATCTAGACCCCAATCCGCATATTCTCTGAATATTGTTGGAAAATGTAGAAATTATAGGTGATACAAGGATTTCACGTTTGCGCATACACAGTAGCTACTATCAGTCCGGGGTGATGATTTTCATTGGGGACCATCTCCACCTCAACTCGCATAGTTCCCGAAAATTTCATCGAAATCCGATGAGAATTGTACAAGTTATGGCTGTGGCAAGGAATTCACGTTTGCGCATGCGCAGTAGGGTAACGGGCCCAATAGTTGGACAGTTGGCTACTTCCTCCCTAATAAATAAAGACACGGTCCTTTACCGACTAAGGATCCTTTCCCTGGCAAAATAAACTATCTCCACTCCCTGTGGGAAACCTTAGTTTAACCTCTGAGTTGAAAATAGTTTGTTCAGTTCGTTTTGAAAGTGGTGGTGTCCATGATTTTGGTAAGTAAACATGAGCATATTCATAAGGTTTTTCTGATTATTTGCGATGTTTTTTTTTTTTAAACTATCCATTTAGGACGTTGACTAGTAGGGCTGGTGGCCCAGAAGTTGGTCGTCCAACTTCAGAGCCAAGGCCTGGCTTCTAATGGCCCTATACTTGGACATCCGTGGGTTTTCCAGCTTTCATGAGATTCTTTTGTAGTTCTAATTGTCATTTCGATTATTAGAATTCTTGAAATGGTTCTTTTGTAAATTGTAATTGTGATTTTCATTATTAGAATCTTCTTATAGTTTGTATTTTTTTCTTATAGTTTGTATTTTTGTATATTTTATGCAATAAGTCGTGGTTTTTCTCTTCAAGAGGTTTTTGGAAGGTTTCTTCAATTCATGTTCCTTTTCTCAAGTCAAGATTTATTATTATGACACTTTAGTACTTATATTATACAGACGTAGATGTTAATGGAGATCAGTAAGGTATTTTTTGAGTTCTTAGCGCAAGGAATAAGACTGAAACAATAAAGGCTGAATCGCTAGAAAGCTTCAAAACCCATGTGGAATTTTTTCACGATTGCCTTCAATAAATCCTATAATTTTAGGAACAATAATGAAGCAGTAGTTAGACATCACTTTTCTTCGCATTTTGATAACAAAAATACCAAACAAAAAATTGTTCAATCTTGTCTTTAGGAGTTTTTAATAACTCAGACGAGCTCCCTTCTAAAAACCTGCTGGTACTATAGTCATAAAGTTCTTTGAAGGAAGCTCGTTTGAGTAAACAAAACTCCTAAAGATATAATTGGACAACTGTTATCTTTTGTTTTAGTACATTTCAATAAAATTTCACAAGAATAGTAGTGTACAACTACTGGGCCACCACTGTCCAAGATTAGGAACAAGTGTCCAACTTCTGGGCCAAGTTAAGTTTTGACTTTCATGAATTATTTCAAAACTCCACTTTTATCCAATCAAAAAAGCATTTATTCTATCGTATAGCCACAGTTACTGGGAAGATAAAAGGGAAACATTAGGAAGATTGACTGAAATACTGATTTTACAGCGAGAATTTTAGTGAGAAAGCCACCGTAAGTGTCCATATATTGGGCCCGTTACCCTAGCTATTATCAGTCCGGGGGTGATGATTTTCATAGGGGCCCATCTTCACGCTAACCCGCATAGTCCCTGAAACTTTAATCGAAATCGGGTGATAATCGTAGATGTTACGGCTGTGGCAAGAATTGCATGACAGTCAGTCACGGAACCAAAATTGTTCAGGAAGGTATGAAAAAACTGGTAAAATGGGTGTGGAAATTTCGATTTTGGAGAAAATTTTTTCAACCTCAAAAAGTGAGAGCTTCCACTACCTAGATAGAATTGGAAGCAAAAATTGAATACTCCATGTGTTTTTGGTATATTGTGTTGGTACAACGTCGCCGAATCTAACATATTTCGGGGCATCTAACTATTTGGAAAGGTGCAGTCAAGGTTACTTCAGACACAATATGGATATTTTTGTCACTCTAAGTGGAGTGATCCAACATTAAGGATAGGAGTGGAATCTTCAGCACAACGAATCTGGGGCACAAGAACGTGCAGCTTCAAAACCGTGCAAATACAGAGAATTCTCATCCCAAGCTTTCCATTCTTCAAGTGTCTGTTGCTCGTTTAAAAAATGTGGGATGCAAAATTAATTCAAGTTAAATTCCAGCAGAATATATTATTCCTCATTCCTCCTTCATACTAATAATGGTCTCCCGGTCGCAGTCTCCAAGCACTTGCAATCTAGAAGGTTTGAATGCAAGACCCCCTCTCGCTTCCCATCATATTTCACCCTCTCCAGGGCCTTGACGTTATCCATGAGTCTGCAACTCGCCCTACCCATTCCCAAGATATGTAAATTTCCTCATAGCGAGAAATTCGCCTTCGCTCCCCACCTCCGTTTCACCAGCCGTTCTGACTTGTTCGCTTAACCCTTCGCCATCGCCGAAGGAAAACAGCTTTCCTTGAGAGGTGAAAGCTCCCTTTTTGCGTCCCTAAGCGAGAGTAATTAAACACAAATATTTATCGCGCTACTCCTGCCTCGTTTTTGAAGGCGAAATATTTTCTCAGCAAGGAAGGTGAATAATGTACTGCTATAATACCGAATTTATTCAGCGGCATAAATTTCAAGGATTCGTCGTTAAGGAGTCTTTTGTTGCTCATTGCGACCAATTATTATGCCATGAGCTACATTTTTATGAAGCCACTCATCAGTTATGAGTCTCATAATGAACTCTTGGCTTCCAGCAACATCTGAGCTGCTACAACAAAGGTTGTTCTGAAACCTGCGATGACTGTGATATACAGTATGACATACATACTGTGTATACAGGGTGTCTACACTGAAGATAAGCATAACTTCAGGGATCGATTTTACAACTAATTTTCAACAGAAAATGTATCCTAGCAATTTTTTCTTAAACCACTCAAAATGCCTTTTTTTTCACTTCAAAGTTTTTTTTTCAAGTTTTCGACATTACGTCTTTAAAACTGTCATAACTCCTGTTATTTACCAAGTAATTCCACATTTGAGGATAACGTTGGAAAGTGCGTTGAATTTCCAAGCTACCTAGTGTAAAATCAAAATCTTTTAGCGTTAAACCATTCCTAAAAAAGCAAGTCAAAAAGCAAACTTTACATGTTTTTAGAAATTTGATTTTTTCTTTTCAACGTTTTCACTATGAACGCCTGCACATTCCGAAGGGTGCTCTTCGGGAAAAACCTGCTCAAACTATCAGTTTTCCAACGGTCTATATTTTTTTTCTTTTTAAAATTCAAATGAGAAGAGTAAATAAAGTTTTAATGCAACAAAACATGAGTTTTACTGAGAATCGAGTGTTTTACGAGGTGTAAAGTTCACCCTCGATCTCAAGATGACTTAACGAGTTCGGTATCATTTTCAATGTAGTTTTTCACTCTGAATCCAATGGTGACACTTTCAAATAATTCTGACTGCTGGAAAGTGGATTTGTCCGAGGAAAATCTTCATATTTTGACGATAACAATCGCATTATTTGTAGATATGATAGTGATTATTTGGAAGTGTCACCATCAGATTTAGCGTGAAAAATTACAATGGAAATGAAACGAAACTTGTCAAGTCATCTTGAGACCGAGGGGGACTATAAACCGCTTACAACACTGGATTTTCTTCTAAAATGCACGTTTTTTGGCATTCAAACTTAATTTACTCTTCCAATTTGAATTTTTAAAAAAATTGATAAACTGTTGGAATGCTGACAATTTGAGAATGTTTTCCCCGAAAAACGCCTATCGAAATGTGCAGGCGTTTATAGTGAAAACGTTGAAAAGGAAAAATCAAATTTCGAAAAACATTTAAAGTTTGATTTTTGACTTTTTTTTTAGAAACGGTATATTGCTAAAAGATTTTTATTTTACTAGGTAGCATGGAAATTTAACGCTCTTTCTAACGATATCCTCAAATATGGAATTACTTGGTAAATAACAGGAATTATGACAGTTTTAACGACGTAATGTCGAAAACACAGGAAGAAAAAAACTTCGAAGTGGAATAAAAGGCATTTATGTTGGGTTAAGAAATAATTGCTGGGAGACATTCTTTGTTGAATATTTGTTGTACAACCGATTCCTGAAGTTATATATGTATTTATATATTTTTCCTGTATATGTTTTTTTAATCAAAATTAAACGGTCTACGCTGCTGTAAGGCCATTCGTGCTCGGGCAGCCCAATATAAGTAGGATATCTTCTTCCAGACGGTGTCGTCATCCTTGTAACTATCCCTTATATCCTGTAACTAAGGACAAGTGTCTAGGTGTATCGCCTATGTGTATCATTTTATCTTGGTGACAAAGGTTGCAGAGCGGCGAATCATACTCGTAGATGCCTACTCTGCACAAATGCTTTGCAAGGAAATCATGCCCCATTACTGGCCTGAAGCATGGCTTGGCTTGGTTCCTTGGGAGATTTTTTGGTATTGGGGCATTTATTAGTGATTCCCAGCTTTTCCTTGAGGCAGCTCTTTCGTGCTCCTGACGGTTATGGGAAGGTTTGGCTGGGTTATGGACGAGCCTGTTTTGGCGAGGGTATCAGCTTTTTCATTACCCTCAATTTGACAATGCGAGGGGACCCACTGCAGCATCAAGTGGGCACCCTTCTCAATAAGCTGCTCGATTCTTCTGCGGCACTCCTAGGTCACAGCCACGTCAGTTTTACCATTTTGAGTTAGCGCAAGTATTGCACATTGGAATTCCACCAAGTTTATTGTGAAGGGATCATTCATTTCAAGCAGGCGTTCCACTGCTAGCGATATGGCATAAATCTTCCTTTCAAAGACTGTGATAATGAAATTGTTTTAAAAATTGTCCTTTCTTCTTGAAGACAGTATTTCAATTCTGAGGAGTAGTAATTTCGAGTGATATTAGGCTTGTTTCCTCACTGAAAATTGGCCACTGCGCCAATTTTGAATTTCAGCATGTCCTAACTCCTACTTTTCTTTTGGTTCCGCATGTTTTTGAGGCTGTAAAAGAGCCAAACGCTAAACTTTCTGACCCAATCGTTCCGCCAATCGTTCTGACCCAATTCTATCAAAACTGGACCTTTTAACTGTTGATTTTGGTTTATTATTTCTAATAATAAGCCTATGTGATCGTATCGCAAAAAATTTTTATAACCCCCCCTCAAACTTTGTCACTTTACGTTTCAAGGTGCGTAGAATCCAAATTTGCAATGTCCGTCCGCCGTCCGCCGTCCCCCGTCCGCCGTCCCCCGTCCGCCGTCCGCCGTCCGCCGTCCCCCGTCCGCCGTCCGTGGCACTTTTCTTAGCAACACTGGACCGATTTGGTTCAAATTCGGTATATGGGCTCCATTTGGGGTCTAGTTGTGCCGCGAAACTTTTGGTTGATGTAGGTCACTTCTAAGGGGTGAAAATTAAGGGTTGAAATTTTCAAGAGTGCCCTAGCTCGAAAACTCTCGAAATAAAGGTATCGTTTTTTCACCAATTTTAAATAGTATTGAATTTTTAAAAATTTTTGAGACCACCCGGAGCTCTGTAGGATAAACAGTTCGGTCCCTACGAGTACTTGAAGGTTTTCCTTCGATAAAACAGAATCATGAGTGTGAATCGCAAAAGAGGTCTAATCTCCATTCAAATTTTATCGGACTAAAATGCGATCGCTGTTCATTTCTTCGATTTGTATACAGTTTTGCCTTCTGCGTAACCAGTAATCAAATTTCAATATGAAGCTTTCTATTTTTCCAATCGAGTGTGAAGCGTTTAGTTCTTTCTAATAAACTTGATTGTGAAGGTGTGAAGCCAGTATGGTGTGGTAGGTAGTACCTAGCTGGTAGGTAAAAACAATGTTGGTGGGTAAAAAACGCTGCAAATCATTGCTCAAAAGCTTCTTCATTCTTCAGATCACTGATCAGCTGAGTGAGCTCCGAAGCCATTTTCAATCATATTGAATGAAAGTGCTCTTCCAGGCGTCTCCAGCATTCGAGGAGATCTTCTTCACTCCTCAGATCACTGATCAGCTGAGTGAGCTCCAAAGCCATTTTCAATCCTATTGAATGGAAGTGCTCTTCCAGGCGTCTCCAGCATTCGAGGAGATCTTCTTCACTCCTCAGATCACTGACCAGCTGAGTGAGCTCCGAAGCCATTTTCAATCCTATTGAATGGAAGTGCTCTTCCAGGCGTCTTCAGCATTCGAGGAGATCTTCTTCACTCTTCCGATCACTGATCAGCTGAGTGAGCTCCGAAGTCATTTTCAATCCTATTGAACGCAGGAAGCTGAAATTTGAGAGGGAAGGTCAAGGGAGAATACAGATGGTGGTAGGTGCTATTGATGAAGAACCAGTGATCTATACAGAAGGGTGATCTATACAGAAAATAATAAACCTTTGAGCAATGATTTGCAGCGTTTTTCAAAAATTTACTGTAAACAACACTAAACTCTCAGGGTTCTACCATATTGTATGCACAGATTGTGTTTCAGAAATTTCAGTAGTCCATATTTTCCATGCTAAACATTCCGAGTTCAATAACTTCATTTTCTTCGAGAATTCGCCAACTGAACCACCATTGACTGTCAGAAAGATATCACCTTCTTTCTTAAGCTCTTCTTTTCTTTCCAAATTAAGCCAAATTAGCGTAGTTCCAAATTAATTCTTCAAATAAACGTTTCCTACCGCCCTCGGATTCATAGCGGAATGAGTAAGATATGATGATAATTTAATATGTATTTTATACGTACACAAAACTGAAAAAGGCGTGCCTTCTTAAGAAAACGTCACAATGAAGGGGTCGGAGAAAGTAATCTGCCCAAATGAACAACAACACTGAGCTGAAGGACGAGGCTTAGTGTAATCCACTCCCGATCCCCTCCAACTCCCCTCCTAGGTCAATGAAAGAGTTGGGAGAACGGAGAAAAAAGGATTTAGAGAATGAAGACTACCAAGTCCGGAAAAAAATGATAAAGAACGAAACTCTTCCGAATTCTGCGGGGTCGAGAAAAAAGGATGTTTTGCGTTATATTTGGGACTTATTGTGTTTCTGTTAATTTATGAGGCTCTTCGTCAGTAGTTTTATAGCTCTGAATTAGGATGTCATGTGTAATAGGGTACATAATTTGTTATCATGACTGTAGTTTAACATACAGTAATTGGTTCTAGTACTGCTAAGGACACATGGATCGGTTTCTTTTTAAAAGGGCGTAAGTCCTTGCAACCAAACTTTTGGGAAATCAAGAAAAACTCCTTATATGCCGTTTTTGATGAAATTGTGAAAACAGAACTTGTTTCCCCGTCTCAGCTATCAATTTGACGCATTTTACCCATTCTTCCAGATTTGCATCCCCCACGTAACGGCTCTAAATCCGCTGATATATCCCATGGACTTACGCCCTTTAAGAAGAAATCGAGTGCAATCTAACTTTTCACAAAATGCAGGCTTCCTGGAATCTTGACGAATTGTTCCATTTATCATTGGGAACCCTGAAAGTCGTAAAATAATGGATCAGATTGGCTACAGAAATGAAAAGTCGTTTCCAATCGTCTGCCAAAGGATGTGGCACATGTCGTCCTCGTATTCATAACCTTGGTTCAAAGAAGATCAGACAAACGCAAACTATGCGCCCAGGGATGAAGAACAGAATAATGAAGAAAAAAAAATGTCATTTTTGTGGACTTACGCCCTTTAAAAAAACGATTCACTTGAAGAACCCAAGTCATCCCCAATTGAAGAACCCCCCGAGTCATCCCTAAGAAACTACCATGTTAATCTCAGCATGACCCAAGAGACAGCTCTTGAGCCACCATATTCGTCAGACAGAACGTTACCGATTTTTTTTTCTTATTTCCAACTTACGATTATCAGAACGTAGAGACACCCTGTTACGTAAAATCTTCCACTGAGCACGCAAAACACGTCATAATATACGAAGGAAGTGAATTCTCGACAGGCCGCAATCCTGCATGATATCAATATCCGGCTGTGAGGTATTGTGCGGTTCGCCCGACCAGGATGTCACATAATATTGGAAGCGGTGGCAGGTGATGAGAGAGAAGAAGGGTATCAGGGATCGAACGGCAACTCCCGGAATTGGGGATAGACTGATTTATAATACACTGTGTCGAGATCAAAGACATTTTTTTTTAGGGGAGGACTCACACGGCATCCCCCAGATCAGATTTAACAAGAGCTCATCCTTTTTCCTGACAAACCAAGTTATCGACCGGAATTTCCCATCCATGGTGTATGACTGAAATGTTTCCTCTGAAACGGCTGCGGATTGTGCGAACACACAACACATTCAGTAGTGCACCAAGTACCACTTTTGTGCTCAAACACAATATGTTTGTCTTTTAGCGAATTTTCTAGAAAAAACGCTGCACAGAATTGCCCAGAGGTTTATTATTTTCTGTATAGATCACCCTTCTGTAAGATCCCTTTCTACCAACCATAGTTACCTACTACCTACTAGGGCATTTTTGAAAATGTCAACCCTTTATTCCCATGTGGTTGGGGTTGAAATTTTCAAAACTGCCCTAGTAGTTAGTAGATACCTACGGTTGGTAGGGAGGGATCTACACAGAAGGGTGATCTATACAGAAAATAATAAACCTTTGAGCAATGATTTGCTGATTTTTTTTTTTTTTTGTTTTTTTTTTTACCTACCAACTTTCTTTACCAACCATTGGTAGGTACTATCTACCACACCGTAATGCCTTCACACCTTCACAATCAAGTTTATTAGAAAGAACTGAAAGCATCACAATCGATTCGAAAAATAGAGAGCTTCATACGGAAATTTGATTACTGGTTGCTCAGAAAGCAAAACTGAATACAAATTGAAGGAATGAACAGCGATCGCATTTTAGTCAGATAAAATTTGACGGAGATTAGACCTCTTTTGTGATTCACACTCGTGATTCTGTTTTATCGAAGGAAAACGCTTAAGTACTCATAAGGAACGAATGGATTGTCCTGCAGAGCTCCGGGTGGTCTCGAAAATTGTTAAAAATTCAATACTATTCAAAATTGGTAAAAAACGATACCTTGTTTTGAGAGTTCTCGAGCTAGGACACTCTTGGAAATTTCAACCCTCAATTTTGACCCCTTAGCAGTGACCGACATCAACCAAAAGCTTCGCGGCACAACTAGACCCCAAATGGAGCCCTTATACCAAATTTGAACCAAATCGGTCCAGTGCTGCTTACAAAAGTGCCGCGTACGACGGACGGACGGAAAATTTTTCATTCGGTTTTCGGATTCTACGTACCTTGAAACTTAAAACATCAAATTTTGACGGGGAGTTACAATTTTTTATTGGAAATAATAAACCAAAATACTCGTCTAGTAGCTCAGCTATCATAATATAATGATACAGTATGATGCAAGAATTAATACAGTAATTTTCTAATCAAATAATACCTAATAATAACAGCTAGTAATACAGTTATAAATCAGTAGATGAAAAAATAATACAGTCAAAGCATATGAATCAAGTATTTTCAGACCAAATGTTGCTGTCGGAGGAAGATATACTGTCCTCCTAACTTGGCAGACTGTTTTAACCCTTTGGCGTCCCTTTGTACAAATGCTGTACCTGGAGAGAAGCAATGGAACTCACAGCGGTATTTTAGTTCCAAATGTGTCCAACAGAGTTTTGTGTACAAGGGAAGGTGTTAGCATATCAAAGTTTTGCGTAGAATCCAAGAAATCGTCGATTAACCTTACAAGTTACCCATGTGAATTTTCAATATTTGAAAATATTATATTATTTTTAAAACTTTGAATTTTTATCAGCACTATCTACGCCTATTTTACATTTCTCTCCCTCTAATAGGAATAACTTAGTGGATGAAAAAATATACCCAACTAACCAAATTAGGTGGCCAAAACGCATTTTAGAATAATTTAATTCTTCTGGTACAACATGTGTACCAAGGAACACACCTATCGACAACGGCCCTAGGTGGACACTGGTACAAAAGTGTACCACCCCAATACTTCCTGATTACATTCAATTTTGACCAAAAAAGCTAAAGACTGTTACTACAACTCTAAATAATCAATAGGAATGAAGAAAAAAAAGTATCTCCGTCGAGGACTTTGGCCTGCCAAAGGGTTAAATTAACAAATAAAATGTTGTGGTGGCGCATGATGGATGCAAGTCCTTGTAAAATGAGACTCAGACAGAAGAAGTAATGACGTGGTGTAGATGAAAAATGATCATGTATTTCAAAATGCTCTTCAAATTCAAGGCTCGCATGCCGCTAGAAATGTTGTAGTGGATAATTGTGAGGAGGGGACCACTATTTCTTGTCTAAAATATTTATTAAATTACAAAAGTTTTATTTTTAAGTTACGAAAAAGTTGTTTCGCTAACCAACTGGTATTAATTGACCTAATGCTTCTCTAATGGGACGTCCCCTGGAATGTATGCATTACTAAACAATATCTTTGCCGGTCGATTTCAAAACGGATAAAATTGACTTGGAACATATGACCTTTCTGGATAATATCTTTTCAATACATTTTCATATCTTTATAATACATTTTCGGTAATATATTATATTCCCGTTGGAACATAATACCGAAAATGTAAAAAAAAATGCCGAGGTGCCATTCAGGCTTATTTTTTTGAACCTGAAGGTCTTATCCACTCAAAACTATTTCCGTACGGTATTTATTCAAGATGATCTTGTTCCCAAAGTTGAATAGGGAATCAGGTATTTATTTTACACGTGCATAGATGCTCCTGTATTACAGTATAAGATAAGAAAGAGTGTTACAAGGAGTGTTGAGGAAGAATCAACTTCGACCTGCTGAATATCGCAGGGAAAGGGATAAAAAGGGGTGGTAACATAGACAGGGGAAGAAACGAGGAGAAAAAAAATTCGCATCCCTTTGTGAAGAGGAAAATACCTTTGTTTCTTTTGGCGCGTGCATTCCATTATTGTCTCCCGACTCCCGCAGAGCTCTGTGCTGTACTTGTGCTGTGCTGGGAGTTGCAAAAAAGGGCTACACAGCGCGTTGGAAAAAAAAGTAAAAGGGCGAGAAGGGGTCATAATTCGGGTCAGCGACATGAAGGGAACATAAATCAGACTTCCAAAGGTGAAGGGTTAGACGCGCCGGGACGAGAGGCGAGATCTCCCCTCTTCACTCTTTTGTACCGTGAATATACAAGGGGCATTATACTGAAAGGAAATAGTATATACAGCAGAGCGAAGGTTGATATACAATGACATAGAAAGGATATCTAGAATCCCAGGGTGGGTAATTATATGGTAATGGTATACCGTCGGCTGATGTCCCTTGTCCTCCTTGGGTTCTGGGATTCTAAACTGTCTTATTTGAATGTCTAAGGAGCTGTGATGGGAGTTAGTCGTGTCGTATTCCTCTTTTACGTCGCAGACTATCAGGGTCCACACAGCCTAATCTTTAGAGAAGCTGGAGGAGACATTCAGTCATTGCAAAAATCGATCAATACATTCCACGCGTCGAGAATAAGTAAGATCAGTGGCTCTCTATTTGACACGAGTTTTAACAAAATGTAGATAAAAATCTACAAAATGTAGATGTAGAGAACTGTTGAAAACCGTACGACACGAAGATTTATACAGGGTGTCCGAGAAAGATACGGCCAAACTTCAGGGGTCGATTTTACAAGTCATTTTCAACAGAAAATGTCCCATAGCAATTTTCTCCCAGAAAATGTCCCCATTTCTCAATTAATTTTTTTTTTTAATTTTGACAAATGGATTTGTAAATTCTTCGCCTCACAGAAGATGTTCTAAGTTTTCTCCTAAGTCTGATAATGTTTTCAAGTATTAAGTGGGAAAAGAGCTGTTGACGGTGCAGAAAATAAGTAGGTCGACCCAGCAAAACACACAACGTCAACTGATTGGGAATGGGGTCAACAGGAATAAACTCCTTCTTTCCCGAGCTTTCGGTAAATTGATTACTTTCTTCTGGGCTCAAAGCACGTGTTACACAATGAGCAAACTAGGCATCAATACAAAATGGGCTGATGGAGATGCCACCATAGTTATTGAAAATGAAGTTTATGGTATTAAATGGAGTAAAACAAGTATGCCAAGTGGTTTTAGCATATAGATTCCCCGTATCCATAACCCGATTGTATAGATGAACCGATGCATAGTGGTTAATCTCAAAACATCAATCTACGAGTACCTTCCACTACCCTCATAGGGGACCATCTACACGCTAATCTGAACAATCCTGAGAAATTTCATCGAAATGGGATGGAAAATGTAGAAGTTATGAATGTTACAAGGGATTCACGTCTGCGCATGCGCAGCAACTACTATTAGGCTTTGATTTTCATTTTCATCACACCTAATCTGTATGATCCATGAAAATTTCGTCGAAATTGGACGTTCATAACAACATCAATATAATCCACTAAATCGATATTGGTTTTTACCGCGAATGTTGTTTACAGTTCTTTCAAATCAGAGGCATATCTCAGCATCGTCCATATTCACACCTGTTTTGGAAGTATATGATTACGCATAAATTGAGGGCTTTTCAACGAGTGGCGATCGAGTTTCGTGGGATGGAAGCTAACGGCGATACATTTCCCTAGAAACGGGTCGGTTATAAGTGAAATTCATTACAAAATCCCACGCTACTTTCGTTCCACGGTTTTGCTCAGTTAGGTGACAGGTAAAGCATGTTCCATGCTAAAAGGCGGGCCTCTTCGAACGCCTGAAGGCGAGCAACTTAATATGTCACACAACTGCCATCGTTCAAATCTTCAACTTTTATTAGCTTCCCTAATTTGTTCTAAACATTGTTTCGACGAACAGACCCAATTATTGTTATTCCTGAGCTATAATCTTTTGAAGAAGAAAAAATGAAAAAAATTGTTTGATATCCCATTGTACCTTGTTTGTAAAATTGTTTGATATCCCATTGTACCCTTGAATCCGATCAAATCAATCAGGCTGTGCGTTATGAACAACAAGAAAATGTAGGAATGGGTTGGTGAAACAACTACGAAACGTGAAATGTATTCAGAACACCGATGTTGCTTGAGACTGTAGGTTGCACTTTTTAATCATCCAACACCGATGAAAGGGCAGAAAGGGAACAAGGGAGGAGGGATACGTTGGAAATTATAGGGGAAAAGGTGAAAACAAAGGAGGATTTCGGAGGATTGTTTGTTGGGGCGGAAACGGAAGACTGGAAACACGTGGAGTTGGGAGTAGTGGAAAGTGAAAATCACACGTGAGAGACTTCGTTGAATCATTGGGAAGAGGGGGGGGGGGGGGGGTTGTTAGAGGCTTATAATTAAACTCGAGATGGGATTGACGATACAGCTGAAGCACCCTCTGACATCCTTAGGGAGCCTTGTTAGGTATTTCCGTCTGCACTAGAAGACGTACGTTTGTACTAACTGTAGAAAATACTAGGTAGGTACCTATTAAGTAACAGGTTTCCCCTCTAGTTTTACAACCCTAACATCTAACAGAATTGTAGGTAGTCGAACCATTCATCGAAGGTTCGTTCCTTTGACAAGGATTCACTCTTCCAAACGGGTAGTAGTTACGAAATTGACGAACGATTACACAAAAATTCACAGTATCATGCTCAAGTACCAAACTTCCATAAATTTCGAGCAAAATCTCACAACTAAAGGCCCAGTAAGGGTACGTTGACATAAATTTATGGATTTACCCTAGGCCGTCTGTACATATAAAAAGGTCATTAGGATGGGTTGGAATCAACTTCTAAATGATTTCAAAGCCCTTAAAAACAATTTTGAAAAATTTATTTTTTTTGTGAAATTTGTAATGTTAATGACCATTCTTTAATTTCCTTGACTTTTATTGATTTCCGTAATTTAAGTGCTCAATCGACGTAAAATTTGATGATCTTCATTATTTACAGTAGAAGATTGTCATGGAGAACTGGTTGTTTGTTAAACATTCGCTAGAAACCGAGAGAATTTCACGGGTTTTTCGGAGGTGAAAATTTGGGTAACGCCTACCCGTTGGGATTCTATGATACGGAATATTATGGACTTCTGCGAGTTGAAAATATTTTGAGATTAAATAAATCGTGACAGAATCTACACGTCGCTGCAATCGGTGGGAGCTAGTTCGGAAACGCCCCTTTCCGTCAACTTAACGCATTTATACGCCCTGCAAGTTGAATTCCAGGGTTTTTTGATCGGAGTAAACGGAAAGTAGTGTTATATTCTTCTGCGAACTAGATTTTTTCTGCGAGTCAACCTTCAGTACTTTAGTACAATTTGTACTATCTAATGGTACGAGTACATTCTGGTTCTTTTCCATAAATTTCCCCCAACTACCCTTTTTCCTTTTTCCCTGTGAAAAATTTCAGAAAAAAATAGTCATTTTTTTCATTCTATTCAGGGTTTACCTTACCTCAAAAGTGAGGGCTACAGCCTTTCAAAAACTAGCTCATTATGGTGATCTTTTTAAGTCAGAGAACACACGTTTTTTGTTATTTGTGAGCAAGTTTTTGAGGAGTAAGCGATGGCTATAAGTTTTCGATTTGAGCAAAGGGCAATTTTCAATGTCAATTTGTCACTTCGACAATTACGAAGCAGATTTTCCTTTTAATCGAATTGTGACGAATCTGATTAGAAAGCAAAATAATAGACCGAACATAATTGAATAAAGCGGAATAATAATTATTCGCTGATCCTTAAAATCCGAAATAATCGGATAAAGTACTTCCCCTTCGGAAGGTTTAAATGACATTTTTTTCAAATAAATTACCTCGTTAGTCCATTTTAACGATGAATGCTCAGCTCATTAAAGTCTCATTTTTATAAGAAAAAGTAAACGGAGTGATGAAGAGGAATTGATATGATTGCATGTTTCTATTGGAGTAAAAAAAAACCAATCTTTTAGCAAATGTTAATAATAAATTTTAATTTTTCAAATAAATTCTTCAAGAGATACATTATAAATAAACTCATACAAATCTTAAACCAATATTCATTGACCAAGAATTGACTTATTGTGATTGTTGTGGAGAAGGAAGCAGATAGGATGTCGTTATCCTTTAACATTTAGTTTAATTGTTGTTCCTGTTGAAAATGTAAAAAAAAGTCTCTTGATTGATGATGAATTATTTTATTTGATGATAAAATATTTTTTAAAATATTTTTAGATTCTGTCAGTTTTTGTGATAAGAAAGAGTAATCGTTATGCAAATGGAAGAAGTGAGCATTGTTTCCAAGATTGGCGGAGTTGTGGGGTTGGTGGCTGTTGAGGGATGGAAGATAGAGAGGTTACGATTGTAAGATTGGACATAGGCTTGAGAAAGGGGCCACAGCTCGCCCCAAAAGCGCTTGCCAAATTGAACTAAATGTTAAAGGATAACAACGTCCTATCTGCTTCCTTCTCAACAACAGACACAATATGACTACAACAGGAGTACAGAACAACAAGAATTGACTTGAGAAATTGTGTTTCTTCCTTAATTTCTTCATCAAGATTCACTGAAATATGAAAAATTTTGCTCAAAGGTCATTGGATTCATAATTAAAGGTGATCAACCTACGTTAGTTATCAATTAAAAAGTTGACTTGAGTGAGTCTGTACGTTTGAGATAGTTTGCCTTTTCAATACGTTAACATTCTGAAATGATAACTCCATCGAAATTTCTCAGGCTCGCAGTCAAAACCCCTATTGTTTGTCGCATTACTCCGAACTTTTCGAGACTGTATTATTAACAAGGTAAACCGACGTGGTTTGTCTGAGAACGAAAAGTTCTCCGAACGAGAGAAAAAAAATTAACTCCTCCAGAAGGGGTTCAAAGAGATCAAATAAAAACCATTAGAAAGAAAAACGTACCGGAAAGCTCGGGAAGGAATTAACTTTGCAACCCTAAATAACACAGCGCCTCTCGGAATAAGGTAGATCCGTATAAGTTAAGACAACCCTCAACTACTCTTGAGTTCAAGACTCCCCTTTATAAGATCTCAATTAGATTCTCTCACCCACCTCTCGCAATTTCTTCATTAACTTCGTCGTTTTTTTTCCTAGTTGCTCCTCCAAGGTTTTTCTCAGTTCACCGTCTCACAATTAGAGACGCGAAAATTGTCAACTAGCAATTATGCAGCTGTAAAGGCGTTTCTGCGTGTTTTTCAAACCGTTTTTTTTGCAGGAGGGGGAAAAGAAACTATCTAGGTATTTTGATGAAGTGTGACTGTGATGTTGTCAGATTTGAAGTTTCTGAAGTTTCAATCTTACTCTCAAAAACTCCTTTGTGTATTGCGTTAATTGATGAAAGTAGGTAAGAAAGGCACCTGGCGTCATTTCAAAGCCATCGAGGTCCGCCCTCCCCTTCCCCTACTGTTCTGATTCATGATGCACAAGAAGAGGAAAAAACAAAATAAATTAATTATTATGATAATAAAGTGGAAGTGCATAGAGTCACTATAGATGTCTAAGAGATTAGAAATCACCTTTCGCTTCTCGACGTATTTTCACCTTGTCATGGTGAGAAGGCATAAGACAGTCCAACCCACCTAGTTTGATTGGCTGCCGAACCAAGAGAGATACATAATAAGCACCTCTGCATTTACCTTAAACATCTAGGTTAAACATATTTTTATGATATTATTACATAGTAATATAACATTGAAACAATTTATTTTGCTCTGGAATAAATTATTTCCAACTCTTTGCACATCTACTTTATTGTTATAATAATTCATTTATTTTGTATGTGGGCGCGGGAAACTGGAAGTTCCTTCCTCTTCCGCCAAGTCTGAGTGCAGCACCTACTTACTTCTCCGCGCACTTTCCATGGAGTTTTGTATAGCATCCATAAACAACAGACAAGGACAGATAGCGAGAGAGTTCAAGAGAGAAGTGATCATTATTACTACGGAAGTTGCGGACGTTGTGGTTACCGAAGTATTGTGTTTGATTGCTAAATTATTGAACTAATCTATTCGTTGAAGTCAGCATTTTGTTTGATTATGGAAGACCCAACATGTGTTTTCTCTTCTTGTGCATCGTAGGCCAGAACAATGGTGGAAGGGGAGGGCGGACCTCGATGACTATGGGATGGCTCCGAGTACCCCTGTGCGAGTACCTACTGATGAAATAGTGTACAATGTTCAGCGTGTACAATTGTGAGAATTTTCTCACCAGAAATCTATTTTGGAACACTCTAACACGATTCCTATAGTTTAAAGCCGCACTCACACTTGCGATGTGGATCCAAAGCCAAATATTTGTCGGCCGTAATTTCACATAATTAGTCACAAACATGTTTTTAGGCGTAGTTTCGGTTTTAGTTGGAATTTTTGTCTTAATAATACTATTATACTCGGGCCTCCAAGTCAAATATATTCGAATTATAAAATACAGAAGTGGTCAAATGTAGGTGTGACTCTGAAAGGGAATCAACGACTCTTAACGGTCATTTAATGCCAGTCGGTCGCCAACCCTTCTCCGAGATCTTACCGGAAAATTGGTACTTAGACAGAAGAAGAGGTAAGCTATAAATACCCTTATCAGGGTCTCACCAAGGCGTGCCATCTACAAAATCTAACAAGCGATTTCCTACACATCCTCAGCACCTCTCAAACTCAAACTTTGAACACATCATAAATCAATAATAATAAATAATAGCCAACAATCAATAAACATATACAAGCTGATTTGTACACAGACCAGAACTAAATTAATTTCCCAATTTGAAAATTCATTAACTTCAAAAGCTGTTTACTACACAGACCAGAACTAAACTCAATTTTCAATCAGTAAATTTATTAACTTCAAAAGCCGGTTTCTTCACAGACTAAAACCAAAATCATCAACTGATCCCTTTATAAAATTTACCACGTGAAAATTCAAACTAGGACAAAATTAACTTCTGTCAGATAGACAAAAAGTAAATTTCTCATTCAATACTATATTCCAAATTCGCCGTTAGCACAAATCATAACATAAATATACGATACAATTATTCGGAATCAGTGGCTAATTTCAGATTTCTATACATCGCCTTAAATCAAAAATTTTACGATAGTGAATCAAATTTTGTTTTTTTTATTTGGGACGCTGTTGTTTTTTGTACAAAAAACCATGAAAATTCAATGATATTCGAACAGGTACTATGACTAGACGTGTAGAGCAAGAATATTGACAAATCACAATTGTACAACATAACCAGTGCAAAAGTTGGTAACTATTTGTTAGCTAATTTCATTTAATATTAATCCTAACTCTGGAAATGCACCATCGTGTTGCAACCAATTTCCCTCAAGTGGTTAGAAACATGAAGAGCGATTTCTGACTCTCGCAAGAGTGGATAGTGGACGGCGCACACGGTCTTCCTATCCTTCAAGACCGCTCGGTCGTGCGGGTTTTGCATACCCCGTAAGTGATGGAGACACGGCTCACAAAAGAAGACCTCGACATAAGTGATATTAGGTATCGCTGCACTAAAAGCAAGCAAGTCTTGATTCCCCGTTCAGGCCAGCCGCTGCTACTGAAGCAATGATCCCCTAGTTAAATTAATAACCCAATTAATTATTTATAAGTAATGCAACGAGTTATAGTAGAATCAAACTTAATTTCAGTTATTCTACTAATATTACCTACCTAATTTAAAGGGGTCTAATTTAACATTTCTTATCGAAATTTAATAACCCAAGTTAAAGGTGTCATACGAGAGGTACCTTACCTGTTCATAGTTCTCATAGTGACCTAGTTTTGGTTGATTATGTAAACGAATTGGGGTTTTCTTTTTCTACTGAATTTACCAAGACAGCATTTTCAAGGATTAAACAAATTAAACCCTCCAAAATCAAAATTGCCGCTCGCACTTTACGTTTCAGACCTCCCTGAACAAGTTTGCCTCCGCGTCTGTCTTTATGTGAGTGCATGTCAGTCGGTTTATGTGTCCACAAATCCTAGTAACCACTTAACCCTGATTGGACCATGGTGTCACTAGTGTCACCGAAAACATTTTAGGAATTCCACAGCTGTCCCATGGTGTCACCAGATCAACTAGATTCAAATTGCAATTTAAAAATTGGTGGACAGAGATGAATTTTATAACCATGTTTTGAAAGTAATTAGAAGTAAAAAAATGGCGTTACGCATGACAGAAATCTTGACAGTATTTTTATCGATTTCTACGGCCTTATCTCTATTTTGAGACTTTCAATAGCCCACCAAAATTCTGTCGTTCATATGGTGACACCTTGGGACATTTGCGGAGTACCTAAAATGTTCTCGGTGACACTGGTGACACAATGGTCCATTTAGGGTTAACTGTTCGAACTTATCGCCCAATTATTGTGCAAGTTGGCGTGCAGACGATCTTATGAAAATCAACGCCCATGGTTCGAGGTAACCAGCGTGATGGTCTTTCGAATTTATTGGTAGCTTCGATGGTAACTACTGCATATGCGCTAACGTAAAACCATTTAAACTACCAAAACGTAACATTTTCTTCGTGAATTCGTCGGATAGCTGGCGAATAGATCGTCTCCTATCAAATGAAGTCTTATAATACTTGTTTATGCTCTTGTGAAATATTAGCATTTAAAATCAATCTAGAATGTTCAAAAATGGATTACAACGAAAAATTTTTCATTATTTCCCAAGCTATCAATTTCATTGCAGTCGAAATAGCTCTATTTTAGAAACCTTCAATTACAACACTTGACCCAGCAGAACTGCAGATTGATGGAGGGTTGAAAAAGATCCGCAGGTGCAGTTGGTTCTGGAATCCGAAGCATTCGTCGACTCCCCTCTCTCATGTCAATGTTTAAAATTGGATCGCCCTTCACGAAGGATTTTTATGAAGAGAACGAGTAGAAAACCAAATTCTCCGGTTTTATTTTATTTTTTCGATTTATTTTTTTTTTTTTTGTTTTTTTTTAGGAGGAAATCTAGCTCAATTTTCTCCCCACCGACGTTCAACTGCCGTTGAAGGAGAGCAACAAGAGAGAATACCCAATATACGAAAAATACTGAATGATTCATGAAAAAAAGAGGAAAAAGAAAACTCCTTCACCGCGGAACACTGACAAATAACGGGTGGCTCGCAACAACCATTCGCGAGAACAATATGTCGGTGTAACGTTTGGGCGGATATTCGCAATTCCGAAAATGATATCTTTTAGAGCTATTTTGAGGCGGTGAACGACGTGATATTCTCCTTTGTTCAGTGAGCGGTCTTCGAGAAATGGGATCGTACCAGAGCGAAATTTGTGGATGGAATAATTTTCAGGGAGGAACACCCCAAATTCATAGAATAAATATGAAAGAATCAGAAATGGTTGTAGCAAACTTAAAATCGTCTACAAAATGACGGGAAAACGTAATTGTTTGAATCCTCCGACCACCGTTTTTACGGGCATTATTTGGTTCGAAAAAATATTTGTTTTTATTAGTTCTGTCACGTGTGGGTTTTAAGATCCATTGGTGATGAGAATAGTAAATTTATCCAATGGAGTGATACAATTTATCTGGACAAGCTAAATTGGTGGACCCAAAAAGCGGATATTCAACTGAGACCCTATCTATAAAGATTGAGAAAATAGAAAGAACTTAGTTCGTTGAGTGTTGTCCAACTTTACCCCAGATCAATTGCATAAGGACGCCCAAGTCTTACTGTGGGACGTCCTAAAAAGAGATACAAAATGAATTAGAGCAGTTTTGAGTGGACATTTAAGAGCTCTCGGTCGGTCGACGTTCGTTTCTCGTTCCGGGTTAATATTTTCCTAAATTCTAGGGGCAAAAACCTTAAAAGTGATAGCTAAGTTTGCAATTTTTTAGGATTTTAGAAATTCATTAGTGCACGGCCATAGAGAATGGAAAAACTGAAAAATTTCCGCTGGAATTATCAAAATCGAACAATAATTGCCAGAAAAAATGGAAAATCCCGTTTATTCAGTTATGTTTTTCCATTTTTCTCTGGCAATTATTGTTCGGTTTTGATGAGTCCAGTGGTAATATTTATGTTTTTCAATTCCCCAGGGCCATGCACTATTAAATTTCCAAAGTCCTTGAAAATTTCAAATTTCAACTTTCAAAGTTTTGCCCCTAGAATTTGGGGAATACTAACCCCGAACGAGGAACGAACGGCGACCAACTGAGACCCCCTTAATTTCTTCAATCCTTGTGGACCCAAGAAGCTAAAATTTCACAGAGATACGACTTGAGAGTGCTGATTCTAAATAATAAACTGAGATTCGTCAATACCCCCAGAAATGGTCAACGTTGCGTAGATCAACATTCCAAGGCTTGGATACCCTAGAAAACATTCTGGGTTTCATTGGTTCGATGCCTTCTCATTTCCACCTGATGTACGAGGGCCTAAGATGGACCTGTAGTACGAAAATCGGCTGACTTCTAAAGGGAACGTCCGGATTGGTTCTGATTATTTCTCTCAGGGCTACTTATTGCCTCACCTCATAAAGTGGAGAGGAATCCACCGACTGCTCGACTCAAAAAATTATTGAAATATGTGATTCCGCCCTCGAGCAATCACCAAGCTGACTGGGTAATTCATGAAATACAATAATCTAGACTGTAATACTTCTACTTTGAATGTGATTGGGAGAATAGCAGACTGGCCTGGAGGCAAAACTCCCTTCAATTGTAACACACAGCCGCACCGGAAAGAGATCGGTTATTAGTCTGATCTGAAAGTGACTGAGTCGATAATCTGACTTGGAGAAGGTCAGATCAATGCTTGATTATTGCATCAGTTTGAGAGCCTGTCTGATACATACTTCATCGCTTCCTGAATAATGTGCTGTGATGCTGCGCTGATGCTTACAGATACTTTAGAAATGACAGACTTCACTACGAGCTGAAGATTGAATCTGTCGATGACGTCATTTGCAGCCAAGCCATGAATCACCTTTTGAGGCTCCAAGATCATGTCGATACCTTAAAGCACAAAGGTGCTATGTCCAAAAATGGAGTTTTGAAAAAACGCAGAAGAAATTATCACCAATGTACAATTCTTAAAATAATGGCTTATTACACTGAACTCTTTAATTTCCTCAATAAATTTTCAAGCTATTATTGTCAAGAAAACTCAATAATAGTTGTGTTAAATTTGAGTTTTTCTGAAATTAAAAAAAATGTGGAAGGTAGATGGACATAGCGCCTTTGTTCTTTAAGGTATCAATGTAAACGAGAATGTCGTCCAGCTTCTCAACACAGATCACCTGCTTAGAAGAATTAAGAGAACAAAGAGACTCGATCTAATCCACTTAGTGTGACCATCATGAAGTGCAAATTTCAAGACAATAAGAACTGAGCGAAGTATCTTCGTTTTCTTAACGTACACTATGTATCAGAAACATTTTGCTTATAAGTTGTAACTTAGTGCAATAAAACAAGTCCAAAAACAAGTTTGTCCAACAATAATAGCACCTGAGGACCAGTGCAACGCACGGGTAACCGGCTATTTCATCAGTCTTGATTGTGAAAATTCAACAACTTAATAAATAGGGTTGCATTAATGGGGAATTCGCCTCAATTTTAAATTCTGGAATGTCAAGTCAAATTCTATAATAGGGCCCTAGAATAACTTTTAACACCAGGAGTACCCGAGGAAAAAAATTGACTCTGTCAAAAAACACCGCGAAAATCGAAGAATATCGTTCACTCACACGAAACAAAAACGACGCGAAAAGTGACTGGATTCACATAATGAGCGCTCTGCGTAGAACATCAAATAGTACCGCAAATCGACAACAGGTAGTGTCCTAAACGCCCTTCTAAGTTCTAAGGGTGACAACAGGAAACGATCCAGTCAAAAGACCAATCAAATAATGTGATTCAAATAATTAAACTAACTTAATATAAAAAACTAAAAAAGAGAGGATGAAGACTAGTAATGCTCGATAAACTAATCAGTAGAATCGGATTCTAAAAACGCTGCAAATTATTACACAATGGTTTATTATTTTTTATTTTTCTATATAGATCACTCGTCTGCAAAGCCACCAACCATCCAACATGAAGAAAAATATCGATCGCATTTCGGTCTGCTTTAATTTGAACGGAGATTAGGCCTCTTTTGCGATTCACACTCGTGTTTTTGATTTATCGCACGTCTAAACTTTAAATTCTCGTAGTGAGCGAACGATTTGTCCTACAGAGCTCCGAGTGGTCTCAAAAAATTCTAAAAATTCTATACAATCTTAAATTGAAGGAAAAACAATACCTTTATATCGAAATTTTTGAGTTAGGGCGTTTTGAAGATTTCAAAATTGATTTTGGAACCCTTAGAAGTGACATACATCAACCAAAATCTTCGGGGCACAACTAGACCCCGAATGGAGCCTACATACCAAATTTCATCAAAATCGGTCAATGCTAAGTGGCAAAAGTGCCGCGTACGGCGGACGGACGGCCAAATTTCGGTTTATTATTTTCAATAATGAACCTTTGGAATCGACCAAGAAAATTTTTTTTTCAACACCCCCTCAAAATTTGATGGTTTTCGTTTCAAGGTACGTAGAATCCAAAAATCGAATGAAAATTTGGCCGTCCGTCCGCCGTCCGCCGTACGCGGCACTTTTGCCACTTAGCATTGACCGATTTTGATGAAATTTGGTATGTAGGCTCCAATCGGGGTCTAGTTGTGCCCCGAAGATTTTGGTTGATGTAGGTCACTTCTAAGGGTTCCAAAATCAATTTTGAAATTTTGAAAACGCCCTAACTCAAGAAATTTAGGTATAATGGTATTGTTTTTCCTTCAATTTAAGATTCTATAGAATATTTGCAATTTGTTGAGACCACGCGGAGCTCTGTAGGAAAAACCGTTCGCTCACTACGAGAATTTAAAGTTTGGACGTACGATAAATCAAAACACGAGTGTGAATCGCAAAAGAGGCCTAATCTCCGTTCAAATTAAAGCTGACCGAAATGCGATCTATGTTTTTCTTCATGTTGGATGGTTGGTGGCTTTGCAGACGAGTGATCGACATAGAAAAATAAAAAATAATAAACCATTGTGTGATAATTTGCAGCGTTTTATTCGATTTTTGGATTCTACGTACCTTGAAACGTAAACCATCAAATTTTGAGGGGGTGTTAAAAATTGTTATTTCTTGGTCGATTCCAAAGGTTCATTATTGAAAATAATTAACCAAAAGAGTGAGTAAAATTGCTTCTTTAGGCCTCTTGCACGTCCAGGTTGTTTCTCTTCCTCCAGTCGCGCGCTTCTGTGATCGATCACGTAAGCTACAGTTTTATTTGCATTTCCAGAAGTAGCACAGCTCAGAGGGGCACAGCTCCTTCTATGAAGTCAGATTGGTCGGAAAATCCGTTACGTTGCAACCCCATGCTACCATGAACAGGTTGCTACTTCTTTTAAAATTTCCATCTTCCATTAATTCTCTAAATTTTTCGGCTGCTTTTTCGAGCAGCACACTATGGTTTTCTTCCATATCAGTGAACCTTCTTTCGACCAAAAAAATTAATAATAATGAAAAAATGTGAGGCGAATTCCCCATTATTCAGGAGTTCAAAGACACGAAGCTTCGAACAGTAGCAGTGGATTTCATTGGTTCCACTATCGTCGCGTTCTCATCTCACTCTCCCCAGAGAGAAGAACATCACGAGATAATCAATTGGAGGCAAACTCTCGTAAGAAGCCCTCAGAACGGATATTAGAATGCTAATTGAAGCATGCATTAAGACGTAGCCTTCCTCCCTGAGAACCATTTGCAATTCGGATTAGCATGTTGTGATTGGAACGTAACTGAATTTTGTAGCGATATTCCCGAGTTTCAAACGAGGGTTTTGCCGTCTGAGCTCGGCTTGGAATCGGGAGGTCCTCCGAGCAATATTAGTACGATGAAAATCAGGTATTTAACCCTTAATGGACGTGCCGCCATCTTGAAAGTGCGAAGATCTTGAGAGATGTGCTCCGGGGACTCCCTCCACCTCTTCTCACTCGTGTTTCTGATTTATCGAAAGTCCGACCCTTGAAATCTTGTAGGGACCGAACGGTTTGTCCTACAGGGCTTCGCTTGGTCTCCAAAAATTCTAAAAATTCAATACTATCTTAAATCGATGGAAAAACAATACCTTTATACCGAAATGTTTTGAGATAGGGCGTTTTTAAACTTGCAATCCTTATTTTCCAACCCTTAGAAGGGTCAACCAAAAGCTTCGGGGCACGAACACTTTTCCGCATTCAAGCACAACTTTTTCGCTTAAATTCGACTGTAAAATATTTTTTGTAAACGAAATCCGATTGGCTAATTTTCGGTAGATACATTTCAATTTCAACATTTCAATTTATCCTTATATTTGGGAGTACATCTTTTAAGCTGACCCGAACGTCAAATAAATAAAATTTTAACAGGACAATTCAGTAAAACTAAATTCCAATGCCTAGTTTTGGGTAGATACAATCCAAAATTTAAAATATATTTAATATATTCATATGTTTGGGAGGGTATTTTCTTGATCAGACGCGAAAATTGAAATATCAGTACATATTAAGAAGGTACATGCGATTTCTCTTCCATCTTCAAGAGGAAAACTCTCGTAAACGGAATACGAATTGCTAATTTTGAGTACGTACTTGCAGCCAAAATTTGATTTGAATTTGAAAATCAGATCCAAATTTCAAATGAACTGGTACGTACATAGATGCTGTTTTTTTTTTTTTTTTCATTTTCAAGAGGACATATTGTATAGTAGTCCAATAGCAAAATTTACCTACATGAATAAAAAGGTACCTACATGATGAATTTCTTGATTTTTTCTATTTTCCAAAGGGCACTAATGATGTCCTATGTGTGATTCTGTGTTGGTAGAGACCAATTTTCGACGGATCGAAGCAGGAGGTTCTCTATTCAATGCATAGATCGACGATTTTTTTAAAAAATTATTTTCTTCTTATTGTGAAGAGAACATCCTTTTTATCAAATTTGAATTCCTCATTTCAGTTTGTTGTTGCATGCCAAATTATGTTTCCATTTTGTTTTTTAATGTAAACGTTGAATGTTGAGTTGGTGTGTACATTTTTTTTCTGTTTTGTTTTCCATCTCCTAGAGGACATTGCAAGATCAAACATCAATATTTAACAAAAAAGTAGAACTGGAATAGGTACAGATTGTTGGATTAATGAGGTATACAGCATGTCCAAGTTAAATTCAACCTTTTCCAAGTCAAATTCAACTTTTCCAACTAAAACTCAACTTTTTTCAAGTGAAATTAAACTTTTTCCAAGTGAAATTCGACCTTTTCCAATTCAAATCCAACCTTTTCCAACTCAAATTCAACCTTTTCCAAGTCAAATTTAACCTTTTCCAAGTGAAATCCAACCTTTTCCAAGTCAAATTCAAATGTTTCCCAACTCAAATTCAACTTTTTTCAAGTAAAATTCAACTTTTTCCAAAAGAAATTCAACCATTTCCAACTCAGATTCAACCTTTTCCAACTCAAATTCAACCTTTTCCAACTCAAATTCAACCTTTTTCCAAGTCAAATCCAACCTTATCTAAGTCAAATTTAACCTTTTACAAGTAAAATTTAACCTTTTCCCAGTAAAATTCAACTTCTTCCAAGTGAAATTCAACCTTTTCCAACTCAAATTCAACTTTTTCCAAGTGAAATTCAACCTTTTCCAATTCAAATCTAAGTTTTTCCAAGTGAAATTCAACTTTTTCCAAGTGAAATTCCACCTTTTCCAACTCAAATCAACCTTTTTCAAATTAAATTCAACCTTTTCCAACTCAAATTTAACTTTTTCCAATTGAAATTCAACCTTTTCCAATTCAAATCCAAGTTTTTCCAAGTGAAATTCAACTTTTTCTAAGTGAAATTCCACCTTTTCCAACTCAAATCAACCTTTTCCAAGTTAAATTTAACCTTTTCCAACTCAAATTCAACCTTTTCCATGTCAAATTTAACCTTTTCCAACTCAAATTCAACCTTTTCCAAGTCAAATTTAACCTTTTCCAACTCAAATTCAACCTTTTCCATGTCAAATTTAACATTCTCTATGTCAAATCCAACCTTTTTGAAGTCAAAGTCTACCTTGTCCAACTCAAATTCAACCTTTTCCAAGTCAAATTCAATCTTTTCCGAGTCAAATTCAACCTTTTCCAAGTCAAATTCGACCTTTTCCAACTGAAATTTAACCTTTTCTATGTCAAATCCAACTTTTTCCAAGTCAAAATCTACCTTGTTCAACTCATATCCAACCTTTTCCAACTCAAATTCAACCCTTTGAAAAACAAATTCAACCTTTTCAAAGTCAAATTTAACCTTCTCCCAGAAGCAAGTTTTTTTTAAATTTCAATTTACTGATTCAAATTTTCAAACTTTAGGAACAATTGGCGAAAGTGTCTTTTGAAAATTTGAATCAATAGGTAGTATAAATTTTAAAAAACTGCTTCTAGGAAAAGGTTGAATTTGACTTGGAAATGGTTGAATTTGACTTGTAAAAGGTTGAATATGACTTGGAAAAGGTTGGATTTGACTTAAAAAAGGTGGAATTTGACTCGGAAAAGGTTGAATTTGACTTGGAGAAGGATGAATTTGACTTGTAAAAGGTTGACTTTGACTTGGAGAAGGATGAATTTGACTCGTAAAAGGTTGAATATGACTTGGAAAAGGTTGGATTTGACTTAGAAAAGGTGGAATTTGACTCGGAAAAGGTTGAATTTGACTTGAAGAAGGATGAATTTGACTTGGAAAAGGTTGAATTTGACTTGGAGAAGGATGAATTTGACTTGTAAAAGGTTGAATCTGACTTGAACAAGGTTGAATCTGACTTGAACAAGGTTGAATTTGACTTGAAAATGCTATACAATTTTTTCGACAATTTGGGGGTAAAAATGAGTTGTTTTGAAAAATATTAAAATGAGTGGAATTTGCGAAAAAATGTAAATATTCGGAAATTACCGTCGAATTTATTTAAAATGGAGTGAAGTACTTACGTGATGAGAAGAGGCCTAGAGAGAGGAGGAGGCCTAGACGAGGCCCACTCAGATCGATAGGGTGCATGTGCAAGGGGGTGAAAAAAAGGGGCTGCGAAAAAAAGGACGAAAAAAATCCAAGTTTTTTTTCGCGAGGACTCCGGAAACAACCCTTCGAGGGAAACGCGCGCGGCGGGAAACGCGCGCAAAAACTACGCGCGAAGAGGGAGAAGAGAAAGCGCGCGGCGCGGAGTGTCGGTTTCTTCCGACGGGCGTTCGCAAGGGGGTGATCTCCTAGGGGGTTGAAAGACGGTTTAGCGGCGGTGGGGCGGAGGAGGGGGAAGGAGGTGAGAACTTCGTTTCCTCGGAGCGGACAAGTCAGCTCCGGGATGCTGTGCCGGACTGCGGATGTGCTCCTATGCGGGATCTCCCTTGCGACCCCCCCTCCGGAGGCGACTCGCGCGCATGTGCCCGCACTCCCCCCCTTTTTCACCCCTAAAATTCACCCCCTTTTATTTCAACCCCTCTTGATGATTCTTCTGTTGATTTTTATGCTTAAATCCTCTTTTCATTCCTTATGTTTCCTTAATGACCAGGAAGGTCATTAAGGTCATTTCCCGCCATTATTGCACCTTTTTAAAAGGCTGATGACACCACCGACTAGAATATCATAGTTGCTCTATCATTTATGCAAGAAAATTCATCGAATAAGACCAAAATATCTCGAATTTGTCTGAATTGAGATCGTGGTGATACTAAATCATTAACACTAGATTGCAGTAAACACTCATAGCAGAGGAGGAGGGGGTGAAAGAGAAAAATATATGGAGAAATGGATCAAACGAAAATGTGGGAGAAGAAATGCGAAGAGGGAAAAAAGGAGGCGGAGGAGAGATCAGAAAACGAAATGACAGAAATGGAATAGATGAGGATTAGGAGAAAACAGAAGAATAGAGCAGGAGGTGGAGGCGAATCAAGACAAGGATTTGGAGGATGCAGAATAAAAGAAGCAGAGCAGAGCAGAGTGAGAAAGAAAAGAGAAGAGTAAGTGATGAAGGGGGAGGAAGGAAAGCAGAGTAGAAGCTGGAAGGTTGAGCAGGTGTGAGTAGAAGCACAAAACTGAGGATTGGGGTTGAAAGGGGAATGCGAAAATGGAATAGAAAAGAAGATCAGAGGTTTAGCAGGACTAGAAAGGTAGAACGAGGAGAGGGGTGAAAGAGCATAAGAATCAGATTGTTCGGAATACAACGCAAAATATGGAGAGAAGATCGATTCAGATTGTTAGGAACATATCCATAAATGTGGTGGAGAAACTGGTTGTTTGGAAAAGATATTAAGAAAAGCGAGATATTAAGGTAAACTGATCTACATCGTTAGGAACAAATCCGGAAGCCAAATAAGAAGGAGGTGGAGAAATTTTGAAATTAAATGAAGACGAGAAACGCAATGGATGAGGATTGGGGGAATAGAAAAGAATAGGGCAGGAAGTGGAGGCGAATCAAGACAAGGATTGGGAGGATGCAGAATAAAAGAAGCAGAGCAGAGCAGAGTGAGAAAGAGAAGAGCAGAGTAAGAGGCGAAGGGGGAGGAAGGAAAGCAAAGTAAAAGCTGGAAGGTTGAGCAGATGTGAGTAGAAGCACACAACTGAGGATTGGGGTTGAAAAAGGAATTCGAAAAAGGGAAAGAAAATAAGATTGGTTTAGCGTGTCACGAAGGGTGGAACGGGGGGCGAAAACATATAAGAATCAGATTGTTGGGAACAGATTTAGAGATATGCAGGGTGAACTGATCCAGGATGTTTGAAACAGATCCAATGATATTCAGGGGAAACTGATTCAGATTGTATGGAACAGATCCAAGAATATGAAGGATCCAGATTGTTAGGAACAGATCTAAAAATATACAGGGTAAACTGATCCAGATTGTATGAAACGGATCCAAAAATATGGGGGTACATAGACGAGTATATTTCAAAAGGTCAATAGGCCAGTATATTCTATGAGGTAAATAGAGTAGTGTATTTCATGAGGTCGAAACTCTAGTACCTATATTTTATGAGGTCAATACACTAGTATCTTTATTTTATAGGGTGAATAGACCAGTACATTTTATAACGTCAATAGACTAGTGTATTTCATGAGGTCGATACATCAGTATAATTCATAAGGTCAATACATTACTATTCACATTTTATAAGGTAAATAGACCAGTATATTGTATGAGGTCAATAGAGTAGTGTATTTCATGAGGTCAAAACTCTAATACCTATATTTTATGAGGTCAATACACTAGTACCTCTATTTTATAGGGTAAATAGACCAGTACATTTTATAAGGTCAATAGACTAGTGTATTTCATGAGGTCGATACATCAGTATAATTTATAAGGTCAATACATTACTATTCATATTTTATAAGGTCAACAGACCATTATATTGTATGAGGTCAATAGACTATTTCAATAGACTATTTCATGAGGTCAAAACTAGTAGGTACCCAAATTTTATAAGGTCAATAGACCAGTATATTACATAAGGTCAATACACTAGTACCTCTATTTTATATGGTAAATAGACAAGTATATTACATAAGGTCAATACACTAGTACCTATATTTTATAAGGTCAAAAGACTAGTAGGTATTTTATAAGATCAATAGACTAGTGTATTTCATGAGGTCAATACACTATTACTTATAATTTGTAAGGTAAGTGGACCAGTAAATTCAATAAGGTCAATAGACTAGTGTATTTCATGAGGTCAATACATCAGTATATTTTATAAGGTCAATACACTAGTTACTATATTTTATGAGGTCAACAGACAAACGTATATTTATTGAGGACAAGAGACTAGTGTATTTCATGAGGTCAATACACTATGAAGGCGTCGTTGTACTCGGTGAATACTTTCTTCAGGAGATTCGCTTTCCTCCGGAGCTGATGGTGGCGAGCCATGTACTTGAGGCGAGCGATCCAGTTGCTGACTTCAGGCGTGAAGGGGTATTCACCAGGAACCACACTAATCACAATAACAATTACCTGCATTTCGAAAACAATACATTGTAGTGTCAATATCAACAATTAGTCTCTATTTAGGGCTTACCCTGATTTTGCAACACTTGACGAGACAACTACGACTTCCAAAGGGTACAGCATATCGTTGACGAAGTGCTGAAACAATATCGATTGAACCAAATTGGAGGAACATGGTTTTGGAAAACAATTATTGAAACCGGTTATGTAATTATGGAGAAAAAAATTATTGAAACCGGTACTATTTATTTATGCAGTCAGGACGTTACAAGCAAGATGGCCGTGTGACATCCATGAAGAGGAAAGTCAGCTTTTCTTATCTTGATTCGGTCACGTTACACTCAATATGTGAGTCACAGACATTATTACTGTGTGGGAAACAAAAAATATAGAGAAAGGCATTTGGGTAATTTGCTAGAGCAATAACTGGATACCCAGCAGGATATCATAGTTAAACTTGTCCTTAGCTTCTGAAGAATAAAACATTTTCCAAATTCGACCCACTGACCACCTGCCGACTATCCTGGGATTTTATTGCATGGATTCTTGATTCCAGCCAATCACCTGACCATCCTGGGCTTCTGAAGAGTAAAATGCCCTCTAGACCCCAGCTAACCCCACTACCATAAGCTCCTACGTATTAAACTATCTTCTAGATTCCAACCAATAATCTGACTATCTTGGGCTTCCAGATTTCAGCCAATGACCCCACTATCCTGGTTTTCTGATGTAGAAAATACTTTGTAAACTCCAATCTACCCAACTTTCATATCCTTCTAAGTTATAAAATACCTTCTAGACTCCACTCATCCTGACTATCACAGGCTTCTATGTGACAAACTATATCCAGATTCCATCCAATATCCCCACTATCCTGGGCTTTTATTGAATAAACTATCTCCAACTTCAAACTCTTTCTCAAACAAATAACTCTTTACGTCCAACATCCTGAATGATGGACATCGAAACTCATATAAACTGATTTACAAGGGTCGCTCTTGGGGGAGTTCGAGAAGAGATAAAGAATACATACATAACATGTGTTATAATCAACAGGCTGGAGAATATGATACAACGGTCATCAAATGGTTTGCTTATTCGAAATTAAGGACACTCAGAAACTTAGTGAGTAAAAGGAGAAACCAGTGAAGAAAGAGGAGTGTTGTGAATCAAACAGCATCCACAAGTTATATTTGAGGTAAAAAGGTACTGTAGCTAGGTATCGACGAAGAAAATACTCTTCATGAATAGAAATTCAAACCAGGGGACGTCCCATTGGATAAGCAATGGGTCAATACCAGTCAGTAAACGTAAAAAACTGTTTCACTCGATGTAATTTATTAAGCATTGTACGCAAGAAATCGGTATTTTTGGCAAGAACTTTTGAAGTTTTGAAGTTCACATTTTGAAGTTCAAAGTTTTAAATTTGGGAGAAAACATTTTAGGCAAGAAATGGTTTCACTTATCCACCATAACATTTCTAGCGGCATGGGAGCCTCGAATTTGAAGAGCATTTCAAAATCCATGATCTACGATACCCAACATGCGAATTCGAGTTCCATTCCTCCCCCTCCTCCCACCACCGCCAATGGTTTTGGTGTCATCTATAGTTTTGGTAGGCAGTCCGTCGAAGATCACATCCGCATCCAATGTGAAAAACACTACAACAGGAGCAGCTAGAACGCGGCCCGCAGGTGTTGCATGCGCTTCCTAGCGACACTACGGCGAATCTCTCAATTATCTAATTAATGCTCTCAGATGACTAGACGTGTGTCATACCGGAGCTAGTTCTCCATGGCCCCACGAGGAGCGCAGGATAATTGGGATGACCGATGTTACCGATAATTGGAGCAAAGATAACACAAGATTACGAAATTTAGGGGTGGTCTGGCTGCCTCGTTCTTTCACCACTTTTCTTATGGTATTTGGTGCGCTGAATCCAAATCTGACGTCAGTTTTTTTGTTTACGTCGGATTTTCAAGATATAGCCATTTTTACGATTTTTATAGTTCTCACTTTTCTTCATTTTTTAGTGAGCACTCATCTTGCTCAAATCTCCTCAAAAAGTACTTAAACTTATAGGAAATTTCATGTGAAATCCGAAAATGTACTTAGTTTTTAAGTAAAGATGTGGTAAACCCCCTATTTTCCACAAAACGTATCAAAAAACACCGGTTCCCAACGTTTTTTCTTCGGGGTTTCCCTTACATTTTGCCACTTGAAAAAAAAATCAAGGCTAAAAAAAATTTGCTCGAGCTTTTACTTTGTAGGGGGACACCTCAGAGGAGAATGAGACCAATCGCAGCCTCCTGAACCCATTAATATCGAAGGAAGGAGCTTTTTCATGGCACTGAGATGAAAATTCACAAAAACCGTTAATTAATTTTTCGAGATAAGTATGTGCGTTCCTAAATCTGTTTTCCTCAAATGGATTTTCCTTTCTTCTACATTTTTTATACTTGTCACCTATTAAGAGTAGGATCGAAAATAGGTACTCAAAGGGGGAGTAAATCATATTTGGGAAACTCTTGTTTTGTTAAGTGATTTTAATTGTTTTACAAACGATACACAATAAACTGCAGAAAAGTTAACGGTGTAAATCTGTTTCATAAAGGCTCAGATGAATCAATAGTTGGTACAATGTTTGGTTATTCCTCCACCTCAGAGTTTTCATCGCTGGCATCTACGTAGAGAAAACTTCGCCGCCTGAGGAAAATCTCTTTTTAAGGTCCAACAATAGTCCGCCATCATGTGAAGGTCCAATACCCTTTGTACCGTTCTTCAATGGTTTTCATATCTTGGTGGAACCTCTGAGTTGGAGGATTAACCAAACATTGTACCAACTTTTGATTCATCTGAGCCTTCATGAAACAGATTTACACCGTTAGGTAACTTTTCATCTCAGTGCCATGAAAAAGCTCTTTCCTTCAATATTAATGGGTTTAGGAGGCTGCGATTGGTCTCATTCTCTTCTGGGGTGTCCCCCCTACAAAGTGAAAGCCCGAGAAAATTTTTTTTAACCTTAATTTGTTTATCAAGTGGCAAAATGTAAGGGAAACCCCGAAGAAAAAGCGTTGAGAACCGGTGTTTTTTGATACGTTTTGTGAAAAATAGGGGATTTAACACATCTTTACTCAAAAAGTAAGTACATATTCGGATTCTACATGAAATTTCCCATAAGTTTGAGTACTTTTTGAGGAGATTTGAGCGAGATGAGTGCTCACTAAAAATGAAGAAAAGTGAGAACTAGAAAAATCGTAAAATTACCTAGCTATATCTTGAAAATCCGACGTAAACAAAAAAAAAAAACTGATGTCAGATTCTGTTAGTGCCAATTCCACAATTAGCTTTTATTGCTCTTCCTAGATCTCATGTACCTACTTGTCTTTTCATCCCCCACCCAATTGTGTGCCTCACTCTCTCTCATGTTCTTGTCGTCCTCAGTTCTATCGCGCTTTACTTTGAATAAAATCCTTTTTGTGAACCAGTGTTTCATTTCAATAATAAACAGGTTGTGGGCTCAGATTTAGAAGTGACGTGTACTAATTGCGAAATTCGGAATTTTTGCGGCGGAAATAGGTATTCAGTGGAAATTAGCTGCAACACCACGCTGTCTACCACCACGAATCAAGCAAAATGGCCACTCCTTCCAACGTACCGGTCACTCGATTTAACGGCACAGGCTTTCGCACCTGGAAGATGCGTATCACAAGCGTCCTAGAAGACCTTGAAGTTGAAGAAGCGCTCTCAGTTAAATCAGAGGAAATGGACGAAAACGAGTATCGCAAAAAGGACAGAAAAGCTCGCAACGTTCTCACGCAATGGCTTGGAGACGGAATTCTGCACATGATCGAGGAAGAAAGAGCAACAGCTAAACAGATGATGGAAGCACTAAACAGAATTTACGATCGTACGGGTCTGTCAACTCAAATCGTCTTGAGGAATAGAATATCAGAACTCCGATATCGGAAAGGCTCGCTGACATCACACTTGGAGGCCTACGACACTCTAGTGAACGATTATCGCGCAGCTGGCGGAACTATGTCACCATCGGAAGTAGTCTCAACACTTCTCGCATCTTTGCCATCGTCTTACGGAGCCGTGGTCTCTGGAATAAATCTACTCTACAACATAGATACTCCAAAAGTCACTTACGAATTCGTAAAAGGACAGCTATTGGAGGAAGAAGGAAGATTGATAAATCAAGGAAGATCAGACTACACCGCACCTGAATCGAGTTTTTATTTCCGTGGAAATGGACGAGGTCGTTATCGAGGTAATCGAAGACCGTTCCAAAATAACAATTCCAGCCGTGATTTCAAGTGCCACGCTTGCGGCGAAGTCGGACATTATTGTAATCAGTGCGAAAGTAGAAAAGGTGACAGAAAGTATTTTTCGGGCCATTCATCCGCGAATTCTAGTCAACCGTCGGCGCCATCTTCCCGAAATCGCGATTCGCGCAACCAAAGTTGGCGGGGGAAGTCAGCACAAGGAAAAGTGAATCTTGCAACACGCGATCGTGAAGAACATAGTGAAGAAGACGAAGAAATAGAAGTTGCCTTCTTCTCGTTCAGTAATGAAAATGGAAGTTCGAAAAGGGAAGAAGATGAAGGTGGAAGAAGTTCATTGTTTACAAACAAAAATTTACACGATCGATCGCAAAATTCGGAAGAAATAGAATTTTATGTTGACTCCGGATCAACCTGCCACGTTATAAATTCGGAAACTAGTCGTTTTCTGGGAAACGGTGAAGACATAAGTGTTAAAATCGATGTAGCAAAGAAAGGTCAACAAATAACTGCCACACGTCGAGGAACATTGGATATGGTGAGCGGACCTACACCAATACATATGAAGGATGTCCTTGTCTGCAGTGAACTCGAACATAATCTCTTGTCCGTCTATAAATTACAAGACAACAACCTCAAAGTTATCTTTGAAGACAGAATCGTCAAAATCCTCAACCCTCAAGGAAGTGTAATCGCGACAGGAACCCGCAGAAACAATTTATATGTTGTCAAGTTGAAACCTCTGCAGTACAAATCAATGGTTGCTACTACAGATCGAGATCTCATCCATCGACGTATGGGTCACTCGTCTAGGTTCGTGCCCAAAAATCTGTGCGGTATATGCCTTCGTGGTAAACAAAAACGTTTGCCGTTTTTCACAACGGATCCTGCAAAGAAGCCTAAACGTCCGCTGGAGGTAATTAGCTCGGATATTGGTGGTCCAATATCACCGGCTACGATAAACGGTGAGCGATATTACGTCATTTTCGTCGACCACTATACTCATTTCACTCATCTATATCTCCTGAAACACAAGTCTGAAGTATTCGATGCTTTTGTGAAATATGAAGCTATGGTCACCAACCTCCTGTCATCGAAAATCGTCAAATTTCGCGCCGATAATGGAAAGGAATACACTTCGGAACGATTTAAAAAGGTCTGCGAATCCAAAGGAATTCAATTGCAATACAATATGCCGCGAACCCCCGAGCAGAATGGAGTCTGTGAAAGATACAACCAAACTCTATTGAATATGGGTCGCTGTATGTTGGCAGGATCAAGTCTCGAAAAATCATATTGGGGTTTTGCACTTCAAGCAGCCACGTATGTGTTGAATCGCCTAGCTACATCCACACTACCATCAGGAAGTACACCAGCCGACTTATGGTACCAACGGAAGGTCGATATATCCAACATCCGAACCTTTGGATGTAAGGTATACGTACACATCCCAAAGGAAGACAGGAAAGGGAAACTTGATGACAGAAGTAAACCAGTATTTTTCTTGGGATACACGCCAAATGGATGGAGATTCTACTGTCCACGATCACGTCGTGTTATATCTTCAAGAAATGCAGTATTTGACGAAACACCTCAAGCAGCTGATATGCAATTGATAGAACCGTTTCGTAAATCCGAACTCGAGGAAGAAGTTGACACAGAATCTACTTTTTCAAAAGAGCATACTTCTGATGAAAACTCAAGTAGTACGTCAACAGAAGAATATTCACCAGGCGAAAACTCCATTGAAGATGACTCAAATGACGAGGATACTGATTGGGATTCGGCAGAGACTTCTATTGATCAACCACCAGGGAATGATCAGAACAACACACAAGAAGAAATGAACTGCCCTAAGCCAACAACGTCAACTCGTCCACAGCGTATAAGAAAACCACCCAGTCACCTTCAAGACTACCAGGTAGAACCGTTTGGAGAAATTGACTACCTCGCTGCATTATCCTGTGAAATTCCACCTGCAGGAGTTCCAAAAACCTTTGAGGAAGCCTACACATCGCCTGAATGGAGGAAAGCAGTCGAGACAGAGATGGAAAACATGGTCAGAAACAAAACATGGGAAATAACTGAACTACCCCATGGTGAAACCGCCATCGATTCTAAATGGGTTTTTCGACAGAAGATCTCGAACGGAAAAGAAGTGAAGAAAGCAAGATTAGTAGCCCGAGGATTTCTTCAGAAAACTTCCCTCGACGATGAAGTCTACTCGCCTGTAGCACGTATGATTACTCTCAGAATACTTTTTTCAATTGCCGTAGAAAGAGATTATAAGATAAATCTAATAGATTTCGATTCAGCTTTTTTAAATTCTTATCTAAAGAAACCAGTATTTATGAAATTGCCTAAAGGAATGTCAACTGCTGAAAATCAAAATAAAGTCTGCAAATTAGTTAAAGCCATCTATGGATTGAGAGCAAGCCCGAAAGCTTGGAACGATTGTTTAAATTCCGAACTGCAAAAATTGAAATTTAATCGAAGCAAAGTTGATCCTTGCCTATATTTTAGGGAAAATTGTTATATTCTACTGTGGATAGATGACGTATTACTAATGTCACCAGATGAAAACGAACTCAACGAAGTCAAACGCCACTTAGGTTCAAAATTCAAGGTTAAAGATCTGTCAAATGAAAGTAAATTCAAATTTCTTGGCCTGGAAATTTCAAGATCTCAAAATTCATTATTTATCAAGCAAACGGAATTAATTGATAAAATTATAAATCAATTTAACATGAAGGATTGTAAACCATCAGAAATCCCTTATCAGCCTAAAACATATTTAAAATATTTAAATTCAAAAACCAATTCTCAAAACACAAATTTCAAGGCCCCATATAAAGAACTCGTGGGAAGCCTAATGTATCTGATGATGGGATCAAGACCTGAATTAAGTTTTTCCATAACTTATTTCAGCCAATTCCAAAACGCTTACGAAAAAGAACATTGGAACTATCTTAAAAATGTAATTCGTTACCTCAAATCTACCAGAAACTATTGTGAGTCTCCACTCACTGGGGAACCTTTCCAGTGAAGAGACTGGGTTAATTCGTTAACTCCCTTCCGATCCGAATTTGTCATAGCCACCCGCGGCGATGATTGTCAGATTCGGATCCGTGGTCAGCTCGGAAGGTGACGTCACCCCCCCCCTCAACATGAAGACGCCGTCTCCAGCCAGAGCGTCCCTCCCTCGGCGGGGGGAGCCAATCAGAAGTCTCCACCTGGCAGGCGCTCGTCCGTCGAGGGAGCGGAGGGGGACCATCCAGAACAAAACCAACGAGCAGCCCCCTCCACAGGCAGACCCCCTTAGATATTCAGTAAGAGTCACCGTGAGCCCTGCTGCCCGTGAACTTGAGCCTGCTAGAGTCAAACCGCCCCCTAAATACTTTCATAACGCTTTTTCGTAAGATCCCTGACCATCGAAATTGCCGTCTCGCGCCGAATTGATCTGGAGGAAGAACCCTTGGATTCCCTGGACGTCCGTCGCCACAACCACCACAACCGCCACATCACACCTGGAAGGATACCTCAGGGCCCTGACACGTGTGAGTGAAAACTATAACTTACCTTCTAACCATTGGCCAATGCAGTTAGGACAGTGCGTAGAAGTAATTCTGAAACAATTGGACAAAAGTCGTAATATTGAAAGTTGTAACTTAATGCTAAATTCGTACCTGCAACACAAAGTTAACCTATACTTACCATACTCACCTTTGTTGAAAACCTGGAACGTTGAACTGATATACTCTGGAAACCTGAAACACAAAGTCAAATTGGAGTTATTAATTTGTACATTTGAAATATTATCTGAAAATCTATCCTATTGAACATTGAATCTTGTGCCATACTTACTTGTGTTGTTGCGCCCGTCAGGCTTCTTTTCGACACACCCTTCGGTGTGCCTAGTCAGAAAACCATTTGCATATTTAATAAACTTACCTTTTATTGTTGTAAATCTGCATTTGAATATCTTTTCTCATTTTACCTGGTTCCTCAGTGTGAAAAACCGGAGCTTGGTGACGCGTCACACTCCGCCATCTTTTCCGAGGCGTCCCTCAGACGCCTTCGTAGGCCCCTTCGGCAGCGTCGCATTTGGCGGACGCCATTTTCTCAGTAGGACGCCTTTAAGGCTAACATTTCAGATTGCATCATCCCGAGGAATCCGACTGGCCGCTTCACCGCCTCGTCACAGGTAAATACCACACGCTACCCTTGTAAAATTAACTATTGTTTCGATATTTGTTTGTCTTCCCCTTCCCACCTGAGCTCGCCACGTTGGGTTTTGTGTCATTCGGTGAACTTGGGATCGGCACGTGGCGTCACAACCTCGTGCTGCTACCAACTACGCCGCGGAACGAAACCTTAACCCTGTCGAACGTAAATCCCGCTTACAACTGGTGTGTCGCCACAATCGTCACAATCACCACGAGTAAGCCGGGACGCTACCTCTGTGGTCATCGACACAATCGCCACAAGTAGCAGGCCTACAAATTTGGTGGCAGCGGTGGGATCCCGGTGTGAGTAAGCCTCACACGAACCCACTCAAACTCGTAGGCCGTTCGACACGAGCTCAGTTCTAAATTTAGAGTCTATCGAAACAAACCTTGAAAATAAAACACACTGAGACAGGTAAAAATAAAAATAGGTAGGCTGTACATCCATTGATTATACAGGAAAAGTGACATTAGAAGCAGCCTTCCGCACGAAACGACGCGAGAAGACGTCTCTTCTCGTAGTTGTATTTTTCTCGACTTAGACCGATTCACGCCGACAGACTTCTTCGTGCCTAGGTGGTAGTTAGTACAAATCGCTACCATGTTCCTCAATAATCCGACACCTAGCGACAGGGGGACCGAAACCCAATCGTCCTCCGGCACGGAAGCTGTAGAAACAATGACTCAGACAATGAAGGAGATGAACATTCTCCTTCAGCGATACAATAACGTAACACATGAAGCCGATAGGGAGGACATACCGCGCTCGGTATTCCTCGAAGTAGAGTCGTGGGACCCAGACGCGACCGGTGCATTAAGTGTTGTGTCGTTTTTTGCGAATTTTGATATGGTGACCACGGGTTTGACCTCGCGACAACGATACCGTTTACTCCGCACAAAAGCGCGGGGAACCGCTAAGCAATTCCTTATCGATCGGGATGATACGCTCGACGTAGACAACGTCTACGAGATCGTCCGTGACGACATGATCAAGTGGTTCCAGAAGGAAAATCCACAACACGCCGCCGCCCTCCTGTGGACAGTCAAGCGGAATGCCACAGAAACGCTCCGCCAATTTGCCGACCGAGTCCGCAGCCTCGCCCGGTGTGCCGTCATGGAAGAAGGAGGACAACTCCGACGTCACGAACGCCACGACTGGGTAGAAAGAAAAACCCTGAGCGCTTTCATACGTGGTGTCAGCAAAAACATGAGCGCACTGCTCATCACAAATCGCCCCAGATCGATCCAGGACGCGCTGAGCAAGGCGGAGGAATTGGAGGAGACCCTAGACGACACAATCGACACAGACGAACGTTGGGACTTGGCGGCCATTACCAACGACCGCCGATGTTACAACTGCGGAAGTCCTGAACATTTCGCCGCTCGATGCCCGCGAAAAGACGAACCCCTACAGCGTCACAATCGACACAGGGAGGAGGACCACCGCCAAGATAAGCCCAGCGAGCGCCGAAGCGCCGAGAAACCAACCCCGCGATATCCGTGTATGTTTTGCGCGGACAAAACACATTTACCCGTAAGTTGCCCATTCAGCCCGAACAAGACCATATTTTGTGACTTCTGTGGCGTCCGAGAACATCTGGAGGAGGATTGTTACAAAAAGAAACGTCTCCTCCCCGTGTCGCAACCTGTCATGGCGCCGGCACATTCAATGGAGGTCGCCCGTTACAGAAAGCCAATCGAGGAGGCACATGTTCCCGCCGTGGAAGCTCCAATGTCGCGGACTATGAAAATCACCGTGTGACTGGGCCCGGAGGAACGAGAGATGACCCTGGACACCGGAGCTACGCTTTCGGTACTTTCAACACCCGTAAAGGGGATTCCAATTCTCCCAACCAGAGCGATCGCGTGGGGAGCTGATGGAATGCCCCTACATTTCTCCGGGGAGCAACGCGTCGTCACGAGGATCGGCGAATGTGTATTTGAGCACACATTTTTAGTATTCGCAAGGAGAAGCGCTACGCTTGATCTTTTGGGGCTCGACGTACTTCGGAGGGTACCCATCACGTTTACAACGGGACCGGAAATGAAATTCCGCACCCCTAAAGGCGTCATCCGCCCATATACGCCGGTCGACACACCCGAGGAAATCTACAGCGTGGGGGTAGTGTTGCGGCCCGAGGGGCGGGAATTTGGGACGTTTGTGGATCAAAATGAAATTCATGATCACAACGCTCCTCTCCCTAGCACCCCTTCGGCGGCAACAACTGCCTCCGCCACGCAAAAACTATCGTGCGTGGATTACGAAAAACCGGACGACATTTCGGAGGTGCGGGCAAATTTCGCCACAAATCAAGATGGCGTCGGAAGCCTGAAGTTTTGGAATCGGCAGTTCAGGGGCGTTTCTGTCCCTATCGATACACCCGTTGAGCGGTACGACAACACACCCCACTACGAAAACTTGACGAAGGATCCGGCCCAAAACCTTCCACTTCCTCCGAAAGTGCGTTTCAGCACACCGATTTCACGACATTGTGCAACCCCTACTACGCCGACCGAATTCCGGTAAGTTGACGACGCAAGCGACAGCACGGACCCCGCACCGAACTCTGATGAGAAAACCTCCCTCGAAAAATGCCTCGATCGAATGCTCCACAACTACCATCGGACTTATGTCGACACGGTGGATCGACACAGTGCGACACAGTTCGCCGCAGAGGATCGACACAACGCGACACAGTTCGACACAATGGATCGGCACAGTGCGACACAGTTCGACACCGCGGACCGGCACAACCCGACCCAGTTCGCCACAATCGACCCATGTGTTGAACCATGTCCCGATATAGTCGATACCCCTAATGAAACGAGTTCCCACGTATCCCTTAGAGAGGAGAAGGCCTGCGCCGAAATTTGTTCTATTATTCCCCCGACTCAAAACTATGAAAAAGAAGTATGTCTCAGCGCCACGCCAGACGGTCTAGAAGAAGAGGAGTGGGGGGAGCTACCGACCGACCAATGGGAAACCCCGTTACCCGAGTTCGACGTGACCTTGCAAGAGAAACTACGACATCTTACAACTCCGGACGCGGAACCAACTAGGGAATTGTTGTGTAAATTTCGGGACTTATTTAAGCCACCTACGGGGGAGGGATGTCGATTGAATGTATCCCACGAGATAGTTACGACTCAACCCACCGTTACACAACAAAAACCCTACCCGGTTCCTCACGCCCTCCGCGACGTCGTTGAAACTCAAATCAAGGACATGCTGTCAAATGGGGTAATTAGCCCGTCTACTAGCCCATGGTGTGCGCCTGTACTACTCGTCAAAAAGAAAACGCCGCCGGGAGAAAAGCAGCTTTGGCGATTTTGCACGGATTTCCGACAGCTCAATAAAATCACCAAAGGAGACGCTTATCCTCTTCCCCGTTTACAGGAGACCCTTGCGATGTTAGGTCAGTGTAAATGGTTCACAACCATCGACTTAATATCGGGTTATCACCAGATACCAGTTCACCCCGAGTCAAGGGAGAAAACGGCCTTTTCCGTATTAGGACGTCATTTTCATTACGAAAAGATGCCGTTTGGACTGAAGAATGCGCCCGCTACATTTCAGCGAGTCATGAATGATGCCCTCGATGGAATCCTCGGAGATCATTGTCTCGTTTACCTGGATGACATCATAGTATTTTCCGCCACTCGAGAGGAACACCTCCAGAAATTGACTCGAGTTTTTGATCGATTAACCGAGGCCCGTCTTCAAGTGAACTTGTCGAAGTGCGAGTTTTTGAAAAACGAAGTTCGCTTTCTAGGTCACCGCATCACGCCCGAAGGAATCCTTACCGAGCCCGAGAAGGTCAAGGCCATTAAGGAATTTCCCGTACCTACCTCGGCGTTGAAACTGCAGTCGTTTTTGGGGCTGGCTGGGTTTTACCGGAGGTTCATACCTCGATACTCGGAGCTCTCGGTGCCCTGGACCGACCTCCTTCAGAAGAACCGACCCTTCGAGTGGACAAGTAAACAACAACAAGCGTTCGACGAACTCAAGGTCAAGTTGACCGAGGAACCCGTACTCGCCTTTCCTGACCTGAATAAACCCTTTGTGTTGGCCACCGACGCTTCCGGCTCCGCTTTGGGGGCTGTCCTTTCGCAGAACTTCGAAGGGGAAGAGAGGCCCGTAGCATATGCGAGTCGAAAACTAAATCCGGCCGAAACCAGGTATTCCGTCACGGAGAGAGAGTTACTCGCTGTTGTGTGGGCGGTCCGCCATTTTCAAGAATATCTCTTGGGTCAGACCTTTGAACTTCAAACGGACCACATGGCACTCACGGCCGCGATGCACCTCCGCGACCCGACATCACGAATCGGGAGGTGGGTTCTAAGGCTCGCTGAATACGACTTCGTTCCCCGATACAGACCCGGAACTCAGATGAATCATGCGGACGGATTGAGTCGAATGGACATAGCCGTGGTGAATCTCGATTTCCCGCGCGAACTAATGATCGCGGCACAAGATCTTGATGATTGGGTCCAATCGATGGTTTTGAGTCGCGGGAAGGAGGGGTTGCGTAAAACCAACGGAGTGTGGGAAATGAGAGTGCGACACGATGGTAGACACGAATGGGTGCCCCTCATCCCCAGTTCACTTCGTGAATGGTTGATTGACAGATGCCATAAGAATGAGTGGGCAGGACACCCCGGAGTCGACGTGACGGAAAAGGTGGTGAGGCGACTCGGAAACTGGCCCGGACTATCGAGAGACGTCAAAGAACAGGTGCAACGTTGTGAAACGTGTTTACGTCGCAACACCCCGACGAATCTGAAAAGCCCGATTCAGAAGCCGCTCCTCCCCGAGAGACCCGGACACATCGTCGGCATCGATTTCGTGGGGCCCATCGTGACAAATGGAAAGTCCAAATATCTCCTTACCGTGATCGACCATTTTACCAAATATGCTGAAGCATACGTTACCACCAATTGTACCGCCTCTACTGTCGCGCAAATTTTGGCGAAGGAATTTATACCGAGACACGGTGTACCCGAGAGACTTGTTTCGGACCGCGGAACCGCCTTCACCGCCGGATCGACACGCGAACTTTGTGCCCAATGGGGAATACGGCAGATCTTCACGACCGCGTACCACCCAGAAGGAAATGGGGCGTGCGAGCGTTTCCACCGAACCTTGACCAACATTTTGGCGAAAATTACCAAAAAAACTAAGGACTGGGAAACCATGTTGCCCGTAGCACTCGCAGCGTACCGATCCAGCCCACATAAGAGTACTGGATTTACTCCAAATTTTCTTACCTTTGGGAGAGAAATACGCCTCCCGAACGACACCTTTCAAGGACTTTGAACACCTTTACCTGAGTCCTCCTTGATGAAGAATCTCCGAATGGCCCGTGACGCCACGACACAATGCCTACACGAAGCCTGGAAGAAACGGACGGAAGCCATCAACGCCCGCCGCTCTCTGCGCTCTTTTGAGGCAGGGGATATGGTGTACCTGAAAGACATGCAGCCGCCCCCAGGTGTCGTAAAAAAATTCTGGAGTCCATGGAGTGGACCGTGGACGGTGCTGAAAAAACACTCGAATGTTACCTATGAAATCAGGGACTCACCCGACATAAAACGTCAGGTAGTACACATTAACCGCCTCAAACCGGCCTTCGTGCTGGGTGTACCGGATGATACTTTCCTGGACCATACTAAATCCAATCAAACTCCGGACATAGACACAATAAGGAACAGCCACGAACCGGAAACGGGGACACAGGAAGAAACAATGGAAGACTCTGATGAGGAGTTGCGATGGCCGCCTCCAAACCCGGCCATGATGGAATGTGGCGATGTGCCGACCGGATCTCACGAGAACGCTCCCACTACACCGTTTTCGGAACAATCAAACCAGGGGACTGCTTCGCCACAACCGACTCACCTCGAGGACGCGGATCGACACTCAGATCGCTCCTCGATCAGTGAAGAAGATAAAAGCGTCAGCTACCCTTTGGGAAAATCAGCCGAGAATTCAGCGGGAAACTCACAACACCCGGTCAACCACCCCGAGGACACTCGCCACAGCGAACACGATCGCCACAGCGAACACAATCGACACAGCGAACACGATCGCCACAGCGAACACGATCGCCACAGCGAACACGATCGCCACAGCGAACACGATCGCCACAGCGAACAGGATCGCCACAGCGAGCACGATCGCCACAGCAAGCACGACCGCCACAGCAACAGCCCTCACCAGGAACCAGTGGTACGCAAAGCTGAAGAGCCGTCGACACCTGAAGGTCTACCTCCGAAAAGACCCAGAGGAGAGGCGCCAATCGGAACCACTCCATATTCGTTCCGCCAGCGTGACCCTTCCGTAAATTATAAGCGACTCCACTTAGGCCGAAAGACAAACTGACTGACTACTAGGAAAGACTGACCACGACCTCGACACATGGTCCTTCAGACCAACAAGTTCAGCTTGGGTCCCTCAGACCAACCAATTTCAATTGGGTCCTTCAGACCGACAAACTTCACTTAGGTCCTTCAGACCAAGCCGAACCGTTACTTCTGCTACCTTCCTAACAAGGCCAGAATTATTTGTGTGAAGTACAATGAGATCAATTCCTGAGTCACTTTTCCTAGGCAGGATGTTACAGTAGGGCGTTTATTTGTCTGTTGTAGGATGGCACAAGAACCGCTAGATGAGTGGATAGTGGACGGGGGTCCCCAGTCGCCGGACCCCATGGTGGAGTTAATGAGGAGGCGAACAGAAAGGTTTGTCGCCGGCCTTCGAGACCAGTCGCCGGGACACGTGAGCACGCCCGCGCCACCCGACGACCCTTACGACGTGCTAGAGACGCTCTCAAACTTCGTGCGATTCACGATGTGTGGCGACACTCCGACCAGCCGCCACACTTCCGGGAATTCGGCGCTCCTCACGATCCTCCAGATACACAGGTGGATTCCCATCTACCAGAGGATCGTGCAGGAGCGGGATGCGTTGTTGGACCGCCAAACCAAGTGGCTGCTGGATCGACAACAACTGATCCAGCAACGGGACGCAGCCGTGGCGGAGTCCAAGGCAGCCAACGCACAGGTGGTAGTGGAGCCACCTGCGGCGAAGACCGCTACACCTGAGGCAATCAACCAGCTATCTGCAGAGGCACCTGCGGCGAGGTCTGCGGAGGCTGAGGAGAAGTTGGCTCGCTCCCCGGCTCCGCCCCCCGCTTCGTCCCCCGCCCCGTCACCATCGCCTCAGGCTGTCGAAGTCAGGAGTCCGCAGCTCAACCCGTACGTGGCCTTGACACCCTTGCACTCGCCGCCAACGACGCCTCGACCACCCCGGCGCGCTCGTGGGAGAGTTAGCTCCTATGAAGAGTCCCCCACCCGGGACGTACCACCGACACCCGGGCGCTCTCCCGCGACATCCAGCGAAGACGAAGCAGAACCAGCCAAAACGATACCGCCTCCGGCTCACCCGAGGATCGTGCTGCGAATAAGCCGAAAGCGTCAATGCCCCGTCTGCACCAAGAAGGTACCACAGCTCTTCGTCTTCCGGTGCCCGGGATGTAAGGAGTTCTGGCAACGTCTCAAGAATTTCCACCGCCAGGGACGACCGCTGCCGGAGTGCCCCGAGGACCATCGGGCACAGCGCGACCCAGCCAACTGTCGCGGGTGTCGTCGCCACGCCTACGAGCTGGCCATAAGGAAGGCGCGTCCCTTGGTTCCTCTGGGAATACCCAGCGTCGTCTTTGACAACGCTGGCTCCCGGAGGGAAGGGGGATGTGAGTCTCCACTCACTGGGGAACCTTTCCAGTGAAGAGACTGGGTTAATTCGTTAACTCCCTTCCGATCCGAATTTGTCATAGCCACCCGCGGCGATGATTGTCAGATTCGGATCCGTGGTCAGCTCGGAAGGTGACGTCACCCCCCCCCCTCAACATGAAGACGCCGTCTCCAGCCAGAGCGTCCCTCCCTCGGCGGGGGGAGCCAATCAGAAGTCTCCACCTGGCAGGCGCTCGTCCGTCGAGGGAGCGGAGGGGGACCATCCAGAACAAAACCAACGAGCAGCCCCCTCCACAGGCAGACCCCCTTAGATATTCAGTAAGAGTCACCGTGAGCCCTGCTGCCCGTGAACTTGAGCCTGCTAGAGTCAAACCGCCCCCTAAATACTTTCATAACGCTTTTTCGTAAGATCCCTGACCATCGAAATTGCCGTCTCGCGCCGAATTGATCTGGAGGAAGAACCCTTGGATTCCCTGGACGTCCGTCGCCACAACCACCACAACCGCCACATCACACCTGGAAGGATACCTCAGGGCCCTGACACGTGTGAGTGAAAACTATAACTTACCTTCTAACCATTGGCCAATGCAGTTAGGACAGTGCGTAGAAGTAATTCTGAAACAATTGGACAAAAGTCGTAATATTGAAAGTTGTAACTTAATGCTAAATTCGTACCTGCAACACAAAGTTAACCTATACTTACCATACTCACCTTTGTTGAAAACCTGGAACGTTGAACTGATATACTCTGGAAACCTGAAACACAAAGTCAAATTGGAGTTATTAATTTGTACATTTGAAATATTATCTGAAAATCTATCCTATTGAACATTGAATCTTGTGCCATACTTACTTGTGTTGTTGCGCCCGTCAGGCTTCTTTTCGACACACCCTTCGGTGTGCCTAGTCAGAAAACCATTTGCATATTTAATAAACTTACCTTTTATTGTTGTAAATCTGCATTTGAATATCTTTTCTCATTTTACCTGGTTCCTCAGTGTGAAAAACCGGAGCTTGGTGACGCGTCACACTCCGCCATCTTTTCCGAGGCGTCCCTCAGACGCCTTCGTAGGCCCCTTCGGCAGCGTCGCATTTGGCGGACGCCATTTTCTCAGTAGGACGCCTTTAAGGCTAACATTTCAGATTGCATCATCCCGAGGAATCCGACTGGCCGCTTCACCGCCTCGTCACAGGTAAATACCACACGCTACCCTTGTAAAATTAACTATTGTTTCGATATTTGTTTGTCTTCCCCTTCCCACCTGAGCTCGCCACGTTGGGTTTTGTGTCATTCGGTGAACTTGGGATCGGCACGTGGCGTCACAACCTCGTGCTGCTACCAACTACGCCGCGGAACGAAACCTTAACCCTGTCGAACGTAAATCCCGCTTACAACTGGTGTGTCGCCACAATCGTCACAATCACCACGAGTAAGCCGGGACGCTACCTCTGTGGTCATCGACACAATCGCCACAAGTAGCAGGCCTACACTATGCTCTAAAGTTTACCAAACTAAATAGACAAATTGAAATTCATGCGTTTGCCGATTCAGACTATGCCAATGATTTTGATCGAAAAAGTGTCACAGGATACGCAATTAAATTGAACAACAATACTGTAGCCTGGCGAACTAAAAAGCAAACAACAGTCGCATTAAGCTCAGCTGAAAGCGAATATTATGCATTAGCAGAATGTGTATGCGAACTCTTATTTGTAAAACAATTGATCAAAGATTTGTCCGTGAATTGTTCCAAAATGATTATTTTTGAGGACAACCAATCTTGCATCAAGATAGCGAGTAATTACGAAACAAAACGCTCAAAACATGTAGATGTTAAGTATCATTTCGTGCGACATCATATCATGGAAGGAAATGTAAAATTAGAATATATTTCCACGAGCAACCAAATTGCCGACTGTCTGACAAAAGCTCTACCTTCACCGAAATTCAAAGAATTTCGCTCAGAACTTAATGTTTGCCTAGTAGAATGATACTAAACTGTAAACTAATGGAAAATTGCTAATAATATCATATAAATAAAACAAAAAAAAAAATAAATTCCTATCATAAATTTGGTAAATTGTGTGATTTATGAATCATGAGGTTATTCTGACAACTTTATTTTTGTTAAAATACATGTGCCTGAAGAGTGAAAGTGAAAGTTGAAAAACAGTGACTTGTGATTAAATTATATAAATTTATTGAAATAAGTTAAAACATGAAATTTTGAAATGAACCATGTATTTCTATTTAAATGTTTATTGTTCACATTATGAAATGTCTTTGTTGTTTTTCTGGCATTTGCTGAATTGAGGTGGGGTGTTAGTGCCAATTCCACAATTAGCTTTTATTGCTCTTCCTAGATCTCATGTACCTACTTGTCTTTTCATCCCCCACCCAATTGTGTGCCTCACTCTCTCTCATGTTCTTGTCGTCCTCAGTTCTATCGCGCTTTACTTTGAATAAAATCCTTTTTGTGAACCAGTGTTTCATTTCAATAATAAACAGATTCGGAATCAGCGCACCAAATAGGTACCTTAAGAAAAGTGGTGAAAGAACGAGGCAGCCAGACCACCCCTAAATTTTGTAATCTTGTGTAATGAAAAAAAAAAGACAAACTAGGTAATAATGAAATGAAAAACAAATAATGAAAATGACAATGAAAATAATTTAAATTGGAAATTTAACGCTTTTTTTAACGGTGCAATAAGATTTGAATTGGCTTGTGATTTAAGGAAGTTACGGCCATTTTAGTTTAGTCAAGTCGGTAACACGAAAAAAGCAGTTTGCCGCAGTGTCGCTAGGAAGCGCGTGCAGCACCTGCGGGCCGGGTTCTAGATGCTCCTCACAACAACAGAAAAACACACAAAAGAAAAAAAACACGAAACATGCGGTTTACGGTATCCTGGCAACAGTATTAGTTCCATGGTGGTACAGAGAATAATTCAGAGAATAATTCAAGAAAATCCGGAGGTATAATGAGAATTTTTCCTCAATTTCAAAGCTTGGGTACAATTAGTAAGCTGTAAAGGAACCAAAATATTGAAAAATCTGATATTTTTTCAATGATATCCCCTCACCAGCCCCCTCCCCTTGCTAATTTTGATAATCTGGTGAAATAGTGTACAATTTGGAAGATTTCTGAGTCGAAAAAAAAAAGAGACACTCAAATCGGCTAGAAATTGGGGCCTGGGAAGATTTAAAAGATTATGCCCGCAAACGCACGTTCTTTGAGCATTAACCCCCCCCTTAACCCCCTTAAAAGGCAAAATTCGAAACTCCGGCGAAGTGTGCACAACTAAATAGCTTTTCGCGTCGAATAAAAAAGAACCTCGAAAATCGGTTAGCAATAATTGCTAACCGATTTTCGAGGTTCTTTTTATTCGACGCGAAAAGCTATTTAGTTGTGCACACTTCGCCGGAGTTTCGAATTTTGCCACAATTATTGTGGCCTGGGCAGAATACACGAGATTATGCCCGCAAACACACGTTCTATGTGGATTAACCCCCCCCCCCTTACCACCCTTAAAAGGAATTATTCGAAATGCCGGCGACGCAGTGCACAACCAGATCGGTTTCCGCGTCGAATAAAAAAAGAACTACGGAAATCGGTTGAGAACTGAGCAGAATACACAACATAATGCCCGAAAATGCACGTTTTTTGAGAATTAACCCCTCCTTTCCCCCCCTAAAAAGCAAAATTCGGAATTCTGGCGACGTAGTGCTCAACTAGATTGGTTTTCGCGTCGAATAAAAAAAGAACCACGGAAATCGGTTGAGAACTAGGGCCTGGCCAGACGACACAAGATTTTGTCACACACACACACACACACAGACATTCATCTATGGTTTTTCTTGCGGATTTGGATTCAAAATGGTCTAAAACGGACTAGAGTGGGTTATTTTTTTTCTGTTGAGTGTTCTCCAACTATACCCCAAATCGATCGCATAGGGACGCCCAAGTCTCACTGTGGGACGTCCTAAAAACGTAAAAAACAAAGTCCAGTAGTGGAGCAAGCTATATCCCCCCCCCCCACCATTACAAAACGATTTTATCGATTATCAGGCTTTGGATTGTGAAAAAGGGGTCATGCTTCCATCAAAATTAAATGTAAAATTATTATTGAAATATAGGCAGTCTGCATAATTTTAAAAATGCCAACGAGAGGATTCAACGATACCCAGTATAGTTTTTGAAATTATTTTTACTCATCTATGATCTCTATTCGACGTAATAATATGTAGGTAGTTGATCAATTTGAATGTACCTACCTCTGCGGCGAATCCAATGAACCATTTGACCCAGTCCGATCGGTAGTAAATATTTGAAGCTACAATGTCGTTACTGGAGTTGGGAGGAAACCACGTTATATGCCCAGCCTGTGGAAGATCATATTTCATCATTGATATTGTAACTTTTGAGTGCTGCGTCAATGAATGAAAATTTGGATATCTTGAATGAATATACTTGAACATCATTATGAAATTTCTTGCAGTTTCTATTCATGGAGCTCTATAAATGAATACAATTTTGATTGAACGCAAATTTTCTTGCATTTGTAACGATACCTGTTGAGTGGAAGCTAAAATGACTAGTATGACTCGCTAAAATAATAAATTGTTGAGAAATGATAATAAAAATTTTTTTAATTATCATTTCTTAACAATCTATTTAATTATTTAAATTTTAATGCTAGCATTATATGCTTAGCATTCAATGCTAGAAAATAACTTTCAGTAGGTAAGAATATTTATTATTCAAAATAGGTAATAAACAAAGATGACAGATTCTACAAGGTATTTCAAACAAAAAATGTCCAACAGCAATTTTCTTTTAACGCACTCGAAATTCCTTTTTTTTCACTTTAAAGTTTTTTTCGCATTTTCGACCTTACGGCACTGATATGGTCATAACTCCTTTATTTCTCATGCAAATTCAAATCTGACTACACCGATATAAAGAGTTTTGAATTTCTATGACACCTAGTGCTAAATCGAAAATTTTCAGCAATAAAATAGTTTCAAAAAATCAAGTTAAAAAGCAAACTTTACAAATTTTCCGAAACTTGACGTTCTTTGACCAAAGTTTTTACTCTGAATCCCTGCCTGTTTCGATGGGCTCTCTTCAGAAAAACATGCTCAAACTGTCAACTTTCCAACGGTTTATCAATTTTTCTTATTCAAATACAAATTGAAAGAGTAAATCAAGTTTGAATGCAAGAAAACGTGAGTTTACTAGAAAATCCAGTGTTTTACGCGGTGTTTGATCTCAAGATGACTTGACAAGCTTGGTATCATTTCGAGTGTAATTTTTCACGCTGAATCCGATGGTTTCAAATTAAATTAAAATACTTATCAATTGGCTAAGTGCCAATTTTTAAAAATAAATTGGTACCTACTTGCTGGAACAAAGTCATTTGAAAGTGTTTACGCCTGCTGAAAAATCTCGTTTTTTTCAACCTACGAGTTTTTTAATTGTTACTGTCGAAATATGATGATCGACCCAACAAATCATTCTCTGTCAAACTGATTGGGAATGAGGTCCTATTCTTGAGGACCTTCAAAAATATTCCGTTCTGAAGGAATATCGTATATAATATGTTTAAAAAAAAATCAAAATTTGTTCATTTCACCAAACCTTCTCAATCATGTGATTGGTCAATTATCGAAACAAAAAGCCAGTTTGACGAGTTAGAGACAGTTTGTATAGCTCAAACGGTATTTTTGAACGATATGCACATTGCCTCATTGTTGTTAACAATCTTACCAAGTAATACTCATAAATTCGCATGACTACTTTGGAAACCAGAGCTGGCACCATGAGGAAGATGTATCTTGGAATGAGGCCGTCAATCAGCGCAAAGAGGCCTGGCTGAACGAGGAGATTCTTGAGGGCTGCGACGCTGCTAAAGCAGAGATCTGACTATAGAATTACTGTTTATCGGGTGTAGATTCATCAATTTTTTAGACGCAATGATAACAATATGGTCAGTTTCTTAGATAACGACCAACTAATCGTTGACTATTCAACTGAATTATTAAGATACTCTTTAGATAGATCACACCTAACTCCATGTTCGCGACAATAAATGAAGAAATCTAATACTTTTTTTTGTTTGTTACTGGAGTGGGGAAACTCTTTAAAAGCGAAGAGGAAGTTCATCCCAACAGTTTTTGACTCCCCAGCATTGGGCCTACCAACTGAAACCTCACTCCCTCTGCTCAGGACTCACCCTGGAAACACTTGAACAGTTTTACTTCAGGATGAGCCCTTTTCTTGTGCTAAAAGGCTGCTCCTACTTCTGCTCTCCAGTCTGATCTCTCATTCAATTCTATTGAACATTGTGCCACAGGGATTGTGCCACAATTGAGATGAAGGTAGACCTAAAATGTGGCACATCACTTAGCACTGTTTGTCTACGCTGAATCTCGTGGTGACATCCTTTTCTCGATTTGGTCTCATTTCAGCGCATTTACAGCAGAAAAAGTCACTTTTTGTGTGGAAAAAAAAAGTGTGGGAAAAAAAGTTGACCCAGTGTGAAATTGCTTGGGAAATTGAAACGAGGCGAGTTCAGTAATTCTCCATAGCCTGAGAATATATAACACGTTATTAGTTTTAAAAATAATGAATTCGTACCTGTATATATTTTCCTTCCCGATGAATTGTGACATTTGTCGTAAACTTAGTACCGCGAACGGGTGAGTCAACACAACTGCGACCGCACTTGAGATGGCTGTAGTCCATAGAACGTCTACACACCTGGTAAAAAATAATAAATAACGTAATAAATTCAGTTCAATGAACTTGGATAATATAAGACAGTTGCTGGAATGAACTTACATTAGCCACAAAGTTAGTTACCTACAACTGTACTGTGGTAGTTGGGAAAATGGTGCAGATTATTACACAACGGTTTCTTATTTTACTGTATATCACTCGTCAGCTTTGAACTCAGCTTTTTCATTGATACTACCTACTAGCGTTTTTTTATCATTTTATTTCACCAAATAATAATAAGGAATTTCACCATGTTGGAATTTCCTATTTTTGACCCCAAAATCGGATTCAGCACCTCGAAAAACCCCTAAGGCAAACTTTCAGCCCGAACTTCCTAATTTACGAATAAATAAAACAGTGTAGAAAATACGAACGTTTAAAAAAACCGGGAAAATGACGTCATCCTGGAATAGTTCATTTATGGCCGCTTGAAGCGCTGAGATCGAGAAATCTATAGTCCCCAGATGCAAAATTTCACGAAACAGTAAAGTTCGAAATCGAAAAACTGAAGAAAAAAATAGAAAAAGCAAGATGGGAAAAATTAAGTTTCCCCTGTTTTTGTTTGATAACTTTTCTCTTAGAAAACACGATTTTGTCGTACCATCGGGCAACACTGGGAGGAGACAGCGATCCGAACAGCCCAATCAGCGAGCGTTCCCGCTTCACGACCGTTTTCCCGGTTAGTTTTGAAATCAAAAATTTTGATTGTCTCCCAAAAATAACAGGAGACTTATTTCCCGAAATCAGCCCGATTTTCATCTATCCCACACCATTAACTATTCAGGAAAAATGCAAACAGAATTCGGTGAAATTCCTCATTATCTATTAATTATGTAATCTTCCTCCTTATAATGAAACATGGGTTAGATACTCACTTACTGGTCGTATAAAGTCAGCCTTTGGTTATTGTCCTCGTTCTTCTGAAGTTGGAGAGACACGTAGTGATTGATAACGTAGTACAGGATAGCACTGGAACAGTAACTTATCTCTCCTCTGATGAGGCCAGATCTTCCTTCGTCCGATCGGACGTACCTCACTGCAAGTCCACCCGAGAAAATTGTATTTTGTAGTTTTAGATTTGTATTGTTTTCCCATCCATAATATATATCTTAGTGGTTGTTTGAAGTTACTTCAACCACAACCCGTCATGCATTTAAAAAACCTCATGCCTTCTTCCTAAATCAACCATCTCCATATTAATTTTCATTTTCCTTTTGCACAAACCATTTCACAAAAAACTCTCATCATTACATCTGTCATTATTTTGCATCACCTTATCATCATTATCACCATAGAACTGTTTTCCAATCATATTTCGTCGGGTTGGTGGTAAAAGTGATCAAGTGCATTTGGCAAGAGTGTTCTGCACTGATGGAAAAATGTGGACAGCGAACTTAAAATCAGGTGAAACCGTATGATTTCATATTATTTGAGCTCATTAACACCTTTGTTAGGTAAAAATAGTACCAAAATTGTTTTTAAAAACTATTAAATAGTTTTTAAAAACAATTTTAGTACTATTTTGTAAATTTTACAATCCAATTTTTCCGAATTTAGTGAAAATTGTAAGTTGAATACTTTTACCTGAATAAAAATTGGTATGACTAGGACATGATCACTATAATAAAACTTCAAATTCATTGAAAATTTTACTTGTAATTACCATTTTCAGATGTTGACTCTTTAATACCATCCCGTCGGATACTAGCATTTAAAAAATCAACAAATTTTGTTCAATTCCTGTTCATCATAATCAGCATGTGAAGGTGTTGCTGTTACCTGTTTGCTATGTAAAGGAGGTCAATCAGGGTCTAAACTTGAGATAATTCTTTTTAAATCAAATAAATTCCTACATTTAAATACTCAAAGGTTACTAGGTCCATACAAGTGGAAAGGAAGCAAAATGCTGATGGCTTTAAACGTCAAACGTCTATCAAGGCTTTATCAAAAAATTAGAATATAACTTAAAATTGAAGAAATCACCGAAACGGATTAAAATGTCACAACTAACACACAAAGCAGATCTAATGCAAAATTGAATAATGGGAACGGCTATGGCGAACGATAAACGGGACCAAGAGACAGAGCGCATCAATAATTATTGGCTGAAAATGCCTTGTTTTGTATGAAAAACGCTGCAAATTATTACACAAAGGTTCATTCTTTTCTATATAGATCAATATAGATCGTTTGCAAAGATTAAGGCTTTTGGCCGATCGCATTTCGGTCAGCTAACATTTGAACGGAGATTAGGCCTCTTTTGCGATTCACACTCGTGTTTTTGATTTATCGTTAGTCCAACCCTTAAATTCACGTAGGGAACGAACGGTTTGTCCTACTAGGCTTTGCGTGGTCTCCAAAATTATAAAATTCTATACTATATTAAATTGATGGAAAAACAATGCCTTTAAATCCAAATTTTTTGAGTTGGGGCATATTCAAAATTTCAAACCTTATTTTTGAACCTTTAGGAGTAACCTACGTCAACCAAAATCTTTGGGGCACAGCTAGACCCCAATTGGTGCCTACATAGGTACCAAATTTCATCAAAATCGGTCAACTTTAAAAGGGGAAAATCCATTATTGAAAATAATAAACCAAAATGCCAGTTGATCAGATGTCCTCTCTAACACTACCGTACATCTCGCCAACTTTCCTTCAATAAGTTGATCAACTGTCATTTGAAGATTTTTACTTGAATGAATTCCTGTGATGTTTCCTTGATAAATTCCCGAAAGAATGTTTCCTGGATGTTTCTGGTGAAATTGGTGAAATAGCATTTAACTAGCTTCACTTGTAAGTCGAAGTATTTCTACAACCATATTATGTAGAAGTAATGACGATCAAATGCCATTTGATCACGAGTGATCCACTGGTTCTTTCAGGTAAAAGTTTATTTTGCTAATTTTTGTCATTATTAAATTTTAAATTTTTTTTTTACTTTAAAGTAATGTAATTTCAGCGTTGTGCAATCAACACACTTCAACATGAGCCTCCTGGACAACACTGCATGGGAATTGGAGTCTATTTGCAGTCATCTTCAAAAGAACACTTCTACTGTTTCTCTTGCCATCACCTGATCTCTCAAAAACGTTTTCCAATGTCATCCAAGTTCCAGTGGTTCAGTGATCAAAAAAGTTATTTTATTTTATTTATTTAATTATTTTTATTTTTTATTATTTTTTTTTTTGTGACAAGTAAACGAGACTTGATCACAAAATCACTGAAGGAGTGCAATATCTCTCCAACCCTGCCTACTCGGGACCTGGAAAACTTGGGTTAGCTGGAACTACCTGCACTTCTCCTGCAAGCTGCCTGCTACCTAAATCTATCTTTCTGGAAGCTGTCCTCCTTGGATTTCTGGTGGAAGTTCGGATGTCTTGCCTGCCTAGCCTACCTTTCTTCTGAAAAACCTTTTCGGACTAATCACCCCACAGCTAAGCTCCTTTTTCTCATCTTTCAAATGGCCATTCAGGGAAACAATAGAAACTTCAATTCTGCATCTTCAATGATGAGAGTTTTTTGAGAAATGGTTTGTGCAAAAGGAAAACGAAAATTAACCACTACAATTCTGCATCTTCAACAAATTCATCTTTCTGTTGATGTTCCATCAATTCATAACTTCCTTTTTCTTCATAGCACCTGACACAGTAAACTTTTTAGGTAGGTATTAACCTAACTGATTTCATTCTCCTTCAGGGGTAGCCCTTCAAGTTCTTTACCTTTTTTCTATTTTCATTTCTAATCATTAATTAGTATTGGATAACTACTGTATCGCAAGATACTACTAAGTAGTGCAAGATACTACTGTATCTTCATTTGTAAATTTTTAGTGTCTCACCCTGAATATGCAGTTGGTATGTACCTATTTTAGTGTTTATTTCGTTACCCTGTACGCATGTCTACCTATAATGTATGTACTGTTTGCAGATTGAAAGAATGCGGATGGTTTGGTGAGGTTTCCATGTGTATTACAATCCCAAAAGCTCGTCCTTCTTTTACCTGCCACTCAAGCCAGGAAAAATGAGACTGAGGGTTGTTGACTACCGATCGATGATAAAGTGAAAGGATTGATTTATTATAGGCTAAACAAATACAGAACACTAATTACCCTTGGGAAAGTCTCATCAATTATTAGAATATACCTACATTCAAAAATGAAATCACGCTTCCAGTAAAGGATGTTGCTTCTTTCAAATTATAAAGGCGACTGAAGGGTAAGCAGAAGAGCAAGAAGTGAACTCACATTCGAGATTAAAAAAAAATCCTTCTTAACAATTGGCAGAGTGGAGGGGCTCTCTACCTTATTATGACTCGAGTTGCTCGATGCCTGGATTACGATTACTGAGGCTCTTCACTTTCCCCAGCCTGACTCAACAGACTACCTAAGATTTTGGAACAGGTAGTTGTCTATGTTAGCAGGTATACCCTTCAGGAAATTGGCCAGCCGCATTCTTTCTATCTGCGAACAGTACCTATACCTAAAATCATCTATACATAAATATTATTTTAAATTATTGAACAGCTCACACCCAATGTAACACCATTATGATGATGGTTTGTAGAATACTTACTGTACTCCAATATACTTGGGATTCCATACATTTGAACACCTCCTACCTCAGCCTTGGTGGCGAGCTGTTTGGGAATGTACCCAAGCTGGAACCAAACATTGAATTAATTTCAGTTTGGTTTTTCTCAGGATACGAACGTAATAGAAACTGGTATATTTTAGCTGTAGTTTACTGTTTGGCTGATCTAGTGGGGATAAAATTGTCTCCTCCCCGTTTTGCAATACTTCCGAATCCAAGTTGGAACAAATCCAAAAATTTTCTTTCTGGTTTCATTCGGTCTTGATAGCTTGTCTAGATCCGCAAAGTCAAGACCCCAGCTTGATCCTTACCCGTGTACCAATATCTTCCCTAAATATTACATCGTCGCTCCTCTGCCAAAACCACGAAACTTTAAAACTATCCTCTGCCAAAACCGCTAAACTGAAAATTTATTGTTTTTCAGTAGAGGCTTCCAAAGTTACTCCGCAACTTATTATCGTTACGGACTAGTAATACTTCGATTGTTGCACTGTTTTCCTTACCTTACAACATGACAGAATAAGTATAAATAGGTTTCACTCCATCAAATCATCATGAACAACCTAGATGACCTCACAATGTCCTAAAAAACGCAGATTCGTGGTTTTGGTGGAGTGGGTCCGCAAACGGGAAATCCTTGCAATAGCCATAAATTCTACAATTTCCATCCGAATTCGATGAAATTTGCAGGGATTGTTCCGATTGGGGTGTAGATGGTCCCCTATGAGTTTCATCATCCCCGCATTGATAGTATACTCTGCGAATACGCAAAAGAGAAATCCTTGAAACAGCCATAACTTCTACAATGTCCATCCGAAGTTGATGATATTTTCAGGGATTGTTCGGATTGGGGTGTAGATGGTCCCCTATGAGTTTCATCACCCCCGGATTGATAGTACCCTCTGTGCATGCGCAAACGTGACATCCTAGTAACATCCACAACTTCAACAATTTCCACCCAAATTAGATGACATTTTCATGGATTGTTCGGGTTGGGGTGTAGATGGTCCCCTATGAAATTCATGGCCCCTGGATTGATAGTAATCTACTATGAACGAATATAATAAACTGTAGCTTAGCAATAGTTCATGAATTCACTCTCTATAGTAAGTATACATTTTATTCATACTATAGAGAGTGGCTGAAGAAGAATTGAGTCAACACATTGGTTTTAAAAAGTGAATTTTATTTACATTGTTAATAAAATTTTAATACTAATACAATTAATTGTCTGTCCTCAATCCTGTGAGATAAAATTAAGAAAATGTAGAAAAAATTTGTAAGAAGTTATTCGGACTCTAGGTCCAATTGTTCCCGAGGTTACTACGCAACAATCGCGAATCTTGTGCTTGTGATGGGGACGACTACGCCAAACTCACTTATCTGTCAGATTCGCGAAAATGCAGAGGAGAAAAAAAAAATTCAGCAGATTCGTGGAATGGATACCACTCAAATAACCATGTTCTAGTGGAGTTAGAGAGTTGAAATTTCTGGAGGAGATACTTGACCAATGTCACTACTCAAAGTGATGCTTAGCCCAATTTTCGAATTTTTGCAGTTTAGCGGTTTTGGCAGAGGATAGTTTTAAAGTTTCGTGGTTTTGGCAGAGGAGCGACGACATTAACCCTGCTTCGTTACTTCTGTGCTCCAACCCTTACCATCAATGTCGGTCGGGTCGGATCCGAATAACCACCTGTGATCACAATAAGGCAGTTTTCTTGGCATATTTTTATTTATTTGTTTGTAATGAGGGAGGGAAAAAACAAATTTTGGCGAAAGATGGTAGATTACTAAGAGCAATTTGATCTGGTAGCATCAAATACTTGAGGTGTCCGTCCACTAGGTCGACAGCGCGGCGCGGAGCCGCCCCACGGACTTAGTGGACGGAGGGAGTAAGTAGTGACTGTCGACTAATACCTAACTGTCGATCTCGGTCATTTTCCTCAGTGCTCGTGCGACCTCGGTCTATGTTTTACGAATTGCTTTGAATGAGGAATTCCACCGAATTATTTTTGCATTTTTCCTGAATAGTTAATGATGTGGGATAAATGAGAATCGGATTGATTTCGGAAAATAAGTCTTCTGTTATTTTTGGGATACCTACAATCAAAATTTATGATTTCAAAAAATAACCGGGAAAATGGACTTTGGATCACCGTCTCCTCCCCTTATTGCCCGATGGAACGACGATATCGTGTTATCTAAGAGGAAAGTTATCAAACCAAAACAGGGGAAACTTAATGTTTCCCACCTTGCTTTTTCTATTTCTCTCTTCAGTTTTTCGATTTTGATCTTTACTGGTTTTGTGAAATGTTGCATCTGAGGACTATCGATTCCACAATCACAGCACTTCAAGCGGCCGTAAATGAACTATTCCAGGTTGACGTCATCCTCCCAGTTTTGTTAAACGTTCATATTTTCTACACTGTTTTGTTTATTCGTAAATTAGGAAGTATGGGATGAAAGTTTTGTAGGGAGGTTTTTCGAGGTGCTGAATCCGATTTTGGGGTCAAAAATAGGAAATTCCGACATGGTGAAATTCCTCATTATATTTCCTTCAAAATAAACGTATAATTGTTTAACAACGGTTTTTTTTAGTTGATTTCTCTCAAAAGCATACTGAAGCTTCTAGTGTTGCCTGTTCAAGCATATCCCAACCCATACGATCTGTCGAAACTAACCCTCCATGTTCAGAGATTGAGCGGGTTGGCGTGTGGATGGTCCCCTACGAAAATCATGGCCCTCCCAAACTGATATGGTAGTGCAAGGTACTCAGATTTTGATGTTTTGAGATTAACTACGAGTACTACGCATTGGATCATCTATACAATAGGGTTATGAATACGAGGAAGATATGTGCCACACTCACTTTTTTACTTTTTTTACTTTTTTTTAGGTAGACTTTTTTTACCTTCCACAAGACCGTGTGAATGACTGAATGAACTAAAGTTAAAAACAACTGTTTAGGATCCAAAACAAGTTGAACTAATTTTTAAGGTTTTACGCAGTTGAAATCACGAATACTAAAGGCAGCATGGTGGATGGAAACCAGAATTTCACTACATTCGCACTCCATCCCCACTACTCACGACAATAACATTCACGTTTTTCAAACTACGGGGAATCGTTACTTGAGAAACTTCATTGTAGATCTATTCACTATACACAAGATTAAACTTACTTGCACCAGCGTGTGAGCGAATCGAAACGGGTACCCCAACGTCACAAAACACGCTTTTCTTACAGCCATTTTCACCAAGTTCCTCAATTGGTCGTCGTTTGCCAACCGCATTTCTTGAATAATTGCTTCCTGATTCATTTCAGCTTGTTCCTCCTGTTCATTGTCTCCATCATTCTCAGCTTGTTCTTCCATTATTGCATACTTTTATGATTCAGATTTGTTCGGTGTGAAAGTCGCTTCAGCATGAGTGCCTCCACAGAAGTTGGATGTTCATAAAACACTGAATGACTCGTAAAATGAACGGTCAGTCAGATTTGGTTAAAAAATTGTTGGTGTTTCCCTGATATTTGTCAAAAAATAGTTGGTTTTCGAGTGCCTATGATTGTTTACATCGTAAAATTGTGTAACTCAAATGGTGGCTTAGAAACGATTTTTTTTCTTGAATTATTACAGACGCATTTTAGATGCCTCAAACATTGCTTCCAAATCTTCAGGGATGGCTAAAAAATTAACATAAAATCCTAACTAAAAAATAAAGTTCAGTTACGAGAGAGGTTGGTTACTGTCTTAGTAGGCGTTTTCTGATTAGGACCATCAAACCTCAATCAATAACCACATTTTGATGGTCTTTTGAACTTCTACAAAGTTTGAAGGTCTGACCGTATTTTGGTCTATCCAATATTGTTCCTAATTCATGTATTTCTTCGTAATGGCCTTCCACGACAAGGGAAATAACAATTGACAACCAGGGTGTCCAGCGACCTGAAAAACCGGGGATACTCAGGGAAAATTACTCTACTGAAAAACTCGGGAAATTTCTTTTTTTTTGCCGAAAAACCCTGGAAAAAGCCCCTGAGCCAAACCTTTTAGTGGGAAGTTCCGGCAGTCTGAGGGGGGGGTCTTAGTACGGAAAAATACTCACACTTGAAAGTTTGACTTAGTAGGTAGTAAATTTTATCTCGTTGAACTAGCTATAATAGATAGGATGTTCCCTCTGACAAAATGTAGGCTGTTTCCAGAACGCGGGAAGCGCCCAATATGAGGTTTTTATGCTAACCCACCCAGGTGGCTGTTTTTTGATGAATTTCTTTGAATATACCTGCGGGCTTTATATCGTTATTTCCCACCCTATTTTTCATTGTTTCACGGTTCAAGTTATCGTACAGGAAGCCCAATAACAAAAAAAATATATATTATTATAACCTAAGTATTAAAAAAAAATAGTTGTTTGAAATGCAGAACATTTGGTAAACAATAATAGGTAAAATATAGATTTCAATTTAAAAACTCGGCGCTCAGCTACCTCTATTTACATATATCGGACGAAATTATTGAAACAGAATGTGTTTTAGCTCACGCGTTTCACAATTTCGCTACTTTCCTCCCACTAAATCAGAATCTTATATATTCATCGCGTCATAACAAAATATCTCATAGCCTACACCAGTTTACACGATCCTTAGTTCCGTATCATCGGTATCTGTTTTTTTTTTTTTTTTGTTTTTTTTGAGAGAGATTGATTGATTGATTGATTGACTCGTTTATTTTCAAATCTGTACAAATGTTAGGGCTAGAGAGCCCTCTCTTCCACAATGCACAGAAAAAAAAAATGTTACAGCTACTTAAAATCCAAGTCAGGTCTTCAAAAGATATTACAAGAGAGAGAGAGAGAGAGAGAGAAAAAACACTTTATTGAACATTTTAGAAGGAATGAAGGTGGACAAGGTATCTATATTTTCGTCCCTGATTTCGTTATGAAATTTCGATTTTGGCTAGTTAGTCCATGGCTAAAACACATTCTATGTTTAAAATTTCTTTATATTATTATTACCTTTCTTTATATTTTTGTTATTCAAATTTATAATGCCATTGAACTTGCCATTGAAGATGAGTTAATTTTCTTCAAAAATTTGCTGCAAGTGTTCATAAGGGCACACCTGCAGCTAATAAATTATTGTTAACCCGCACCGTGTAAGTTTCTCCTCAACTAGTCTGATTCTGGTTACCTACCAAATTTAATTCCATAATGAGATTTTGCTTCCGAGTCTACCAAGGAAGCTTTGTTTTCACTTTTCAAGGACGAAAAAAAAAGTTCTCCAAAATAAAAATTTTCACTCGCGTTTTGCGTTTTAAACCTTTCTGAACAATTTTGGTTCAGTGTCTGTGTATCTGTGTGTCTGTGTGTCTGTGTGTCTGTCTGTCTGTCTGTCTGTGTGTCTGTCATGATTTCCTTGTAACGCGCATAACTATACGAAATTTTTGTCCGATTTCAATGAAATTTTCAGAGATTGTGCGGGTTGGTATGTAGACGGTCCCCTATGAAAATCAGCATCTCCGGACTGATAGAAGCGACTGCGCATGCGCAAACGTGATTTCCTTGTAACGGCCATAACTTCTACATTTTCCATCCGATTCCAATGAAATTCTCAGGGATATTACAGATTAGTATTTAGATGGTCCCCTATGAAAATCACCACCTTCGGACTGATAGTAGCCACTGCGCATGAGCAAACGTGAATTCCTTTAACGGCCATAATTTCTACGTTTTCCATCCGATTTCAATGAAATTTTCAGGGATGTTACGGATTAACTTGTTTTGATGTTTTGAGATTAACTACTATGCATCGGATGATCTATACAATCGGGTTATGGATACGAGGAAGCTATGTGCCACACCCACTTGTTTATATTGTGTTTATATAACCACTAGATCTCTTAGTGGTGCTAGTGGATCTCACTTAGATTTTCATTTACCGATTTGAGTAACCAGTATTGTTTATTTTTCTGTCTATGATTCCTAGTTCTACTAAATGAACACATTCAGAATAAATAATTAGAAAAATATTACTGAAGACATAGGTAGGTAGCTAGCGCATTTAAGGTGAAAACAAGCCTTTGAAGTGGTCGTTGCTTTCGAGTAAACCTTTAAGTTTTGATGATTTTAACGTTCATTCTCGACTACTTCAAACAATCAAAGGTGGCAACAAGCCTTTGCATTTCTAGTGCTTTTTTATCCCAAATAGTTCTTTAAAATCTAAATTATCAGAAATTATGATTACATTTATTTACATTTTAATTAATTTAGAACCCTGGAAAAAGTTGAAAATTGACCCTGGAAAACTCGGGGAATTTTTTTGAGGGAATCGGTGGACACCCTGAAAACGCTACTTTTACTCTCAGACGTAATAAACTTCCAAAATTTCAAGTATTTGGTTTTGTGTAGAACATGTTCAGCATCAATCGATATTTTATTATAAAGGTGTGCAATGAGCATGTAGGTGTTGGTCCAGAAGTCCATCCAGGAGTCCCTCCAGTCGTAGGTACGTACTATGCCTGGTTTGAATCTCCTTCGTCCGTTCCACTGGTTCCCATTGCATGTGTCTTTTGTACTTTCAAAAGTTATTCTGAATCTTATATCACGACGAAAGAAGTAATGTCTGAAGTCATCCGTGGACGAAAAAATGAAGTGCGCCTAAATAACCTTCCGTCGTTCCACATAGTCAACCATCTTTGAATGAAATGCCCCGATGGTACGAACGGCTCGGAACCCACAGTGATTCTAAAACAGATTTTCAAAAAAAAAAAAAAAAAAAAAGAGTAATCTTGGAGAAGTTAGAGCATTTTTTGAAAAATAGGGATCTGTAATATGAGACGATGGGTAGGTCAAGATAAGTCGTACATGGGTCATTCTCAAGAAAACGTGAAATTGATATGGTTTTTGTGTTGGTTTTCTGATGATTTCTGCTTACAATCGAGTCGTTGCTAGGGGAATGAAACTTCTTTAGTTTTAATCGGAGAGAAATTATTCACCATTCGTTGGAAATTTCTCGATCTATCACGAATTGCTTTTGTACTTGTTCTTGGTATTTATGTTGAAATTTTATATTAAATATAAATATATAATAAATTTTGTTAATGCTATATGTATGCTAATATGTATGTTATGCTATATGTATGCTATATGTATGTTAATGCTAAAAGTATGAAATAAACAGTGCCACTTGTTTTGTTGTCACTTGGGAACTAAAGGCATAAAATTAATTTCCCAATGTGTTGCAGACTCGTATGCAAGCGTTTCAAAGTTTGTAGTTTCAAGTTCCATTTAGTATCAATTTTTAATGATTTTTACTCAAATTTCAAGTAGGTAATTACCAAGAATTTGTTTTTCATAGTAAATTTTGCGCTAAGTAGGTAATTACAAACAATTTGTCTGTCGTAGTAAATTTTGTCAAGTAGGTATTACGAAGAATTTGTTTGTCATAGTATATTTCATCAAGTAAATTTTGGCATAGTAAATTTTGTCAAGTAGGTATTAAGAAGAATTTGTTTGTCTCAGTAGATTTCATCAAGTGAATTTTGGCATAGTAAAGTTTGTCAAGTAGGTAATTTAGTCATGTACATTTTGTCATTGTAAATTTCGTCAAGTAGGTACTTACAAAGAATTTGTTTGTCATAGTAAATTTTGTGATAGTCAATTTTGTCAAGTAGGTAATTTTGTCAAGTAAATTTTGTCATAGTAAATTTTGTCATAGTAAATTTTGCCAAGTAAATTTTGTCATAGTTAATTTTGTCTTAGTAAATTTTGTCAAATAGGTAATTTTTTCCAGTAGTTTATTACAAGTAATTTTTTGTCACAGTAAATGTTGTCAAGTAGGTAATTACAACGAATTTGTTTATCATAGTAAATTTTGTCAAGTAGGTAATTACAAAGAATTTGTTTGTCATAGTTAATTTTGCGTTCTTTCTATTCCATATGCTCTCAGACCGTCGAAGTAAAATTGTTTAATTGATTAAATGTTGGAATGACAGTACTTTATCAATGTCACACACTGTTTGTATACAAGTTCGGTCACTCAGACTTAGGTTAGGTACTGATCAACATTTATCTCAAATTTCAAAATCCGAAAGTTCGTGATTTTGTAAATAAATTTAGGGTGAGATACGTAACGAAATGTGAGTGTCACAGAGGTTTGCATCGTTATTTGACCCTGTAGTGGTCTATGGAGGGGAGTTTGGGCATTTTCCCCCATTTCTACGATCCTTCCCATGCCAGTTGAACCAATTGTGTTGCAATTCAGTGTACTGCGTGGTGCTGAAGGAGAGACTTCTTTATTGCATCAGTTGTACGCCTTACAGTCAGCGTTACATAAGTAAAATACCTACATTAAAACCTCCAATCAATTACTTCAAATCATATGTTGAATTTCAGAAAAAAGTACTCTTATGAACTTCAAAATTTTCAGAAAACGACAAAACATTTAAATTAAAAGGACTTTTCACAAGATTAGTTATAGAGATGAACATAATCGTTCTTTCTGCAACGTATTCTGAACAAACGAATGTAATATGCTTTAAATCCTCAAAATCACCGCAATGTTCACATTCACCCTGATGTTCTGTAAATGTCCACTTCAAATTTCACGTTTTTGTGAGAATGACCCATACACTCGTACATGTAACCTATTTTTGGCGACTTTGGTAACGAGTTTGGCTACTTGAAGAAATGTACGTACCCTGAACCCCAGACGCTCGAAGTGATGATAGCGACTTCCAGAGGGTCAAGTACTATACTGACTGCATACTGGAATTTAAAACATATTCAAGTATTGTTGTATTATTAAAGTATTACTTACAAATTTGAGGGTCTGATAAACAATTACGGATTTTAGATAGATACAGTTGGCATCATTGTTCAAATCGAGAGTACTTGGCTCCCAGTGAGTCTACTCCAGAGACCTTCAATTTTGATCGAAAGGCCCATGGGTGAAGTGTAAGCCAGGTCAGGGAGCTGATTAGGGGCTCAAGATTTGTGAGAAAGCAATACCTAGTATACATATACGGTGAGTTTAGCCTTTTTAGCTCTTACCAATGCTATGTTCTGAAGACACGAATCTTCAGAAATGATTATTGAATTAAAATTATAAACTGTAATTATCACTTAACTTGTTGGGCAAGTAACTAAATTTTAATTGCATCGTCTTCATATACATTTACATCGATGGAGGTGACATAAGAAATTTAAATGACATATTATTATACTTTATGCTTCCCCACGCCGGTAATTTGGGAATTTGGAGGTGAAGAGTTGGATGGTAGGAACTAACGCTAAAGAATAACTACCGATTCAGATATGAGCCAAGTAGGACGCAGAAGGAGACTCCGTGGGCCTTTCTCATCAACACAACACAATGAAAAAATGCTTCAAATTATTACAGAAAGCTTCATTATTTTTCTGTATAGATCACTCGGCTGCAAAGACCTACCTAACATATTTTCGCTTTACAATCAAGTTCATTTTGCAGAAATAAAAGTTTCACACTCAATGACTCAATTCGAAAAAAAGTTGTTGGTGCCTTCATTAGGAAATTGTATAACTAGTTGCTAAGGACGCAAAACTGAGTACAGCTCGAAAAAAATGAACAGCGATCGCATGTTGGTCAGATAAAAATTGAACGGAGATTAGGCCTCTTTTGCGATTCACACTCGTAAGGAGCAATCGATTGGTTCAACTGAGCTTTGGGTGGTCTCCAAAAATTCACTACTATTTTAAATTGAAGAAAAAACAATACCTTAATATCGAAATTTTTTGAGCTTAGGCATTTAAAGAATTTGAACCCTTAATTTTCACCTCTCAGGAGTGACTGACATCAACCAAAAGCTTCGGGGCATAACTAGACCTCAAATGGAGCCCATATACCAAATTTCATCAAAATCGGTCCATGGGATCCACGGAAAGTGGCGCATACGGCGGACGGACGGCCAAATTTTTATTCAATTTTTGGATTCTACGTACCTTGAAACGTAAACCAACACATATTGACAGGGGTAAACATTTTTTGTGGTTGATTCCTAAGGTTCATTATTGAAAATAATTAACCAAAATGGCGGCCATGACCTCAATGTTGGAGTTCACTCCTTTTGCCTCGGTTATTGTTTGCCTTTGGTCCCAAGTATCATATTCGATTATTTCCGATCTTTCGTTCTGCTTTGTGTATATTTGCTTCTTCTATACATTAAGTACATATTTACTATTATAGCTACATGAAAATTTCACATGATAATTTCAACTTACTTGAACGCCTAAAGCAATCATCGATTCCAAAGGTTGACGAATCCAGTGGAACTTGGTGTTCTGAAAACATTAACCGCTAGTTTGTGTAAACTTAAACAAATAAAGAGAGCTTCATGTTGAAAGATTTTGGTAAAAAGTCATATTTAATCATCAGATGAAGATCATAATTCCCAATTATATTCACCACTGTTCTCGGATTGCTATAGAACTATCTTACCAATTACAAGTCTTCCAATCATCCACCCTAAACTGTGGGTGAATACGTTCTCGAAGATTATGCCTACTATGACTATGCATATAATAGGTTGGAAAGGATCTAACCTTCTAAAAGAAAGCGGTGGAGTAAGATCCCCAACCGAAGGATTGTGAATCTAGATAATGGGAGGTAATTCCCGAATAAAAATATTCTTAAACCCCTTAATAACTCTTTTGCCAAAGGAAATGAATTTCACTGTACAAATGAATATGGTCAGTTAGGTCTACTATCAATCTTTTGGGTGCTTTCCACCTTTAACCCTTAGCTTCCCAATGTGGCTGTGGGGCAACATGAAATTCAGTGATTTTTAAAAATAAGGCGGGCAATGATATCCATTAGTAATCAGTCTAATCTATAAGTTTTCGGTTTAGACCAGTTCAAGTTCAGTTCCTCTGCAACAAAGGAAGAGTACCGAAATGGTTTAAGTTTATTCGTAAATTATGTGTACAAATAGCAACGTAGCGACCTGAAATCTTTTTTTTCAACATTCACTAGACGCCATAGGATAGAAAAATAGTTTAGGATCATGTGAAACGTTGGAAAGAAAGTAGCTGCCTACAAGTAAACGTGATGTTGCTCCAGTGCCACACCAGGATTTGGCTTTTCATTTTTGTTGCTCTGGACCAACACTAGGATGAACGATTGTCATAGGTAGATGAATGTTGTTTAATTACGGTTGAAGTTAGTTAATTTCAGCTTTTTCAATACAGAGTTATTGTTTCCACTGTTATAGTATTCTGTGTTTTGGCGTTCTTACAGATTGTAATGGACCTGAAATGAATACCTAAGTTATGTATTTTCAAAGTGCTTGTCCTGATGTCGCTATGGAGCAACACATTCTTGTCCAGTCTTCCTGGTGTTGCTGTGGATCAACAAATGTTGCTCTCGGGCAACATTCAATTTAATGTACAAAAACACTTCCTTATTCAAAATTTTCACTATTTCAACTTATTTTGGCCCATTCTGAGACAGAAAAACCAATTTCATCAATTTACCTGGAAAATTTAATAATTTGGGAAGCTAAGGGTAAATTTACCCTTTTATTAAATTTATTTTTTTACTATTTATAGTAAAAATTTGTTGAACTTATCGCTCAAATTTATTATCTATTTATAACTTTAATTTGACGTAATCTCCTGTTAAGGCAATCGAAATTCCTCCCATCAAACATTTCAGTAGTTCACAAACATTGAAAAATTAGTTAGAAAATAAGATACAGGAAAATAAGTTAGAAATTTAGTTAGACAAATTAGTTAGAAAATAAGTTAGAAAAATTAGTAGACAATTAGTTAGAAAAATAAGTTAGAAAATAAGTTAGAAAATTAGTTAGAAAATAAGTTAGAAAATAAGTTAGAAAATAAGTAAGAAAATTAGTTAGAAAAATAAGTTAGAAAATTAGTTAGAAAAAATAAGTTAGAAAATTAGTTAGAAAATAAGTTAGAAAAATTAGTTATAAAATAAGTTAGACAGTTAGAAAATAAATTAGAAAATAAGTTAGAAAATTAGTTAGAAAATAAGTTAGAAATTTAGTTAGAAAATTAGTTAGTAAAATAAGTTAGAAAATTAGTTATAAAAATAAGTTAGAAAATTAGTTAGAAAAATAAGTTAGAAAGTAAGTTAGAAAATTAGTTAGAAAATTAGTTAGAGAATTAGTTACAAAATAAGATACAGGAAAAAATGTGGCGACCACGAAAAGTCATTACTTACTTATCCTACCCTGAACTCGGTTGAAAACTTTTCAAATAACATTGTATTCCCTCACATAAATGTATTGACGAACCTTGTCGGTAGCTTTCACGAATCTTTGCGAGTTAGGAAGGAACGAAATTCTCCCAGCCTGAAAATACCACGAGAATTTAAAAATAATAAGCAAATTAAATAACGAAAAAATTGGGAATATACAGGTAGGTGTGCTATAAAAACTATAACGATATCTTAACGGGGTCTCAGTCGGTCGCCGTTTGTTGCTTGTTCCGTGTTAGTATTTTCCTCAATTACCGGTGCTCAAACTTTGAAATTTGTACGTAAATTGGAAATTTTCAAGGATTTTTGAAATTCATTGGTGCATGTGCCTAGGGAATTGAGAAACTAAGAAAGAGATTGCCAGTGGAATAATTGCTGGCAAAAATGGGAAAAAACCGTTTATTCAGTTAGGAATTATTGATCAATTTTGATGATTCCAGCGAAAATCTTTTAGTTTTCAATTCCCTTGGCAAAAACACTAGTGAATTCCGAAATTTTCAATTTTAGGTAAGTACAACTTTTGAAGTTTGAGCGCCGGTAATTGAGGGACATACTAACCCTGGAACCCGAATGCGACCCACTGAGACGCCCATAAAGCACAAAGGCGCTATGTCCATAGACGGAGTTTTGAGAAGAAACGCAAAAGAAAAATAATGGCATATTACGCTAAACTAATTAATTTCTTCGAGACATTTTCAAGCTATAATCTTCAAGAAGGTCAATAATAGTTTTGTTGAATGTGAGTTTTTCTGAAACTGGAGAAAAATTACAAAATGTGAAAGATGGATGGACATATCGCCTTTGCGTTTCATGGTATCGATTAGGTCTAAGTAGTATAATGGGGTATTTCAGTCAATTGAAAAACATAAAAATTATGGCTCAGATAAACGGTAATCGGATCTGTTCGTCGAGAAAATGTTTAGAAGAAATTAGGGAAGCTAATAAAAGTTGAAGATTTGAACGATGGCAGCAGGGTGCAAGTGTGGCTCGCCTTCAGGGCTTCAGAATGGCCCGCCTTTTTTTCAAACGTTTATCTATTTAATTAATGTTTCTACCACATGCTATCGTACCTAACATTGGACAAAAAATTGGAGTACAATTTTATTGGTGCTGAACCCCAATTTTAGGTCAAAAACCTGAATTTCCAATCCACCGACATACCCCATTAATCACGGTGGGTCTTCACGGTGTGTACCTATCAGCTTTTCACCAACCATTATGATCACTTATTATCAAGCTGTGTGATAAAGGTAAAACGCAAAAATATTATTTACGGATAGGTTTATTTAAGTGAACCAACCTCTTACTAATATCTTACCAACCAATGATTCCAAAAAAGACTTGCGGTTTTGACACTCACGGTGATTACCAAAAGCTGAATATATCGAGCTAGAGTCACTTCAAAGAAAGAGTACAGTCCTGGTTTTGAAAAAACGTCGACAATTCCCTGTGCCGAACTGTGATGAAGATGGAAGAAGCCTCTGTTAGAATCACTACGACGTTTATATTTTAATGTTACCGATCAATATACAAATTACTAATTTGTCTATCCTCTAGGCGCAATCAGTACCTACCGAAGGGTCAGCGGCTCTTCACTAGGGGTGGGACATCGAACGGAAAACATCGATGTCGATATTTCATTGAAATGTATGAAAAACATCGATATCGAAAACATCAATGTCTAATCAAGAGGGAAATTTAATTCTCTTGTCAAGTAGAATCAAAGGAGAAACTCTGTAGAGGCTGCTTTTCCTCCATTCATAAGAAGAGGATGTTTTCTTTGAACATGATTCATTTATATGGGATAACCTACTCAATTATTCATTTTTCCGATTTTTCAGACACTTCGTTCCTATTTCGATATTCCATAGGTACCTTTCCCATTTCAATTATTGTGCCGAATATAAAGACATTTTTTTCCTATTGTCTTCCGGTAATTATCTCGTTGTACTGAATGATGGATGGAAGGTATGAGGTATTCTACTAATTCCAAGTAAATTCAAAGTAGTTATTTGGTGTGGAGCTTGTATTTTTTTCTAGTCTTTCCTTACAGTACCTTGAAGGCCAAATTTATCAAACGATGTTATCAGACCATGACATATCGATATCATCGAACCAAAGTATGAACATCCAGACCACGTAAATTTCGTGTGTAATTTTTACTCGAAAGTACCCTTGCACGCCTTTTCCAATATGTCAACCTTACTCAGCAATATCACCCATGCCTCCTTCTTGTGTGAGAGATTTACTACGATCTACGCTCTGCTTGTTCTGTAGCATGAAAAAGACAATATAAACGCCTATGTTATTGCAACAATAAAATACTCTCCAAAGTGTCATAATTGATTTCCCAGATTGCTTAATTTAAACTAAACATGGTTAAAGTAAGTTGCTAATCACGTTTTCCATATTATTATTTGCTCTCTTAATTTTTTTATCCTGGGAATATTTTCGAATTATTTGGAAATTTGGAAGGGAATTAATGTTTAGTAAGTGCTTACCAACGTTGAGCACTGTAATTAACTGCATCTTGTTTACTTAGGAAAAATGGATATTGATGATCATTAAATACTACACTTTTCAAATTCAATAGTCCAATATTATTGGTTTTATAGTGATTTGTGGTTTCAAAGTTTGATTGCATAATTACTATATTGATATTTTGACAGAATGAATGTTTAATAATGCTATATATAATCCATGATAGAAAACGTGTGTGGTTTCATTTCATCTTTCTAGATTATAAATTAATGAAGAAAAATCCAGTAAAATTTAATCAACGGTACCCTCAACCGTTGTGGAAAACACAATATCCTTAATTTAGGTTAATTTGGGAAACATAATTATGGTTTCGGTGATTTTAATGGATGCAATTAAGAACCTAGAATATTGAGTACCTACCTGTAGAAAAGAAATCATATTTTACGAAAAATGATCATTGAACCTGTAAATTTCTTCTTTGCCGACATATTGTCCAATTTGACGGTAGCAGAGCATATTGAAAGGTTGCGATACCACTGTAGCCACTAACACTGATCTTGAGACCACAGAAAGGCACTCCCAGTACCTGGAACGATGAGAGTATGTCATTTTAATTTTCCGTAAATAAATAAACTTTAAACTTTTACCCTCCAAATAAATCATTTAAAAATAGTCCAAAACTACGAAATATAATACTACTCTTGATTACTCACTCTTCCCGGAGACTCTTGTCCGGTTTGCTACCCTTAATTAGATATTCCCTCACGGTCATCTCCACTCCCACAAACAGGACTTTCGTTACGCATAACGCTATTTCACCTCTCAACCACATCCAATCTCCTTCGTTACTCTTCATAAAGTTCACTTAAAAAAATGCGATGTGTTAAAAATGATTGAAGGAAGTTGTGGGCCTATACAAATCACAAGAATTCAAGTAAAACGGTGCTCAAAAATTCACAGTGATTCCAAATTAATGTACCATAATATTCACACGTTTAACGTATTTTTCGCTTAGAACCTTGAAAAGACACTTCACGTTTTCCTCTCAAAGCTGGAATTCCACGAAAACATGAAATACGTAAATCAAGTCCCAAGGGATACCTAAGGAAAGTGGCTTGATACCGAGGAACACTCCTGCCGAGATACCTAACTCGATTGAAACACTGAAGACACTAGACGTTTTTGGGAGGACAGGCACTTGACTTCGGCTATCCACGAACAAGGCCGGACCCTGCCGAGTGTCCTCGGCACATTTCCAAGATGACCGATCTCGCACGTTTTCCGATCTCGAATAAGTAATCTGTTTTGAGCTGTAGATAACATTAGATTTATATTCCCTTTAGGTTTTATGACGTTTTTATCGTGTATTTCTTGTTTTATTAGTTGTGTAGTATTTTTATTTTATTGATTCCGAGTCTACCAAAGCAGTGGAAGCTTTGTTTTCACTTTTCAAGGATGGAAAAACAAGTTCTCCAAAATCGAAATTTCCTCTCGCGTTAAACATTCCAAACCTTTCTGAACAATTTCGGTTCCGTGTCTGTCTGTCATGAAATCCTTGTAAACGGCTTAACTATACGAAGTTATTGTCCGATTTCGATGAAATTTTTGTAACAGCCATAACTTTTACATTTTCCATCCGGTTTTGACGAAATTTCTCAGGATTGTTCAGATTAGCGTGTAGATGGTCTCCTTATAATAAGGATAGTGCTTAGAGATTGATGTTTTGAGATTAACTACCATGCATCGGATCATCTATACAATCGGGTTATGGATACAAGGAAGCTATGTGCCACACCCACTTGGCAGACGTTTTTCGTTTCATACAATCATCGTGGAATTCGTAGTGAGTGGAAAAGTGTAAACTTTACTTTAAGGAGTTCTCATTAAATGCGAAAACTCAAAAAATTTTTAAGTGTATGGAAGTCAAGCACAGCTGTTCCATTTTCCTGCTGCTTTGAAGTTGCCAAAAACGAAATAACCTCCAACTATTATCCACGTACCGTATTGGAGAATCCGTCGTAACCAGCAAGTCGAGTACAGGAGGCGAGCGCTTTCGATGTCAGGACATCATCTTCAGGCCGCCGAGTGAGTACTAAAGTTTGTCAGTCCGTCGTTCTATTTATATAGTCTGGGTGAAAGGGAGGTGAAAGGATCGGAATTATTTAATAATTTATTATTAAGTTAGTTATGTTGAACTAGTTTATAATATAATCATAGTTTATAATAGAAGACCACGTGGTAACACCTTTCACCACGTGGCCTCCTACTTTCCTTTCTGATCCTTTCACCTCCCTTTGACCCAGACTGTATAAATAAAACGACGGACTGAAAAACTTTAGTACTTCCTTGACCGCCTGAAGGTGATGTCCTTACATCGAAAACGCTCGCCTCCTGTACTCGACTTGCTATTTACGACGGATTCTCCAATACGGTAAGTAGATAATAATTGTATTCCTACAACTAGCGGAACTAACTCCATTCATTTAACCTCCAATTGCCTCCACTCGCATACCCAATTCTATATGCAATGCCTTATTTGCAGCATCACTGGAACTAAAGATGGAGAATCACTCCGGCGATCAAAGTATAGAGTTTATTCTTTGGAAAGAGCAGATGATGGAGGAAGAAACTAGGGAAAACTTCGTTCGTAAAGCCGCATTCGGCCTGAGTCCGTAAAGACGGCTCTACTGAAGATTTGGTTCAACTGATTAAAATCATCACCAGTTATCACCTAGTAAACCATCCTTCGAGCCCTGAAGAAGGTAATAAATTAACCAAAAGCTCGGCAAAGGAGGACTTTGATAATTCAATGGACCCCATTCGCAATCCGTTTGACGTTCTGATTAAAATTGCCTCATAGGAATTGTAGAATGTAGATTGTAGCTGAATCTGCGGATCGGGGTGATGGAATCCCAAAGCGGTTAAGCCTAATGGCTTATTGTACTAATCCGCGGATTCTGTTCCTAGTCAAAGAGTCCTAGCCCTTTTGTAAGGAAAATAATAGGAATGGATAAAGAAGTATTTTAAGCTAAAAGCAACCAAATTTTCGGCCACCAGCTAGAAACAACCGCGACATTGGCTCGATTGCCAAGAACGGGCACTCGACCGAGTACTGGAGACTCGATCAGATGATCAGAATTTTAATTTTCATTCCCAACTCCAGTTGGTTCAAGACATTGGTGCGACTGCTACACCAGCTATCAGACACAAAGTTGTTGGATGGATCATGGCGCGAAAATACGAACGTGACATCTTATATCAACAACATCATAATCAACTCACGGTATTCCTTGATGCTGGGAACTCTCAATAGTTTCGTATCGTTCAAATAGAGATATTCTGCTAGAGACGTCGGGATATAACCAAACTGTAAAAAAGGGTCTATCAATGCCTATCATGCATTCGACTTATTTAAAACGATTGAATACTCCACTTATCTGTTTTGAATATCAACTGCCCAGAAAATACATAATATGTATTTGGATATCATCCACCTTGAATGTACTCACCTTTGACAAGAGTATGGCGAATTTGTAAGGATAGGTAACGGAGACATAACTTCCCTTCTTTAAAAGCTGTCGGATGAGAATTCTTGACATAGGCTCTTCAATTTCGTCTATTCCATCGAAGAAGATGGAAGAACCTTCTGATGACTTCTTCTCTTCTGTCTTCGCAGGCTTTGGGGTGGAAGTACCTTTACCAGCATTGGCCGGTGGTATTTTCGTCTCCTCTCTTTTCGCAGGCATCGGTGTAGGAGAACCGGACGGAGTGCTATTTGTAACTTTACTTCTTTCCGACTACGAATGATAATTGAATTACGTTGAAGACGTGAGGTAATACATGCAAATTTGGTTAGGTTTTATTTCGTTACGAACAATAACAGAAAACGCTGCAAATTATTACACATAGGTTTATTATTTTTGTGACCATTGCTACCATCAACCAACTTGGAGAAAAACATCGATCGCATTTCGGACATTTGAAGGGGATTAGGCTTCTTTTGCTATTCACGCTCGTGTTTCTGATTTATCGTACGTCCAACCCTTAAATTCTCGTAGGGAGCGAACGGTTTGTCCTACAGGGCTCCGCATGGTCTCAAAAAATTCTATACTACCTTAAATTTATGGAAAAACAATTCCATTATATCAAAATTTTGCTTCCGAGTCTACCAAGGTAGCGGAAGCTTTGTTTTCACTTTTCAAGGACGAAAAAAAATTTCTCCAAAATCAAAATTTTCACTCGCGTTTTGCATTTTAGACCTTTCTGAACAATTTTGGTTCAGTGTCTGTGTGTCTGTCTGTCTGTCTGTCATGAATTCCTTGTAACGCGCATAACTATACGAAGTTATTGTCCGATTTCAATGAAATTTTCAGGGATTGTGCGGGTTGGTGTGTAGTCCCCTATGAAAATCATCACCTTCGGACTGATAGTAGCCTCTGCGCATGCGCATACGTGAATTTCCTTGTAACGGCCATAACTTCCACTTTTTCTACCCGATTTTGATGAAATTTTCAGAGATTATGCGGATTAGGTTGTAGATGGTCCCCAATGAAGATCACCACCTTCAGACTGATAGTAGCCACTGCGCATGCACAAACGTGAATTTCCTTGTAACGTTCATAATTTCTACATTTTCTATCCGATTTCAATGAAATTTTCAGGGATATTACAGATTAGTATTTAGATGGTCCCCTATGAAAATCACCACCTTCGGACTGATAGTAGCCACTGCGCATGCGCAAACGTGAATTCCTTGTAACGGCCATAACTTCTACATTTTCCATCCGATTTCAATGAAATTTTCAGGGATGTTACAGATTAACTTGTTTTGATGTTTTGAGATTAACTACTATGCATCGGATCATCTATACAATGGGTTATGGATACGAGGAAGCTATGTGCCACACCCACTTGGTTTTTAGTTAGGTCGTTTTCAAAATTTCAAACCTTATTTGTCAATCCTTCGAAGTGACGTCTACCAAAATATTCGGCACAACTAGACTCCGAATGGAGCCTACATACCAATTTTCATCAAAATCGGTCAATGCTAAGTGAGGAAAGTGCAGCCTACGGCGCACAGTGGGCAAAATGGCCAATCTAGGTGGACAAAAGTCAAGTCAAAACATGGGAATTTCTAATATTAGTCATTGTTCATTATGAGTTCGCAGTTCCCAAAAAGTTAATATTACATCGTCAAAACCTTCTATGGCTGTAAAAACTTCGATCAAAAGTGTCGCCGTTTCCTGTTCGAATAAGATCGTTTGTCAGCTACTATGAACCTCCAACTTTTCTCGTCTACGCTGCAGTTAGTTGTAGGCAGAATCGTTCCAGGCTTGGTGTCGGCAATAATGGAAACCATTGAGAGGAGTAAGTACTATTTTTTCCTGCTAAAATTGTAAAAATAGTGTCTGATACTGTATGTTTATGAGTATACGCCATACCGTATTTTTAAAAATGATAATTGACATCTTGGAGTTAAAGTAGCACACGGCCAAGAGTTGCCAAGGAAATCCGATTTTTTTTCGTTTCTTTAAGTGATCTAGTTTCGGTATTCAACCACCTTTTTTTGCGATTTTATGCGTTTTCCGAGTTACTTAATAAAATGGTTGATTTTCAGGGATAAATATCACGATTTTTTCTATCAATTTGTCGAGGAATGAAAACAGCTACCGAAGAAAGATGGCCACAAAAACCTCAATAGGTATGTGATTGGGTGAGGTAATCTCGACAATTTTTCAGAAACATTAAATTTAAAAATGATCGAAAATGCTGTGATAGACTTTTCAAAAAATCGGACAGAGGTGGGAAATGACTATAGCAACGAAGACATTTTTTCCAACAAACATTCGACATGGCTGAGTGTGAAAGAGTTTGAAGTTGTCATTTCTTACAAAATTACTCGAACTATCATGAAACAACCAACTGTGCTTCCCGAAAAACTGTTTGAGGACTCAAGCGATAAAACAAAAAGAAGAAAAGTGAAAGAATTGTTGACTGCTGGTCCCGAAAAGTTATGCTTAGCGGCGCTCACTGCTCTCTACTCAGAAGACAGGACCACAAGCCGTATCTTGAAAGAAGCAACTTCAAGCACATCAACAGTTGAATCTTCTACAATGTCAAATAAGAACATGACTATAATATTTTCAAATTCAATTTTTCAGAGTTATATCCGTTTAACATTGTAATAATGTCATTGATCGCAAAGTAATTAATCAGTACCTAATCATAATGTCAAGAATTTAAAATAAAACATGTACAAAAATATCATGATATACCGTTTGCCTACTTTCATCGAAGTCAAGAAAGCTTTTCATTATTTTTCCCGTAATCAGCGTCTTTTTATTCAATTTTGAAAAAACCGACCAAAAAATAATTTTGTCCACCTAGATTGGTCATTTTGCCCACTGTGCGGCGTACGGACGGGCAAATTTTTATTCGATTTTTGGATTCTACGTACCTTGAAACCTTACCAACAAATTTTGAGGGGGGTTAAAAAAATTTTTTTTCTTCCAAAAGCTCATTATTGAAAATAATAAACCAAAAATGAACACAGAGAGATTACGTATGAAATGTTCGAATAATGGCTTAGTGTTATTTCGTGATGATAAATTGTTACATAAACGGACTATTGGGAAATTATGAGAAACTGCAGGGCTGACTTGTAAATTTGAGAAAAAAATCAGCTGTATTGTACAGTACGATTATTGATTATACATTCATGATCACTCACTTTTCGTAGACAGATTAATTTCATCTGTCAGTATTGATCGATTATTGCAATCAATTTCAATTAATTTTAATCAGTCATTTTTTGTACGTATGTTCTGAGCGGTCGTTTCGATTGGCGAGTCAGTAATTTTAGTCAGTAATTTTGATCAGTTGACTAAGGAACTTGTTTTGACTAGCCAGTATCGATGAACAAGTCAGTGTTGATCAAACATTCGGTTTCGATGATGAAGAATAGTTTACCCTGAGGTGGTAGTGGTGTATTCGAACTAACAAAAATCCGATCTGAATCGATCTGGACCTAGGTTGAATTCTTTTAGTGGATTAACATGTTTTGAAAAGGACTCATCATACATCATTTCACGTTTAGAACATAATTTCTTCTATTCTTGTATTCGAACTCACATAGGGAGAGGCCATTCCGAGCAGGTCACCAGTTTGAAATGAAACTACGTTTCATCATTGCATAATGTGACGAAAACGTATGAAACATAGTTGGTTGGTCAAATCGCTATTGCACTGATGTTTTCTTCTTCTCAAGAAGAACAATACTGTTGAAGGTTAACGGTATAATTTTGACAATTTTCAAACTTCAAGATTTTTGTGTACAGGTACAAAAATTAGGTTTACTGGTGGATGGGAAAATGCTAAAATTCAATATTTTTATGTAATCAAGTAACTATGAGTTTCATCACCTTGATTATAAATGGTGATAGGTAGGTAACTTTGTTGTTCTTCCGTGTAGTTTACAGAATCACTCAACAAGCATCGGAAGCATACGAATCTCTCAGGCTGACTGGTTAATACGCCTTTATTCGCGTCCTCGACAACCATTTCTGAGCTATTTTCTGTCAACTGCCAGGGAAATTTATACTTCCGTAAATCTGAATGGTTCGCAATGCTAAGCAAGTGGACTCATTTTCAAATCAGAATAACCGTTCGAGCTCTAATCAGTTATGAGGCATGCAAGTAATGATTCGAATAATTAATTAATTATTGGATCTTTTACTTCAAATTTCATCTCAAATTAAATTTTATCTATAATTTAAACACATTATTTATTCAATTATTAGTTACATACTTGAGGAGAGGTTAACTTATATGGACTGCCTACCAGAAGTAACAAAATTGAAAGTCCAACGTTACGTTACTTTGGTGCCACTGGCACCATTGATGGGGAGGGGGTGAAATCGAATTAGCATATTGGGTATCGTACATCATGAAAGCGTAGGCACGTAAACTGCTAATACAATTTGGAAAAAGGCCAAATAGCTGGGGCTTGAACTTGAAATACTCTCAAACTAGGTAGGTACCTACATTCTATCATGTTTTCATTAAAAATTGGATCATAAATACGGCCATGAAATGTTGTATGTGAAACCTGCAACATTTGTTGCCTACTTTTTCTTTCATTAAAATCTTCTGAAACGTCCAAAACTGAAGGGGGACTCAATTTTATCGTTAAATGGACCCTAAATTTGAAATCTACGCCCCAAAAAACCTAAAGGTACGAAACCTGTCTGAAAACAAGCAGTCCAGCTTGATTTGAATTCTGGACCACTGTGGGTCTGTCCGAACCCGGACCCACGCACCATGGCAGCTCCCAGGGCCACCTCCTATTTCTAGGAAGGCAGCCCTAATTATCGAGCCGTATTAATTCACTGCTGGAGGACCCTTACATAGCAGGGACCAAAACATTAATTTGAACAAAATTAATAATTAATCAAAACAATAAGCCAAAATGAGATAGCAAGTGTTGTCACTAACCAAAACATTTGCTACATAATATGTAGTTTTGAGCTATCGGTAGTTAACCTTCATGGTTAACCGTCTCTGAAACATGAAGAGGAAATAACCAAAATCCGATTTCCTGTGCAAGAATTTCCAAGGGTGAACAATAAACGCGTTTCCCACCTCGTGGTTTCCCCTTGCAGTAGAGATTCTTGGCCTCCCAAGTTCTCCCCCTCTCTCTTTCTACACGCGTTTGAAGGGAAAATGGTGAAGGCGAGAAAACCGAAGGATCGAGGAGCTACCAGAGAGGAAGTTGTATGAAAGCACATTACACTCTCGAAAAGCCTAGCGGCGGTGGTACGCACTTATGGAGTTCAACCTTCCTCTCCGTAGTGCGCGATGAAGGTTGTTTCCCACACCCCCTTGCCATGTTTCGCGGAATACACACAGCAAGATATTAAGTGATCATACCTTAACCCGGGAACACTAATGTAGGTCAATAAGACTCCCATAAAAATTTAAATTCACTGTCTTGACGCCTGAGGGCACTCCACGTCTATAGGCTTTCAGGCCAACTCAGACAATCTAGTTTAAAATGAGATGTGACAGGAGTAGCACCCTTTGACTTTCTTCAGCTGGTGAATAGTACCTCCCTACTAAAACCTAGGGAGTCAGAATGACTTACATTAGTGTTTGACGTAAATTTTTTATAGGTCATTCTGACTCCTAATTAGTAATACTACCCCAAAACCTGTGAGTCATATTGACTCCTAATTAGTAACACAAGACTTATGAAATTATGAGAGGCTTCGGAAAATTGTCTCCCTCTCTCACTTTTTATCTCTCATACTATTCTTTACAATCTCTTTTTCCTAAGGAAGAAAGAAGAGAAATGGGAGCGAAATAAGGGAAATCATACAGGATTCGGGAGATGAAGAGGCTGAAGATGTAGTGCAGTTTGATGATGTCGAAGACTTTGATTCAGATTACGAACCTTTGTCGGAAGATTTATACGTTGATTATCATGTAGAGCTACATGGTAGATTTAAACGACCGAAGCACCACTACCTACTTGATTTGAATTACAATTACTGTCCTTTGAATTACAAGGTTTTTGGATGTATATATTATAGGTACACACCTATTAATATTATTATTAATACATTTAGTTAAGAAAATACTAATTGTATTAGTTTCCATAGCTTTCGTATATCAGGAACCGTATCTCGATACCTTGAAGCACATAGGCCTTCAAGTATTTTCAAGTATGTCCATCCATCTTCCACATTTTCTATTTTTTTTTTTTTTTTTTTAATTTCAGAAAAACTCAATTTAACAATTTAATTGTTGACAAAACTGTTACAAATGGGATTCATTAGTAGAAAAGATAAAATAAATTATTTTCCACCATATTTTGGACTTATTTATTAGAAACACTCTCGTGGGAGTCACAATGACTCCAGTTTAGTGACAAGAGAGAAAAAAATAAGTGTAGTGCTCCCGGGTTAACCACTTACCGGAGGGGTTCAGGGCAAGGGGTTGTAGAAGGCGCACTTAATTAGACAAGTCTCTCAGGCCAACTTCCTGCTCCTTCATTGAAACTTGGGTTTGAAGGCGAGAGCTTTGCAAACAGATTAGCGAAACCCAAGTTTTTCCTTTTAGCAAGCCTCTCTCTCTCTCTCTTGGAACTTGCTCTCCTCGCCTTCCGTTCTCTTCATAACTTCCGGTTTGGCAATTTCGAAGACTCCCTTCCATCACCTCCTATCTCCAAAATAGTCCTTTCTATTAGGTCTGAAAATCTTGTGTCTACTTAGGCTTTTGGGCAGAGTAGTTGAGTAGCTAAGAACAACAAGAACATGAGATAGAATAACCCCAAGTAATAAGCGGTTATAGTACTCCATGACAAATATGATAACCCCTGAAATACTAACAAGGCGTCTCGCAAACGTATTTATGAGTGGCAAATCACATGACAATGTGCTCCCTGAGAAAACGCTGCAAATTACTACACAATGGTTTATTATTTTTCTATACAGATCACTCATCTGCAAAGCCACCAACCATCCAACATAAAGAAAAACATCGATCGTATTTCGGTCTATAATTTTAACGGAGATTAGGCCTCTTTTGCAATTCAAACTCGTGTTTCTGATTTATCGTACGTCCGAACCTTAAATTCTCGTAGTGAGCGAACGGTTTGTTCTAGAGGACTCCGCGTGGTCTCAAAAAAATTCTGAAAAATCTATAGAACCTTAAATTGATGGAAAAACAATACTTTTATATTATATACGGACGGCCAAATTTTAATTCGGTTTTTGGATTCTACGTACCTTGAAACGTAAACCATCAAATTTTGAGGGGGTGTTAAGAAAAAAATTTTCTTGGTCGATTCCAAAGGTTCATTATTGAAAATAATAAAGAAAAATTCTAGCGCTAGATTAGAAAACCTACCTATGAAATTTTGAAAAAAGTTGAAATTTCCAACATTCCACCAATTTTTTGTTTCAGGCCCGATTTTCACTAGTTTTTGCAATTTAAAAAACTTGAAAAATAAGCCAAGATTATTTTTTACTTAAGAACGCTGCAAATGATTACACAAAGGTTTATTATTTCTCTATGTAGATCACTATTCTGCAATGAACACTGCTTTGCCATTGTTGGTGGTAACAATCTTGAAGAAAAACACTGACCCCTTTTCGGTAAACTAACATTTGAACGGAGATTCGGCCTCTTTTGCGAATCACACTCGTGTTTCTGATTTATCGTGAGTCCAACCCTTAAACTCTCGTAGAGAGCGAACGGTTTGTCCTGCAGAGCTCCGCGTGGTCTCAAAACATTCTAGAAATTCTATACTATCTTAAATTGAAGGAAAATCAATACCTATATATCAAAATTTTAGAGTTAGGGCATTTTCACAATTTCAAACCTTATTTTTCAACTCTTAGAAGTGACCTACATCAACCAAAATATTTGGGGCACAATTAGACCCCAAATGGAGCCTAATTTCATCAAAATTTGTCAATGCTAAGTGGGGAAAGTACCGCGTACGGCAGACGGACGGCCAAATTTTTATTTGATTTTTGGATTCTATGTACCTTGAAACGTAAACCAACCAATTTTGAGAGGGGGGGGGGGGGATTAAGAAAAATTTTCTCTTGGTCGATTCCAAAGGTTCATTATTGAAAACAGTAGACCAAAAACACCTACAATTACACCTGAATGAGACCAAAATGTTGATATTGAAATAAAGGATAGGTTTGCTGGCTGGAAGAATATAACTTGAAATTGATTTTTCCGCTTTGAATTTCCAATTTTTGAAAACTTTTGCCTGATATAGGTGCCTACACTTCGACAGCCGTCTTTAATTGCAAGACTGCTATTTTTTTCCTCTTGAAGATGTCAAAATGCCAAAAACATAAACAAATTACCCAAAACATGTTATGAAAATCGATGATTTATATGGAAATATTCCATCCAATTTTGAATGACGTAACCAAAAATGAACCACTTCATCGCCCGAGAATTTCAACTCAATGAACAAACGACGTGAGAGTAATTTATTTTTCCTCAGAAATCCTCAATTGAAAGCGTACCGGAAAAAGAAACTCAATTCGGAATCCCCGGAAGCTGTGACAATGTGCAAAGCTTCGGTGGATTATGCTGCGAAGGTGATTAATGGTTCCACCCTTGCTATCAACTCCAAACCCGGGGATCTTCCGGTATTTATCAAACGGGTTTTCTCGAAATCTCTTCATCCCGACTATCATCGAGGAAAAACGATTAAAAAAAACCCAACACATTTTTCTTCAGGGAAACGGATGTTGTATCTATGTATTTTTTTCATCATTCATGAGCCAAGAACTTGGCGGTTCTTTTGAAAATCAATTTCGATGCCGATGAAGCGACGATTTTGACCTCAAACAACTTTTCACGCTTCAGAGAGATGTTGGCTGATGTAAGTTTGTATGTGCTGAAACAGAATTACTCAAATTTGAGGACATGATCATGGATTATACGCGATAGGATAATATAAAGGTACCGCAATGGTTGTTGGGTTGGAATTGGTCAGGTATGTTTCTCGCCAGATTATTACCTACGATAAGTCAGATTGGTCACTGAAAAGAGAGTATGGGTTTGGTACCTCAGTGTGCGAAAACACAGTTTTAATTCTTCCTAACTGAGATGTATGCTTCATGCTAATGAGTTATTTATAAAATATCTCGCGTGTATTTTATTTCATCATTTTAATATTCAAATTACACCTACAACAATGAACATATCGGTGATCGAATGTTTTCCCTCCAAGGGAGAAATTCCAAGAAGATCTTCCGATATATCGGAGGTATCGATATTTAGATTGAGTGGTCCCCTTAAATAACATTTTCGGCCATTATAGATTTATTAATGAGCTGACACTAAACAAACGTTGTTTTTTCAGTTCTATTCTGTTAATAAAATCTTCATTTTGTATGTGGTACCTACTGCAAACTTAAAAGTTTAATTTTTGGTTTATTATTTTCAATAATGAAGCTTTGGAATCGACCAAAAAAAAATTTTTTTTTTTGGTAAACCCTCCCCTCAAAATCCGTTGATGTACGTTTCAAGGGATGTAGAATCCAAAAATCGAATAAAATTTGACCGTCCGTCCGCCGAATGCGGCACTTTCTTCACTTAGCACTGACTGATTTGTTGAAATTTGGTATGTATGCTCCATTTGGAGTCCAGTTGTGCCCCAGAAGCTTTTGGTTGATGTAGGTTACTTCTAAGGGTGAAAAATAAGGATTTCAATCTTGAAAACGCCCTAACTCAAAATATGTTGATATGAAGGTATTGTTTTCCTATCTATTTAAGATAGTAGGTATAGAATTTGTTGAGACCACGCGGAGCCCTGTAATACAAACCATCCGCTCACTACGAGACAATTAGTGCTGGGAAGTACCACGCTCTTAACTTTAAAACAGATGGATATATCTGTGAGGAGATATGTGAGAAAATGATTGCGCCTGCCATTTGACTCTGCTAATGCCTACATCCATGGACCAGTGGGTGATGGTGGTCTTGGAGTCATGGAACTTCTCAGTCAAATACTAGCTATAAGAACTAGTAGGGTAGGGGTGGCAAACACACAACTTTTTGAAGGAGGAACGAGTCTCCAACAACAAAATGGGACATCAAGACTCGACCGTCGAATTGTCAGGGCACAACGTCTCCATCAAACTACAGACGGAGCTGAACTGGTAAAATCACGCGATAGCAGAGCTGGCACGGCATGGATCAGGAACCCTTCGGCAAAACTATGGGGATGGAGATCGTTGGGTACGGTGAAAGCCCATTCTGGTTTTCTACTAACGGGAGTGAGTAGAACAAGAGGCAGGCGTACCGGCAACAGCCATTTATGCCAAATGGGTTGTCAAACACCCGAAACAGCCTTGCATGTGCTCCAGATTTGCCCAGCCGTGGTAAGACCCAGGTGGGCCCGTTACAATTCTGCCCTGAACCTATTAGAAGCCTACGCTCGCCGTAAAGGATGGCCAGTATGGCTAGAGCCACACTTCAACCTAGAACAGCGGGGTTATAGTCCGGACCTCTTGGTGGTAACACCAAGAGGAGCTTTCATTATTGATGTCTCAGTGGTCTCTGGCTCCGGCCAGAGATCACTCACAGACATCGATGCTTCCGAAATTCAAAAATATGAAGTTGACGCATTACTAGAGGCTGCAGCAGCACTCCTTCAAGTAGGTACTGCTGAGGATCAACTCGTTTACTTTCCAATCAATGAACTGAGACTCAGCTGATGAAAAAAATTGTCTGATGGGTGAAATGCCCAAGAAATTTCATGAGAATCAGAATGTGCAATAAAAAATGGGGGGTCTCATTTGAAAAAAAACCAAGTTGTTGAGCGTTGCGCACGATTGGCCTCGTGCGCACTGCGCACCGTGGTCATATATCAAATCCTTGGGAAAAATCATAAAGATTCCAAAAACGTATATTTTTTAACCACTATCAGGGGGTTCGACGTTTTCAGCGACACCCTGTATATGTGGAGTTCCTGAGATGTTTTCGGTGACATTGAAGATACCACCACCATAGTCCAATTTGGGTTAATATTCATTCTTGACAAACTGGTACAAATGCAGCCCATAGTTTGATCTAATGAATTCCGATTATTCCGAGACTTCCTAACCATGGGTGATTATTCGGATCCTGAAGAAGAGGAAATTCAGGAAAACTCGATAGAGTACACATGCCACCACGGTGGTCACTGATACCCTCGACGACCGCCGATAACGTTGAAACGCCGATAAGGGCTGCAGGAACGAGAAGCGGAGAGTCGAGAGGCCGTGAATCATTCGCGCCACCCTGGCCTGCCATCCTTCCCGGTTTAGCCCGACTGTAAATACAAATCTACACTTCTCCCGTTTGCACACGTCCACTCTCGCCCGGTGATTTATGTACAGTTTCAGCCATCCCGGACAAATACCCCCTTCGGAGTCGAGCTTGAAAGAGGCGAAAAACGCGCGTTTTTCGGTCCCACCCCGGTTCTCCAGGCTGCCCTTTTTTTCCGCGGTTTATTTAGGACCGATGAAAAACTGACTCGCTAATGAACAGAAATGTTTCCCTGAAGAGTGCGAGGATACGCCCTCCCATCATCGCTCCACTCCCTCATCCAGATCTCATCACTTCCCCAAACGGAAACAATGGGTTTTCCTAAGTTTCAAATTGGACCCTCCGCTTTCCCCATCGTCGTGGTTTACGACTCTCGGGAATTGTTGAAGAGTTCTTGCAAAACTAATCTCTAGCGATGATAATCCCGACGAGAAGGATTGCTTCCCCTCTGTTATAATTCAGAGTTTATTGACTGGAAAGTAAACGAGTTGATCCTCAATAGTACCGACTTGAAGGATACAGAAGAAAACGCTGCAAATTATTACACAAAGGTTTATTATTTTTCTATATACATCACTCGTCTGCAAAGAACACGGCTTTGCCATTGTTACCATCAACCAACTTGAAGAAAAACATCGATTGAATTTCGGTCAGCTAAAATTTGAACGGAGATTAGGCCTATTTATGCGATCCACACTCGTGTTTCTGATTTATCGTAAGTCCAACCCTTAAATTCTCGTAGTGAGCGAACAGTTTGTCCTACTGGGCTCCCGTGGTCTCAAAAAATTCTATACTATCCTAAATTGATAGGAAAACAATACCTTTATATCAAAATTTTTTGAGTTAGGGCGTATTCAAAATTTCAACCCTTATTTTACATACCAAATTTCATCAAAATCGGTCAATGCTATGTGAGGAAAGTACCGCGTACGGCGTCAAGAATGAACGTTGAAATCATCGAAACTTGTTCGAAAAGGTTGGTTTTCACCTTCGGTTGTTCGAAAAAGTCGTGAATGAACGTTGGAATTAGGTAACCAGAATCAAACTAGTTGAGAAATGTACGCTGTGCTGTTCAACATTATGACATAATTACATTGTAATTTATTAGCACCAGGTGTGCCCTTAAGAACACTACCAGCACATTTTCGAAAAAATCGAGAAATTTCAGTGGCATTATACATTCCATTAACAAATTCATTTTTTTAATGTCTAGTATCTATAGCAATTTATATTTCTCTTTTTCCAGGGTTTATCGGGGTGAAAATAAAATTCCCCGAGTTTCCCTGAGTTTTTTAGTAGAGTAAAATTCCTTGAGTATTCCCTGTCTTCCAGGTCGCCGGTTAGGCCTCTTTTGCGATTAACACTCGTGTTTCTGATTTATCGTATGTCCGACCCTTCAGTTCTCGTTGGGAGCGAAAGTTTTGTCCTACAGAGCTCCGCTTGGTCTCTTGAAATTCTAAAAATTCAATGCTATCTTATATTGATGGAAAAAACGTCTGCCAAGTTGGGTGGGCAGTATAGCTTCCTCACTCATTGTAACATGGACGTATAGAATCAGTTGGCGAAAAAATTATGATTCAAAGAGTTATTGAATACCAAAATATTGGCGATAATATGCGGGATAGGGTTGCAGGTATTAATGTTTATAATATTTTTATAATTTTTATAAGGTATTATAGTTTATAATATTTTGTATTTTCAACGTAGAATTTTATTTAGCGGTCCACCGTCTAGGACCTAACCCACACAATCCCTGAAAATTTCATCGAAATTGGTTGAATAGTTGCGGAGTTTTGGTTGTAACAATAAATTTAAAGTTCGCGCATGCGCAGCGGCTATTGCTTGACCAATTTGATTGAAACTTATAGGGTGTCTCTTAGAAGTTAGTCCCTAACTAACCTCCAAATTTGAGCAAAATCGGTTCATTAGAAACCGAGGTTCCAGGAAATTCACGTTTGCGCATGCGCACTCGCTCCTATTGGTCCGAAGGTGCTGAAATTGATAGGGGATCGTCTAGTACCTAACCCGCACAATCCCTGAAAATTTCATCAAAATCGGACCACAGGTTAGTATAGTTTTGCCCGGGACAAGGATTGACCACAGACAGACCGACAGACAGACAGACAGACACGGAACCAAAATTGTTCGGGAAGCTCTAAAACGCAAAAAGCAAGTGGAAATTTTGATTTTGGAGGACATTTTTTTTTTCACTTCTTTCACGAATACAAAGCTTCCCTACCTTCGGTAGTGAGGAAGCAAAATACCTTTATATCAACATTTTTTGACTCAGAAACACGAGTGTGAATCGCAAAAGAGGCCTACTCTCCGTTAAAATTTTAGCTGAGCGGAATGCGATTGATGTTTTTTTTTTCATGTTGCATGGTTGGTGGCTTTGCAGACGAGTGATTTATACAGAAAAATAAAAAACCATTATGTAATAATTTGCAGCGTTTTCCATTCATTCTCGTGTTTGTGATTTAATGTAAGTTCAGCCCTCAAGTCTTCTTAGGAAGCGAACAGTATGTCCTTCAATGCTCTGGGTGGTGACAAAAAATTCTTTAAAATTTTGGAAATTTCATTTTAGGTACCTAATGAAAAAAATACCTGTATGTATAAAGTTTCCTAGCTAGGGCGTTTTGAAAAAGTTTTTCCTCAATTTTTACCCCTTAGAAGTGACTTACAATAATCAAAACCTTGAGGGCACAACTTGACACCATATGGAGACTATATTTTCTTGCTCGGTTCAGAAGATTTAATTAAAAATATTAAAACAAAATTTAAATCTTCTACCATCATTCACCTATTAAGCATTTATATATTTAAAAAACCACTATCTGTGACCAACCGTATTGCCTTTCAGTTAAAAAACTGCTTTATTCTACGTGAATATGTGTATACCGAAAGCCACCATTCTGATCTCAGACATAACTGGACTGACCCAAAGGAAGTGGTGCAAACCATCTCTCTAGAGGTTATTGGACAAGGAGAACAGTTCAGTCGAGGAGTCGTGCGACAGTTTCCAAGAAGAATATCAGTGGACGAATTGGATTGTAATAGTTGGTAGAGGGATGACAAAGAGATAGAGAAAGAGAGAGGGGTGTTTTCTCTGAAAATAATAAATCTTTAAGGCCCGGACAATAAATTCACTGTACCCGGAGTCCGAAGCAAAGGGAGATTTTACTGTGAAATTAATGTCCTTTTTTTTTATCAGCGGTACGACCGCACCTCCTGCCACCACAGGTTTTTACAACTCTATTAAACCAATGTAAAAAGAGGTAAAATTCGTTGGTAAACATGACCTACCTCAACACACTAATTTTTTTTTCTTTTGAAAGCGAAAATAAAAACGTGATTCAGTTGGAGTTGAGAGAGCTGAGGAATGGGTGGATAATTTAGAGACCTTATTTTTTCTGGGTAGAACTGTTTAAAGGGTTTTTTTTAATCCGAAATTCCTCGATGACTCCCAATGTACCAAAATACGTTCTTTTACCCCAAAATCGCTCATTTGAATTATGTGCTGTGCACTTTCAACAATTCGGACAGTTTTTCCTGCCTTGAATCATGTTTATCTTTTATTTTATTCCACGTAAATAAATTCAACTTATTACTTGAATTAACGTAAATAACTTGAATTTACGTAAATAACTTGAACAGCCTATTATGATGGGGATAGCACTTCAGAACTTCTTACGGAGGTGTGTTGGTACAGCTGTACTGGGACTGATGAACCGAGTATCAAATTGTAACGGTTCCATGCACTGACAAAAACTCAGCCCTTACCAGGCCAGTTCCACGGACTGATAAGATATCTTGGAATGGCTCTGGATCGGGAAGGGATCTTTCGGACCAGTAAGGATGGAACTTGTCTCCAGTAAAGTTCCATGTACCGGGAAGCGCCCTGGACGATTCCACGGACCAATAAGATATCATAGAATGACTCTGGGACTGGAAAGGGATTCGGACAGGTGAGCATGGCTATAATAGTGTATAATAGTATAATAGTGTAAATGTGTAATAGTGTATAATAATTGTCACCAGTTCTGTCCCATGTTGCTAGAAGTGCCCTTACTGTTTCCATTTACTGAGAAGATAATATGTTACCACATCATAGTAACATGGAATATCTCTGGACCAGGAAGGGATCATCTGGACTGGATAGCATGAATGTTGTCTCTATTATTGTTATTTTTATGTTATGTTCCTTCAACGAAAAATTATTCTTTCCACGGACCGATAAGATATCATGAAATGGCTCTGGGACTGGGAAGGGATGCGGACCGGTGAGCACGGGAGTCACCAGTTCAGTCCCATGTTACTAGAAGTGCCCATAGGTACTGTTTCCAATTACTGAGAAGATATAGTAACATGGAATAGCTCTGGACCAGGATGGGATTATCTGGACTGGTTAGCATGGAAGTTGTCTCCAGTATTTTTATTCGCATGTTATGTACTTAAACTGCAACGAAAAATTATTCTTTCCTTGAATTGTTTGATCACTATCATTTTTAATATAATATAATAAAAATATTATATTATTTTTATTATTGTCTCTTTTGTAACACTTGTTAGAATATTCCTCCCTGCATTGATAGGGATTTGACGCCTTCTTCTTCCATGTCATGAGAGTGGGATTTGACTGTCCTCGGTAGGCAGTACCGGTAATGTAACTGTACCAGTAATTTAGAACGGTTACTTCTTTGTCACTGTAACCATTGGAACCGTTCCAGGGAAACACCTGGACCGACACACCCCTACTTCTTATGATGTCGATCATCATTTTGGCGTTCACTAACATGAACTCCCCAAAACTAAGAGTTGGCCACTTGCCAATCTTATATTTTGAAATTAGTACCATTCCTGCAATACCTATGTTAATAGGTTTGCTAGAAAATATCAATAAAATATAAAAAAAAAATTAAAAAAACAGCTAGCCGCTCGTCAAATTGGGTTTTTCTTTTGAAAAAAGAAACCCATTCGTACCATCTTTTCCAAATTTCATATATGCACAAGGCACATTATTGCCCCTACGCATGAGAAAAAGGGTCCTTACATAATACATACACTAAATGATAACAATACACTATTTATTTCCAATTACAGATTATCATAAATGGTCGATATTGTACAAAAAATATGACTCAGATCGTACTAATACGAGTACGTTCATACATTCACACCCTTCAGTCATACACTATACCTCTCTTATTGATCAGTGAGTATAGCAGTTATTTACATTGATTATGACTCATTATTAATAAAATGTAGTATGACGATGAATTATTCATTGATAATTACACAAGGATAATAATCCGTTCAATTTAATTCCCATATCAACGGCGTGTGCAGAATTCATTTTCGTTAACGAGTTCCACTTCCCGCATAATTGATGAACCTCGAAGTATGGAAAAACACTTTTTCTTTGTGTGACTCGATGCATCTACGTATCTGTTTTATCCAATTTTTCGGGCATACGTGAAATTTTAACGTATTTCGCTGGTGTAGCAATGCAGTATAATTATGTGATGATTGTGGAAACAGGAGGATGACTGAAAAAATAAATTGTATCTATTTTTTGGAGAATAAAACATAAAGAGCTAGCTCACAAGAATACGGTTATAGCGTGATCAGAAAATCAGATAAGAATTAATTTTTTTAATGTTTTTTCGGGGTAGAAACTACGAAGACCAACAGATTTATGGTAAAAATTGATTGGGATGAGGGTCAATCGGGCATTTTCTGCCGAGCTTTCGGTCAATATACTTCCTTCTTCAAGGCTTATGGATGAATTACTGAGTGAGATCCACCCCGATGTCAAAAACAAAATTTGGAAAAGCCTTCAATCCTATTTAAGAAGTGATATAATCTATTATTTAAAAACAAACGTCAAGCAAACTGCAACAATTTAACCCTGATTGGACCAAAGTGTCACAAGTGTCACCGGGAATATCTTAGATCCACAGCTGGTCCAAGGTGTCCCCAGATTAACTAGATGTAAATTACAATTTGAAGACAAATGGGCAAAGTTGTTTAGTTATTAAAATTCAATAATGATGACAAAAATTTTGAAATTTTTTTCTTCGATTTCTTTAGAAATGTTTGTCATGACTCTATTCCGAGACTTTCAATAGCCCATAAAAAATTCCGCAGTGTTTTGTGTGGAACAGAGCTGAGTTTTTTGGGCCACATTTTTGTAGTTATTAAAATTAAAAAAATGACGAAAATTCAGAAGTTAGTTTACCTTGTTCTTTGAAAATGTTTGTCATAACTCTATTCTGAGACTTTGGAGTAATCCACAAAAAATTTTACTGTCCAATAAATTTAAAATAGCAATTTAATTGTGGTTATTCCAGTGACACCTTGGGACAGCTGTGGAGTTCCGGAGAAGTTCGGTGAAACTAGTCTAACTACCATGGTCCAATTAGGGTTAAAACATGAAACATTTATCAAATGTCTTTTTGCGGTCAGGGTATGGATCATGGACCGTCCCAACATACAGGTAAATGAGTAGGGTTGCAAAAATGAGATGTCCATCTTAATGTTACTTCTGTACGTGGCTATATCGTAGCGAAAGATGATGTGAAGCTATGAACTCTATGTAAAAACTACTATGACCCTAAACATATTACATTCGTACAAATTTTACAAAAATTTAGCTCATTGGTAACTTCAGTACCTACACAGGTATTTGTGGTCGCCATTTCAAATCTTCAACAACTTCCTCTTTGGTCGACTCCTGCTCCAACATGTCGTAGAGTGAGCACTCGAACTCTCTGAGACTCTCGGTGATGGATGACTTCCTTGAAGGCATATTGTTGCTTGGGTTGTTGTTGTTCTCTTCTAGGAGAGTCGCCAGGAAGTGTTTCTTGTTTTCGGCGACAAGGGAGACACTCGAGGTCGACTCCAAGCTCTCGTAGGCAGACTCCATGATGGGCTCCAGCGGAAGTAGGTTGTGCGTGGAAAACTCGGAGAAGTAAGGTCGGTGGTAGGAGAACTGGAATACACAAGAAAAACGATTCTATTATTCAAAATCAATCCAGTACGATTGAGAAAACGATCAAGCTCTGACAAAATATCCGTGCGAAGTGTATACTTGGGATCAAAGTCGGTTGCCGTTACTTTCTCGTTGCGAGTTAGTCTAATCCCTTACGAACCTACGCTCTGTTATCCCCACCAGACGCTATGGGGCAACATTGCCGCCCACTAGCCCCAGTGCCACCCCATCCGTAAACCTTCTCATAGCTGGTCAGTTGTCATCAACAGTTTTTCCAAGTTTTTTCAGGAATTATTCATCCAACTTACATGTTTCTTGTGGCATTCTTCTTATTTGTATTAACTCTACACCCATGCACTTGTTTAATTCCAAAATCAAAATTCCAAAAGTGAAAAACAAGTTAGAAATTGTACCTAAATACGACATTTTCAAGGATTTTTGAAATTGATTAATGCACCTAGGGAATTGAAAAACTAAAAGATTGCCGCAGGAATCATTAAAATCGACCAATATTAAAAGGCCAAAGAAAAGCAGGAAGAGCCGTTTATTCACTGACTGAGACCCCCTTAATACATTTCCTAGGGTGCATAAATTAATCGTAATTTTATTGTGGTTTTGTAAGAATTGTATTCGAAATATCAATGAGTCGTTGCAGGTAGCAAGTGGTAGGTTCATTTGTTGAGATTATGGTGCTTCAATCAGTGACAGTCCTCAAGGAAAATGTTGTTGTAATGAACATTTTTGGTCAAATATTCTATGGTTTGCTGAAACTACTCTAGGTAATTTTTACGTAAAGCTTTTACTACCACAGGGTACTTTAGGTCGCATGACCTGAAACCACCTTATTGTACAAATTAAGTTTCAGAGTTTTGATAATTTTATTTTATGTTATTCATTTATTTATTTTGAGTTTGCTTGAAAATGTGGCCAAAAAATACTGAACTATGCTGCCGTGCTTAGCCAGAAAATCGTTACGTAAAAATTTGAGCAAATTGAGTTATTGGTACCTGGGGGTTTCAGGAGTCGATTTCAATCGATTTTTGGAGTTTTAGAGTCGTATCTCTACTAGAAATGCCTCAAACAAGCCAGAAGAAGAATAATATTATAGGCCTTAGTATTTAGACGATACGACTTCTTGCATTCTGAATCGGCATGATACGACTTTTTACCTCTGTAAACTCGGAATTCAATGGTGACTTTACATTTATACTTTCCGTGAATAAACGTTCATTTTTATTGATTCAGCTGTTTTTTCTTACACTCTGAACACAGATATGAAAGACAATTGACTTTGAGCCAAGAAGGATGTCAAAATAACTAAAGTGAATAATGAATAATTAATGTGCTTAGCATTCCAAAGTCTCATGGTTGCGTATTCAGAACAGAACAGTCGTAACTTCGGGTTTACGAGAGCGTAGATGTATAAATAGATAGATAGATTTTTCATTTTCGCCATTTTGTACACTTTTACAATAATATAAATGCATGAAGGGATGCGATTTTTTCAGATTTCCTACCCGACGTTAGGCTTGTTACGTTTTGTAGGGTAGGATCTTTGCAAAATCGCTCCATATCGGTAAATAAATTGATGTCTACTATACAATTACAGTAATAAGTAAATTACTAAACAATACATGATTGGTCAGAAAAAAAGGACGCATTTTGATAATCTCTAACATATACTAACTTACTTTAATACTCTCCAACTTTAATCATCTCTAAGCAAACTCATTAACTCGTATCATCATTTTTTGACAATTTACACTCAAAAATGTTTAATTTTGCCTCCAGAAATCGATTCGGTTTCTAATTTCCTTTGAGAAGAGCCATTACTTGTGGTAAAAGGAGGAAAAATAATCCTGCGAAAGAGTTATTTCTCCACTAAACCAAGCTATTTGGTCGTTTTTACCGAAAGTTGGGTGAAGTCAAGATACGACTTTCTGGCTTAGAACGGCAGTATGGATATTTGTCTTTGTACTTAAATCTTGATGTCCACAAACCTGCTCTACTGGGCTGTATAGCGGAGGAGTCTCCTCCTGTTCGTCAGGCGCACTTGTTCCTCTCTCCGGCTCGTCTGTGGGCGAATCGAGCGGCACGGACGGACCGCCGGCAGCACGGATGACGTTGATCACAATTTCGTCGGTGTTCGGCGAATCCGGCGCGGCTCCAACTCTGGACTGAATTTCGCTCGCGGCCTCGACTATTGGTTCCAGCCGAGTTCGAGAAACTTTGATTTCGTGAATCGATTTGGACCTAAAACAATCGATTAGTTGAGTAGTTGAGCAGTAGTAGTAGAGAGAGAGAAACAAAAGAAGATCACCAAAACATCCATAAGTTGTACTAAAACAAAAAAAAATCAAATAGAACTATTCCCAAATCAAACCACAGGCCACACAAGGTGATCAATCACAACAAAGTCAAACCAAAAAGTCTACATCTTGAGTCAATCGCTACCTCACTCATTATGACGTTGAGGATTTGTGGGATTGAAGTGTGATTATGATGCTATAAAGAAGAACCGCGAGGAACGAAGAAGAATATTTTTATATCTCGCACATAACGCAAATTACAGAATCGAGGCCTGGGTGTCGAGTGGGTCCGAGGATGACGCTAGGATGGCTCGAACGTTTGCGGAACATCGTTCGAAGGAAACTGTCATGTACCTGTGAACCAGGTAACGAACGCATTTCTCGCAACAGCTGGGGCGGTGTACGATCACCTAGATTGAGTTCAGTCAGAATTTTTGAAAATTTTCGACCCTCGGGGATCTCAAATTCGGTCTGTTAACGATCAAGGAATTCGGTGTAGGGAGTCCCCGTATAGGGGTGAAAACATAGCAATCTTTCTTCTCAGTACCAACTAGAAATTGTAAGTTGCGAAATATATTCTATGATAAATTAGGGATCATTGAACAGTAAAAAGCATTATTAGTAGTCGAAAGAAACGCAATGCCATGAATTTCTTGGGTCGAAAATCTCCACCAGTCTTCTTCAATTCGAAACATAAAAAGCCACCCTAGAAAGAAAATATCCCTTAAACCCCTAAAGTAAAAAGAGAATATAAGCCTTTTAGCGAATTTTCAAGGAAAATGAAGGTATTGCAATGGCCTCAATTTTTAGAAAGAACTTTTTCAAGAATTTCTTTTACTGAAATCCGTTTTGAAACATTCTTAAACAATCCCTGAAAATAAAAAAAAAAAGATTTCTATGAAAATTTGCTCATTATTTCATGCTGCATGAATGGACTTTTTTAAAAGCCGGTTTCTACCTTTTTAGTTCTGAGCGCAATTGAGGCAAAGATTTGACGCGCACAGATGTCGTCCTTTCTAAGAGGATCCTCTTCTTCCTCGGTGGTCTCTTCGGCGGGAGGATCGTGCATCCCAGTGGGAGCGGATAACTGATGTCGGACGCACTGAATTTCCTGAAAGAAAGTTGTTTTCGAATAAAACACTAAACATTAGCTAAATCTGAATATTCATTAGGTATCCAAAAAGTCACAATGTGCAAGATTTGATTGCTTTGCTGAATATTCATTTGGGAGTGGAAATATAATTTTTACAGTATTCAATACCAACCGTTGCTTGGGTTCTGGATCATCTTCTTCCCACAGTGTTTTTCTGCAAATCTGGATCTGCAACAACAAAATGGGGTATTTCAGTCAATTTTTAAAATTTTTTTTTTCAATAGAGTATGGCTCAGGAATAACGGTAATGGGGTTTGTTCGTCGAGAAAATGTTTTTAAAAACGCTGCAAATCATTGCTCAAAGGTTTATTATTTTCTGTATAGATCATCCTTCTGTATAGATCACCGGTTCTCCATCAATAGCACCTACCACCATCTGTATTCTCCCTTGACCTTCCCTCTCAAATTTCAGCTCCTGCGTTCAATAGGATTGAAAATGGCTTCGGAGCTCACTCAGCTGATCAGTGATCAGAAGAGTGAAGAAGATCTCCTCGAATGCTGGAGACGCCTGGAAGAGCACTTCCATTCAATAGGATTGAAAATGGCTTTCGAGCTCACTCAGCTGATCAGTGATGTGAGGAGTGAAGAAGATCTCCTCGAATGCTGGAGACGCCTGGAAGAGCACTTCCATTCAATAGCATTGAAAATGGCTTCGGAGCGCACTCAGCTGATCAGTGATCTGATCAGTGAGCAATGATTTGCAGCGTGTTTTACCTACAAACATTGTTTTTACCTACCAATTTTTTTTTACCTACCAACTATTGGTAGGTACTACCTACCACACTATAATGGCTTCACACCTTCACAATCAAGTTTATTAGAAAGAACTAAACGCTTCACACTCGATTCGAAAAATAGAAAGCTTGATATGGAAATTTGATTACTGGTTACGCAGAAGGCAAAACTGTATACAAATCGAAGAAATGAACAGCGATCGCATTTTAGTCAGATAAAATTTGAACGGCGATTAGACCTCTTTTGCGATTCACACTCATGATTCTGTTTTATCGAAGGAAAACCTTCAAATACTCGTAGGGACCGAACGGTTTGTCCTACAGAGCTCCGGGTGGTCTCAAAAATTTTTAAAAATTCTGTACTATTTAAAATTGGTGAAAAAACGATACCTTTATTTCGGGAGTTTTCGAGCTAGGGCACTCTTGAAAATTTCAACCCTTAATTTTCTCCCCTTAGAAGTGACCTACATCAACCAAAAGCTTCGCGGCACAACTATACCCCAAATGGAGCCCATATACCAAATTTGAACCAAATCGGTCCAGTGTTGCTAAGAAAAGTGCCGCGTACGGCGGACGGCGGACGGCGTACGGCGTACGGCGAACGGCGTACGGCGTACGGCGTACGGCGAACGGCGTACGGCGTACGGCGGACGGACGGAAATTTTTTTTATTCGATTTTCGGATTCTACGTAACATCAAATTTTGGGGGGGGGGGGGTAAAATTTTTTTTTTCTTGCTCGATTCCAAAGGTTTATTATTGAAAATAATAAACCAAAATCAGAGAAGCTAAGGAAAGTTGAAGATTTGAACAGTGTGACGTAGCTAGCCAATCGTGACGTAGCTACCCAACTGTCGTCGAAAAAAGTATCCATGCACGGAGAAGCGATGAAGCCTTGGAGGACCTCTTGGATACTACAAAATACTACTCACACACGCAAGCGGCATTAGTGTGTGTGCGTTAAGGGAGGCCCGCCTTTTTTTCAAACGTGTGATCTATTTATTTAATTTTTCTACCACATATTATGGTATCATTGGGCTAAAAGTTGGAGTATATAGGTTTTCAAGGGTGCTGAATCCAAATTTGAGGTCAAAAACCTGAAGCAATACAACGATCGCAACAACAACTGCAACAACAATATTTTATATTTTGTTATCATATACAAATATTACAGGACACAGATCGAATACAGATGTTTCGAGATGAGAGCCTAATTTTTGCCTGATGTGTAATTATAGAAGGGTATTTTCAAAAATAGAAGCACTAAATCATCCTTTCAATGTTCACTAGGTCACCTCTCGTTTCATATATTAAACAGGTTGAACTGATGAATTATGAAAATAAAACCAAATACCAACTACTACTCTTACAATTCTCTCTTGTTACGAGAATTGTACTATACTAATTGTACTATACTATACTATACTCTCGTATTATACTAAGTATAATAACAAGGAAGAATTGTAAGTCTTATTACCTGCTTTATAGCTTAGTTTAAATGCGATTCATGTTCGTTATGGGAAAATGACGAAGGTCAAATATGTCCGAAACATGTTGAAAGGACCAGATAAATAATATAATGATCTGATGAGAAGAAAACTGAGAGTAGTTCAACAAGAGGCGAGAAATACGAGGAACGGAAGAAGTTCGGCAGTGATTTTACGTCATAGTGAACGTCAATTATGAGATGTTCCAAATCTGCCAAGGAAGTTTCCTCTTGAAGGACGATAAAATGACCTCCAGAAATCAAATTTCCACTAATTTTTGACGCTTCAGACTGTCCTGAACGAATTAAATTCGTTTACAGTTTCCGTTAAACTTTGATGGAATTTTCAAGTTGTGACTGTGGCTGTTACCCTTCATATTTTCGACATCTGAATATCAATTTTTTAGGGGAGAGTACAAGGAGTTTGAAGTTTTGATTTTACACTATGCATCGGATCATCCATACGATTGTGTTATGGATAGGAGGAAGATGTGCCGCACCCACTAGGTGAAATAGGTCCATCCTAGTTGTTGAGGCATAGGTGCATGTAAGGAGATGCCAAATGGCTGGTTCGATATTCCCAATCCTCCAGGGGATCAGACTACCCCTCCCCTCCATTTCCGACTCTCAGCACTTAGACTAAAGAGGCGTTCGCCAGGACTGGAGGGCTGGAGGGTTGTCCGATTCCGTCAAATCGGGTGGAAGTTTCACGCCCGTTACCGGGCGTTAGATTGAACCAGGATTTCTCTCCCTTTCAATCAACCCATTGTAGAGAGAGACCTGGCTGGCAGTGGACTCTACCCCGACCGGATCCGTTGGGACAATGGCAGTTGCCAACTGCTGATGGGGATCGATTCCTCGCGTTGAACGGAATTTGTCAACGTTGACGATCCTCGATCCTTCCTTCTCTTCTGTTGGCTCGCCGATCCATCTTCCCGGGGCGTTCTCCCTTCCTGCGGTCCTGGTGGGAATGAGGGATCATTCCTGCCGGAACCGGTCATTATTCAACATACGCCGGAATACAAACTACCCCCTCTCAACATGGCCGTCTAACTACTGAAAAGCTGCTCCTGGCTTTGATCAGAGAGGATAAAGGGAAGAAAGCGACACATTCAACCATACCAAAGAGTCAATTCAACCATCTTTTGGTTCCTACGATTTGTATCATCTCTCGTTGAACATTGAATATTCGTAAATCAAAGTACCGCCGCGCTCAGACAGGAAATGTGAGATGACATCACTCATTATGATAAATGATTAATTACTTGTGCAAATTCTGAATTTCTTCATAATTCGAAATAATGAGCCAGCAAAGTTTTATTCCTACCACAATCAAATGGACGACAAAACTGATACCTAGCCCTTGTGACAAAGTTGTGAATAGCCGGGAGGAGTACACTGTCGATGAGGATTCTTCACAAAAATTAACAGCCGCTCATAAATGTGAAGAAATGCAATAATTTGACACTAACAAATATACTTAAGAGTCACTTGGTCGCCGATATTTTGTTTCTGTAAATAATGTCATGAGTGTTATTAGAAAGTGTTATGCTCTGTTCACAAATAGGAGATCCAAGATCCGCTGCCAGATGGATGATAGGTATTCGAAATGTGCTTGGAGATGAAAGATGGGCACCAAAGATCCGCTTGAAAATCGGAGCTGAGCATCAAAAATCTGATCGCTGATAGAAAGTGAGCATCAACGATCTGCTAGCATATAGAACCTGAGTATAAAAGATCCGCTTGCAGATGTAAGCTGGCCACCCAAGATCCACTTGCAGATGGAATTGGTTACTAAAGATCCACTTGCGAATAGAACCTGTGCATCAAAGACCCACTTGATGATAAAAGCTAAGCATCCAAAATTTGTTTGATAATGGGATCTGAGCATAAAGATCTGCCTGCAGATAGAGGATCAACTTGAAGATGGAACCTGGGCACCATAGATCTACTTGCAGATACAAAATATGCATCTAAATTTATTATATTTTAGAAAATCAGTTTCTATTCTTACATTTCTTCTGCTAAAGTGTTATAAATTAAGAGCAAAAACGCAGCAAATTATTACACAAAGGTTTACTTTTTCTATAAACATCAAATAACTCGGCTTCGCCACTTTCACCACCTGCCTACCACGTACCTACAGCGATCCTATTTGGTCAACTGAAATTTTAATGGATTAGGCCTCTTTTGCGATTCTTACTCGTGTTTCTGATTTTCCGTAAGCAGCCCTTAAATTTTCGTACAAAGATCCGCGTGGTCTCTAAAAATTCTAAAAATTCAATACTATCTTAAATTGATGGAAAAACAATACCTTTATATCAAAATTGTTTGAGCTAGGGCTTTTATAAATTTTAACCATTAAGTATTTTTCAAACCTTAAAAGTGACCGACATCAACCAAAAGCTTCGGGACACAACTAAACCCCAAATGGTATATACCAAATTTCATCAGAATTGGTCCTTGGGAACAAAGGAAATTGCCGCGGATGGCGTACGGCGGACGGACGTACACATTTTTCTTCGATTTTAAGATTCTACGAATCTTGAAACGTAAACCAACAAATTTTGAGGGCGGGGGGGGGGGGTGATAAAATGTGTTTCTTGGTCGATTCCAAAGGTTCTTTATTGAAAATAATAAGCCAAAACTAAATCATTGAAACTCAATCTTCAACTATTGTAGGCAGAAGAAGTAAACAACCACGTCCCAGATACTTTTTGAAGCGCCAAAAAGTTCAAACTCCATCGAAAGTACAATCCAGATCTCTTCATCAAAATATATTTGGTAATAAAAATGGCGCAAGTTCGATTGAAAGTGGTGTCCAAGTGGAAATAGATACTAACCGAACATAAGTTATCACTGTAGTATATAAACAGCCAAATGGTTGGTACCCTCTAACGACCAATAACACGAACTTTGAGTTAGTTTCGGCAGAAGGTGGTAATGATAACAAGATATTCTGGGGTGATGTTTGGGAGTACCTATCGGATTTCTCGTGGGGTGATGTAACCTTCAAGCGTGAACTGATATCACAATGGCTTCCTTCCACCCAAGATATATTTCACCCCGGCGATACCCCACGCCTTTCGTCCCTGTTAGAGGCGAGAAGAAAATCGAAGAAGCGCGGAAAAACGAGTATTTTCCCCCCCACCGAAATCACGTCAACCTTTGACGGTAGTGTAGTCTACCTAACAATGTGAAGAGGTCTCGGATGTCAATTTTTCCGAGTTGGTACGTAACGCCTCTCTATAAATATTTTCCATCCATAGTAGATTTATTCTTGTTATAAGAGCTAACACGCTACGACACGATAACTATTCAAAGATCAAAAGAAGTATCCTCCGTCCTACTCCATCGGAATGATATACAGGGAACTCCCATCTTTCACCATTCTCAACGTATACTTCATGTATACTCCGCTATCTCCGTTCGCTCATTCAGGTGGTTGCGTTAATCATTGGTGTCGTTATTAAATCAATTTACTCCACTAATATAGTGACCGTTATCAAATAAGGATAGTTAATCCGAAATTATTTTAACGACCTTGTCTTTTCATTAGGTGCATTTGACAAAACCCACCAGATGCTTTAGGTTTATCACTTTCAATCAAGCAAGAAAATAACTAACATCCCTCCCCCACACCACAAAATTTGATGGTTTACGTTTCAAGGTAAGTAGAATTCAAAAATAGAATTTAAAAAAAGAAGGTTTTGGTTAGTGTCAGTCACTTATAAGGGGTGAAAAATAGGGGTTGTGATTTTCGAATCGCCCTAGCCTGAAACCTCTCGTTATATAAAATAGTTTTTCGCCAATTTAAAATACAGCTGAATTTTTAGAATTGAATGAGACCATCCAGAGCTCTGTGGGACAAACCATTCGCTCTCTATTAGGACGAGGGTTGAACTTGCAATAAATCAGAAACACGAGAGATAATTTGAAAATACGTTTCACTTTCGGATATTGGTTTATTATTTTCAATGATGAATCTTTGGAATCGACCAAGAAACAAATTTAACCCCCCCTTCAAAAGTTGTTGGTTCACGTTTCAAGATAAATAGAATTGATGTAAGTCACTTCCAACGGTTGAAAAATAAGGGTTTAAGTTTTGAAAACGCCCTAGCTCTAAAAATTGACATATAAAGGTATAGTTTTTTTTATCAATTTTAAATAGTATTGCATTTTTCAAATTGAATGAAACCACCTCAAATTGAATGGACCTCTTGTAGGACCAACCTTTCGGTCCCTATAAGATATTAGGGATTGGACTTATGATAAATCAGAATCACGAGTGTGAATCGCTAAGGAGGCCTAAACATCTCCTTTGAAATTTTAGCTGACCGAAATGCGATCGTTGTTGTTTCTTCGAGTTGTACTCAGTTTTAAGTCCTTTGCAACCAGTATTAAAATTTCCATTTGAGGGAACCCCAATTCCCTATTTCTTCGAATTGAGTGTGAAGAGTTTATTTCTTCCAAACAAATTCGATTGTGAAGTAGGTATGTAGTAGGTAGGTAGTGAAGCCGTGTTATTTGCAGACGAGTGTTCTTGTTCAAATTTCAGCAGATCAAAAAAATGCGATCGTCGTTTGTTTCTCTGGATAGAGTTTCGTGTTGTACTCTGTACCTACTTAGCAACCATTGTAATGAAAGAGCCCACAACTCTCAGATGTTATTGCAAGTAGGCAGTTGGAAAAGTCAAGTTCTATGCAGACTGGTGATCTATACAGTAAAATAATTAAACATTGTGTAATAATTTGCAGCGTTTTTAATTGTTTTATTTGTGTAGGAAAGTAAGAGAATAAATGAATGAAGAAGAGTTTTTGTTTTTGAAGTAATTGCGGTATTCACTGACGAGGTACCATAGTTTTCCAGCAAGTAAACTAATATTACTGTTTAAAAAATTGATTGCTCTCATCAATATATGGATGAGAGTCCAGGAGATAAGGAGTAAGATGCCTTTTGGTGGCACATGGGATCAAAACAATGAGAACCTCATTGACTCAAACAACATATTGACTCCTGTGCGACCAACATGTACGCACGAGAAGAGTCTCGAACTGGTTCACTGTTAATATTAACTGACTCAAGAAGCATAATCAGTAAGTTGAAAGAGGTGGGATCATCCACAAAACATTCGAAAATCGAAGTCGGTATTCTACAACAAGTAAAAATTTTGAACCTGCAAGGCACCAGGGTAGTTTTTTGTGGTGAGGAGACACAGCGGCCTGAGTGGCAATGTAGCTGCAGATAATGAAGCTAACAAAGCGATCATACTGCCAGTACCAGGATCTTTTCCAGATTTCCCACCGACTGATCTCAAGGAAGGTATAATTGCAACGGTAAAAAATCTGTGGAAAACGGATTTTTAGTTATCACGGAGGAGAAAAGTACTAGAAGATATTACCTGAAGCTAGTTGCCTACGACTCTGGTTTAACCAGGTGGCTGAAATGCGACCCAAAGCATTCTACAAGGCTATAAACTTGGACATAGCTGCTCGAATTCCCACCTCTACAGAATGAATCTCACAGAATCGCCAAGTTGTAGAAACTGTGGAAGCAAAGAGGAACCCCACGCGCACATAGTGTTGGCATGTCCTATTTACTTACAGGAGAGGGAATCCCTTCTTCGCAAGCTACAAACAACGGTCATCAATCCTTTCAACCTGGACTTGATCATGTCAACTGAATTGGTGGAAGTTTATGACATTGTCTTTTAATTCCTTCAAACTATAAATGTTAAACTATAGAAAAACTTTTACTCTGTGAAACTTAAGTAAATATAAATAACTTGTGGGGGCTGTATAATCCAAATAAAGCCAAAAACGCAGCAAATTATTACACAATGGTTTATTATTTTTCTATATAGATCACTCGTCTACAAAATCACCAACCATCCAATATAAAGAGAAGAAAAAAAAAAAAAATCAAAAAAAAAAATCAAAAAAATCAAAAAAAAAAAAATCAAAATCACCAACCATCGATCGCATTTCGGTCAGCTCTAATTTGAACGGAGATTAGGCCTCTTTTGCTATTCACACTCGTGTTTTGATTCATATATATATATTTCAAGATAAACTCTTAAATTTTCGTAGGGAGCGAACGGTTTGTCCTACAGAGCTCCGCGTGGTCTCAAAAAATTCTAAAAATTCTATAGAATCTTAAATTGAAGGAAAAACAATACCTTTATATCAAAATTTTTTGAGTTAGGGCGTTTTCAAAACTTCAAAATTGAGTTTGGAACTCTTAGAAGTGACCTACATCAACCAAAAGCTTTGGGGCACAAGTAGACCCCAAATGGAGCCTACATACCAAATTTCATCAAAATCGGTCAATGCTATGTGGCAAAAGTGCCGCGTACGGCGTACGGTGGACGGACGGCCAAATTTTATTCGATTTTTGGATTCTACGTACCTTGAAACGTAAACCATCAAATTTTGAGGGGGTGTTAAATTTTTTTTTTCTTGGTCGATTCCAAAGGTTCATTATTGAAAATAATAAACCAAAAAGGACTCCCCCGGGCTACCCAGGATTTTATCCCCAAACAGTAATGTCGATTCCGATATATTTACGTTTGTGGTTCTTCATTATAATCGAACCCGACAAATTCAACTTTCATCATGTCATACTATCAAATTTATTGTAATATTGAACGCCAGTTAGGCAAATGCGTTTTGGCATAATCACGCCTAAACGGGTCGATGGATTTCACTGAGGATGGTTCCAATGTGATCCTGCAACTACCTGAGATGGACATCGGCTTCGGTAGAGTTTCCAGAACACTCTTTCGTCGTGAATAGACCTCTCCTTAGTGACTTTGTGGAATCGGTTATAGTCGTTTTCGTAAGTTTCATTATCAATCATTTCAAAGATGCACCCTCCTTGATTGTTCGCTTGCATTGGTTTGGATGGCTGAAGATATTCCGAATAACTACCTCGCCTTTGTAATGGTTGGAACGCAGAAGACAAGAGCACTCACCTAATAGATGATGAGCCCTCAACTTGGGCAATAAAGCAACTTTGTCTATAAATCTATCTAACCCCCTTGTGCGAAAGTTAGTTGAGCTTCCGGCCACTTGATAATGACCGACCCCTGTTTTGAATCTTCGCCCCCCTCCATTCGTTCCATCTCTGCTTGAAAGTTGCTGAACTTGGTTCAAAGATAGGTGGAGTGTTTCATATTACTGATGGTATCTCGAGAGAGGTGTTTGTCAGCCAACCGTAAAATTCATAATTTGATCTAGTTGTGCGTGATAATGGAGGTTCTTTCCTCAATTAATATTTTATTGTACCAAGTAATTCAACTTATAAACACCATTTATGTAAATTGAATATCCTGTATATGTCTGATACTGAAACGAGAGTGGTGCATAGCACACCTCCATAATAAAAACGGAGTTGAGTAGAACGTTGTCTATTTCCACGAAAATAATGAGTTATAAGGTAAATCGATTTCGACGGTTAGGTATAACAAGCAGTAACTCATTGTTATACATACAAGTTATTGTTTGTTACTGATGATGACCTAACCGTCGAAATTGATTTAACTCGACCCTATCACTGTTAAAATTAACTCTGCTGAAATAACTTAATGTAGCAAAGTTCTTAGGTGTGATCTTGGACACCAAACTGAGATGTAAAGAATATGTGAAGAAGAAGAAATCAACCAGGAATTTTGAAAAATGTACTGGCTGTTGGGGAGAAACTTCCAACTCCCTTTGCAAAATAAAGTGCTACTCCAAGAGCAAGTGATAAAGCCAGTACGGGTTTACGGATGTCCCATATGGGGATGCACCAAAAAGAGCAACGTGAAAATCATGCAAACGATGCAGAACAAATGACGTCCACCGCGACCTCAAAGCTAGGATGGTGAATGAGCTCATGAAAAGAAGAGCTGTGGACCACGAAACTCGGCCCCACAAACATCCAAACGTCGAAGTATTGAATCTGCTGGATAACAGCAGGGACGTACGACGATTGAAGAGGACCAAGCCCTTGGACCAACCACTAGAAGACAAGTGTGTAAGGTGATGGGGAAGTAGGTATCTATGAACCACAGAACAGCGTTTAGTACATATCAAAGAGAAATTACTAGATGTATTATATTCAATTGTAATAATAAACAGATTATTTTAAAAAATATTTTCGTGGAAATTGACAACGTTTTACTCAACTCCATGTTTATGAAAATGGTTTTCCATAATCTCTTACTTAATTTTCGGCCTTTTGACACGTAGTTCACATAAACGCACAGAACAACTTCATAGAAACACTACTTCCTACTGCTTCAGATCGTGAGGTTTTCGTCGTTTCAGCCAGCAGAGCAGATTATCATTATCCAGCAATAACACCCTCCTCGTTGATAATACCTTGTAGCTGATATGCCTTGTACCTTGTAGATGATGGGCTATTACTTGAGTTTTAACGACTTCATATATTGTGAGAATTTTAAGGTCTTTATAGATGTCATTATTGTTTGAGTTTTGAGTACCGATACGCATCAACGCTTGACCGCAATACTTAGTTCTGGAATAGCTGTAAAATGTCACGATTGCTTCGAGAAGTGCAGCCCCACAGTGGTACATCATAATATGTCCAGACTGGCTTAAGGACCTGATTGTATGAGGTTAATTCGTTCTGGGTTGACAATTTTGATCGACTGCCAAGCAACCGATTCATTTTCAAAAAATTTGGTGTCCAGTGGTGTTTTTCATTTTATACAAGCTCTCTCTAGCACAGTTTCCATCCTTGCTATTGAGATATTGCTATGTTATATTGGATTATTTTTGATTTGGCGGTTGGTAAAATCAACATGGACTGATTTGGCTGCATTCATGTTGATCACGTTGATCACTTGATTGATAATGGAGGTGGAACAATAATTTCGAATATGTATCGATTTCACCGAACTGATAGTTTTCAATTGTATACTCTTGATTCTGCCAGAACGGCTCATACCTATAAAAAAATTACCAACCTCCGTAAGCTCCAAAGTTGAAGATGCTTCAGAACTGAGTTTGGAGGTTGTGAAAGAGTTTAAAATATACGCTTCCAAGTGACACAATAAAATATAATACTTTCAGTTGGCACATTCATTCACAAAGCATTATAATTTTAGTATCCATACAAATATTCAACACTACAATGATACTGTGGCCGTAAAAAAAAAAAAAAAAATCTGTCAGGTTAGATGGGTTGTACAGCTTCATCACACAAGATAACGGATGTAAAATAGACTCTGCAAAATAATTAAATTATAAAATTTGAATAAAGCAAAAAAAAGTAAAAAAGTATTTGTATTTACAATCATAAAAACTTATAATTTCAAATCATATTATTCTTGTTGGGTATCCATGGAGACAGCGGAAAAGAGGTCTTCCACGGGCCAGGTGGATGGACCAAGTGGAGAGCGACGCCAAAACCCTGGGATGTATTAATTGGAAGTCCACAGCCAGGAATAAGGACAAATGGTGGAAAGTTGTTGGAGCGGCCGAGGTCCACATCGGATTGTAGCGCCAAGCAAGAAGAAGAAGAAGAATCATAATAACTGAGGCTCCTAAATTTGAAACATCAACACGATTGAGAATTCTTTCTCATTAAATGTTGTAGGATTATCAAAATATGAGAACTGGTCCCCTTGAAATTCACAAGCAACCATTCTCTATCAATTTTCAAGTTTGAATATTTTGTTGAAATTTTTTGTCACGTACAGTTTGAGAAAACCGTGTTTCAGAAAAATCACGTAGGCCAAGTTTACACGTCCACGCACATCATCATTATTGTTAGGCCGATTGAATGTGAAGGGTGTGGATTTTTCTTTTCTTTTCGCCTTCCTCCATGGCTACTATTAACGATATTAATCCAAATCCAGTGAAATTTCTGAGCTCAGAAGAACCTTGAGTTTGGACCATTAGGAACTGAAGTTTATGATGAGCTACCCACTGGAACTACAGATTGTACTTGAGGCTTCGATTCAGGGACATAACAGGGAGACGAGTTAGTACATCCTCGCAAGAAAAACCTTGTGATGACGCGGAATTGTGGGGGCATAGATTTGTAAACAATACGAACCGTCCGTGACGCCCACGTCTCCATATAAGGATGAGCAACGTTGTCTCAGGTGTGGCTTCATTCAACTTGGGTAGTTATGGGTGAAAATGAAACTTGTTGTAAGTCAAGTTACCAAAACGAATTGAGGGTTTTCTTACACCCTTTTACAGCACAAAAGCCTATTTATCACAAGATATTTGCCTCGTTACTCTCGCCCTCTCACTCTAGGATCACTCAACAAGGGCATAGTTTGTTAAACTCAAGTACGTCAAGTTAACTCTACAACAACCAGTAACTGCAATTCAAGTGGATAACCACTCAACCATTACTCAATACTACTCAATCATCCAGCAGTACCCCATCTATGACCCAAAACTACCCTACCACATCGTATTACTGAATTAGTATAACTCAAAACTATTATGTCACAATCCAATGCTACTCAATTACGACCCAGTTCTACTTGACTATTATTCATAACCAATCTATCAAGAGTGGAATCGAATCTGCTCGTAATACAAAACTTATTAAAAAATATATTTTTAAAAAAGTATTTACCTGATCGGTGCAAGTAAGGAAAAGCTTGTTGAAATCAGGAAGCTTCGGGCTGTATGGAGATTCCAACTTCTTGCAGCACATAGAGCCCATCCTAGCGTTCCCTGAAACAAAACACAAAAGAATAGCTCGTTAGAAATAACCAAAACATAATCGAGTGTGAACAGTATATCTTCTGATAGAAGAAATCGAAATCAAAACGTATAGGTATAGGCTACCCCAAGTACACAAGGCTTCCTTTCACTGCGGAAAGTAACCCACTCCAAAGGTGTATTATATCCTTTGCAATATCATGTATAGGCTCTCACACGAAAGGACATGAACAATGCTTGACAAGTTACAACCACTTGGAGAACGTTGGAACCCATCTGTTACCATCACTCAAATTCCCGATACGACGGCAGTAACCGTTTCCCGAACGTAACGGGACAGGGGACGTATGGCAAGGAGCGAAAAGTTATCTCGCCATCGAAATGGAGAGAGACTTCGGAATTGAATTGAAGCCGTATCTAAGACGCTGGAAACTTGCTTCAACGTTCGATTTACGGTCGACCAATAACCTTCCGGGCCGTAAACACTTTATAGGTACGACTCCGAACCCATAGTGATCAGGAACGGTTTCATTCGAACGGTGAAGAGGCGTGGATGTTGCAAGTGGCCAACAGTTGTTCAGCTGTCCATCGTAAAAAATGCTGCAAATTTTTACACAAAAGTTTATCATTTTTCTATAATATAGAAATATTAGACCTAGAATATGACTAGATGTTGCAAATGGCCAACAGTAGTTCAGCTGTCCATCGTAAAAAATGCTGCAAATTTTTACACAAAGGTTTATTATTTTTCTATAATGATAGAAATATTATAGACTATATTAGTCTATAATATAGTCTATATTATATTCCAGGGGACGTCCCATTGGATAAGCATTAGATCAGTTTAACCAGTTGTTAAGTGATAAAACTCTTTCACTCGATGTAATTTATTTATTACTTTAGGCAAGAAATACTGACCCCCCCCCCCCAATCATTATCCACCTTAACATTTCTAGTGGCATGGGAGCCTCGAATCTGAAGAGCATTTTAAAATCCATGATCTACGACACCCAACATGCGAATTCGAGTTCCCCCCCCCCCACCACCACCACCACCACCACCACAACGCCAACAATGGTGCCAGTCTGGCACCAAAGCGGAATTACGTCGTAACATTGAACTTTCATCTGTTAGTTTTAGTAGGCGGTCCGTCGAGGTTCACATCCGTATCCAAGGTGAAACACACAACAACAAAAAAACACGAAATATGCGGTTTATGGTGTCCTGGCACCATGGTGGCACCACTATTAGTTCCATGGTCGTACAGAGAATAATTCATGAAAATCCGGAGGTATAATGAGAATTTTTCCTCAATTTCAAAGCTTGGGGACAGTTAGTAAGCAGTAAAAGAACCGAAATATTGAAAAATCGGATATTTTGTGAATATTATCCCCCCCACTCGCCCCCTCCCCTTGCGAATTTTGGTACTCTGGTGAAATTATGTACAACTCGGAAGTTATTTGAGTCAAACAAAAAAGAAACACCCAAATCGGTTGGAAATTGAGGCCAGGGCAGAGTTTACAAGATTACGCCCGTAAACGCACGTTTTTTAAGCATTAACCCCCCCTTTCCCCCCTTAAAAAGCAAAATTCAAAATTCCGGCACCGTAGTGCACAACTAGATAGTTTTCCGCGTTGATGAAAAAATGAGCCACAAAAATCGGTTGAGAACTAAGGCCTGTGCAGATGACACAAGATTATGCCCAAAAACGCACGTTTTTCGAGCATTAACCCCCCCTTTCCACCCCTTAAAAGGCAAAATTCGAAATTCCGGCGACGTAGTGCACAACTAGATAGTTTTCCGCGTCGAACAAAAAAAGAACCAGGAAAATCGGTTGAGAACTAAGGCCTGTGCAGAGTACACAAGATTTTGTTACACACACACACACACACATACACACACACACACACCTACACACACAGACATACACCTATGGTTTTTTTTCGCGGATTTGGATTCAGAATGGTCTAAAACGGATTACTGTGTGGTTATTTTTTTTTCTGTTGAGTGTTGTCCAACTTCACCCCAGATCGATCGCATAAGGACGCCCAAGTCTTACTGTGGGACGTCCTAAAAAGTGATGTATTTGCTTATAACTTAAAAACGACCAAATTTCGGCAAACAAATTGTATATGCAAAATGAAAGCATGTTAAATTTCCTACAAATTCTTTCTGTACGTTATTTATTCGGACGAACCGTTTAGGCCCAAGCGCTGGTTGAAAATATGCGTCTTTCAGGTGTCACTCCAAACATCACCTTTTCTCCACTCGAAAATTTTGATTTTGTCATTCAAGTATTACGGTGAATTCAGTTACAAATCCTTAAAAATCCAGGTTATGAAAAAGATTCATTTAAGAAAGAGAGAAAAAAAATAACCGAATACTTAGAATATCGAGAAACTTCACAAGGGCCCGCACTCACGTACACACGAGTGTACATCAGCACACACGTACTGCAGCTCATGCATTCAGTCATAGATCACCTAACTACTAGAGACAGCATAACACCGTTTAATACAAATTCACAGAACCTTTAATCTATTGTAACTAGTTACCTACATACTTATTACCTACAGTTTTGCAGTGTGAAAAAGTTATTTTCCCAGTGACAGCGAAAATACGCATATTTTCAACAAGCGCTGGGGCCTAAATGGTTCGTCTAACAAAAAAAGTGCGAAATAAAATTCGTAGAAAATAACGTATCACCTTTTTAAAACCATTTTCTTAAAAGTATTTTTCACCTACCTATCTTTGGTTTAATGCACTTCAGTGCATTATTCATACTTACTCTCAAACACAGTAGTGCTAGTCCCTCAAAAATACACTTAAATACTACCCTCTGCTGCCTCCTTGGTCCGACTGCCTCCGAAGTTTCGTCGCCCTCATCTTCAGTACCACCAAACCTAGGGGCCCCTAAGGTAAAGATGCGCAGCACCAAAGGTGTCTTCAGGAATTTAATTTCAAAAATTTCCGTCTTCATATTTGCCTCAACTTTTTTTCCACTCTTTCCTTTTATCATCACTGAACCGTTCTATTGTTTTTCCGCTAATAAATGTGCTACAATTTAGATTCTTTTTTGCCCACAATAGTTTTTTTTCCAAAAATTGATCACTTCAGAATTACAGGCAAAAACACAGTAAAAAATCACTTTTTCGCCTTTTTACGGATTTGTTTTCAATGTTCCATCACGAAATTTAGGTGGCAAATCTCAAATTCGGTTTCAGCACCCCACAAAACGTAAGGAATCGAAGGAATCAGAAACCCCCCAAAACTTTCCTGCGAGGGTCCAATTTGAACACATTTTGACAAGACTACAGCCTACTTCCAAGAATTCAAAAATGCTTCTCTCATAGTTGCTTTGATTTTCTCCACCAAATCTATGCGAAAATTTGAAATCTGCGATTAATAATGGTACTTTGCATTTAAAAACCTGGCTAAGTACATTTTTGGAACTATAACGACGACATTTCTTATAAATGGAAGATTGTTTCGCACATGAACAATTTATGGATATTCCGTACATTTTTGAGAAACTTGAGATAACGAAATTTGATATAGTTAACAAACAATGGCCGAAAAGGGGGAGATATTGATATTGCGTCGCAGTGATGGTATAGAGATATCTTTTGGAAAATATAAGGAGTGATAAAGGGAAGAAGGTGTGGAGTGTGTTGGTGGGGGTAAAGGGTTTTGTTGTTCCACGCGATGAAAAACGCACGAGGGAAGAGGGAGAAAAAAAAAGGTGTCCGTTTTCGTCTTTGTTTGTCCGTCCTGAGAAAAAGGGGTGGGAACGAAAGGGTAAATAATATCCGGAAGGACTCTGGAAGGGAAACAGAACCGGAACCTCTCATCCGACTGCCTCGGGAAACCGGGAGGAAAATGATCGATGACCAATAACCGCTTTCAAGACAATGGACCTTCGAGAGCAGAATGGTCCTTGTAGTGTGGAGCACCTTATGCGGTTCTGGCATTGTCTCAAGAGATGGAGGTTTGGAGAGACAATGAAGAGGGCGGTGCGGCAGAGGGTGGATACTCCTGCAATGACCCTTTTGCTAATCCTTCTGAGAAGCTTTTGATCTGACAGGTTGTTTTGTATTATTGAATTCATACCTTTTGAGGTTAATTTTATAGAGTTGGGACAGAAAAATTGTCGTATTACTATCAATGCTCTCCTCGTAACAGTACAGAGTGTACTGTGAAAGACTTGACTTAGTCTCTCAATATAATGTGTGCATTTAGGGAAGCTGGCGTCATTTAGCTAAAGTGGGTCGGCGAATCCATTTTGTGCCCCTGGATCTTGTACACTGACAAGTCCGTTCACAAGAACTTGTTTTCATTGGTAGTTCGTCATTTATGGTAGTCGTCTTGACTTTCGTCGGACGGATTTTAAGAATAATAATAATCCATAAACTGTCTATGAGTTTTCCATAAATCAGTTTTTTCCGGATTTTTTTAAAATTTAAAAAAAATTAAATCTTATACTTAGTTGACACTTGGAGAATTCATCCGACTTGTGGAGTTTAACAATATTCGTTTTGAGGGAAAATCGGAGGAACACGATAACTTCAACAATTACAGAAAAACAGGAGCAAGAAGGTCCAAAAACGTAATTTTTCGTGTGAGCGTTTCTTCTGAAAACTTCAAAACAACCAATCATAAATAAAATAAAAAGTAACGCCTAAAATCGATTTCAAATCTTAAAATAATGATAGAAAGTGAAGAAGAATGAAGAAGAAGGTAAATTACAACAAGGTTTATCTACTTTTCTCTGCGTTTTTGTAATTTGATTTATATTCCGAATTTTCTTCTTTGTTCCCTCGGAGTTTGTTGACGAAAGTTTTGACTCTGTTTTTAAAAAATTAAAAAGAGTTTCTCAAAGTACGGGGGTGGAAAAGGGGCACATCATATTCCTTCTTCATCTGAATCAACGGAACTTGTTGTACTTTACCGACTCAACATGATAATTTCCACTGAAAATCTCGGAAAATACTGTTGATGTAGGTGAGAATTTACGGAAGAGCTGTAAGTCACTTCAAATTTACAGAAATGTTTCCTAAAATAATTCTAATTGGATAATCAAACCAAGCCATCATGAAGAATTATCCGTAATCAAAAACGTTCGTCATAACGATACCTTAAAGCACAAAGGTGCTATGTCCAAAAATGGAGTTTTGAGAAAAATGCAAAAGAAATTATCACCAATGCACATTTCTTAAAATTATGGCTTATTACACTAAGCTCTTTAATTACCTCAATAAATTTTCAAGCTAATATCGTCAAGAAAACTCAATAGTAGTTTTGTTGAATTTGAGTTTTTCTAAAATAAAAGAAATAAAAAAAAATATAGAAAAATTGGAAGGTGGATGGACATAGCTCCTTTGTGGTTTAAGGTATGGATAAGTTCATATTAACGCAATCGAAAAATGCAAAAGAAATTATCACCAATGCGCATTTCCTAAAATCATGGCTTATTACACTAAGCTCTTTAATTACCTCAATAAATTTTCAAGCTATTATCGTCAAGAAAACTCAATAGTAGTTTTGTTGAATTTGAGTTTTTCTGAAATAAAAGAAATAAAAAAATAAATAAAAACGTCTGCCAAGTGGGTGTGGCACATAGCTTCCTCGTATCCATAACCCGATTGTATAGATGATCCGATGCATAGTAGTTAATCTCAAAACATCAAAACAAGTTAATCTGTAACATCCCTGAAAATTTCATCGAAATCGGATGGAAAATGTAGAAGTTATGGCCGTTACAAGGAATTCACGTTTGCGCATGCGCAGTGGCTACTATCAGTCCGAAGGTGGTGATTTTCATAGGGGACCATCTAAATACTAATCTGGAACCCCCCTGAAAATTTCATTGAAATCGGATAGAAAATGTAGAAATTATGGACGTTACAAGGAAATTCACGTTTGCGCATGCGCAGTAGCTACTATTAGTCCGAAGGTGGTGATCTTCATTGGGGACCATCTACAACCTAATCCGCAAAATCCATGAAAATTTCATCGAAATCGGGTAGAAAAAGTGGAAGTTATGGCCGTTACAAGGAAATTCACGTTTGCGCATGCGCAGTGGCTACTATCAGTCCGAAGGTGATGCTTTTGATAGGGAACCGTCTACACACCAACCCGCACAATCCCTGAAAATTTCATTGAAATCGGATGGAAAATGTAGAAGTTATGGCCGTTACAAGGAATTCACGTTTGCGCATGCGCAGTCGCTTCTATCAGTCCGGGGATGATGATTTTCATAGGGGACCGTCTACACACCAACCCGCACAATCCCTGAAAATTTCATCGAAATCGGACAATAACTTCGTATAGTTATGCGCGTTACAAGGAATTCATGACAGACACACAGACACACAGACACTGAACCAAAATTGTTCAGAAAGGTCTAAAACACAAAACGCGAGTGAAAATTTTGATTTTGGAGAACTTTTTTTTTTGTCCTTGAAAAGTGAAAACAAAGTTTCCGCTACCTTGGTAGACTCGGGAGCAAAAATACCAGTTATCCTCAAGCCCTGATTTTAAAGAATTTGTATTCATGTTACCTATGAGAATGCCCAACTTCATCAAAATCTTCCTAATATAAATAGTCTCAACTGCTTCCAAAGACAGAAACATCCACGAACAGAAAAAATCTGACTGTCCAAATTGACAAGAAAAATACTAGTTATTTTCAAGCCTTGATTTTAAAGGAATTTAATTTATGTTACCTACTAGAACCCCACATGTTGCACACGCTCCATTATGTCACTGTACGGTTCATTTGTGCTTTATGCAGGATATTGAGGTTTGTCGAGAGTGGCTTGAGGGATTACGAAGACAAAATGTGGCACTCTGAGAAGCCAGCTTGTTTTGGATCGGAAGACACGGAACCGGTGGAGCTCGAGGCGACGTTCATCGCCCAAATTATATTCGTCGGCGGGTTCCTTCTTTCTGTGATGTGCTTCATCATAGAAATAGCTGTGGCGAAGAAAATGAAAATCCGATGCATAGTAGTTAATCTCAAAACACCAATCTCTAAGTACCTTTCACTACCCTCATAGGGGACTATCTACACGCTAATCTGGACAATCCTAGAAAATTTCATCAAATTCGGACGAAAAATGTAAGTGCGGAAGTGATTGGATCAAAAAATTTTTAGCTTGACTAGGATTCGAACCTGGGACTCCTGATTGGGAATCCAGAGCATTGCTGACTGACCTATCAAGGGGATAGTTGAATGGGGTTTGAGATCCTCACCTCACACGCCACTGTTACGGCTGTTACAAGGATTTTACGTTTGCGCATGCGCAGAGGCTACTGTAAATTTTAAGGCCTTGATTTTCATTCTGGACCATCTACAACCTAATCCGCGAAATCCCTGAAAATGTCATCGAAATCGGGTAGAAATTGTGGAAGTTACGTCTGTTACAAGCAATTCACGTTCGCGCATGCGCATCGGCTACAATCGATCCGGGGGTAATGATTTTCATAGGGGACCATCTAAACTCAAATTTGTAACATCCCTGAAAATTTCATTGAAATCGGATGGAAAATGTGTAAGTTAAGGCCGTTACAAGGAAATTCACTTTTGCGCATGCGCAGTCGCTTCTATCAGTCTGAGGATGATGATTTTCATAGGGGACCGTCTACACACCAACCCGCATAATCCCTGAAAATTTCTTCGAAATCGGATGAAAAATGTACAAGTTATGGCCGTTACAAGGAATTCACGTTTGCGCATGCGCAGTCGCTTCTATCAGTCCGAGGATGATGATTTTCATAGGGGACCGTCTACACACCAACCCGCACAATCCCTGAAAATTTCATCAAAATCGGACAATAACTTCGTATAGTTATGCGCGTTACAAGGAATTCATGACAGACACACAGACACACAGACACACGGACACACAGACACACAGACACACAAACACGGAACCAAAATTGTTCAGAAAGGTCTAAAACGCAAAACGCGAGTGAAAATTTTGATTTTGGAGAACTTTTTTTTTCGTCCTTGAAAAGTGAAAACAAAGCTTCCGCTACCTTGGTAGACTCGGAAGCAAAAATTGGAAGGTGGATGGACATAGCTCCTTTGTGGTTTAAGGTATGGATAAGTTCATATTAACGCAATCCTGGAGTTGCAGTGGATGAGATTCTTGTACTTCAACGTCCTCCGTCCCTAATGCTCACCCACCTAGATGGTCGTCAGATACAGTTCATCTCGAAAGGAAGTCATTTCTACACGTCTTTTTCGTCACACGTCATCTTGTTAAAACGAGAAAAAAGTCTCAGACAACTTTCAACACATTGAACAGGAAAAGGAGTCACGCGGAGATGGTAATGATGCGTTGATCATTATCGAAGTAATGACTGCCAAGTACTATTTCTTTCCTCTTGTACGCGTATACTTTTAAAGTAAAAAGTACTGTTATGACCCACATATATTAAGCATGTAGTTCTTAATAAAGAAGATTCGGGAGGACCCCTGAGTGAGTCATCACCACTAGATGAGAGTGAGGTGAGGGGGAACGTCACTCAGGTAAGGGGATGAAGTCAAGTGGCGTCATTCTACCACCGCTCTCCTCTCAGGGAAAATACAACTAGTATATATAAACTCACTCAGGGATGCTTCAGTATGCATTCTACTTCACTCAATCGAATTGTTCTTTCCTCATCATCTTCGCCTCAGTCCATCAAGCTAGAGTACCTACAGAGAACCCGGTTTGTCTTCACCCACGCCGACCTCTGCTGTCACTTTATCTTAGAGCTTTCCTCGAATGATTGGGCTCACTGCGCCTAGCGGTCAGTCGCAAGACGCCGGGGCGATAGTGCATTCAGGTTAGGGCTAGGGACTATCTCTCGCAGTTTTTCAGTAGGGGCTAAAGAAATCACGCCGACGACGCGCCCACATAACAAGTACTTTTCTATAATTTCAATAATAGGCAAATATCACGGTTTTGCTAATCAAGTAATAACAATACCATCAGACTCAATAAAAGTGTATGCAATGCATTTTTGAACAATCTGATAACAGATGATATAGATTTTAATGAATTCAAAAGACCATAGAATCATAAACAACTTGCAAATTAGGGAATCCAGTCGGTCATTCCACAAACGATTTACCAGCTTCAAAATGTTGCTTTGATTACAATTACTTTTAACAATCATACTCGTCATCAAGATAGTTTAACAAAAAATATCAAAAGTTTGACTTCTGAAAAATTGGAATAAAGAGATTGAACGAGGAATAAAGTGAATTTTTTTCAACGAATTCGACGTTTTGACGGGAGGATTCCGTGTCGGAGGGATGCGTCCCCCCGAATCCTCCTGTCGAAACGTTGGTTTCGTTGAACAAAAATTCACGTTCAAACACGAATTTCTCCTCTATGTTCCATTGTAAATCATTTTTTGATTATACCGTTGGAAAGCTGAGATTTTGAGAAGGTTTTTGCTGAAATTTTCCTTAACAGGAATGAGTGAAAATCTCTTTAGAATTTTGTTGAAAAACTAGAAAATTGCAAATTATCAAGTTTGGACTAGGAAAAATCTAAGTACATGCGAAATTAAGAATTTCTGTTGTAGGTCATCTGATGAAAAATGTAATGCCCTTTTCAACGGTGTAATCAAATTTGAATTTATATGAAAATAAGGAAGTTACAGTCATTTTAGTGAGACAAGATTCAATATGCGAAAAAAAAAAATTAAAAAGCAAAATAACTCGAAAACGAAGCATCTACAAAATTCACAAGGCAATTTTTGTTGCAAATTACTTGTAGAATTGACCCCTGAAGTTTGTCCTGTCTTTCTCGGACACCCTGTATATGGAGTGAACTGTTGGTCGTATACCAGCTCTGGGTAGTCTCATTTAATTCCAAAAAAAAAAACAAAAAAAACTGTTATACCAAAAGTTCTCGAGCTAGGGCGTTTTTGAAAATTCCAACCCCTGTTTTTCATTCCCTAGATGTTAATGACAATAACCAGAAGCTTGGGGGCAAATTGGACGCCAAATGGAACTGATTCAAAATTTCATCGAAGTAGTCAGTGGTAACTAAGGGAATGCATTGTAAATTGAACAGTGAATTTTTCGAGTTTCGTTTTGCGCCGAAGATACCATCATCGAATTACGACCAAACTAGAAATTACCATACAAAAAATTGCTCTTGTAAAAAGAAATTTTATTTTCCCAACATTGTTTTCGCATGTAAAGTGTTGGCCACCGTGAAGAATGCAATCGAGGTGATCCCTCCACTCGACTCAGCTTCTATATTAATATTCATATTTTATTCATAGCTACTACAACTCTCTCCGAGCTAGTCGGTTAGCCGGTCTAATTGGTTTTTCAAATGTACTTTGTCTCTTTTTTTCCCGCACAATCTGCAATGCAAATTTCGGTGTTAAATTTCCACTCATACAGCACTTTCATTGTGGAAAACAGTGAAAATGTATGCACTTATGTATTTTATGAACCAATATTAATTTTGATGACATTTTGATTGAATCAAACTCGTGTCAAGTACCAAGTCGAATTATCTAACATTTCACCCGGGTAAACATATTTTTGATCAAAATTATTTGTTTGGGGTTTGGTAAAATTTTGGTTTTTATTTGAACGATTTTCGATCAACAAAAAAAAATTTTCCATTCCTACTTCTGACTTCTGATTATATGTTAGTATCAAAAAACTCGGCGCTTTGCGCCTCGGCGGGGGGCTCCGCCCCCCTGCACCCCCCGGTCTATTTCTTTTCCCATACTCTGTATGAAATCATAGGAACACAGAATGTGTTTTTGCGATGCTAGTCATCCGTTAAATAAAAAACAACAATAATAAATGTGGAGTCTTTGGCAATAATAAAATAAATAATTGTTAGACATTTAATTTGGTCTCAAACCCTATAAATGTTTCAAAACCCTATGCTTTTCAATTGATATGAACCTCCAGTTTATGCTGTATGAACAAATGACACCTCGTCCAAAAAGGAGAATCTCTCTTCCTTCTTTCAAGAGAAGAGCTCCATCTAACCAAGAAGATGAAAATGAAGAGTTATAATAAAAGGGATTTTATAATAAAAGTTATTATAAAAGGGATATCCTGCTTTGTGGATGCGCACATTTATAGGGTTTTAGAACAAATTAAATGTCTAACAATTATTTATTTTATTTTCAATCCACTCAGGCGCCTTCAGCATTCTCCTTTGACCCTGCCTCTCAAATTTCAGGTTCCTGCGTTCAACAGGAGAGGAAATGGCCTTGGAGCACACTCAGCTGATCAGTGACCACTCAGGCGCCTTCAGCATTCTCCATTGACCCGCCCTCTCAAATTTTAGGTTCCTGCGTTCAACAGGAGAGAAAATGGCCTTGGAGCTCACTCAGCTGATCAGTGACCACTCAGGCGCCTTCAGCATTCTCCATTGACCCGCCCTCTAAAATTTCAGCTTCCTGCGTTCAACAGGAGAGAAAATGGCCTTGGAGCTCACTCAGCTGATCAGTGACCACTCAGGCGCCTTCAGCATTCTCCATTGACCCGCCCTCTCAAATTTCAGGTTCCTGCGTTCAACAGGAGAGGAAATGGCCTTGGAGCACACTCAGCTGATCAGTGACCACTCAGGCGCCTTCACCATTCTCCATTGACCCGCCCTCTCAAATTTCAGGTTCCTGCGTTCAACAGGAGAGAAAATGGCCTTGGAGCACACTCAGCTGATCAGTGACCACTCAGGCACCTTCAGCATTCTCCTTTGACCCTGCCTCTCAAATTTCAGGTTCCTGCGTTCAACAGGAGAGGAAATGGCCTTGGAGCTCACTCCACTGATCAGTGACCACTCAGGCGCCTTCAGCATTCTCCATTGACCCGCCCTCTAAAATTTCAGCTTCCTGCGTTCAACAGGAGAGAAAATGGCTTTGGAGCTCACTCAGCTGATCAGTGACCACTCAGGCGCCTTCAGCATTCTCCATTGACCCGCCCTCTAAAATTTCAGCTTCCTGCGTTCAACAGGAGAGAAAATGGCCTTGGAGCTCACTCAGCTGATCAGTAACCACTCAGGCGCCTTCAGCATTCTCCATTGACCCGCCCTCTCAAATTTCAGGTTCCTGCGTTCAACAGGAGAGGAAATGGCCTTGGAGCACACTCAGCTGATCAGTGACCACTCAGGCACCTTCAGCATTCTCCGTTGACCCGCCCTCTAAAATTTCAGCTTCCTGCGTTCAACAGGAGAGAAAATGGCCTTGGAGCTCACTCAGCTGATCAGTGACCACTCAGGCGCCTTCAGCATTCTCCATTGACCCGCCCTCTCAAATTGCAGGTTCCTGCGTTCAACAGGAGAGGAATTTGCCTTGGAGCACACTCAGCTGATCAGTGACCACTCAGGCGCCTTCAGCATTCTCCATTGACCCGCCCTCTCAAATTGCAGGTTCCTGCGTTCAACAGGAGAGGAAATGGCCTTGGAGCACACTCAGCTGATTAGTGACCACTCAGGCGCCTTCAGCATTCTCCTTTGACCCTGCCTCTCAAATTTCAGGTTCCTGCGTTCAACAGGAGAGGAAATGGCCTTGGAGCTCACTCAACTGATCAGTGACCACTCAGGCGCCTTCAGCATTCTCCATTGACCCGCCCTCTAAAATTTCAGCTTCCTGCGTTCAACAGGAGAGAAAATGGCTTTGGAGCTCACTCAGCTGATCAGTGACCACTCAGGCGCCTTCAGCATTCTCCATTGACCTGCCCTCTCAAATTTCACTGCGGGAGTTCTATTTCCTTACCAACGGCTTGGTTGCACGTGAAAATCATTATAAAAGGCGCGTAACGGTTTTTTCTGTCGCTTTTTCGTGACGATTTTTTTTCGGTAGGTCATCGCAAAAACACATTCTGTGTTAAAATCATCGAAACGACCCAAAAACCGAAAGAAAACTCGGCGCTTTGCGCCTCGGCGGGGGGCTCTGCCCCCCTGCACCCCCCGGTTAGAGGCGTCTGGAGATCGAGCGGCTCGTCCTCGACCCAAGCGCTCCCAGCGGCCTTCCTGCTAACTCTCTTATCTCGTTCTCGCGCTAAATGGGAGTGTGCCCTTGGAGGTTGAGTGTGAAGCTATGGTTGAGCATAAAATATTGCTGATGAGGGAAAATCAGCCATACTCGGGAAACTTAGCGAGTGGATTATCACTTTCCATGTTTTTTTTTTGCTGAAACCATTGTAAACACTCCCGGATAATCACCTGGCTAGCTGTAGGTACTTTAGTGGGGGAAACGGCACTTGGCGTTCAAAAACCTTAATCTGCTGAACAATCCACTGCTCCAGGTTTGTTTTCGTTGATTTATCCCACTAAACTGTTGAATCATAAACCCATTCAACCCTAATTTGCAGCGTTTTCTCAACCGTGATGATGATAATAGGTAGGTAGGTACTTTATAATAATAATAGGTGCATGTTGAACTTCGGTGAGGGTCTCATCAATGGTTGGAGTAGGTAGTCCGTCCAGGTCAATACAAAAACCTTTTTCCTTCCTAAGTACCTACCTAAATAAATAGGTAATCGTTTTTACAAGACAAGCTTCATACTTCGGTAACCGAAGGCACTTGTAGAGAATTTTCCAAAAAAATGAAGCTATTGCAGTCGTCTAAAAAAATAATTTTTGAAAAAAAAAAAATGGAAATCCGTTTTAAGGTTGAGCTAAAATGATCATGAATTGCCCTATTCCGTAATATGGCTCAATTTCTATGTTGTCAAACAAGATTGACTTAGTTTCTTAAATATTCCATTTTCTTTCTTGTACGTAGCATTGTTCCGTGCAATAATACCTTTCGAAAGGTAAAGTCATATCTCCATTTCATAGGTATTTAGATTCAATCCTAGATTTTAACGTTCTTTTTGTTTATTTAAAATTGGGTTCGAAAATTGTTCTTACTAAACCCTTGGCTAGTTCATCTGCCAGCCAAATAGGTACAAAATAAATAGTCCAAAGTTGCATTTCAAAACTCTGAAAATGTATCCCTCAAAATGACAGCCCCTTATGAACAAAATAAGCAGGCACAACCTTACAATAAAAAATAAGGAGTGGCAAGGGATGGTAGGATGAAAACGCAAGCTATAAGTATGATTTTTATTGGCAAAATATTTTGTTATAGGTAAGCTATTTTATTTTTCAGACTTTTTCGTTCACAGCCCATGTCTAAATGTCTTCAGTCTTGGACAGAAAAATAGAAACTGGAAAATACCAGGTGTAACTTTGACCCAAGTATAAGATCATGGAACAGACAGGAACTGTTTCTAGCTTAGACGTCGAATATCATTCTTTGAACAAATAACGAAGTTAACATACAGTTAGAACTATTACCAAGAGTTAAGGATGACGATACTTATAACAGGATCCTTGTAACTGTATAAGCATAAGAGATGGACACTGCAAAAATTTAGTCCCACATTGCTGAAACCTTATTAATATCTTCCCCCAAAATACAAAAATAATTTTGAAAATCTGGTAACCATAAACAGGAACGGTTTAGTTTTGAAACCTTATTAATATCTTCCCCCAAAATACAAAAATAATTTTGAAAATCTGGTAACCATAAACAGAAACGCTCTGGTTTTGAAACCTTATTAATATCTTCCCCCAAAATACAAAAATAATTTTGAAAATCTGGTAACCATAAACAGGAACGGTTTAGTTTTGAAACCTTATTAATATCTTCCCCCAAAATACAAAAATAATTTTGAAAATCTGGTAACCATAAACAGAAACGCAAAATTAGAACTCACAACACAGGACTACAAACTTTAACTCTACTTAAACAGAACTAGAAACGATCGAAAACAGCTAGAAAACTAGGAACAGCAATACGACAGCGCACAGAGAAATGACAACAAACCGGGTGGAAGTGGAGTGGAGGAAAAATTGAGAAAAGAAGAGATAAGAGAGTTAGCGGGAAGGCCGCTGGGAGCGCTTGGGTCGAGGACGAGCCGCTCGATCTCCAGACGCCTCTCCCCCGGTTTATTTCTTTTTCCATACTCTGTATGAAATCATAGGAACACAGAATGTGTTTTTGCGATACTAGTCATCCGTTAAATAAAAAACAACAATAATAAATGTGGAGTTGACATTAACATGACAACCAATAAACATATCACCAGATGTTTTTTCTGTCGCTTTTTCGTGACGATTTTTTTTCGGTAGGTCATCGCAAAAACACATTCTGTGTTAAAAAAACAAAATACAACCTAGGAACTTCAAGTTTTTAACACAGAATGTGTTTTTGCGATGACCTACCGAAAAAAAATCGTCACGAAAAAGCGACGGAAAAAACCGTTACGCGCCTTTTATAATGATTTTCACGTGCAACCAAGCCGTTGGTAAGGAAATAGAACTCCCGCAGTGAAATTTGAGAGGGCGGGTCAATGGAGAATGCTGAAGGCGCCTGAGTGGTCACTGATCAGCTGAGTGAGCTCCAAGGCCATTTTCTCTCCTGTTGAACGCAGGAAGCTGAAATTTTAGAGGGCGGGTCAATGGAGAATGCTGAAGGCGCCTGAGTGGTCACTGATCAGTTGAGTGAGCTCCAAGGCCATTTCCTCTCCTGTTGAACGCAGGAACCTGAAATTTGAGAGGCAGGGTCAAAGGAGAATGCTGAAGGCGCCTGAGTGGTCACTGATCAGCTGAGTGTGCTCCAAGGCCATTTCCTCTCCTGTTGAACGCAGGAACCTGAAATTTGAGAGGGCGGGTCAATAGAGAATGCTGAAGGCGCCTGAGTGGTCACTGATCAGCTGAGTGAGCTCCAAGGCCATTTTCTCTCCTGTTGAACGCAGGAAGCTGAAATTTGAGAGGGCGGGTCAATGGAGAATGCTGAAGGCGCCTGAGTGGTCACTGATCAGCTGAGTGTGCTCCAAAGCGATTTCCTCTCCTGTTGAACGCAGGAACCTGAAATTTGAGAGGGCGGGTCAATGGAGAATGCTGAAGGCGCCTGAGTGGTCACTGATCAGCTGAGTGTGCTCCAAGGCCATTTCCTCTCCTGTTGAACGCAGGAACCTGAAATTTGAGAGGGCGGGTCAATGGAGAATGCAGAAGGCGCCTGAGTGGTCACTGATCAGCTGAGTGAGCTCCAAGGCCATTTTCTCTCCTGTTGAACGCAGGAAGCTGAAATTTTAGAGGGCGGGTCAATGGAGAATGCTGAAGGCGCCTGAGTGGTCACTGATCAGCTGAGTGAGCTCCAAGGCCATTTTCTCTCCTGTTGAACGCTGGAACCTGAAATTTGAGAGGGCGGGTCAATGGAGAATGCTGAAGGCGCCTGAATGGTCACTGATCAGCTGAGTGAGCTCCAAGGCCATTTTCTCTCCTGTTGAACGCAGGAACCTGAAATTTGAGAGGGCGGGTCAATGGAGAATGCTGAAGGCGCCTGAATGGTCACTGATCAGCTGAGTGAGCTCCAAGGCCATTTTCTCTCCTGTTGAACGCAGGAAGCTGAAATTTTAGAGGGCGGGTCAATGGAGAATGCTGAAGGCGCCTGAGTGGATTGAAAATAAAATAAATAATTTTTAGACATTTAATTCGGTCCACAACCCTATAAATGTGCGCATCCACAAAGCAGGATATCCCTTTTATAATAACTTTTATTATAAAATCCCTTTTATTATAATCTTCATTTTCAACTTCTTGGTTAGATGGAGCTCTTCTCTTGAAAGAAGGAAGAGAGATTCTCCTTTTTGGACGAGGTGTCATCTGTTCATACAGTATAAACTGGAGGTTCATATCAATTGAAAAGCATAGGGTTTTAAAACATTTATAGGGTTTTAGACCAAATTAAATATCTAACAATTATTTATTTTATTATTGCCAAAGACTCCACATTTATTATTGTTGTTTTTTATTTAACGGATGACGAGCATCGCAAAAACACATTCTGTGTTCCTATGATTTCATACAGAGTATGGAAAAAGAAATAAACCGGGGGGTGCAGGGGGGCGGAGCCCCCCGCCGAGGCGCAAAGCGCCGAGTTTTTCTTAATTTACTAATAAACTGTTTGTATAGTTTGTGTTGCAAATTAAGTTGAAATAATTCTACAGCCAAAATCGAATGAAACCACCCGAAATATAAACCCATCACGAACTAGTGATTTCGATTTCGGTTTATTATTTTCAATAATGGACCTTTGGAATCGTCCAAGAAGGAAAAATGTTTAACCCCTTCAAAATTTGATGGTTTACGTTTCAAGGTACGTAGAATCTAAAAATCGAATAAAAATTTGGCCGTCCGTCCGCCGTACGCGGCACTTTCGTTAGTTCCCGTGGACCGATTGTGATGAAATTTGGTGTAAGGGCTCCATTTAGGGTCTAGTTGTGCCTCGAAGCTTTTGGTTGATGTCGGTCAGTTCTAAGAGTTGAAAAATAAGTAACTTAAGGACTTACGATAAATCAGAAACACGAGTGTGAATCGCTGAATAGGCCTAATCTCCGTTGATATTGTATCTGACCAAAATGCGACCGCTGTAGGTACGTGGTAGGTAGTTAGTATCTATGATTGGTGGGTGGTGACAATGGCAAAGCCGAGTTCTTTGCAGACGACTGATCTAAGTACATAGAAAAATGATAAACCTTTGTGTAATCATTCGCAGCCAACGTGTCAAAAGCCAAAGAACGTGTCAAAATAAACTTAGTGGGTATACAATCTTATTCTGCGTTGAACTCATTGCAAATTTCCAAAAGTAGTGAAATTTCCTATAATTCCACTGTACTGTCCTTACTAGGTAATCACTCCGACACGAATTAAAACCAGACAACACTATACACGTTTGGAAATATATTTCAAAATAATTTTGAAATAATAATTATTAACTTTTCAAATAAGAATTTGGACAAGATTACATTTGAATTATTTTCAACAAAATATCACACGTGATTACATTCAAAGCATATCGAAAATGGATTTAGAAATCGTGAGACCGAGACATACAATTTGATTATAATAATTACCTAACAACTGTTCGTGAGGCAAACAGCCTCAAAGTTGGTCCGTTACATTTAGGACCACCCTGTACGGGTTGCGTTTTGAGTAAAAGAAATAGCTTCGTTTCTTAACCTCTCCAAGCTTTTGTTCCTAAAAATAGGGAAGTACCATAAATCACACCATAAATCCCTTGTCAGTTTTTTTTCCGCAACACACCCTCAACTGCTATACCATTTTTATCGCCCCCCCTCTAATGGTTCGGTGACTAATGTCTTGCTTAACGACCGCGGTATAGGAAGGATGTTTATCCGAAGATGTTTTAAAAATATTTCTTCGTTACAAGCTGAGGAAAAAAAATGCATCGAACGCTACTGATATTCGAGAATTTATTCATGTAGTCGATGCCTATCGCGCACGGTTTTAGTAGGTTCAAATGATGTACTGAATTACATTCGTAGCGTCAATTTTGTGATAGTAGGTAGCTTCTGACTGAAAACTTGGGGCTTGACTGGGACTTGGGACTTGTGTAGTTTTTTGGTAAGTTCCTATAGAACTTGAAACTACAAATCATACGTCGTCCTATTCAAAATACAGTGATTTTCTTATTAGTATGGAACATGCTTTAGCCTTGGACTAACTACCCGAAAAACGTCTACCCCATCCCTACTCCGCCAAAAAGCGCGGCTAAAGCATGTTCCATGTTTTTTGAATTTTAAGCAAAGACTCTAAGCAGTAAGCACCCTGACAAGGCCCGAATACCGAGTTTTTTAACCCAACAAAGACGGAAAAAAATATTTCGTTCTTGATGGAATTTTTTTGTTTTTTCTCATCATTGGGTCTTTGGAGGACTTACGGCAAAATAAAAAAATAATAATCAAAAAATGCTACCCCCACTCCAGTCACCAAAACAAGGCGTGCCATGTATGGCACGCTCGTCTCTTCCAGGAGCAATTTTCAACCTTCAACTCAGCGAAAATGCGAAAGGAAAAATTGACATATTTAGTTGTTCACATAAATAAATAACACCAGAACACCGAATCAAAACTAGAAATTTATTAAAAACATAAAACAATCGAAATAATAATATTAGTACCTACTGACGAGAATAGTTGAGATCCGCATAAAATTATCATCTCATGAAAAAAAGTTCAGGCTAACCAAGACTAGAATAATATTCGAATAATCAACTCCATAAGAAAATTTTCAGGTTTCTTCCTTACAATAAAATACTTCTGGGTATCGAAACTCCTACTGTTTCGCTTACTTAGTGTGATACGCGACATTGCATTGGACGCACTTGCTCCCATCACACTTTTCGCAAGCAGTGAATGGTCTGCTGGTGCCGACTTGGCTCACCTTCTTCTTTTTTCAATCGGGTCTAAAAGATTATCTTTCCCGTTGAACCTGATATCTGAAAGGACTTGCTGAGATCTTTTCCCTTTTACGGCAGTAACACCTGGAGAAAAGCTCGAACTTTTGAACGACTTCTTGTGGCTGATCAAATAAGTCAGAGCAATTTGCCACTTGAATTCTGGTCTGTGCGTTGAATTTGTTGAGGGTACCAGGAGGAAAGAAGATATAGATATAATTATAAGGAGTAAAATAGTTACAGCTGAAGGGGGAGAAATTACTGTGATTTGAGGAAGTTTATTGGTATTATAAGTTATGGTATTTATTGTACTTGATTCAGATTGGTGTCATTATGTTAGAAATAAGTTAGAATCGCGTGGAACATGGAGATAGAGTCAAGAAAGTCCTTATACCAACCATTTTTACGAAATAAGATGAAACACACGAAAAACAGGTAAAATGAAAATAAGTTGGGTTGGACGGGAATTTTGGGGAAAATGTTATACCGCAAAAGTTGTTCCAAATAAGTTGGAGAATCTGTCCCTGAAGTTTGGATTATTAATCCAGTAACACCCTCTTTCAGATGGATGTAGAATTAGTAAGAGAAGAACCTGCATCATTTCGGTTCATAGAAGTGAAATGACAAGCTTTCAAACATGAGAAAGTTCCAAGCTAATGGGCCTGACCATGAAGAACATGTGAAAGAGGTATTGAAAATGCAAAGACTGATATCGATCGAGGCTCTTTCTCCATAGGCCAGAAAGACCATAAATAATTGTTGACGGAAACGCATCGCAATGGCTCACAGTCCTCTCCCTAGCCAGCGACATCCTGGACCTCTCCAGCACTCAGTTCCTGAACTGCATCCCTGAATGCAGCTTTACGGTATGGGGAGAAAACTTTGCGCCTCGGCGGGGGGCTCCGCCCCCCTGCACCCCCCGGTTTATTTCTTTTTCCATACTCTGTATGAAATCATAGGAACACAGAATGTGTTTTTGCGATACTAGTCATCCGTTAAATAAAAAACAACAATAATAAATGTGGAGTTGACATTAACATGACAACCAATAAACATATCACCAGATGTTTTTTCTGTCGCTTTTTCGTGACGATTTTTTTTTCGGTAGGTCATCGCAAAAACACATTCTGTGTTAAAATGTCCAATTTAATTTTCCCATTGACCCATCTCTCACCCTCCAAACCCTCCTCAAGTAAATTGAGGATTTTTGGAGATGTAAAATACCAGTTTTTGTCCTGAGGCGGTGTTCATCTTAGGTACTTACCAGGAACTTTTCTGCTGCCACTGCTCTAGTTCCTTTTCCATGATTAACACGTACAAACCTCAAACTGTATTGATACGAAAAAATAATTAGATACCCCGGACGAAGTTTCCGGAAATTGAGCACGTCTAAATTCTTGATCAACTGATCTGCTAGAGTAAGAAAACCGAGTGATAATTCTCACAATGGTTTTCTGAATACTTATCAATGGATTCAGATGTGTTATTTACACTTACCTACATACTAAAGTTCCAGTTATTCTTGTTCCAGGTGCGGTTCGTTCTTCGATCGATAATTACGTCAAACCCTGCAACAGAAGAGAATACCTGGTTGAAACCACCTTCGTATGTTAGTCAAATACAAATTTAATTACATAGCAGGATGAACTGTCTAGTAGGTACCCAGTGCTGCTCACAGTTCAATAGTTACATAATATATTTAATCTAATTTCTTCAGGGTAAATGAAGTAAGATCAACCGTCTTTGGGCCATGGTTACACCAAGGTTTTGTACAGCCCTTGTATACAATTAGTACCACGGACGAGTATTATAATACTGAGGACACATCTCTTGGCCCTTGAAATTCTCTGACGCACCAAATAACTAACTCCTTCACGTTTGTTATCAAATTATGTGATTTCCATAAAACTGCATTACCTCGTAATATTATGTAATACCTGAGTATGTATCGGCGCGACCAACCCATGAACACAATCATATTCCGGATAATTCGAAGAATAATTCAAAGTTGATCAATGATTGTGAAATTCTTGTGGTTTCCATCAATTTATTAGATTATTATTATTGTGGTTCTTGTAATCTAACAAATTGTTTGATTCTTTGGATCTGTGTTATTATTGCACCACTTTAATTATAAAAATTTAACAACAATTTAAAATAATGATTCTGCGATATGATTATTTACTATTTACGCACTGCGATGCCATAAACTTCAAAAAAATTAAACTTCATCTCCAGTATGCAGGTTAAATTGTCAAACCAATTTCTTATATTCATTATACCTTATCACAATAATATAGTTGATTACGGTAAGCGAGTGATATTACTCCATACGAAGTAGCTCGTGAGAAAACATTTTGTTCATAAGCTAACAAAATATCACATTGAAGGAAATGAGTGCTCGGGTTCCCATGATTTCTGATCTGATCCTCGTAAATAAGAAAAAAAGCGACATTCCGAACATCACGCGCTTCAATTATTTGTTGTCTCATAACGTGAAGTGAGAAAATTAAACAATTTTGATTGTTCATTTGGGAGTTCTGGATGAACACTTTGTGGTAGGTAAATGTGAAATAGCTCCCAAATGCAGTTTCAGCCCAAAATTACACGTCCCTTATCTCAATATAGGTGCACCTTACTTGCTGACGAGAAGCAAGAAGATTTTATGCGGGAACGAACATCCTAGTATCGATAAGTTACCAGGATGAAACCGAAACTTGGAGCACTTACATCCTTGTGTAACTTGAAAAAATATAGTTTAGAGACTTCAAGCAGATTTACCCTTCAAAATGAAATGGAAAAACTAAATAAGTATAATAGAGATTTTAAAAAAATAAATAAATAAAAAAATTGAAAAAACGAAAAACTGAATTGAATTATGTTGAATTATCTCTCAACATGTTATTCGACCAGAAACATCCTTCCTTTCCTTCTGGAGTTAAAAAATGAAGACCGAAGAGGGACTCAGACAAGTCCACTGTATTATATAACTGATGTTGGCTTTGAGCAGGTGTTTTGGCCTCGCTCAGGGTCAGCTTCTTCTCTTGTTTTGGCTTCTATACATTTAAATTCTGCTAGTTACTCTCAGGGAGTCTTCCATTTACGGAATCAACACTGCAAATTGGTTTAAAGAAATTGTGGTTGATAGATAAACTCTGTTTTCCAAACGCTCAGTGCTGAACTGAATATTGAGAATATATAATCATTGTCTTAATCAGGATGGATATTTTCTGTGATATTCACCGTCATTGAACGAATTCGAAGTCTTTTAATTCCAACCAATCATCTGGAAGGAATTCGGCACCCCCACGGAAATTCACTATTATCCATTTTGTACCTACAATCATAGTAATTATACATTCACTAGTTTCTACAATCTCATTTCCATACCAAGAGACAGAAGTGATCTACGTTTTCTGTGAATATAATAATTATACCTATACTTAAAATATTACGTCCGACCGACGTAAGAGGCTGTACATTGCGGTTAAAAGTAATTTAGATTCGTTCATTTACTACACATAGTTTTCACACCGAAAGCAATCAGCGGAGCTTAGAGATTGTTTCCTGGTCGTGTAATACCCATCTACTATGGGCTATTGTCTTTCGAATCTTGAGTACTACATAATTTTCCAAACTATTCTTCGTGAGAAAAAAAAATGCTATTGCTCGAGAGTGAGATCCTTGCTTATGGGAGGGTCAAAAAATGTTCCACAATTGGTGATTATTACTTCATCAGAATCCCGTAGATTTGGCAGTCTTTTATCGATTTATTTGATCAGAATGTAGAAAAAAAAAAACACGGCACGTTTGGGAAACAACACACAACAACAACAGGTTAGAACACATTAGAACAAGTGGGTTTGGCACATAGCTTCCTCGTATTCATAACCCGATTGTATAGATGATCCGATGCATAACTTGAGTTAACCTCGAAACATCAATTTCTAAGTATTTTCCACTATCTTCATAGGGAACCACCTACACAACAATCTGAACAACCCTGAGATATGTCGTCGAAATCGGATGAAAACGTTGGAAGTTATGGCTATTACAAGAAATTCACGTTTACGCATGCGCAGCTGCTACTATCCGTCCGGGGGCGATGATTTTTATATGGGACCGTCAACACTCCACCCCGCACAGTCCCTGGAAATTTCATCGAAATCGGACAATAGCTTCGTATAGTTATGCCGGTTACAAGGATTTCATGACAGACACGGAACCAAAATCGTTCAGGAAGGTCTAAAACGTAAAACGCGAGTGGAAATTTCGATTTTGGAGAACTTTTTTTAAATCTTGAAAAGTGATAACAAAGCTTCCGCTACCTTGGTAGATTCGGAAGCAAAAATTATAAAGGTTCATAATATGACCATAGTGAATATTATTCACTATGTAAACCACTTTTTGGGTGTTTGCCCTGTATTGGGAGAGATCAGATGGGCGTATCTAAGATACCGTACTTTCTCAGAGCACCAGGTGATTGAGCTGTTGAATGGTAGCTCCATGAGTCAATCGGCAAATTATTGTCGGGTGGACTACAGATCAGAACTCGTTGAAGAGTTCAATTTTGGTTTATTAATTTTGATATAACACGGAAATTTATTCGTTACCTTTTTTTATTTCTATTATTATTTATACATTGTTTATTAACATTATTATTAACATAATAAACATTGTTATAACATGAATGATCGGTGGAATTAATTGGACGCTCTCCTACAGAAGGACTTCGAGTCCATTGTTGTAATCATGCGGCATTATTTATATGTGTAGATTAATGTGTATTTATAAGCAACAAAGCGTGTTTTTCTTCCCCTTCTTCTTCCTCTATTCACTATAAATATACAATAGTGCATAAATTGATGCAAGAATGCTGAAATTTTGAGCTTTTATAAAAATTACTTTGGATGTTCCTCGGTGAGTTCAGTACTTGATTTCTTGTCCATTAGAATACTATGAGAAATCTTTGTCCGAATTTGGAGACATTTTCAGGATACGGATAAGGTCTACACATATCTAAGATGGTTTTGCTGATTCATGGTCTCACGAAAAATGTCCAATCCCGATCAATCTTCGTCACGATCTAATGCCTCGATTTCACTCAAATTTTCATAGTGATCTGATTAATGGACGTGAAAATTCAACGATATCGGGGACAGATAACAGCGGAGATTTTCCTTTCAGGAAACTGTCAGCATGAACGTGAAAATCATAGTGATATTACCTGTCTAATAGGAGCGACTTTTTTTACCTGACAAAGTAGATGTTTGAAGGCAGTGTCCTTGTAGCAGGCGTTTCGACTATCTATCAATGTGCATTTACGGAGAAATCTGAAAAGGGACTAAGTATCACCTACTTTAAGTCCCTCGCAATTTTTTGGGTACAAAACAAGAGACAATAATAGAAATATTTTGCAATTAATAAACTTTTTTATAGTTTTTTCCGTAAGTTATTCCTTGTACTATAAACAACATAATACTGTTTTGCGAAGGAGTACACATTGAAGTACCACTATATCTCCACTTGTTAGCATTAGGAAGTAACAATTATTTGATAATACAACTCAGAAGTGGTGCAAAAGTTGAATGACTTGGAATCCCTAATGAAGAAGTTGTGGGAATAACGACGATAGCGTGGACGGTAGGTGACCAAAAGACGTTTAGCCAGATAAATAATTATTAATGGAGGTTCAACTCAAGGACGTGATGTGTTGTGCAACGAGACACCTACACGCTTTTCCGTCTGCAAAACGGATAACAGGCTTCATTGTTACGGCTTTACGAAGGTATACGACGGTAACTAATTTTTGCGAACCAGGCTCGTAAGCAAGAATCAAAAGTAGAGTCATCGGACTCGTTTATAATTATTGTTTAGTTTATCTACCGCATAGTACCTATTTTATATTGTTTTCGTGTATTTTGATTATTTATTATCAATTATGAACCATTGGAATCGACCATACAAATTTTATTTTCAACTCCCCCACAAAATTTGATGGTATGTAAAATCCAAAAATCGAATAAAATTCGGCGAAATTTTTCGTTGGTTTTATTATTACTATTACTATTATTATTATTATTATTATTATTATTATTATTTTGTTCAGTTCTACGTACGTCTTCCGCCGTAGATAGACAGATAAATAAATATATAATGTATATTTGGCGCCATTTTGCAAACACTTCAACTTGAATTCATGATGCGATGAGATTTGCTCAAATTTCCAATCCGACAGTAGGCTTGGCGTGTGTTGTAGGGTAGGATCTTTGCAAAATCGCTCCATCTCGGTAAATAAATTGATATCTACTACACATTCAAGAGAAACTTCAATTATGTTGGGTGTCCTACAGAATTGCAATAGTACCTAGGTTTTTAACATAAATTTGTCTAATGATAAATACCTTAGCAATATCAAATAGGAACGTACTCAGAACTTTCCTTGATAACCATGTACCGATTTTGATGAAATTTGGTTTATGGGCTCCAGATGGGATTTAGTTGTGCCCCCAAGCTTTTAGATGATGTCAGTCACTTCTAAGTGGTGAAAATTGAGGGTTGAAAACGCTCAATTTCTAAGAATTCCAAAATAAAGGTATCGTTTTTTCATCAATTTTAAATAGTATTGAATTTTTAGAATTTTTTTTATCATCATAAATACAAGTGTGAATAGCAAAAGAGGCCTAATCTCTGTTCTCATAATGCGATAGTTAATCGTTTCTTCGAGTTGTATTCATTTTTGCGTCCTTAGCAACCAGTAATCGAATTTCTTAATAATTAGGGTAAACTCATCTCCATTTTTCTTCGAACTGACTTTCTTGCAAATAAACTAGATTGTGAAGTAGGTTTGTGGTTGGTAGGTAGTATCTATGGTTGGTAGATGGTGACAATGGCAAAGCTGTGTTCTTTGCAGATAAGTGATCTATATAGAAAAATGATAAACCTTTGTATAGTAATTATCAGCGTTTTTATTAACGAATTTCCGAGAAATTATATTGTAAAATGTCGTTTTAAAATGTACATTCTAGATCCTAATGGGTTCAGTACTCAGTAATTTCTTTGACATCTATATAATCCACCATGAGTATGGGTTTGGGTCTATTTAAAAGAATTATGTAAAATCTAACAAACAATGAGAAGTACCTGCAAAGATATGAAATTCCAGAAATGGACTTTTTTCGGATTTGGGTTTATATTGTTTCAATAGAGGAAGAGTTCACAAATTGTCAACAATACAAAAAATTATCTATTCAAATTGTTTGTTAAACATACAAACATGAGAGTAGAGGAGTTCAGAATGGTATACTTACCATCGTGTTCTTGGCGGTACCTAGGTACCTACCTAATTGGACGTTTAACGCGCGGTTGGTGATTTATTGTTCAAACACCAGGGTAATTACTTTGAGATAAATTGTGTCCTATTTTTCACTCAGAAAATCTCCGAGATAAGAAAGATGTTAGTCACTGGTGGCCTGGAAACCACGATATCCGATGTTCAGAGGTTGCGCAAGATTGACTGTCCGCGACTCGGAAGGTTAGAAGCTAGGTTGTGACTACCAAGTGGAAAATCACTTCCCCAAGATAGGTTAAACGCTTCAACTGTATTGAAAAGCACATAATAACATTGGGAATAGTCCACCAAATTACACACCACCTACATGTGACGTTTTGGAAAAAGCTGGTCTCATTTCCAACCTGAAGAAAACGCATACTTCCTTAATCATGTAAATAATGTACTATAAATTAGCAACATTAATTATCATGAATGATCACTATCATACATTTCTATTAGTTACTTTTTTTTATTTTCATATTTTATGTTGACAAATAAATAATAATGTTTCGCTTTTTTCAATTCTTCAGTCTTTTCAATTTTTCTTAAAAATTTGTATTCATTAACGCAAAAATTACGTTAAAAAAAAGAAATTATAACAACGACTTCAGTGTAAAGTAATATAAGTAAATAACACGTCCACTGCGTCACCCAAAAAGTGAACTTCCCATGGGTCTAAAAGGAAATTGGCAAAATTTCCACTCTTTTGAAATTTCAACTTCAATTTGATCTATAAAATTTTCTGTTGGTCTGACAGAGGAACAAAAGTACCTATTATGATCCTCGTACACTATCAGAAAGCAATGATCAACATAGAATCGATTTTTAACTTCGTAATCAAATCGCCCAGCGGCCGAAATTGGCAAAATTGCGACTTGGGGTCGCTCCGAGTTTCTGATTACCTGTCCATCGAGTCACCCCATGCGAAGTTGGATTTGATTACCTGTCCATCGAGACGCATGGGAAGTGCTAACTGAAGACGTGAATAAATAAGTACTTCGACTGAATCTAAATAACCCATATTGTTATATATAGATATCCTACCTCTCATTTTCAATCTTTTCGTTGTCCATTGTTTTCAAGTTGATCTTAAATAAATACCTAATTCTAACAGAAATTTCTGCAATATTCTAGTAATTAATTTTGTCTAGTAATTCATTAGGTTTCAGGACGAGCTTTGAAACTCTGAGCACGTTATTGTGAAGAAGAATCAACTCAATCTCCCCTCAGCTGTACAAATACACGCAATAATCTGCGGTCCACAAAGGATATAAATCATACCATTATTTACCTATTTGAAACAGTGTTTGTATTTTATTTCCAAATGAGTGCTTTGTAATATTTAAAGGACATTAGCCATTCTCGTGTCGTACAGTTGCTCGAGCGGATTCCGGAAACGCTTCAAGGCTGGTTCACGGAATGTCATTGAGGTGAATTGCTCGTGGAATTTTAAATGTCATTTTCAACGAGAGAGGAAGCCGGGGCTATTATATGTCAGTAATAACGTAATCCCACCGTAGCTTGTGAAACGAAGTACCTATTTGTTACGCAAGAATTTGCACTTCAATTAATATCGTACGTACACCCGAAGAATTTTTTGTTTTTTATACAAATTTTTGTCTTCAGACTTAGGTACTAGTGAAGCAGTTACTCTATGATTTCAAAGTTGAAAAACTCGGCCCTTCGGGCCTCGCCAGCCCTCTGGACCCCTGGATGGTTACTGCTTAGAGCCTTCGGCTGAAATTCAAGAAACATGGAACATGCTTTAGCCGTTCCTTTAGCCATGCCTTTAATGGTCGAAGCTTCTCGAATGTTCATGGTGTAATAAAAGTTTGCAAATGAGCTTCATTACTCGTTCTTCCGAAGAAGTAGACGACGACTCACTACTTTGTAAATCGGTATCAATCACAACATTATTATTATTATCAAGAAATCGAAAACATCTAAAGCGTCGAAAAACACACCACAACTAAAAGCCCACGTTCATAACAAAATCACGCCTATGTTTCGTAAAAACCAAGCCAACCAAAAACATCAATATAATCCACTAAATCTATGTTGGTTTTTACCACAAATCTTGTTTACAGCTCTTTTAAATCAGAAGTAAATCTCAGCTTCGTCCATATTTGCAGCTGTTTTGGCAGTATATAATTTACGCATAAATTGAGGGGTTTTCAACGAGTGGCGAACGATTTCCGTGGGATGAAAACTAACGGCGATACATTTCCCTGGAAAAGGGTCGGTTGTAAGTGAAAATCGTCACGTTTTTCGCCCAGTTAGGTGATGGTTAAAAAACGTTCCATGCTAAAATACCTTAAAATCTTAATTTCCTTATCCATTAATTAATGTACCAATTATTCTGTAAGGTGTCATATAAATGACCCTCACATTTTCTGTAATTTAAACCATGAGATTACGTGGTTATTTTAATGTGTGTAACTGAGAAATCATACACAGTGTAAGAGAAATTATTCTGTCGCTAATAATTTTCACTGTTTTACATTACAAAACAGTGAAAATTTTGATGCGAGAGAATTATTACAACCAGTCTCATATTATGAGACTGGTTAAAATTGATGGAGATTGTGCTGGTTAGACTTCAGACTCAAGGATCCCCTAAGAATCGCGGTTCTCCAGTTAGCAACAATTTTGCGCTGAAGTAAAATTTGTATCTAAATTGTTCTTAAAAGTACCCAATTATTCTTAGAAAGAAGCTTTTAACGTTTATAAACTACAGTTCAGGTCACAAATTCCTCATAAATTCAATTTGACCAGTGTTTATAGTTGACCAGGAGTTAGGTACGCATGCGCAAACTCACATTTTTTGGAACCTAAATTTCTCACCATTAATATGGTACATTGAAAAATGTTATTCTATCATTAATCATTAGTTATTCTGTAAGGTCTCACATCAAGGACCCTCTTATTTTCTGTAATTGAAACCATGATATTATGTGGTTATTTCAATGTGTATAACTGAGAAATCATGGTGTAAGAGAGAAAACTCCCTCGCATCAAAATTGTCACTGTTTTTTTTCAGACCGGTTGAAATTGATGGAGATTGTGCTTGTTAGACTTCAGACTCGAGGATGCTCCAGGATAAATAGCAATAATTTCACACGAGCCGAAGTAAAATTTGACCGGTACCCAATTATTGTTAGGATGAAGATTTTCAACATTTGTAGTTGAAGTCACGAATTCCCCACAAATTCAATTTGGCCGATGTTTAAAGGCGACCAAACATTCTTCATTCAAACCTGGAAAATTGGACTGCAATCGTATCTTTATCGGATCATCTAAACCGTATTGAATACGATGAAGATTTGTATTAAATTTTTACTCTCCGAATTGTTCTCCACATAGGAACCAGTAAATATAACAACAATCATATATTTAACATTTCTATTTGAGAGATGCCAAAATTAACTATGAAATAGGAATAATCATAAGAGAGTTCTTAAAGAACAATTACCTCACAGCACCTCCTTATTAAAATATAACCGTGTATTTTAAACTCGTGAGAGTCATGATAATCTAAGGTATTGTTTTGTATGATTTCGAGCCTCGATTCTCACTCAACCCCTCACGTGGATTTCAACTCTCGATTCTCGTTCTGGCGCTTGTGATTCGATCGCTATCAATTTTAATCGGTGAAAACAAAGACTCAAAGCCGTTCACACGTGGAGAGAGAATTGGAAATTCCGGCCTGTCCACCGGAATTAGCGACTAATATCTCTCGAGAGTTGCGCAACAGGCCACACTGGAATTTCGGGACGCGATCAGAACCCGTTTGTACCGAACCAGGTATAAAAAGCAGTCTGATTTCGTTGGATGAGAATTTAGAGAAACTTTCTCGCTCAACTCGATTCGGCATTGATTTCAGAGAAACAAAGATGATATTGTCACCATAAATATGCATTAAGGAGATCTCAGTTGGTTGCCGTTCATTTCTCGTTCCGAGTCAGTATTTCGCGAAATTAGGGGTAAAAACTTAGAACGTTTTACCTAAACTACCAAGGATTTAAGAGATTCATTAGTGCATTGTTCTTGGGAGTTGAAAAATTGAAAAATTGCCGCTGGAATCATCAAAATCGAACAATAGTTGCCAGAGAAATATGGGAAAAGCCGTTTATTCAGTAGTTTTTCCAGTAGTTCGTTTTTGATGATTCCGGCAGCAATATTTCAGTTTTTCTATTCTCCGGGGTCGTCACTAATGAATAATTCTAAAATCATTCAAAATTTCAAATTTAGGTACAATTTTTCAAGTTTTTGCCCCTTCAATTTCGCGAAATACTGACCCAGAACGAGGAACGAACGGCGACCGACTGAGAGATTTCAGTTCCTTGTTCCTATTTGTATCGAACAACATCCTCAGGAACGCGTTTTGACAAGGATGTCTTTTGGCTGGGGACAAGGAATTTTTCGCGACACTTTTTTCTTGCCACAAAAAATACAACGCTGCGACCAGTAAGCAAAATCATAGCTACATATCAGTAGCTATGAAGCAAGGTTCTTTTGAATAGGTACTGTGAAATATTACTTGCGATCGGGGAGTTTTTTTTTAGATAAAAAATTATGTTTATTCATTGAATAAGTGATAGGTGAGTACATATTGTAAGAAAGTTCAAGTGCAGAAGGAAAACTCCACGAACAGAGATAAAATATAACTTTTATTCGGACACGCACACCGACTCTCTAAACTATCTTTTAACATTCCATTAAGGTTTATAAACATGTGTTTAAAAACACCCAGGACCAATAATAACAAAATGGCAAGTCTTTAACACTTCTCCCACGCTAGTAAAAGATCAGGCAGTCACTGTCAATTTTCCTTCCACCTCTTTTTCCAACAGTCTCTCGACCATAAGGTTTTTGCTTCCCATCGCGATACTGGTTTGGTCTGAATCACCTCGTCTACAACGGCTGTGTTTGTTCGAGTAGGCTGTCCTTTATAATGTTGGATTTCCAAGATTTGCTCAGTTCTTGTACAGAAGCTCCGGGTAGGACAACCTAACCGGCAATACCTGGTTTGTTTGCAATTCGAAGCAGGCTGGGATCTTAGGCTACATTCTTCTTCTCTCAACTTTTCTCCATCGCAGTCTAAACAAGATCTCCTAGTGGCTGCCTCAGCACTCAAAGAGTCTAATCCTCTAACGAGGACTTTCTTAGGCACTTTTTCATCGAGTTTTTGGAGAAAATTCCACGATTCCTCCTCCTCCATTCCACTACCTCGAGTTACGACTTCTACTTTCTGTCGCCTTACGTGCTCTACATTGTCATTGGAGATGCGATGAACTAGAGAAGATGATCCTCTACAGAATCCACACGAAGACTCCTGCTTCTCTTTTTTTTTCGGCAAGAACGATGAAGGTGACCCCACTTATTGCAAGTCCAACATTTTTGACCTTCTCTCTTCTTACGAATGTTTGTCGTGGAAGTGTCTTTGATTTCCACTACTGTGCTAAGGTTCAGGGTTCCAGCTCGCACCAATCGAGCTTCAGTTTGAAGAGCACACCTCAATGCATGAGACAAAGACGAAGCAGACGCCGCCAAAACTTCTTCGAGAATTCGTCGATTCCGTAAACCTTCGTAAAATTGCTGAAGAGCAAGCGCGTTTATTGTATCTTCTACGGCTTGAGGTAAAGCACGGCGTGCAAGAACTTCCAGATCGATGGCAAATTGTATAAGGTTCTCAGTTTTACCCTGAGAACGACACCGAAGCTGGCTCATGAAAAGTTGTTCTCGGCCTTGAACTCCATACCATTCTTGAAGCTTTGATGCCATGTCCTCAAATGTTGAAATTTGGGAGCCTAGGACGCATGCAAGGGATAACGCTTGCCCTCGTAACAAAGCTACAAAATTCCCAGATTTCATTTCTTCTGTCCAATGGTTGGCTACAGATATCCAACGAAATTGAAAGAGGAATTCTTCGAAAGAACCAGAACCATCAAATGTCGGTACGGACACCATCTCTTCCATTTCACTTATCTTCTGCACTCAAATATCAGCTTCACGACTAACGTGGAATCCCACTTCTGACACCAGTGTAAGAAAGTTCAAGTGCAGAAGGAAAACTCCACGAACAGAGATAAAATATAACTTTTATTCGGACACGCACACCGACTCTCTAAACTATCTTTTAACATTCCATTAAGGTTTATAAACATGTGTTTAAAAACACCCAGGACCAATAATAACAAAATGGCAACTCTTTAACAATATATTGTGTGTATTAAATTTCAACGTTTTAATATTCAAATTACACCGACAACAATGGACATCCATTATAATATCATATTATATTGCATTACATAATATTATATTGTTTTTCCCTCTAAGGGAGAAATTTCTTCGTGTACTTTCTTGAGTCAATTTGCCTCAAAAAATGCAACGTTTATCACCAACCCACACCCCAGGAAAATCCCCATTTCTGTTCGTTTTTTCAAAAGAATCGATTTTTTGAAGAATCGATACTTTGTTATCATCCCTATTTCCAATTATGAACCATTGGAATCCAGCAAGAAGAAAATTTGTTCAACTCACCCCTAAAACATGGTAATGGTTCAAAATTTCACGTAGAACCCAAAAATCTGGTTTTTCTACGTTTCCGCGTTTTTGATCAACACTCGAGAGCAAATATACTAATAGAACCACCTAACAACGCAGACCAAAAACAGGTATAAATTCATATAGGAGGTCAAAAACGTCTGCAAAGTGGGTGTGACACATTGCTTCCTCGTATCTATAACCCGATTGTATAGATGATCCGATGCATATTATATAATATTATATTATATTAGTTAATTTCAAACCATCAAATCTCTAAGTACCGTCCACTACCCTCATAGGGGACCATCTACACGCCAACCCGCACAATCCCTGAAAATTTCATCGAAATCGGATGAGAATCGTAGGAGTTATGGCTGTGGCAAGGATTTCATGACAAACACATAGACAGACAGACATTGAACCAAAATTGTTCAGGAAGGTCTGCAACGTAAAACGCGAGTGGAAATTTTGATTTTGGAGAAATTTTTCTTTCAACCTTGAAAAGTGAAAACTTTTTCTTTCAACCGCTACCTTGGTGGACTTGGAAGCAAGAATATTTAAGGTCTATTGACTGTACTGAGGAGTTCAAATTGTGCAAATGTTCCAAACTTAGTAGGGGCGAAGAACTCTCTTACTTCGTTCTTGAAAATAAGAACACTTCAAATATGTCTGTTGGTAGTTCGCGCAAGTAACTCGATTTTTCGCATTCAGAGCGAATCTAGGACGTCATCTTGTCTTATTCACGTTTTGGTTAATTCAAAATTATGTGATGTTTTCACGAAGTTTCATGCAAAATTCGAACTCGAGGTACCACCCGGCATAACAAAGTTGAAGCGCCGATTATACCTGTTTGAATGCCAAGCAAAAATTGTATGATGGTTAAAATTTTAAAATTTTTGATCCGTTTTCAGGCTAAATATAAAGAGAATGTTGGCAAGACCATCGATTAAAGACCACCCATTTACCAAATTTTCGGGCGATGAGTACCAAATTGGACTGAGAGTAATTTGAATTCGTGTCCTTCAATTCACCAAGCATTACAGTGGGATGCAAACATTTTTCAACTAGCACAACAATCCACGATTCTACCGTAGCCAGATAGGCTTTTTGTGGTGGACTCGCCATTATTTGGAGGTTTCTTCAAACAACTCCAAAAACGGAAACAGCTAACAATGAGCCTTATCTTGAAGCCGGTATTACGCCGCTCGCTTTCCGCTAAAGGCTCCGTTTTGTTCTTGATCGACCCGTTTTCGGGGCTTTTGAACCCGATTTAGGAAAAGCTGATGACCTGCTTAAATCATCTCAGAAAATGTTAGTGTCAAAATAGTGTCTAATAACTCGAATTTTAGCTTAGCAATAACATCCATGCGTCAAATGAATATCATGATTCATTGACCATCAACCTCAATTATTGCATAAATAAAAATGTGAATCACAAGATGGACATAATTATTGAAAAAAAGGAAAATAAATCTGAGGTATTTGAGTGAATAATAATTTAATGATTAATTATTTCGAACAATATTTTGTTCATATCGACCCCCAAAAGGCAGAATTTCGTAAGCGCCACTTTTTGCGATTTTGAGTTTTTGTTACGTTTGGATTCGTCTTAAAAAGGCGCATCTATCTATCCACTTATCGTAAGCGACGCATGTCTCTAAAGCCTTCTAAACTGCTTCTAAGTTTTCGAATCGTAACCACCAGGTAAAACATCGTATCCACCATTAATTTAGAACGGAAGTGCCAAGAATCGAAAATAATTACGAACGTAAAATATTTTTATCGTCGTAAGCGTCACAAACTATATCGTATGCACCGACCAAATTCGAGTAACATATCGTAAGCGCTCCTTCTCACCGACACGGGAGGGCGCTTACGACACACCGAAACCATTAGTGATGGGTTTGACTGATTGAGTGATTGGTTTTGTCGCTTACTTTGCCGGTTGCCTCCCCCAGTATTCAACAATCTGTAAACATACAATAAGCTTGCAAATAATGGTTTTGTGTCAGAAAATCATCAAACCGAACTTGAAAATAATTTCGGTGACCATGATGAGATGGATATCGATTGTAACGGTAATAATAATAATAATAATAATAATAATAATAATAATAATAATAGTGATAGACTGATCAATATTGCTGAAAAAACGCCCTGTTATGATTATTTTCTGATTTTTTATGCTCATAAAAAACTAGAGTTTTGATGGAGATTGAATTTCATTCAATTTCCCTAAATTGCAAGTAAAATTGTTAATTTGTTTGTATAGTCGGAGGAGATACAATAGTTTTCCAAATAATTCCATTCTAGAAAAACTTCTAGACTATCGTGAGTGGCAAGATGTATATCTTATCTACAACTATTCTTCGGGTCCATCAACATAGCAAAAATAGCGTAAGCGCCTTTTTATCGTAAAAATGCTATTTCCCGCGACTTTTTTTCAACTTTTTTTTCAAGTGATTTATTGGAGTCTTCTTTTTTGAATAATTTTATTGTAGGAACATGTTTCGGCAGTCTCAGCCGCCTTCTTCAGCCTGATAGAGGTAGGTATTATTCATAGTCCTTTCTTTAGCATTATGTTAGACCAGCACATCCTCATGACCCTCATCTTTTGGTTGTTGCTGCTGGAGAATCCTTACTGAGCCTTATCAGACACCACTCATAAAATTGTTATTCACAGATGTCATGTGGTCTAACATAATGCTAAAGAAAGGACTATGAATAATACCTACCTCTATCAGGCTGAAGAAGGCGGCTGAGACTGCCGAAACATGTTCCTACAATAAAATTATTCAAAAAAGAAGACTCCAATAAATCACTTCCCAAAAGGAAAATGGTCGCACCACAACAACCAACTTTTTTTTCATGAATTGACAGAAAAGGTTCAACTTTGTCTAAATTAACATGATTTGAAGGGTTTGGCAATAAAAAGATCCTCTCACAGTTATTGCTTCCGAGTCTACCAAGGTAGCGGAAGCTTTGTTTTCACTTTTCAAGGACGAAAAAAAAAAAGTTCTCCAAAATCAAAATTTTCACTCGCGTTTTGCGTTTTAGACCTTTCTGAACAATTTTGGTTCCCTGTCTGTGTGTCCGTGTGTCTGTGTGTCTGTGTGTCTGTCATGAATTCCTTGTAACGCGCATAACTATACGAAGTTATTGTCCGATTTTGATGAAATTTTCAGGAATTGTGCGGGTTGATGTGTAGACGGTCCCCTATGAAAATCATCATCCTCGGACTGATAGAAGCGACTGCGCATGCGCAAACGTGAATTCCTTGTAACGGCCATAACTTGTACATTTTTCATCCGATTTCGAAGAAATTTTCAGGGATTGTGCGGGTTGGTGTGTAGACGGTCCCCTATGAAAATCATGATCCTCGGACTGATAGAAGCGACTGCGCATGCGCAAAAAAGAATTTCCTTGTAACGGCCTTAACTTACACATTTTCCATCCGATTTCAATGAAATTTTCAGGGATGTTACAAATTTGAGTTTAGATGGTCCCCTATGAAAATCATCACCCCCGGATTGATTGTAGCCGATGCGCATGCGCGAACGTGAGTTGCTTGTAACAGACGTAACTTCCACAATTTCTACCCGATTTCGATGACATTTTCAGGGATTTCGCGGATTAGGTTGTAGATGGTCCAGAATGAAAATCAAGGCCTTAAAATTTACAGTAGCCTCTGCGCATGCGCAAACGTAAAATCCTTGTAACAGCCGTAACAGTGGCGTGTGAGGTGAGGATTTCAAACCCCTTTCAACTATCCCCTTGATAGGTCAGTCAGCAATGCTCTGGATTCCCATTCAGGAGTCCCAGGTTCGAATCCTAGTCAAGCTAAAAATTTTTTGATCCAATCACTTCCGCACTTACATTTTTCGTCCGAATTTGATGAAATTTTCTAGGATTGTCCAGATTAGCGTGTAGATAGTCGCCTATGAGGGTAGTGAAAGGTACTTAGAGATTGGTGTTTTGAGATTAACTACTATGCATCGGATTTTCATTTTCTTCGCCACAGCTATTTCTATGATGAAGCACATCACAGAAAGAAGGAACCCGCCGACGAATATCATTTGGGCGATGAACGTCGCCTCGAGCTCCACCGGTTCCGTGTCTTCCGATCCAAAACAAGCTGGCTTCTCAGAGTGCCACTTTTTGTCTTCGTAATCCCTCAAGCCACTCTCGACAAACCTCAATATCCTGCATAAAGCACAAATGAACCGTACAGTGACATAATGGAGCGTGTGCAACATGTGGGGTTCTAGTAGGTAACATAAATTAAATTCCTTTAAAATCAAGGCTTGAAAATAACTAGTATTTTTCTTGTCAATTTGGACAGTCAGATTTTTTCTGTTCGTGGATGTTTCTGTCTTTGGAAGCAGTTGAGACTATTTATATTAGGAAGATTTTGATGAAGTTGGGCATTCTCATAGGTAACATGAATACAAATTCTTTAAAATCAGGGCTTGAGGATAACTGGTATTTTTGCTCCCGAGTCTACCAAGGTAGCGGAAACTTTGTTTTCACTTTTCAAGGACAAAAAAAAAAGTTCTCCAAAATCAAAATTTTCACTCGCGTTTTGTGTTTTAGACCTTTCTGAACAATTTTGGTTCAGTGTCTGTGTGTCTGTCATGAATTCCTTGTAACGCGCATAACTATACGAAGTTATTGTCCGATTTCGATGAAATTTTCAGGGATTGTGCGGGTTGGTGTGTAGACGGTCCTCTATGAAAATCATCATCCCCGGACTGATAGAAGCGACTGCGCATGCGAAAACGTGAATTCCTTGTAACGGCCATAACTTCTACATTTTCCATCCGATTTCAATGAAATTTTCATGGATTTTGCGGATTAGGTTGTAGATGGTCCCCAATGAAGATCACCACCTTCGGACTAATAGTAGCTACTGCGCATGCGCAAACGTGAATTTCCTTGTAACGTCCATAATTTCTACATTTTCCATCCGATTTCAATGAAATTTTCAGGGAGGTTCCAGATTAGTATTTAGATGGTCCCCTATGAAAATCACCACCTTCGGACTGATAGTAGCCACTGCGCATGCGCAAACGTGAATTCCTTGTAACGGCCATAACTTCTACATTTTCCATCCGATTTCGATGAAATTTTCAGGGATGTTACAGATTAACTTGTTTTGATGTTTTGAGATTAACTACTATGCATCGGATCATCTATACAATCGGGTTATGGATACGAGGAAGCTATGTGCCACACCCACTTGGCAGACGTTTTTTTTGTCTCTCCTGTAAAATTTGGAAAATGTCACTTACGATATTCTGCCTTTCAGGGGACGATATTTGAACAAAAATTACACTACCTAATTATTTTGAAAAAAAACGATCGTGTTTTTGGTCAATCAGAATTTCTGTTAGGTAACTATGTAGTTTCTCTAATTAGAAAATACCAATTTTAATATGTTAACAACAACACAGAGGAAATTATAATTGATAAAATACACAAAAATATCTGTCGACAACGGCGAAAGTGAGTTTCCCGTGGAGATAACAAGGGAGATGCTTTAATTTCAATTATGAACTTTCCTCTAAAATTACTCTGAAAAATCTGTGAAAAGAGTTGCGATGACTGAGGCACTAAAGAAGAAGTTTAAAGAGACAAGAAAACATCATTAGAGCCTCCACAACTGTTTTCTCCCGACAAATTATTTGCTCTACATTTCAGCACTTATAACTCAAGCCCTTTTTTTTTTGTCCAACTCAAAAAGTGCTGAGAGGAATGAAAAACGTTCACCGTTATTTATCATTCCGGGTCAGAGTTTAATTTTTGTATTAGTTATTTTCAAGGCCCGTACGGCTCCGTTTAAACTCTAAAAATTTCTGTTAAAAGCATGTTTCGATAATATTGTATTTCATTTTCTTAATGTGCCAATGTCTCTAGATTACTTAATTAACTAATGAAGTCATATCAAAAGATTTCTCAGTTCCATATTGCAGCGCAAAATTATTGTCAACTGAGAATAATCTCGATAATTCTTCACAAGAGAGTTTTCTCGTTCCTCGTGAAATTCACATTTCTTTCAAAAACAGTCGTTTTCGATGTCGAGCATGAATTAGGAGAACATTAATTTTAGAGCCACGCTTCTTACACCATGTCTTGTGCCACTTTTGGTTAATTATTTTCAATAATGAACCTTCGGAATCGACCTAGAAAAAGAAGTCATCTCAAAATTTGTAGGTTTACATTTCAGGATACTACGTGGAATCCAAAAATCTAATAAAAATTTGGCCGTCCGTCCACCGTACGCGGAACTTTCCTTAGTTACTTACCATAAACCGATTTTGATTGAAATTGGTATATGCGCTTCATTTGGGGTCTAGTTGTGCCCCGAAGCCTTTGGTTGAAGTCAGTAGGGGTGAAAAAACCCTAACTTCTAAGGGGTGAAAAATAAGGGTTGAAATTTTGAAAACGCCCTAGCTCAAAATATTTCGATATGAAGCTATTGTTTTCCCATCAATTTATGAAAATATTTTATTTTTAGAATTGAATGAGACCACCCGGAACTCTATAGGACCAACCGTTCACTCCTTATGAGAACTTAAGGGTTTGACTTACGAAAAATCAGAAACACGAGTATTGAATGCAAGAAAACTCGAGTTTTACAGGAAAATCGAGTATGGTCACCCTCGATTTCTAGTTGACTTGACGAGTTTGGTATCAATTCCTATGTAATTTTTTACGCTGAATCCAATGGTGATACTTTCGAATAAGTAACACCTTTCTACTCTACAGAAACATCAATCAGCTACAAAAATTATGTATTTATTGAGTAGGAAGGTGATTACTTCATGTTCACTACCACATACATGAATATTGCGTATGTTATTGACAAACAATTAAGGTCTTCCTCGAAAAATCCTCTCTCTAGCATTCGGAATCCTTCGGAAGTATCACCATTGAATTCAGTGTAAATCACATGGAAAATGATACCAAACTCGTCAAGTCATCTTGAGATCAAACATCGCGTTAAACACTCGATTTTCTAGTAAAACTCGTTTCCTTGCATTCAAACTTGATTTACTCTTCCAATTTGAATTTTATTAAGAAAAATAGATAGACAGTTGGACAGTCGACTTATTGAGTATGTTTTTTTTCTTTTTTTTTCGAAGAGCGCCTATCGGAGTGGACAGGGATTCTGAGTGAAAACCTTGGTCAAAGAAAGTCAAGTTTCGACCAATTTTTAAAATTTGCTTTTCTGCTTGATTTTTTGGAACTATTCTATTGCTGAAAGATTTGATTTAGCACTAGGTAGCTAAGGAATTCAACGTTCTTTCCAACGATGTAGTCAGATTTGAATTGGCATGAGAAATAAGGGAGTTATGACCATATCAGTGCCGTTAGGTCGAAACCGCGATAAAAACGTGAGAAAATGGAACTTTGAGTGGATTAAAAGAAAATTGCTAGGATACATTTTTCGTTGGAAATACCTTGTAGAATCGAACCCTGAAGTCATGCCCATCTGAAGTGTGGACACAATGTATCGAAAAATAATAAACCATTGTGTAATACTCGTAATTTTCAGTGTTTTCTTTCATGAATGTTATTGCGCTTGCCCATAAAATTGAGTTGTAGCTTCCTACGTGGCGTGGGAGCATAAATATGTGACCAAGAGCCTAAAAATTACCAAATTTCCAGATTCGCGATTTGTATATTGACCGACAATATAAATCAAAGTGAACACTTCAGTTCAACCTCCTTTATCAAAGGACGATTGTTCGACGAGTAAAAAAGAAGAAATCAAAGAACTGAGCAAGAGGGGTTGAATCAACATTAAATTAAATGGAGATCGAATGGGAACTACCGAATGAAAGTGGTGGAACGTTTTCTCACCGTTTGCCGTATTATCCCGATCCGCGGTGAAGCTACGACCGCGGGTGCAGCAGCTCGAAACCGCGGTGGACAATCGAATCGAGGAAAAATACGCCGGCGTTGACTCAATATTGAGAATTCGGTCGGTCGGAGGGTTTTTTTTTTTTTTTTCTTTTTTTTCAAAAGGACCGGGGTTTTGATAGAGGCGAGCCCGAAAAACAACAACGGATGGTTTCCACGGTTCCACCTCTATCTACCTCTTTTTGCCGTTTGAAAGGATTACAGCGAAGAGAGGGGAAGCTGTGGGATTATTCCGACTGAGGAATAAACCCTGAAACCTACGACACGCTTTTCTCATTGTTGAGTTTCACGGGTCAGGAATCGCGGTGGGTGTTGGAGATTCCGTGAAATGAAAAGTTGAATTACGGGAGTTTACGAGGAAATTATGAATGAATCGATCCGTTCCAAAGGTGGTGTGAGTTCGGGTTGGGTTCATGTACGAAATCCGAGCAGAACCTACCTCATTCAGAACACGCCACTGTTGCAACTGATGCACTAGGAACATCTCCCTGATACACAGTAATTATCTAAAACCAAAGCAAACACGGAGATGATTAAGTACATAATAACTCGGATTTGCCTCTTGAATTCACTGACTGCGCAATATTCATTTGTGAAATCAGTTGACTTTTTGTCGCGACAAAGATCTTGTAATTTTTGTTAATTACGGAGTTAAGCCATGAGACACGTCCATGTAAAAATGTAGTACGCTCTAACTTCTCCTTGATATCACCGTTCACAAAGCAAAATTTGCAAGAAATTGCTGATTTATAAAGGTAATATCAAAGGTAATATTTGTTCAATAACATTATCTCTCTACTCTACTTTTGGTTTCCAACGAATGGAATTTTCGTATTCAAATTTTTCATGTTTGTGTGTCGTCGAGTGAAGGAGATGATCTTCTCGATTTTGATTTCTTTAACCCCTAATCAACGAAGAGAGATATCCTAGCAACTGCACTGTTGCACTGGTTGCGTTAGCCCGACCGATGTGGGGAGTGCAGGGAATCATGCTAGCCCAGCAATCCCGGCGTTTCATCTGAAATCGACCGTCGGGAAGCGGTAAATTTACCTAGTGAGCCTAGTTTTGCGAGGAGATCCCTTATCAGATGAGAAGGTAGAGAGCGAAATGAACAAGGCAATTGAATAGACTAGATTGCATACTGGAGCATCCCTGAGTGAGCTCATATACTCGGAGAGTTTCCTCAGGGGAGAGAGAGGTGGAAGGGTAACGTCATGTTGACGTGTTTCCCTGTACCTTGTCTCCCCCTGTGGGTGATGACTAACTCAGGGATCCTCTTGTTGCTTCTTTATTTAAGAACTATTTAAATGTTGAAATGTGGATCAAAACAAATTTCAATCTTACAACGATTTGTTACACAAGTGACTGCTCAAAATTGCTGGAAGCCATTTTTTCGTCAAATTACAAATTTATTTCCAGCATTAAAAAACTTACTGTCATTTTTATTGCAGTTATTAGATGTATATAACACGATTGACCAAAGTTGCAAATCCTACTAGTACTCAGGTACTTGGTTCTCTAATTTTCTTTTGAAGGTCACTTTTCTTTCCCAGTCACAGATGGATACGATTACGGATCTTGAACTTCCAGTTTGATGAGCATGTATTGTTTAGCAATGCACTTATTACTGTAATGTAGTAGGTATCAATTTTTATTTACTGAGATGGAGCGATTTTGCAAAAATTCTACCCTACAACACGAGTATAATAATATGGCGCCAAATAAACAAATATATATCTATTTAGCCTGTTTTAGCGAGGTTCAGCCGTTTGGGCTTATCCCACCCCTTCCAATCAAATAAGGACAGTTTCGACACCGAAAATTCTTCTGAACCTTCTGTTTACGGGGCTTGTGTTGGAATTTCCGAGGTTGTTAGTTCGGGTCCCACCGAGGACGAATCTTCTCGCATTCCAAATGTCCTCAATGTTCAACAATATAAACAATTAGCTACTCTCTCCATATCGAAGATGATTGCTCACCTGTCGAATCGCTGAGGTCCGCTCTCAATGGAAACTGAAAGGATGGCTATTACTGAGATCCTAAATTAGCTGCCTCCCCACTTGGCAACTACACATCACCATTTGTCGGAAACTGTTGAGCGGGTGTCCTCCTTAATTGGCTACCCTCCGAGTCCTCGTTATCTCCCCTTCGAGAGACGTCCTGGGGTGCTTCAACGTCCCCTCGATGGATGGAAGGATAGCGGAGTTTTGTCTCTTCCCTTCGCTATTCTCGAGATTAGCTCATTTCCTTTGTTTTCCATTAGGAGGTAAGCACTGTTGGCCGATACATCAAATCCAGTTGACATCGTATGTGACAAGCTGTCTGCAGTACCTGTGGTCATCATTGATGTTTCTCTCCCTTCATGTGACGAGCGATTATTTTGGTATGGACTTAAGTCATTCCCAGAGGTCCAGACTAGATTCCCATTACCTGTTGATGGGTTAGATCCCAACTCCACTTGCTGGGTGAAATAATTTCAGTGGTATTCTTCCAAACTCTCATCGTTGGGCAGGCAACAATATTCCCAAATTTGTATGAATTTGATGCGTTTTGAATGTGGGTAATTTGAACGGTCTAGGAAACAACCATGGCAAGCGCAATTCCTAGAATGAGCGAGCGAAACGAGCGGACATGCAACTAACCACTGTACTTACCTTTGTGCTCAGTGACTTTGCCAGTCAAGTAACTCTTGTAACGGATCAATATTCCCTATAGATCACCAAAACAGTTCAGAGCAAAGCCTGGAAGGTAAGCTCAAGTTGCTTCGGTAACAGTTCATTAAACTTACTCCGGACGTCAGTTAGTTAAGGTGCCTTGTTAAACCAATTATCAGGACCTCCTAAGGGAGACTGCAGCTCTCCGGCCTCCCCAATCGCTTTGTTTCATGTTCACTTCGTAAGTCTACCTCGGAAGTTCACTGTTCGCAAACATTAGAGTGAGTTTTCTCAAGCGCGTCTATGACTTCAATTGATGAACGATGGTCACTGAGACATCTCACAATGCTTCGTAGTTGATATTTTATGGCTGAAACTCAAGACTTAAGCATTCCTACTAGTCCAGAGGCTAAGTATTCAATCATTCTGAACTGAAAACCTATTCACGCCTAACTTAGAAGCTTCTGCGTGTGTAGCCTTGCATATATAAAATCTAATAGAAAATGCTGCGGATTATTTCACAGAGATTTATTATTTTTCTATATAGATCACTCACCTGCAAAGAACTTGGCTTTGCTATTGTCACCAACCATAGATACTACTTACCTACTCCAACCTTTGTTCTCATAGCTCTACAGAGCTCCGGGTGGTCTTATTCGATCCTTAAAATTCAATACTATCCTAAATTGACAAAAAACAATACCTTGATATCAAAATTGTTTGAGCTAGGGCGTTTTAAAAATTGAAACCCTCGATTTTCACTCCTTAGAAGTAACTGACATCAACCAAAAGCTTCGGGGCACAACTTGACCCCAAATGGAGCCCATACCAAAATTCATCAATATCGGTTTATGGGAACTAAGGAAAGTGTACGGCGGACGGACGGCCAAATTTGTATTCGATTTTTGGATTCTACGTACCTTGAAACATAAACCAACAAATTTTGAGGGGCGAGGGGGGGGATGTTTCTTCTTGGTCAATTCCAAAGGTTCAATAATGAAAATAACCAAAACAATAAAGTTTTCTTCTATATAAAGTGGTACCAAAGAACAGAATAGTTAACAGCTTCTTATTCTTACTTTTTATGTACATTCTACTTCATGATCGTTTCTCTTAGCCCAAAAATTCAGGGAAGTAGTGGTTCGGAGATGTAAAGCATGCTTCGTGGTAATGGAAATTGAAGATCAATTCTGCTGTATTCATATTTACTACAAATGTGATTGATACCAATAGCTTTTGTCTCAAGAGATTCATCAATGAGAACATTGTCAGAAATTTCTACCTAAAATATTGAATAGAAGATGTGAAGCTAACCTTTGTTTGCATGTCAACTACTGACAAATAGGTGTCAAAACTAACTCAATTAACTAGAAATCTGCAGTTATCAGCATATGTTTTCATCTCAAATACTGTAATGTGGAATATTGGACAAATTTTCATGTACGAGTACTCAATCAAACATTACTAATAATTAATAATGACAATTATTGTCATTACTATTATTACAATATATTGTCACAATATGACAATTAGGTATTGTCATTGTTGAAAGTTGCAAAAAAAAAACGTGAATTATATAAATCTAAAAATTCATTCACTAACTAACGCTGCGCTGGGACTATTATAATTACTTATTAGTACCAAGCGGTACCTAAGAATTAGAGGTGATTATAGTACCTAATAATTATATATTGTAGTCAACAGTGTAGTTTAGTTTGTAGCCTTACGCTCGGAATCACGTACCATACTCAGGAATTGGAGTTATGCAACATCGTCCACAAGTCAAAGATGTACAACAGTCGTTATTCAATTAGCTTGATTATTTATTATTCATAGCCTTTCAGACTCCAGAGTCCTCAACGAAAATAAGAAAAAAACTTGAAGAAGAATAAATTTGAAGTCGACCGTGGAATTCTCATCCCGATCTGATGGCCGTGAGAGATTTCAGGAAGGTGCGAATGAATACGGGGTGCGGTTTTGATCTGGAATGCTGATCGCCAAAAAACACTCATACTGAAATCTTTAGTAACGCTTTGCAATAACTCTTGCGACAGAAAGTTCCCACTAAACAAGCACTTTGAACTTATTCTGAATATATTCATGACAAGGCAATGATTTTCGCTCTAATTAGTAATTGCTCCATGCGAAAGGATCTCATGACCTCATGAGTGAACTAACTTGGTTCGAATCGTTCCATTTAAGCACGGCAACGATGAAGGGAGGCAAATAAGATTGAGATTTCCCGTTATGTTGATGATTTTTATACTTCACATGTTTGTGATCTGTTGCTACTCAGGTCGAGCTGAAATCAATAATACAATCAGTATCAAACTGTCAACAAAGAAAATGTTTCGGGCTCCAAATTAGATGATAATAATGTATTTTGGTCTGCTGGACACGAATATGACAACAGTATTTCTTGATTAGGGCTAGTTTCGAAGATACGATGGTGAGTGTTTAAATAATTATTATTGGTTGGCGCGAAATTTAGTGCAATCAGGTTGGTTGCATTGTGTAGGATGATGCAGCATTGTGATTCACATCATCAGCTAGAGTGGTTCACCCTTCAAATCCAGTTGGCCATGCAGTTCACATGAAGGAGTTGTATGAAAACACCTCTCAATTTCATGAAATACGCTGACCATAAATGGCAAATCTGTGGTGATTTTGAAGTTATTGCCACACTCCTGGAAATGCAATTGGGCTACACCAAGCACTACTCCTTCTTATGCATGTGGTACAGTTGAGATGGGAAGTTTCAATATAAAAAGCTGAACGGCCAGCAAGAAATTTAAAGCCTGGAGAGAAAAATGTCCAGTATGAGCCTTTGAAAGATCCTAAAATCCTATTTATTCCTTCCTTAATGGGACTGATGAATAACTATGTAACAACTATGCAAGAAGAAGATGCTTTCAAGTACCTACTTGAGATGAAAACTCTCAACACTAAGGTCAAAGAAGGAATTTGCGTTGAACCTTAGATTTGATAAATGTTTAAAGATCCTTTGATGTTTAAAAACTTTGATCAAATGCTGAAGGGGAAAGAGAAGGCGAGCATTAAAAAATGTGGTGCATGGATTTGTCGGTAACAGGAGAACCAGTAATTACCCACAGTTGATCAAAGAATATCTTGAAAATTACTGCGGTCCAGGTTGTAATATGACTATAAATGCATATTCTTCACTCTCACTTGGATTTTTCCCCAAAAATTGTGGAGCGATTAGTGATGAGCATGGAAAGAATTCATCAAGACATTGTTTCAATGGAAGAGAGATCCAGGGCCTTTGGAATGAGTCAATCCTGGCAGACTACTGCTGGACTGTATGCAGGGATATTCCGGAATTTGTGTATAAGCGGCAGGCTCAAAGGAAACTCTCATTCGCGCTCTTATTATTAATTTAATGAAGTCAATAAATAATATAATTTACAATGAATACAGTGATAGTATATCATCGAAATAATTTTACTTTAAAAATGGAACGGGGTTTTTATAGTACCTATGTTAATGTTTATGTATTATGTATCTTGGAAATTGTAGTTAATAAAAAAGTCATTGTTCTATTCGTTGTTAATGGCCCAAAAATATCCAGAAATAGTTCAGTTAAGTTATGAAACATTCCAAAAAAAATTTTTTCTTGGTCAGTGTAATCAATCATGTTGTGGGCAATCATAAACTTCTCACAGAATTTGAAGAATATTGAGCCAATTATCTCGATTTATAAACTTCTCAGAACCATAAAATCCTGAAAGTTTCGTTAAAAGCGTACCATGATCACTTTAATTGTCCTGGGATGAATATTGGACCGTAGAAAGGCAGACAAGAAGCAAAACGCTGCAAATTATTACAGAATGGTTTGTTGTTTTCCGGCAAAGCTCACCCGTCAGCTACCTTGTTGGGGCCTGGGATGGTGTGGAGAGGGGTTCAGGTCCTTACGGCAAGGATCGAGGGGCCCATATAATCTGATAAATTCCTCAATAAATTCGCATTTATCAATATTGTGACACCTGATTGGAGATTTGATGGGACAGCTCCTTTGTTGCGACAAATCACAACTCAGGGTTTGCTCTCGAGGCTCATTTCAGACATCGATCTGTAAGTACCTACTTTCATACAAGATTACTTCCCTTATCTTTGTGGTTCTAATACGAAGATCTAATAATTATCGTTACTAGTTCTTCTACTCCCCCCAATACATAGATAGAAGCCTCATTCGGTTATAGGATAATATATCCATCCATCTCTCCCTATTTACTTGTACGTTTTACTTGTACTTGTACTCGTATCTCTTCATCTTCCTCTTTCTTAGGTTGGTTACAATCAAGTCTACTAACGGCTGGTTTCAAAATTGTCAGAATGAAGTCTACTTTCAATTGATTTTTTTTTTAAATCTTCGTTTTCTTGCTTGATTGCAAAGGTTTGTTATTGGAAATAATAACGAAAAGTTGTTCAGAAAGGCAAAAAACACAAAATGTAAGAGAATTGTTATTTAGGAGAACTCAAATATTTTAATCTACTTGCACAAATAGTATGCATCTCCGCCTTGAAATGAGTAAAATGATTACCTACTTTTGAATTACTTTATTACGTATTTGTAAGATACTAGTAATAAATCCTTGCTCCAGGAATCTTCAATTCCCTACGTATCAGGTTATTTAACTTGCCACCATTTCCTCCGAGATGAGCTTACGAAATGAAGCAATGAAACGAGTTTTTCAGGAAACGAGAGTCACTTTCGTTGACTTACCAACCTGCAATGTCTCAGAGGCTCTCCGGTGTGAAACAGGAAACGGAGAAAATAACGTATCCAATACCACCGTTTCAGAAGTCACCTCTGAATCACGCTCACTACTGCGCTTTGGAATGAGAATTCTTGGATTCCTGCCGCTAAAATGTTCCCAGTAGTAACGAATGGGACGTCTCATTCTGGATATACTTCCGTTCTACAGTAGAAATTGGGTTCCCTCAGAGACGGAACGTGACTCCCGAAGGATTTTACAATCATTAGAGATTCTATACGTGAACTAGGATAACGTTGCGATTAAATGTTCAACGATTCCTCTCTTCACAACGGAAAATGCATTGTCGCCGTGCTCAACCATGCTGACAATTCACATGAATTTTAAAAGTTCCTTGTTCCACAAACACTGCTTTGTTATTACTTCAACGAACTGTGTACGTGATGAATGTTAAGATCCTCAGCCCTCTCCATTTTGGTTTATTATTTTCAATAATGAACCTTTGGAATCGACCAAGAAAACAAATTTTTCAACACCCCCTCAAAATTTGATGGTTTACGTTTCAAGGTACGTAGAATCCAAAAATCGAATGAAAAATTTTGGTCGTATGACCGCCGTACGCCATACGCGGCACTTTCGCCCCTTAGCATTGACTGATTTTGATTAAATTTGGTAGGTATGTAAGCCCCGAAGATTTTAGTTGATGTAGGTTCTTACAGCTAAGGGTTCAAAAATGAATTTTGAAAACACCCTAACTCAAAAAAATTCGATATAAAGGTTTTGTTTTTCCTTCAATTTGAAATTCTATACTTTTTAGAATTTTTTGAGACCAAGCGGAGCTCTGTAGGACAAACCTTTCGCTCCCTACGAGAATTTAAGGGTTGGACGTACGATAAATCAGAAACACGAGTGTGAATCGCAAAAGAGGCCTAATCTCCGTTCAAATTTTAGTTGACCGAAATGCGATCGATGTTTTTCTTCATGCTGGATGGATGGTGGCTTTGCAGACGAGTGATCAATATAGACAAATAATAAACCGCTGTGTAATAATTTGCAGCGTTTTTGGATTTTATTCCAGGGAAAAGTAACACGAAATTAACCAATTATTTCCTCACAAAAAGCTCTTGAATTTGAATTATAAAGGCAGCAGAATTTTGAATATAATTTGAAAAAATAAAAAAAAGTGAATTTTCCATTTTTCGAAAAAATACAAATGAGGAAAATTTAGGTAAATAAATTGTTTCATTATTATTATTGTAGGATGTACAATTACTTATCTATATCATGACATATTCTCCCAATGAAAGATGAAAAAACGTCTGCCAAAAGCACATATCTTTCTCGTATTCATAACCCGATTGTATAGATAATCCGATGCATAGTAGCTAATCTCAAAACATCTCTTCCACCTTCCACTAGTACCTTTCAATATCCTAATAGGGGATCATCTATACGCCAATCTGAACAATCCTGAGAAATTTCGTTAGAAGTTATGGCTGTTACAAGGAATTGACGTTGCGCATACGCAGTGGCTACCATCAGTTTGGGGACAGAGAATTTATATAGGGGGCCATCTATAACCAAATTCACATATTCCCTGAAAATTTCATCGAAATCGGAATAGAAATGTAGAAGTTATGGCTGTTAGAAGGAATTCACGTTTGCGCATGCGCAGCAACTACTATTCGTCTGGGGGTGGTGATTTTCAAGTACTGACAACATGCCAACCCCCACAATCCCTGAAAATTTTATAGAAATCGGACACTAATTTCGTATAGTTATGCCCGTTACAAGGATTTCATGATAGACAGACAGAAACAGATAGACAGACACGGAACCAAAATCGTCCAGGAAGGTCTGAAACGTAATACGCGAGTGGAAATTTCAATTTTGGAGAACTGTTTTTAACCTTGAAAAGTGGAAACGAAGCTTCCGCTACCTTGGTAGACTCGGAAGCAAAATTAGAGAGGAAACGTTATTACTAATTTTGCACCGGAGATGACCTCTCAAGGTCGCAGCGCGTACTTGGTTTTGAGTGGTTACCAGGTAGTCTGGCCACCTAAGTCCTATTGTCGTCAAAATCATAACTGCAAAACACATTCCGCTTTTGATAAACCGAATTTATAAACCAATGGTGTAGACTTTAATTAAACTACCTCTAAACTACTCGTATTTACTAGTAAGAAAAATTTGTTGACATTTTAATTTGTTTGACAATTTATAACCTTTGAAAGTCAACCTCAAGTAAACCTCACATTCTACGGTTACATTTGACATTTCACGAATCTAAAAACTGGGAAAGTGCATTGTAACGAATTTCTTCTCGTGAGATGAAAAGAACTTCTTCCACTTTGGGCGAAATTTCGACAATTTGTTGTCTGTCTACACAAGAGCTCTGCACGGTTGAAAGACCAGTCTCACCTTTTAGGATTTTCCTCGGTCGTTACGAAAGAAACGAGCTTCATATTATGATTGAAGAAAATACCATCTCTTTTTGCATTATACTTGGAGGAAAAATGAAAGTTGGGAGTCCCACAAGGGTCCACGGTGTAAGTCGGTTACCATGATTGACTGGTGGGGAAGGATAACTTCCATTTTCTTGGTTTTTGACCGACTTCAAAGCGCCGTAGGTGAGAGAGGGAGGAGGTATATAGTTCGGTGTGTCATGGGACGACGATTTTGTTACATTGTTGACATGTTTACATTGTTTACATTGTTATTTCAACTGATAAGATTCATAGGAGGGACTCCATCGTGAAGTTTTCACAACCTACAACAAGTGACTTCATGGCCACACTTTTTGGATCAAGAATGCAAAAGCCTATAACCCAAAAAAGTTGTCAAAGAAATACCAGAGAGTGAAAAATTTTGTACTCACGTAAAAGTGCATCAAATCAGGAGTACCTGGAACAAAAAACCCTACAAATTACTACACAATAGTTTATTATTTTTTATTTTTCTATATAGATCACTCGTCTGCAAAGCCACCAACCATCCAACATGAAGAAAAACATCGATCACATTTCGGTCAGGTTTAATTTGGACGGAGATTAGGCCTCTTTGCGATTCACAATCGTGTTTCTGATTTATCGTACGTCCGAACTTCAAATTCTCGTAGTGAGCAAACGGTTTGTCCTACAGAGCTCCGGGTGGTCTCAAAAAATTCTAAAAATTCTATAGAATCTTAAATTGAAGGAGAAACAATACCTTTCTATCGGAATTTTTTGAGTTAGGGCGTTTTCAAAATTTCGAAATTGATTTTGAAACCCTTAGAAGTGACCTACATCAACCAAAATCTTCGGGCACAACTAGACACCAAATGAAGCCTACATACCTCATTTCATCAAAATCGGTCAATACTAAGTGTCAAAAATGCCGCGTACGGCGGACGGACGGCCAAATTTTTATTCGATTTTTGGATTCTACGTACCTTGGGACGTAAACCATCAAATTTTGAGGGGGTGTTAAAAAAAAATTTTCCTGGTCGATTCCAAAGGTTCATTATTGAAAATAATAAACCAAAACAAGAATTTGCAATATTTCAATTATTTTCCAATCAGAAGGATTTTTTGTCCCAATAATTTTCCGCTAATAAAAACTTGAAGAAAACACTCAGGGAGAACTTGTTTTTACGAGAATGTTTCGTTTTCATTGCTCTCCCAAGGAAAAATGTTTACCAAGGTAGGTTAGAAAGTGTAGGGACGGGGGATTCAAGAGTGTCATTAACAATTTATAATTGGAAAAAATATTTCACCACTACAATCGATGGTATTGTACATAAATATTCACATCACAGCATTGTATCAGCACTTTCAGCCCTTAGCAGTCATGTCCATCTGGCTGCTTTGTATCAGGGTCCAAGATCCGACCTCGGACATTGACAGAGTGTCAAATGAGGCGTTTTCCTAAACTTTCTGGAAGCACTGTACCATCCATTCTGAATTGGATACCTTTCAATTTCATTATAGACGAAAGAGTGACATTTTTGGTTTTCCTTGTGCCCTTCAATTATGGAACTGAGTAAAAATTAACATCGTTGTGATAATTTACCTCTCATCAGATTATATCACATTACTCGTTTTAATATCGCACCCAATCAAAATGATCAACTTGCGGCATCGGTGTAGTTACTATGCAATATGAGACCTCAGGCGGTGTCAGGTCTCGCTAGGGGTTGAATCAATCACAAGCCAATTTCCGATCGGTGCGAACCGTAATAATAATAGTTCTCCCGTCTCGCGCGGCCATAAACTCCCCGGTCTGTTGAGCACAGGGCGATACCCAGGATTGTCCCATTAATGGAGGATATTGAGCTGCGGGTGACTGCCTGTGTTTACTCAGAGGCAAATAATGTTTTCTACGTAATAAACAACCCATTATCAAATTGCAGTGACATCGTTCTGACACTTGCAGGCTTTCTGTATGGTTAGTGGTCATTATTGATTTCGCCGAGCACTCTGTGAAGAATAATTGCATACATAGACTGGAAGTGCAAATTGGCTAACTGACGAAATTGATGATGTACATTGATTTTATCTTGCGACCACACAGACATTCTTCTTATTAACATCGTTATCAATCCACAATTTCTCCGCTCTCATCTTTGCTTATAGCTCAAAGCGCTGCTTCAGTCTGCGCTCCCCTATTCTGCCGTCCTTAGCAAGAAGGGCGTATCTCGGATTTTGGCGATTTTCAGGTTTTTGCATATCTAGAATCTTTGGAGTCTTCTGCGCCTTATGATACCTCATTCATGTACCTATGGGTACGAAAAGGTACACAAAAACGCTAGTGAAAAAGGGCGTATCTCTGAAATTTCTTGAAATCCTTAGGCGATTAGGCGTATGTCGTTTTTCCTAAGCCTAAAAGGCGGATAGCATGCCGAATGCCTTTCTCTACTAAGCAAGAAAGCCGCATCTCCAAAGATACGGCTTTTTTGCTTAGCAAAAATTCGAAATGTGTTCTTGGCAACCAAAATGCTTAGCGGAAAAGCCGGATCTCGTAGGGTGCTCGCTTATTAATGATAAGTCGCCAAACAAACTGGGCTGGAGGCTCGTCACCGAACTTTTCCATATGATTAAATTTAATAATCTGCGTAAAAAAAGAAGAAGTATAGGAACAACTAACGAATCATGTTAAAAACCCCGGATAAAATCTGCCAGGAAACCGCTTGAAGTGCTTGGAATGCTTAACAAAAGAGGCCCGTATGATGTCCCGAAAATGGGGTAAAAGTATAATTAACTCGCGTCCAGTTAATTAAACTTGAAAAACGAAAAGTGCTTGTATTGAAATTCTTGATTTTCGGAGATGCGCCCTTCTTGCTAAGGACGGCAGAATTGGCCTGCCTGTGTTTATTTCGTCGCTCTTCCCTTTGATCGCAGCTCCGCTCTTATCTCAGCTTCATAGCCCATGGGTGTCTCTTCCTTTAGATTTATACAAGAAATCACTGCGAATGAAGTCATTTCAAGGAAAGACGTGAAAAGCGAGTGGAAGTCGGTGATTAGAACGGGTGAAGACGAAAAGCGCGAGAAACCCAATGAAAATCGACCTGGAGCAATAAAGTTTGGAGTCGTAGACATCTCACTTACATTCCTGAAGAAGGGAGGTGCTGGAGGAGGAGAAAGGTCGAGCAGTGGGGTATTGACAAGGAACAAGAAGAACGGGGTGAACGTGAAGGGGCAAAGACCCTTCTACTCCTTTTACAGTCTATCAGTGTTCCAAAGCTTCTGGGATCTGAAACCTTCTTCCTAATGGGAGTCAGTGAATACCTCTCCCCCCCCCCACGGTCTTACTACACAGCCCCACTCCCTTGGTTTCGCCTGGAGCTACAGTTTCCTAAAATCTCCTTCCCCGCTCCGCCGTTTCCCTAGGACCGCGTTTTCATCCCCTTGTTCCTGAGACTTTCTCAATGAATATTTATACCTGCTCCTGATTTACCGGGATTCGCTTTCGGGGGCGTACAGAAGGTTCAGCAGCCTCCCCTGATTAAGTGAGCTCTGGAAACATCCGAACCCGTTTCTCTTGAATCTGAAGAACGAGTAGTTGGTAACTAGAACAATTTGTCCTCCCTCCATTATTGGCAATGGACATTTTTCTGAAAGTTTCCCAAAATTAGGTACCTACTTAATGGAAAATCAGAATCAAAATTCGAATTTATATGTTCAGTATCGTACATGGATGATGCGTATAACAGGAACTCAGTTAACTATTGGTTCCTTGTTCATGTTTTGTGTTTATTGGTACACGCTTCAGCGGTACTCTGCCTTCTTCAGCCTCATAGAAATAGTGTAAGGGTTAGGTTCCCTCGTCATAATTGTATATATTCATGTAATACCAACATCATCTTGCCGTTCATTCTCCAAAATCGAAATTTCCACTCGCGTTTTACGAGTCAGACCTTTCTGAGCAATTTTGGTTCAGTGCCTGTCTGTCTATGTATGTCATGAAATCCTTGTAACAGGTATAACTATACGAAGTTATCGTCCGATATCGAAATTTTCAGGAAAAAATTATCATCCCCGGACTGATAGTAGCCGCTGTGCATGCGCGAACGTGAATTCCTTGTGACAGCCATAACTTCCACATTTTCAATCCGATTTCGATGACATTTTCAAAGATTATGCGGATTAGGTTGTAGACGGTCCCTTATGAAAATCATGGCCTTAAAATTGACAGTAGTCTCTGCACATGCTTAAACATAAAATCCTTGTAACAGCCATAACACTTATATGTTTCATCCGAATCCGATGAAATTTTCTAGGATTGTTCAGATTGGCGTATAGTTTAGATTGGTTCCCTACGAGAATCTCTCCCCCAGACTAATAATAGTTGCTGCGCATGCTCAAACGTTAATTCCTCATATCAGCCATAACTTCTACGTTTTCCATCCGATTTCGACGGAATTTCTCAGAATTGTTCAGATTAGCATGTAGATGGTCCCTATGAGGATGGTGGAAGGCACGTAGAGATTAATGTTTTGATATTAACTACTATGCATCGGATCATCTATACAATCGGGTTACGGATACGAGGAAGCTATGTGCCACACCCACTTGGCAGTTTTCATATATTTTTTTTTTCTCCTTCATTGTAGTATTTCCCATTGTACAGGGTGTTTCACGAGTCCCCCCCTCCCACTATAAAATCGTTATTTTTGGAGATAGAATTTTTTTTTTTTTTCAGGCTACGGTTTTTTGCAAGGATCTCAAATATGACCATGTTGCGCACTGTGCAATTGTGCAGTTTAAATAACAAATTATGTAATTCCCCATGTACTCTACTCTGCTTTCCACCCTCGAAGAAAATACAATATTATTGATGACGGGTTTTGCACGTAAGGTAAAAATGGTACGTCGTCAACAAGGATTTGAACTGTACTGACTAGCCTCTCCACTCTGAATTGGCCACCACTCTTCACTCTTTGTTCTTCTCTTACAGCTTTTATCACCGCTCTTATCGAAGCTTCACTCTGTCAGCAACCCTTAGGCGTGATCTTCCCACTTGATTTGAGATGAAACTGCTACTGCATCGATCGCCAAAAACATTTTAGGCTTCTTTGAGAAATATTCTTTAGTACTTTCCGAGGCCTTGCAACAGTAAGTGGGTATATGTCGTCAATTTTTGTTAACTTTTGGACAGGTCAACACTCAAAAATAGGATGTTGTCTGACGACTTTATTCCTTGGTTCCACCATTTAGTTGTTGGATATCAAGTACTTATCTTCATCCACTTTAATATTATCAATATTGAAAAGATGTAGAAGCTATCAACCTCATGTTGATAAGGAAGCAATCAATAAGAACTACATTTTCCTCTCGCTACTATAAAACGTTAGTTTAAGTGGAAAACGTTCACGCGGAAAAACCCATTACGAAAATGCTTGCTTTTTACTGGCAAAATCTGATACGTGAGAGGAAGTGGAGGTTTAAACGAAAGCGAACCGTGAACAAAGGTGATTCTTCATTTTTACGCTGTCGCTACCGCTGATCCGCCGTTGACGTAGAAATTCATCCATGAAAGCTAGAACAATGTCACCCGGTTACTGGAGCTTTTTTTTCTCTCATCGACCGCCGGTAAAAATGGCCCCGTTAGGTGGCCGAAAGGAGCTTTTACTATAAACTGTGGTGCGCGTATTATCACATTATCCTGAGAAGCGATCGTATGAAAGAACCTAAAAATTGAGAAAGGTAAGACGCTAAACTGACTAGGTGACTCAATTATCTCCTTCCTCATTCCCAGAGACCCCTTGCTCATTGTTGTAGTGGAAGACACGGAACAGGGACTGATATTCGATAATTTCGGGGATAACACGTTATGGAGAGTTTTTTATCATTACCAGACAAGGTTCTAAAAGATAATTTTATTAAACAACGAAGAAGCATAATGTGACAATCCGTGAAACAATTGAGAGGACACAAAGTATAATGTTATCGGCCAGGGGTGGTCATTCTTGGATCTTTATGCGTGGTAACTGTATAAATACCTTTATCAAACTTCACCGGAATTTAGCAATTTTTCACACAAGGTTTGTTGTTGTCTATATCTAGTACTCAGTTTTGATCTTAGTTTATCGAAGGCCACTGTTGAATAAAGATTGAATAAAGATATTGCAAAGTTGCTCTCTTCCTATCTCTTTAATATGGAGATTCATTTATTATACCTGTTACCGGCAAAGTTAAAATCAGAAATTGTGTACAGGTAGTGTATAGAATGCCGGAATGGATCAGGAAAAATGAATGTCATTTTATACTTCACTTAGGCATTGTATAGAATGCCTAATTTTAATTTCAATCGCCTGATCGCGCAAAGTATGATTTGAAAGGGTTATTCTTTTCGGCAGGCATTCTATACAATGCCTGGATTTCATACTTTGCCACATGCATGTTGTGTAAATAAAGGAATTCAATGCAATTCTAAGTACCACGGGTCAGTTTCTTGCTGCAACAAGTAATTTTTATTTTTATTTCTCCTCAAATTTTTTTGTAATGGTGTTTGGGCGTTAGAAAAAACGGATATCCTTTAACCTACATTTATTTGCATTCGATTTGTACTGTGCCTGAATCAATGGTAGCCTTTACATACACTGCCTATGCATGTGTCTAAAGAAAGTTAAAAATGACGAAATTTCATACATTGCCTAAAAAGTGCTGGCATTCTATACAACGACTAGGCATTCTATAATATAGAATAATTATATTATAATGATACACTATATTAAAGAATATATTATAATGCCTAATAGAATTATTAATTATAGAATTATATAATTATAGAATATTATTATTATAGAATTATATAATTATAGAATATATTATAATGCCTGGATTTCATACATTGCCGGTAACGTATGTATGTTCATTAATTGGCGAGAGTTAGGCCAGACTCTTTCATGAAACATTAAACTGGAAATTTTAGGCTTTTGAAACTCTCTGGCCTCCATTCAGTCGAATGTTGCCCTATGACTTCTAAAGGTTGAAAAGTAAAGGTTGAAAATTTGAAAACTAAACATTTTTATATAAAGGTATTGTTTATCATCACTTTAAGATAGTAATGAATTTTTAGAGACCACGCGGAGCCCTATAGGACAAACCGTTCGCTCCCTGCGAGAGCCAAAGGGTTGGACTTATGATAAATCAAAAACACGAGTGTGAATTGCAAAAGAGGCATAATCTCAGTTCATATTTTACCTGACCGAAATTTGTATATATACATATTATGAAACATATATATACCAACATATATACCAACAAGAAAAAAAACATCGATCATATATATATGATCGATGTTTTTTTTTTCATGTTGGTTGGTGGAAACAATGGCGTGTTATTTGCAGACGAGTGATCTGTAATAATTCGCAGCGTTTTCTCACACGGTTCTTTGTTGTCTATACTTATCTAGTACTCAGTTTTGATCTTAGTTTATCGAAGGTGACTGTCGATAGCCCAAACAAGGTATTGCGTGGTCTCTTTCTATCTCTTTAAGATGGACACTTTCAATTATTATATTTATTATGTATGTTTATTAATTTGCAGAGTTGGGCCAGCCTCTTTCATAGAACATAAAAATGAAAATTTTCGTCTTTTTAAACTCCCTGGCCTCCTTTTAGTGGAATTTAGCCCTGAGGTATGCGAGAGACACCATTTTTAGTTTCTATTTTTCATTCCTTTAGAAGGATGTGGCTTCACTGTTACCAGATAGATTCCTCCACCATTTCCACTACTTTCCAGGCGAATATAATATTAAATTCAAACCCCCATAATGCAACAATTATAATTGAGGCTCCAATACTAAACCATTTGCATAGCATGAGGGACTTGTAATACAAATATTGCGAGCATATTGAGATAAAACTAAGGAGAGCTACACCGCTAATTTCCAACAAATTCACAAAAGAGTTCACAGTTTTACTGAAGCATTTCATGATGTTTTAACGATGGATTTCCACAATTTATATTAGTCTTATGTCGATGTACAAGAATATTGTGAATTTAATACAATAAATTGTCATGAAGAAGAAAGAAGAAGAAGAAGAAGAAATTTTGTTTATTGACATAAAAAAGCAAAGGAAAAAAGATAAGAACAAAATGCATAGGATTCTAGGATGCGAAGATAGATAACATAGACAAAATAATACTATAAACTTCTAAAAAGTGGCGTCAATGACCAGTAGCACTAGACTAAGTCTGTGTTGCTACTGGGGGTTGTTGTTGAGCTTCCTTAAAATTGAAGATTGATAACTTCCTCTGGTGTACCTAGTTATAAATCATTTATTATTATTTGTTTATTTATTTATTATTTTTTCCTTTTAAAAATATTGGCTGGACATACAATGTTCGATCTGCAGGGGTCCATTGTCGATCAAAAACTTAAATATTCTCTTTTTATAACTGTTCCTTGAGAAATCAGCAGGAGTTTTCATCTCCTGATCTAAATATCTATGGATGATGCTGATGACGTAGTTCGGGCTGCGGGTTGTTAATTGGAGTCTAGGACGAGGAATAATGACATTCCCTTCAACTACATACCTAGTTTGGTAAGGATGGCCTTGTTCAGAATTAATTATAGGAGGATGTTTGTGGTAAAACAATAAAAGATTTTTGCACAACAATTGCTTTACAGAAAAAGTTTTGGTATGAGTGTATAGGATGTTGGACGGAAATTTACGGGGCAAACAGAAACGCACTTTTATGACTGACTTCTGCACTACTATCAGTTTGAGTATAGATGCGTTCAGCGCAGAACCCCAAACATGTATTCCATATTGTAGGACCGATAAGAACATAGAGTCATAGACAACTTTCAATTTATCAACAGGTAACACTTGACGTATTCGATAAAATATATATGTAAATTTTTTTAACTTGTTGGCAAGAAATTCAATGTGCATATCCCATTTCAGATTATGATCAAAAATTACGCCTAAGTACTTGTGATGACTAACTTTATCAATTGGACTGCATAAACAATTTTTTCCATCATGACAGCTATGAATTATTATTTGATTTGAAGTATCGTTACTATTTCTTGTACCATATTCTAATAGTTTTGTTTTAGCAGTATTCAACGTAAGTAAATTCTTATCATACCAAGACTGGAAAGTATTGATGTTTGAGTTTGCACATTTATAAACTTCATCCCAAGATGCACCCTCGAACAGCAAGCAAGTGTCATCCGCAAACATATAAACTTTGCATTCACAATTTATACTATCCACATGATTTACATATACGAGGAACAACGTACTACTAAGTGTGCTCCCTTGAATTATACCATAGTTGTTAAATAACTCGCTGCTTTTGACACCATCAATTTCAACAATTTGTCGTCTATCGTCAAGGTAGCTTTTGAACCACATTTTACTATGTTCATCAACTCCCATTTCATCTAATTTTTCAATCATAATAGAACGGTCTATTGAGTCAAAACATTTAGCCATGTCGAGGAACACGAGAACACCTTTTTTGTTATCATCTCTTATTTTGTATAAGTCACACGTCAATTCATAGAGGGCTTCATTCACTCCCCTGCCCTTCCTAAACCCAAATTGTCGGTCTGAAATTAGATTGTTTGTTTCCAAGTAGTCATATAAACATCTATTGACCCATTTTTCTAAAACTTTAGAAAGCACACTTAGTAAGGAAATTGGTCTATAATTACCTAATTCGGTTTTGTCACCTCCTTTGTAAAGCGGAACAATCTTACCCAATTTGAATATGTCTGGAAAGCAAGAATAATTCTTCTCAATAATAATTCTCAAGAATAATTCAATCAAGAATAAAGCAAGAATAATTCTTCTCAATAATAATTCTCAAGAATAATTCTCAGAAATTATTTCTGATGCTCAAATTATAAACATGCCGTAGTGGTTTGGATAAATATGCGATTGCAGACTTCAAAGTTTTCGATGAAATTTTGTCAATTCCCGGCGCTGAATTTCCCCTCATTTTGTTCACTATGTCAATTATGTCTTGTTCAGCTATTTCTTTTATCTTAAATTTCGAAATTTTACTAATAACATTATGGGATTTGAACTTTACATAGGTTGGTTTCAACTTAATTTTTGAAGCCATCGAATCTCCAATCCTGGCAAAATAGTTGTTTAATTCATTACTAGCTCTCTTTTTTGCTGACTCAATATCGATGTTCTCATTTTTTGCAATTTCAGAGACCAGAGGGAGAATTTTTTTACTTTCTCGACCACCTTTAATTATTTCATCCAGGATTTCCCACTGTTGTTTTACTTTATTTTCTGCTTTATCAAGTCGTTCAGAGTAGTAATTCTTTTTTGCTATTTTTCTCAAGTCATTCACTTTATTTCTGAATTTAGTATAATACGCTTTCAATTGAGTATTGAAAGGTTGGTTCTTCAACTTTTTCTTCAACGCCTCTCTATTGCGAATTGAAACTAACAAACCCTCAGTTATCCAAGGAGTTAGCTTTAGGTGCTTTGGTTTGATTGTTTTAGATATAGTGGAGTTATCAACAATATCAACAACCGTTTTGACTAACAGACTAGCAGCCTCGTTAACATCGCTAAGTTTAATAACTGGACTCCAATCAGCTTTCAGAAACTTTTCATTCATTAAGGAGAAGTCAATAGATGTTATCGTTTTGCACACGTTGGAGTGTCTTATAATCTGATTAGTTATTGGAAACGCTAGTACTGTGGTGAAATGGTCAGTTACATGTGTTTCTATGACACCTGCTTTGGTACGTTTATTGGAGGACTTAATGGCTATATGGTCTAAGCAACTCTCAGTCGAGCCTTGAATTCTAGTTGGAATATTAATGAGATTTGTATATCCTAAGGAGCTCATGATTTCTGAATAAAGTTCGGTATTTACATCCCATCCTAATAGGTCAATATTTAGATCTCCAATTATGAATGAATGGTGCGCTTTAACATTTTTCAAGTAGGATTCGAGTGCAATCAGAAACTCAGTTACGGAGATACAAGACCACGGTCTATACAATGCCAACAGATGAAATTCTTCATTATTAGGTAGCTTGAAATGGATCGCCAATGTTGATACATCGATCATTTTGACCTCATCGACTTCACAAGACAGGTATGACTTAACATATACAATAGTGCCATCATTTCGATTTATCGGACAAGTAGTGAAGTGAACATTATAGTTTGGAAGTGCGAGAGGAATCATGCATTGACTTTGCCAGACCTCCGTCAATATTATAAAGTCCGGTTCGTAATTGGCCGACTGTAATAGAGCGAAAAACTCCTCAGAGTTCTTGTTAAAGCTTCTAATATTCAGGTGTACAAACGATAAGTTTCTACGAAGATCGATCTTCATCATATAAGATTTAAAGTCATTAAATAAGGCACAAGTATCAGATATCAAGATTTGTGGGTTTAAGAACTCGTCGATAGCGGAGGGAGAATTATTCATTTTTTGTGTTAGGTAGGTGCCGGTGCTACAATCGTAGGATTAGGTTACATTCTATCAATGTCGTCAAAAGACCTGATGGTCCTCACTCGATCACCCTCAGCTCTTCTAACATGCACCACAAAGTTTTTCAACCATACGAATTTCATACCTACATCCTTGGCTTTAGCTTTGGCCCGACGAAACAACTCAGCACGAAAGGCAGTGAGATTCTCGTTCACAAACACCCGATCGTTAGGCCACTCCTTGTAGAGCAAGCGGGCTGTGAGGCTTTTATCAGCCTTGGCAGAACGAACCAAATTTTCGCGGTCATCAGGAGATTTCAGAACAGCCAGAATTTTCCTTGGACGATCCTTTTTGATACCCACCCTGAATGCATTGGTAATAGAGCCGCCTTCCACCTTAATGAAATTTGAAACTTGTTTTACAATATCCACGCAGGACTCGCCGTTCGTCTCAGGTATACCATGCAATTCCACGTTGTTATTTCTGGAATCCTGCTCTAGATAGTCCACCTTTTGTTGCAGTTCCCTAACAACTGATTTCAGGTCATTATTCTCTTTATGCAGTTCATCGACGGTGGTTTTCAATTTAGACATCTCCTCCATGAAAGTATCAAACTGAGTGCTCATGAAACCGACGGATTCCTTGAGCTCCCTCATATCCCCAGCCACCGATGACAGCTTGTCAAGTTTGCGATTCACATCACAAATCGCACGTTCAGCGGCACTACTCCTCGTAGATTCCGATTTTGAAGCAACCTCCTTGACCCCGTCAAGTGCTTCTTCATCCTCAGAGCTAACCTCCTCCAGACCCTTACATCTATCACATTCCCACCTTTCTCTCGCCTCTTTCCTCAATTTCCGGAAATTTTCAACAGATTTGAGGCGAGTGCACGATGGATGATACGAAGACTCGCATTTCACACACTTCACTGTCTTCTTAGGCGAGAATAAATCACGCGAGCACTTGGCACAATCCATTTCTACAAAATAATACCTCTGGACCTCAGCCGACGATACAAAGAGCCCAGGCGATAACGAGAAGACAAGCGAGAAGCCTCACGATAAGGTGCGATAAAACACGATAGAGTGAGACGGAAAACACAATGAAACATATTGTTTAGTAATGCATGCATTCCAGGGGACGTCCCATTGGATGAGCATTAGATCAGTTAAACCAGTTGTTAAGTGATAAAACTGTTTCACTCGATGTAATTTATTTATTACTTTAGGCAAGAAATACTGACCCCCCCCCCCCATCATTATCCACCTTAACATTTCTAGCGGCATGGGAGCCTCGAATCTGAAGAGAATTTTAAAATCCGTGATCTACGATACCCAACATGCGAATTAGAGTTCACCCCCCCCCCCCCACACCACCCCAACGCCAACAATGGTGCCAGTCTGGTACCAAAGCGGAAATACGTCGTAACATTGAACTTTCATCTGTTAGTTTTGTTAGGCAGTCCGTCGAAGTTCACATCCGTATTCAGGGTGAAACACAAAAAAAAAAAAAAAAACCACGAAATAAGCGGTTTATGGCATCATGGCACCATGGTGGCACCACTATTAGTTCCATGGTGGTACAGAGAATAATTCATGAAAATCCGGAGGTATAATGAGAATTTTCCCTCAATTTCAAAGCTTGGGTACAATTAGTAAGTAGTAAAGGAACCGAAATATTGAAAAATCGGATATTTTGTGAATATTATCCCCCCACTCACCCCCTCCCCTTGCGAATTTTGGTACTCTGGTAAAATCATGTACAACTCGGAGGTTATTTGAGTCAAACAAAAAAAGAAACACGCAAATCGGTTGGAAATTGAGGCCTGGGTAGAGTTTACAAGATTATGCACGCAAACGCACGTTTTTTAAGCATTAACCCCCCCTTTCCCCCTCTTAAAAAGCAAAATCCAAAATTCCGGCGCCGTAGTGCACAACTAGATAGTATTCCGCGTCAAACGAAAAAAGAACCACGAAAATCGTTTGAGAACTAAGGCCTGTGCAGAGTACACAAGATTATGCACAAAAACGCACGTTTTTCGAGCATTAACCCCCCCTTTCCCCCCCTTAAAAGGCAAAATTCGAAATTCCGGCGACGTAGTGCACAACTAGATAGTTTTCCGCGACGAACAAAAAAAGAACCAGGAAAATCGGTTGAGAACTAAGGCCTGTGCAGAGTACACAAGATTTTGTTACACACACACACACACACACACATACACACACACACACACACACAGACATACACCTATGGTTTTTTTCGCGGATTTGGATTCAGAATGGTCTAAAACGGATTACTGTGTGGTTATTTTTTTTTTCTGTTGAGTGTTGTCCAACTTCACCCCAGATCGATCGCATAAGGACGCCCAAGTCTTACTGTGGGACGTCCTAAAAAGGACAGAAGACACTGTGAGATAATAAACGCAGAGGACGTGTTCACTTCACGAGCGACCGACAACAACTGATGAAGACCACAAATTTCAATATTTTGCCCTCTTATCAACCTTGAATCTTGAAAGCATATATAAACATTTATTCATAGATATAGGTACTAACTAAAGTTATTGTCCTTTAATATGACAATGTTTTAAACAATTTACGATCTTCGGATACTTTTCAAATTGAATGCTTTCATGACGACCAGAATTGAAAAACATATTTAAAAAACCAAAATTAGCCAATCTAAAAACTGTGTCAATTTAACGATGACATTTTCCACGAAAATGTTAAGTAACAGAATTATAGGGTTAATTTTGTTACTCATTAGTTTATCCAATTTTCATTTCCCTATCCATTGTTGTAGGTGTCCAAAAGGATTATCTCATCTTTCACTAACGAAGGAACAATAAATGTGGTATAATCAAGACTACCATCGCTCATTCGTTAGTTAAAATGGTTTTTGATGAGGGCTGATTTTTCTGCTTTCACTTCCGAGATGGAAAGTCGGAAGAATGAGTTGAGAGCTGCTGAATGAAATTATACGGTCACACTTGGAGTGATCATTTCGACGGATCGTAATCGTATGTAAATTGACTTTGGAGGCGCCCAGTTCTGAAAATAGATCTGTGTTTTGAGATAAAGACTTATCAGGATCGTACGAACCAATGCAACCGTAGTTTTGGAGTTCTGGTTTTCAATCTGACTTGGATAGAAAGATATCAGTTATTGTGGGTTTAAAGCTGTATATATTCTGTAAATGATGTATCTATATAATTTCCTTTCGCCTCGATTAACTGAGAGTATAATCGTGAAAGTAAGGTAAATTATTCAAGTTCTACCAAGTTCTGCTCGTTACAACTATGTTATCAATACGTGCTTTTGATATCTATAAAATTACTAATATAACTGACAAACAAACCTTGAAAATGACTAAAAAATCTGACTGCATTTCGTGGTTTTGTCTAAAACAACAAGTCGGAAACGAGTCTCAGTCGCCGTTCGTTCCTCTTACCGGGTCAGTATTTCCCTAAATTGCAGGGGTTCAAACCTTAAAAGGATTACTACCTACATTTGTAAATTTCTAAGATTTCGGGATCTGCATAGGGAATTGAAAAACTAAAAGATAGCCGCTGGAATCATCAAAATCGATCTGTAATTGCCAAAGAAATATGGGAAAAACCAAACTGAATAAATGCTTTTTCCCATATTTCTCTGGCAATTATTGAACAATTTTGATGATTCCAACGGCAAACCCTAATTGGACCATGGTGTCACTAGTGTCACCATAAACATCTTGGGAATTCTACAGCTGTCCCAAGGTGTCACCAGATTAACTTGATTTAAATTGCAATTAACAAATTAATCGACTGAGATGAATTTTTTGAACCATTTTTTTGTAAGTCATTAGAAGTCAAAAAATTACCTATGTTATGACAAAAATTTTGAAAATTTTTTTCTTCGATTTCCTTGGAAAGTTTTGACACATCGCTAATTGAGACTTCCTGTAGGCAATAAAAAATTCATATTCCAAAAAAAATCCAAAAATTTAAAGTTTGAGCTCCTGCAATTCAGGGAAATACTGACCCGGAACGAGGAATGAACGAGAGATGAACACGAATGACAATTATTCTGGAAACTATGAAAATATAGTGTAGTGCTGAAGGTATAGAAAGGAAAATTTTTAGTTTTTAAGTGACGGTTTAATTTGGTTGAAAATTTCGGAAAAGCAGAAGTTGGCCGAACTCCAATAGTATTGCAAAACCAACAGAATTGGTATCAGATGGTTGAAATTCCTCTGCGTTGCTGGCGTGTTGATGAATACGGAATTCACAAAACTTGTCTTGTTAACACTTAATAAGGGAATTTATAAATATGGCGATTGCGCAAAAACGACGGATACAAATCCAATATGGATGGTTGTAAGTTAATCGTTTTTGACGTAGTTTGGTAAGTAAATACATGCATCGTTTCACACACTAAGTACATAAATGTTGGGTAATCCCATCAAAATTGGTTTGGGTGGTAACAAAGAATAAAATAAAATAATTTAAAGATTTTCTATGTGAAAGGAGGAGAGATTTTTAGACACTCGTTTTTGCCACTGGAACAGTCATGAATAACCACAAAACCTGATGTCAAGACGGCAGAAATAAAATCTCGTACGTGAAGGAATGACGGAAAAGGGAGAGTTGACATTGTGAGTGAAAATAATCACCTGAATTTGGACGGGTTTCCATTAATAATAAATGAACCTGCAGAGGCGCCTAAGTGGGTCATCAGAGCCCACGAACCCCGCACTGTTTCAACAAGGAGAGGTCCCCCAGCCGACTTAGCCGGGACTAAAAGTCGTGTCTGACCCACTTGAGCTCAGCTTTGGCGGATTCTCCCGAAGGTGTCTTTAGGACGTATGTTCTCAAGTGACCAGGACAATTTGTGAAACCGATGAATAGTACACATTATAATAGGGAAATGCTAACAACAACACTTTTGGAGAGAAAAATATGAAACTAAAAATTCCCAAACGAGAATAACATTAGCATAGCAGGATAACATAGAGGCATTTCAAAATTCATGAATTTTGTGTATCTGCAGCTCCCAGTCGGATTCCTTTTTATTCGATTTGTAAGAATTTCCCATACCTTTGGGAGTCAGCTATGGAGTTCTTGAGATGTTTTTGGTGACACTAGTGACACCATGGTCCAATTAGGGTTAAAACAGTTTCTCAGTATGTCAACTGAATTCACTTTCTTCAACTCCCTCTAAAAGTAGCTATTCCAAACGGCTGAAAATCGATATATTATCCATTATATTGGTAAAATGATCTGATTAGTATGAGGACCTGACCAATTTCACGTTTCAGATGTGTGTACTTGATTTTTTTGACGCAATATTGTTAATAAATAAGATTAAAGAATTATCTGAAAAGTCAGAGCACTATTCTCAAATCTATGAAAACTCAATAGAGACGTCTGTTATTTTGAATTCCACCTCAGGGACTACTATTAATACCACCCTTGAGAAAAATCTGCCCATGAAAACTCAATAGAGACGCTTGTAATTTTGAATCCAACCTCAAGGACTACTATTAATCCCACTCTTCAGAAAAGTCTGCCTACTGTCTACCCCACATCTGAGAGATGTCTGCCAATTATCAAATCCTTCCCCCGGAACGAAGCTTCAAACTAATAAATTATGCACCATATGAGACCTAATCCAGCTCACTAACACTGTAGTAGTGATTATTATTATTCAGAGTCATTGCTGCTCTCCCATTAACATAACTAGTTATAACATTCCTCCAATTTGCGAAGTTTCACATTACCCTAAAATTGGTTAAGTGAACTAAATCTCGATTTAACGTTGAGAATGCAAAATCCCATTGCTCATACCAAAGTCTTTGAAGGGATGGTTTGGGTACCTATGTTCGTAGACCCATTCTCTGTAACCGAGAAGCGAGGCTGTAGGGCGAATGACCTCCACGCCCTTTCTGTTCGAAAGTGGCTAATTCGTTTACTCGGGCTTCCTCGGGAGAACTTCCTGCTACAGCTGATGAGCCACGAGAGCCGACACCCGCTGAGACAATTCACTTTGCGATCGCTCTCTCATTGTCGTTCTGCATGCTTTTCTTCTATTCGGTCGTTTTGATGTTGTAAGCAACGCGCTTAGGATAGGCATTCAGAAGAGTGCGCTGAGACTCAATACAACTGAAGAACTCAAAACCCAATCAGAAAATCGAAAGAGAATGATCAACTTGAGAAATTAAATGTTCAAAAAGTACCTGGCCCAAAACTACCGAACAAACCCGCAACATGTCATAAAAAATCGGAAAACAGTTTCGTTAATATTACCATTATTACTGCTTTGCACTGCAAATTATAATTTCTCCTAGTCTGAGAAATTATTTTAGAGTCACCGAAAAAAGGCACGTAATACAGCATCAACCTGAGCATTTCAAAGAAAATATTAGTAGTTACAGGACATTCAAAATAGATGGTACTCAACGAAACCGGAGCCCAAAATGACTTTCACTGCCGTTGGAAAGGAGCCTTGGCTGTTTATGGCTCTCCACTTTCATTGTCACATGGACTGCTTCATTATGGGGACGTCGTAAGCGGCGCGTACGTGAGCCGTTTCCAGCGTGACGTTACTACGAGAGCTCCGAGCTGTGTAAAATCCTCTATTGACGATTTCAAAAGGGTTCAAGAGGCTCATTCATGGCATAAGTGGCCTTTCTAAATACCTGCGAACCTATGTATTATGAAAATTGTCCTTTTCTTGGGGCGTTTTCTTCGCTTCTACCAGCACCCAACTCCCTAAAAATGTAATTTTTTTTATTCCATAACCTCAATAGGTACTAAAATGACGTCTCTTGAAACATTACACCACAAATTTCGAGACGGGTGAAATTGAAGGGTATAGGGAAAAAACCAGTAAAGTCACTTTTTCGAAATACAAAACGAGATAATGATACCACAGTGAATAGGAGACGCTACTGCACGTTTTGGAAGCTTAAAACCGGGGAAAAAGAAGCATTGTCAAGAGTTATACACATCCAAAGTTTAGGCGTGCAGGGAAAAAATCAACTAAGTCAATGAGAACTGGGAAATAACCATACAAGTCAATGATCGCCCGAAAGATTGCAGTGTGATCAGCCAAGTAACAGGTGGTTTATCAAACATTGCGTTCGTGTTTTTCACAGGTTCGTGGCCAATAAATTCCACCGATCGTGAACGATCACTCTTTGAGAGAGGAAGAATTTGAATTACCTACTCAGCTCCATAAAGGTAATTACAATTTCAATTTTCTTTGTTGTATTTAAATTTGCTAGGTGACCCATTGTGCAACATTATAAGGGACCGAATGTAATTTTGTTGCAATACGAATGCCGATATCAAAACAGAAATACAAAGTAAAGTAAAGTGTCACCGGAATAACCAAAATTAAATTGCAATCCAAAAATTTATGGATAGAGCTGAACTTTTTGAACCATTTTATGTAAGTTATTAGAAGTCAAAAACGCTGCAAATCATTGCTCAAAGGTTTATTATTTTCTGTATAGATCACCCTTCTGTATAGATCACTGGTTCTCCATCAATAGCACCTACCACCATCTGTATTCTCCATTGACCCGCCCTCTCAAATTTCAGCTTCCTGCGTTCAACAGAAGAGAAAATGGCCTTGGAGCTCACTCAGCTGATCAGTGACCACTCATGCGCCTTCAGCATTCTCCATTGACCCGCCCTCTCAAATTTCAGCTTCCTGCGTTCAACAGGAGAGGAAATGGCCTTGGAGCTCACTCAACTGATCAGTGACCACTCAGGCGCCTTCAGCATTCTCCATTGACCCGCCCTCTCAAATTTCAGGTTCCTGCGTCCAACAGGAGAGGAAATGGCCTTGGAGCTCACTCAGCTGATCAGTTACCACTCAGGCGCCTTCAGCAATCTCCATTGACCCGCCCTCTCAAATTTCAGGTTCCTGCGTTCAACAGGAGAGAAAATGGCCTTGGAGCTCACGCAGCTGATCAGTGACCACTCAGGCACCATCAGCAATCTCCATTGACCCGCCCTCTAAAATTTCAGCTTCCTGCGTTCAACAGGAGAGGAAATGGCCTTGGAGCTCACTCAGCTGATCAGTGACCACTCAGGCGCCTTCAGTATTCTCCATTGACTTTTGATTATGGAAATTTGATTACTGGTTACGCAGAAGGCAAAACTGTATACAAATCGAAGAAATGAACAGCGATCGCATTTTAGTCAGAAAAAATTTCAACGGAGATTAGACCTCTTTTGCGATTCACACTCATGATTCTGTTTTATCGAAGGAAAACCTTCAAGTACTCGTAGGGACTGAACGGTTTGCCCTACAGAGCTCCGGGTGGTCTCAAAAATTTTTTAAAATTCAGTACTATTTAAAATTAGTGAAAAAACGATACCTTTATTTCGAGAGTTTTCGAGCTAGGGCATTCTTGAAAATTTCAACCCTTAATTTTCACCCCTTAGAAGTGACCTACATCAACCAAAAGCTTCGCGGCACAACTAGACCCCAAATGGAGCCCATATACCAAATTTCATCGAAATCGGTCCATGGTAACTAAGAAAAGTGCCGCGTACGGCGTACGGCGGACGGACGGAAATTTTTTTATTCGATTTTCGGATTCTACGTACCTTGAAACGTAAAACATCAAATTTTGAGGGAGGGTTAAAATTTTTTTTTTCTTGCTCGATTCCAAAGGCTTATTATTGAAAATAATAAACCAAAATGATGTTATGAGAAAAGATTTTGAAGTTTTCTCATCGATTTCTTTGGAAATTTTTGTTTTAACTATATTTTGGGACAACTTACAATCACCCAGAAACAATTCAAGTAACTCACAATTTAATTTTGGTTAAATCCAAAATCCACAGCTGTGGAGTTCCTGAGATGTTTTCGGTGACACTAATGACACCATGGTCCAATTAGAGTTAACGGTAGTACAAAGATGATCAAAATTGTATTTTGTAACTCACTGGTCGGTATTGAAAGTCATACTCCTCATCCAATGGGACGTCTTCTAGAACGCATGCATTACTGTACAATTTTTGTTGTCTAGGTTTATAAATTTGTCTAAAGTGAAAGAAAAAAACTTGGTCGTCCAAGTCAATTCACCAGGTTGGGGATTTCATGGATTTCCACCACGGGAACCAGGCAACGCTAAATAAAACGGTTTGAACCCGTATGGCAAACGACTCCCCGCTTAGTAGTTGCTTCCTGTCCCATTTAGAAGAGCGGAAACGACCAAATGTGACAGCCGTCTGCTCCGAGCCGAGTCTGCGATCAATAAAAGCGGGCACGCTGTGCATAAATTTTCCGGATTGTTATCTCTGTAATGAAATTTCGTGTTTGTACGAGATAAGTACATGCGTGGAGGAAGATTCATAGGGATGGTTGCTTGAATTAAATTTACTCAAACCACTGATGTTGCTCTCATCATGTTACTGCATATGCTTTTCTCAGCCTTGAATTATACAAAGATCGTCTTTCATAAATTAACAATGAATTATTTATACGGGTAACTATATAACCATATTGCTATATAACAATATAACATTAATAAACAACTGGTAATTTCACGTTCATGTTTTGGTTACCTCTGCTTATCACAATTGTCTCGTAATTTACAAATCATGGGAAGGTTTGGAAAACGTCAAGGTTAATCGATGACAGAACGGAAGGAATGAAGCATCAGCATCGACTTCTTTGTAGTAAACTAGTAAGTAATCAAGAGAAGGGAGAAACATTGAATATTTCATTCATTTTATTATCGTTGGGATAAAAATTATAAAATCTAAAACGACCTATTACCTCCTCGATTTAGTAGGGATTGTCTCTTTTCTAAAACGAGTGAGGAGATCCCTTCTGAGGTTGATAGGACTATCACTTAGTTTGCGTCCCACTTCACCCTATGTTAGTTTTAGCGAATTCCCAATTTGTAAGATTGATAGAGACAGACACTTGTGGCCTCTTCCTTTCTCGCCTAAAAATGGGGAATGCAAGAATTTTAATTTTAGTAAAATTGTCCCAAAGGAAGATTGGGTAAGACTGTAAAAAATACGTTTAGAGAACTAAGTTTTGTGATTTATATAATACACAAGAGAGTATAGAGTTTGAAAGGGATAGTTCAACTTTTCGGCCTTCCATAACGAAGGTCAGGAGAAGGAGGAACGTCCCCATTGTGATCGGGGCTTTCCCCTCTTTTCTTCTCATTGCGGATCTATGAATTCCAGCCCTTGGTCTGACTCTCTGATTGGCTATGTTATCCATAATAAATTTTTGAATTAATGACAATGATATAGTACGCATTGAGAAACATCACAAGGTACTTTACGTACTACGTATATACCTATAAGAATGTATTATATATAAAGGTATAATATGTTTCAATAAGTTAAATCTTTAAAAGAGGAAATTATTCAGCAAGAAAACAAAAATTTTTAGTTTAAAAATGTCTACCTTGAAAACTATATTGATATTGTTGTGGAGAAGGAAGCAGATCGGACGTCATATAGTTTAACTTGGCTAGCGCTTCTGGGGTGAGCTGTGGCCCCTTTCTCAAGCCTACAATGGAAAACAATTTATTCGAAGACTGAAAATAAAATAATAACATTGAACCACTAGTGTAATATAATCACGGTTAGTAAAACCAACCAGTCAAAAAATATATTGTTAAACATGTCCGTTGGTTGCTCATTTTGAATGGTTTTTAATAACGAGAAATAATTATTAAGTAGGTAAACAAACATTTTTAACATTATATTTTTCTCCACAACAATCACAGTATGACTACAGCAGGAGTGCAGAACGACAAATTAAAAATTATAGAGAAGTGTATGGTATGTTACATTCTATAATATTAATTATAGACTTGATAGTATAATTATTTACAGCAATAAGTGAATATTAATAGGAGCTTACAGCAACTAATTTCGCAACAGTAGCTAATGCAGCTCATATGGGAGTATTAACTTTTCCTATTCATGTTTTTCTAAAATTTTCTGTACCCAAATGGAAATAAATAAATTTAAGAAAAACTTAATTAGTAATCAGAAGCGACAATAATTATAAATACTCTTGAGCTCATAATAAGACAATTGGGAAAATTTTCAACTTCCCAGATGGGTGTATCATTTATGTTGTTTGAAATAGTTACTTGGACTGAATTTAACGCAGGAACCAATTCAAGATGAACATAGAGTTTCAATCGAACCAATTTTCAATTCTATTCATTCCCTAAAATCCCCCCCCCCCTCACTTCTACTATTAATGCAGGTAGCTTGACAATTACACTAGTAGAAAAATTGTTGAGGTATCCCGAGTAACCGCGTCTATGAAATGCCCGACTACAAACTCCGTCTCTTCGTTCAATATTCCACTTTCAATTCATACCTGCGTTCCACGTAATCTTTACTGCCATTTAATCTTCAAGGCCCCAAGCAAAACCAAGGTGTGTGAATTTTGAGGCGCTGCCAAGAACGAAAACCCAACAGAAATTGAAGAAATACAAGAGATAAATAATTGATCGTACATTGCAATACCTATGAGAAATGGTATCTACCACAATAATGAATGCATCAATACAATTTAGATCAAACGTTTATAGCATTGTATTCTAAGTTTATTTGAATATGTTTGTATTTTTCAATGTATCTGTAATATTAATGTAATCATGAATAAAACTCGACCCTTCGGGCCTCGCCAGGGGCTTGCCCCCCTGGACCCCCGGATGCTTTTCGCTTAGAGCTCACGGCTAAAATTCAAGAAACATGTAACATGCTTTAGTCGCGCTTTCTTATTCTGTTTAATTTTATCATTTTACTTGGAAGAATGCAATCAAACCTATTCTGCTATTTCGATAGCCTTTTAAAAAATCAATCTTCAGATAGGAAGGTATTTTATAGTAGTATTGAGATTACAAAATTATTTGAAAAAATCCTATAACATGGAAGTATCGCATGATCCTTAGTTCAGCATCAACGATTACGCAAAATTTCGTGACTCGATACCGTTCCTAGTTACCGCTCCCGAAAAACGTAACACTTTTTGCCAGTTAGGTCAAGGGTAAAACATGTTCCATGCTAAAATCAAGTAGGTTTGTAATAATATTGTGATAGAAATTAGGTTTTCAATCAAGATATGTATTTTGGGATGGCATGCAAAATTCCAGTACTCTTGTATTTGCCGTAGTATTCGATTAAACAAGTTAACGAATTGATAAGTACCTACCATTATAGATTAGAGTAGGTCTCAAGGGACAGAATTAGGTAGATACTCAATAAAATCAATCGATTATTTTTCTTTTGTACTTGAATTGTTGTAGTTGAAGTTGTAATTGAAGACCTTCCTGGATTTTTTCAATTTTTTTCACAAAGACTCACAAATATTCCTATGAGTCAATTTCATTTTTGACCGACTTCAACGCGCCAAAGGCGCGCGAAAGAGGAGGTACTCAATTCGGGTTGTCGTGGGACGACAATTTTTTTTTTTTTTTTTGTATGTCTGAACACCTTGCATTTCTTTATTCTGGTACCAATCTGTCTGATTCTTCTTGAAATGTGTTCTACCAGTATCCGTGGTGGTCCCATTTCAAACAGATTTCATTTTGCTTTGTTAGAAGTATCGAAAACTTGTGAAAGAAGTTGAAAAACGTGGTTCCCGTTTTCGGGAATATTGGTCCGCATTCACTCTTCTTGCCCTGTGACTTCCGACTGATTCGATGGAGGACCATTTGTGTATAGTCAAATTAAAGGTCTGATTGTGAGCTTTAAAATGATATGCTATATGAGGGGGGTTCCGATAACTAAAAGGTGCTGCGGGGGATGAGAAACGGGGAAATTATAGTGGCTTTTAGGTCAGAACCTGCATGAGCCATATCAAACGTGTCTACGAATGCTCAAGTATGTGAGTTTTCATACCAAGTATGAGCGATAATTATAGTACTGTTAGTAAGGTTTTTTACCAAGTGGGTGTAGCACATAGCTCCCTCGTCATTCATAATATAGTTGGATAGGTAATGGTATAGAAGATCGTCAGAACTGAATAGTGCTGTACCAAATATGAGATATGTAGTACAATTTGGTGATATGAGGGTATTTTACCAAGTGGGTGTAGCACATAGCCCCCTCATCACCGATAACATGATTAGGTAGGTAATAGTAGAGGGCATAGTCAGAACTGCATAGTGCCCAACTAAATATGAGGTATGTAATAGTACAGTTATAGTTAGTTGGAGAGTATTCTACCAAGTGGGTGTAGCACATAGCTTCCTAGTCATCCATAATATAGTTGGGTATGTAATGGTATAGGATATTGTCGTAACTGAATAGTGCAGTCCCAAATATGAGGTAGGCATATAGTACAATTAGGTAATGAGAGGGTATTCTACCATGTGGGTTTAGCACATAGCTTCCTCGTCATCCATAACATAGTCGGGTAGGAGGGAGGATGCCATATAGGAGGTTGTTGGAACTGAATAGTGCAGTACCAAATATGAGGTAGGTATATAGTACAATTAGGTGATGAGAGGGTATTCTACCAAGTGGTTGTAGCACATAGCTTCCTCGTCATCCATAATATAGTTGGGTAGGTAACAGTACAGTAGACAGTAGATCGTCAGAACTTCATAGTGCCGTACCAACTATGAGGGGTATATGGCAGTTAGTTGATGAGTATTCTATCAAGTGGGTGTAGCACATAGCTTCCTCCTCATCCATAATATAGTTGGGTAGGTAATGGTATTATACCATTACTCTCCTATAATAGGAGATCGTCAGAACTGCATAGTGCTGTACCAAATATGAGGTATATAATACAACTCAGTGATGAGAGGGTGTACTACCAAGTGGGTGTAGCACATAGCCCCCTCATCACCGATAACATGATTAGATAGTTAATAACAGTGGGCATTGTCAGAACTGCATAGTGCTGTACCAAATATGAGGTATATAGTACAGTTAGGTGATGAGAGGGTATTCTACCAAGTGGGTGTAGCACATAGCTTCCTCGTCATCCATAATATAGTTGGGTAGGTAATGGTATAGAAGATCGTCAGAACTGCATAGTGCTGTACCAAATATGAGGTATATAATACAACTCGGTGATGAGAGGGTATTCTACCAAGTGGGTGTAGCACATAGCTTCCTCGTCATCCATAATATAGTTGGGTAGGTAATGGTATAGAAGATCGTCAGAACTGCATAGTGCAGTACCAAATATGAGGTATATAATACAACTCGGTAATGAGAGGGTGTACTACCAAGTGGGTGTAGCACATAGCTTCCTCGTCATCCATAATATAGTTGGGTAGGTAATGGTATAGGAGATCAGAACTGAATAGTGCAGTACCAAATATGAGGTAGGTATATAGCGCAATTAGGTGATGAGAGGGTTTTCTACCAAGTGGATGTAGCACATAGCTCCTTCGTCAATCATGTCATGGTTGAATTGTGTTGTCAGAACTACCAAGTACCTAGCAATTATGAAAACCAAGTCTACCAGTTAGGGGATAAGAGAGTAGATTGGCAAGTAGGGCAAGTGAACCAAATACCTCCTGAAACTGATCCTAAAACGGAAACTCATCTATATATATGGAAACTGATCTGGATTACAGAATGTGGTCCACTCTACGGCTTCTGGTTCACCTTACGGAAATGATTCACAGTATTACTAAAACTGTTCGAAAAACTGCGGGTAAATTAATTTCAAAGTTATATAGAGGACCACTAAAAAGTGAAAAATAAAAAATAATATAAAATGGAAAAATAATAAAATAAAAACCTTTTTAACAAAAAAAATGGACCGACCTCAAAAATGATGTCTTTAAACACCAAAAAGGGAAAAATAATAATCTCAGCAAATACATACTTGATGTAGTAGGTTGTTGGACATATATATCTAGTCAACAGATGGTATGTTGGAATACCAACAATTATTTTAAGTGGGATTCACACTTATTGTCACACTCATATCATCCATCATACGATAGCAGTGACATACTGCCCAATAGTTTTGGAACACTTATATCTACTCGTATTCATGTTGCACGATCGACGCATGTTGTGATACTCACCAGATCATGGGAGTAGTACTTAAAAACCACAGCGTATCCAGATAGGTAGGTAGGTACGCATTGAAGTCGCCGCCGTGCCCATCTGTAGACACAAACATCTACTAGATCTTCTACTTACCAACATATTTTTTTTTCGCAAATATACATACCTCTCATACTACGAGCATGCTCCCACACTGAGTATGAATGTAAATATCTGTTCGCTTGAGATTGGGGGAGGTTTTGAACGTTAATTAGGTAACAACGCTTCCGAAGGTATGTAGCTACATTATAATATGTCCACCAATATAATATTAAAGTCTCATATAATAATAAAGTCCCAAAATACTCGTCACAACCATTCCTAGGGAGGTTCATACTTACTATCGTACTCATATGGCAGCAGAGACGTACTAGGGACCTGATAGTTTGGGGAGCACATTTTAGGTCAATGGTAACCAGATCATCGAATAATTAATCGGTAGTTAGTTTGTGTTTACAGATGGGCACGGCGGCGACTTCAATGCGTACCTACCTACCTATCTGGATACGCTGTGGTTTTTAAGTACTACTCCCATGATCTGGTGAGTATCACAACATGCGTCGATCGTGCAACATGAATACGAGTAGATATAAGTGTTCCAAAACTATTGGGCAGTATGTCACTGCTATCGTATGATGGATGATATGAGTGTGACAATAAGTGTGAATCCCACTTAAAATAATTGTTGGTATTCCAACATACCATCTGTTGACTAGATATAATATGTCTATATATTATATATACATATATACATATATAATATATACATATATATACATATATTATATGTCCAACAACCTACTACATCAAGTATGTATTCGCTGAGATTATTATTTTTCCCTTTTTGGTGTTTAAAGACATCATTTTTGAGGTCGGTCCATTTTTTTGTTAAAAAGGTTTTTATTTTATTATTGGAATCAAAAGTTGAATCCACTGACTACGTTCGAGAAAGTTGGGAAATAGTTTCCGTGACGTGCGTTCATGTTTATCATTAGATCGGTGGGTAACTAAAGTTCTACTTCCACTACTAGAGGAGATAGTGATTCATGAAAAAGGATGTGGTCGAAAATTCCTGAGACGATATTCATGAGATCACACACGCGTTTAATCTCTTCTTTTGCATACAATGGATTGAGGTGTGGTGAGGTCTCAAATAACATAGGCGCAACGCTAATTGGATGAAAGAGTAATTTTTTTCCGAGCACCTTTTACAGTAATTTTATTACTATGATTAATTAAAGCTCAGCAGTGCGCCGGGAGACTAGTCTTTCTCATCTCAAATGGTAGACACTCAGGTAGTATCTAAACTTACATGTATATGACTATCTACTCTTCTGATGAGTATATTAATATTAATAATTATTATCTGAGCGCCCTACTATGACCTATCAGGCCCAATGAAATGAGTCACTTTATAGCTGATATTCGTCAGATAAATTCATCAAAATGTATGTACTCGAACAGCTAATGTAGAGGTAGTCTAATAATATTCCTGAGTAGGTAGGCTATTAAGCTAATGATGATTGAAGAGTTCGTAATTAGTTTTATTTCATTTACCTGAGATAGTTTTAATTATAGTCATAGTGACAATAATACGAACAACAGTACGAACCAAATGATGTTCAAAGTTTAATATCGTTTTCAAGGTCTTTACATTCTTAGGTCAATTTATTAAGCATTATATTTATATCATGGTATCCTTCCTATTGTAAAAAGCTGAAATAGATGACATCTATTTCAACATTGTCAACAGACATTGTCTACTTGTCCTTGCACGCCAGTGTAATTCCGTCTTCTTAACACGTTGGCTGCCAGCTGAACCCACACTGGATCTAGCAGGAATCTCCCGACAGGCTGTGGGTGTAAGTAAGCTGTTACTCACACTTTTATGTTATTGTAGCCCTCCTAGCTACTCTCCCGAAAAAGATCTTGCAAATGAGTCTCTTCTCTAGTACTTTTAGCATTCATTGCTCATCGTAGCACCATAAAAATGTCTGTTGCATACTCATTGGCAATCTATCTCCACTTGTTTTTATTTCATTTTTCTCTTTGCCTCAACGATTTTCATCGTCTGATCTCATTTCGTTCAGTTAGTTACCGACCAATACGATCAAGATTTTACAAGTGGATCATTTTTTTACTTTTGTCATTATGAGTTGTGATTTTTTTTATGATTTCTTAAACGAGTTTTCGTCGATGTGATGTTTGGAGGCCAAAAGAATAAGAGGCTGAGTAAACCTGTACCTGACAAAGTCTGAAGGAGCAAGATGAGTTGTTAATTTTGAATAAACAAATGGTTATGGGAAGTAAATTTCGTTTTTTTCCCGCGTGAATTCGTCCCTTCAACCTTATTCAAACTATTTTCCGGTTGGACCTATTTTGAGTTTCATCGCAGGTGATGAATTACGTCCCTGAGCCGCCAACACCCAAAATGGGTCTAACCAAAAAACTTGTTTTTCTGGTTTAAAACATTGAAAAAAAAGTCGCATTTAGACTTAAGAGTTATTATTAAAATCATTTAATTTTTTGAAGTTTGAGAGGCTACATTTTTATGTACTGGAGCCAAGGTATAATTACATAAAATTTCAGCTTGGCAGTCAACGTGATGAACCCTTAATATCCTGATGTATCTTTTTCGAAGACCGATTTTTACTTGCAACAGTTTATCTACTTTTAAGCCGAAACTGATAGCTAGATACTCCAACTATCGATTATGTAAGAAAACGTAACAGTAAAAACATAATAACTCAAAGAAAAAAGAAAAAAAAAATTCTCGAGTGGAAAGAATGTAATAGGGCCTTCGAGTTAGGTCCCTTCTACCCTAATTTCTCAGGGTTTCCTCGTCAGAGATGGCGCCACTGTCTAAGATCCCTCTTTGAAGTGTCTCCACCTTATTCCTTGGAAATATCGTTCTTGAGCTGACAGACCGTTGGTACCTTCTGCTCAAATATTCTATAGGTTTGTCAAAATACATCTAAATTTAGTAAAAAGATCCGAAAAAACAAATTTTTTGAACAAGGGTTAAACACACAAATTTTTTTGGGAAATTAATGGTTAAAATCGAAATAAACAAAACATAGTAATATTGATATTATAAATAAAAAACGCTGCAAATCATTGCTCAAAGGTTTATTATTTTCTGAAAAATCACCCTTCTGTATGGATCACTGGTTCTCCATCAATAGCACCTACCACCATCTGTATTCTCCCTTGACCTTCCCTCTCAAATTTCAGCTTCCTGCGTTCAATAGGATTGAAATTGGCTTCGGAGCTCACTCAGCTGATCAGTGTTCTTCCAGGCGTCTCCAGCATTCGAGAAGATCTTCTTCACTCTCCAGATCACTGATCAGCTGAGTGAGCTCCGAAGCCATTTTTAATCTTATTGTATGTACCTTGAAACGCGAAACATAAAATTTTTGGTTTGCTTTGAGCAATGGCTACGGAGCTCACTCAGCTGATCAGTGATCTGAGGAGTGAAGAAGATCTCCTCGAATGCTGGAGACGCCTGGAAGAGCACTTCCATTCAATAGGATTGAAAATGGCTTTGGAGGTCACTCAGCTGATCAGTAATCTGAGGAGTGAAGAAGATCTCCTCGAATGCTGGAGACGCCTGGAAGAGCACTTCCATTCAATAGGATTGAAAATGGCTTCGGAGCTCACTCAGCTGATCAGTGATCTGAAGAGTGAAGAAGCCTTTTAGCAATGATTTGCAGCGTTTTTTACCCACCAAAATTTTTTTTACCTACCAACTTTTTTTTTACCTACCAACTAGGTACTACCTACCACACCATACTGGCTTCACACCTTCACAATCAAGTTTATTAGAAAGAACTAAACGCTTCACACTCGATTGGAAAAATAGAAAGCTTCATATGGAAATTTGATTACTGGTTACGCAGAAGGCAAAACTGTATACAAATCGAAGAAATGAACAGCGATCGCATTTTAGTCCGATAAAATTTGAATGGAGATTAGACCTCTTTTGCGATTCACACTCATGATTCTGTTTTATCGAAGGGAAACCTTCAAGTACTCGTAGGGACCGAACGGTTTGTCCTACAGAGCTCCGGGTGGTCTCAAAAATTTTTAAAAATTCAATACTATTTAAAATTGGTGAAAAAACGATACCTTTATTTCGAGAGTTTTCGAGCTAGGGCACTCTTGAAAATTTCAACCCTTAATTTTCACCCCTTAGAAGTGACCTACATCAACCAAAAGCTTCGCGGCACAACTAGACCCCAAACGGAGCCCATATACCAAATTTGAACCAAATCGGTCCAGTGTTGCTAAGAAAAGTGCCGCGTACGGCGGACGGCGTACGGCGTACGGCGTACGGCGGACGGACGGAAATTTTTTTATTCGATTTTCGTATTCTACGTACCTTGAAACGTAAAACATCAAATTTTGAGGGGGGGTTAAAATTTTTTTTTTCTTGCTAGATTCCAAAGGCTTATTATTGAAAATAATAAACCAATAAAAATATATCCAATTGGAACAACAATATTGTTATGACCTACATTGTACATTAATTAGTTCTCCAATAAAACGAAGATGTACGGAGCTACCAGAGCGAGCCACCCCTTATGGGACAACTGAGGTATGAAGGGAAACACGTCACCCTTCCTACACTCCATCCTCTCTACGAAATACATAGAGTATAAAAGACTCATTCAGGTATGCTCCATCATGCAGTCAAGACCACTCGACCGACTTTTTCTGTACATCAACCTTTCCTCCTTCACTTCAAGCAAGAGTAACTGCTAAGACCCTGGTTTGGTCTCACCACCGCCGACCTTTGCAACCAATCTACCTTGAAGCTCTACTCGCCTCAACTAGGTTCCATAGGTAAATGTCGTGTTTATCAATACTCTGTTTTAACTGACGCCGGAGACTAAAAGCGAGCCAATCTCCATGCACTCCACCTAGCGGTAGGACGAAAGACGCCGGGGCGACAGTGCATAAGGCTAGGGCTAGGGGCCATCTCGTTGTTGAGTAGGCACTAAACAAAACTCAGCAGCCGTAACGAGAAGGTCATCTCCTTCACTCGCCGACACACAAACATAACAAATATGATTGTTGAATCCAGTAGATAAATAGTGAACCTTCTCTCTCTTTTGTACCCGTGGTTTTCTGTGTGTTTGTGAACGCCTCGTCTATCCCTTCATTGCCATCTACTACCTATGGTAAAATCTTTTTCACCTGCCCTCGCCAGTCCCCACGTTGTCTCCGTCAAGTTGCCCTCGATGTTCAACCCTCTCACCAAAAAAAACCCGTTTAATAATAATTATTGACATTTTCATGTCTTTCATATGGCACATAAAAAAAAAATCGTCACGAAATTTGATGCAACGATATTTGTTGCAACGATATTTGTTGCAACGATATTTGTCCCAAGTCGCCACAATGATGATTATGACCATCAGAAGTGAAGTTGTTAGGTAGGTAGGTACTTTACAGTTTGATATTACCAGGGGGGCATGAAAATGTTTCAATGTGTTGCAGTTAGTAATTATTACTGCGTTACAATTTAACCCTGTTGAAAAGGTCCGCATACCTATACTTTGTCGTGCGCGAAGTCTGAATCTTCCGAAGCCCCTTCCGGACAATCTACCGCCTCCACTTCGCCGCCTTCATGTTCTTTTCAGCGCCGCAGTTCTCCCGGCCGGGATCAAACGCAAATACCTAGGATTAGGGGTGAGTTGTTCCCTTCCTTCACCTATACATTTTTATAATCCTTGCAGGTGGTAACTAGGTAATTACCTTTTTGGGGGTAATTTTGAGATATAGTATTGGGGCTTGAATATTCCGAATTACACTCTCCCGGGGTTACCTTTGGGTTTTAATTACAGTCCACTAAAACTTACTAAATCGAAGCGAAAAAGGGTCTACACCCCGGACCGTTTTCAACAATGATTATTATGTACTGAATCCTTTATAAGATACTTGATCCATTACTGGATAGATGTCTCAAAAAAGTCTGCCTAGTGGGTGTGGCATATAGCTTTTTCGTACCCTTACATGATTACATATCTTAACTTCGTCAATTTTCAAGTATTCTTCCGATTGGATGGAAATAGCAGACGTTAAATGATTGTTAGAAGGATTTAACTCGTGAGCATGCACAATGACTACCTACCAATGATCTAATCACAATTAAATTTGAATTTATTTTTTGAACATAACTAAAATTCAAATTTTAAATCCTAAGACAGACACCATGGTTCCCACACGGAACCAAGATTTTTCAGGAAGGTTTAAAACATTATTAAAAACCCAACGCATCATTAAACGTGTACGACCATTAGAATTTATTCCAAAAGGATATCATTAACAAACAAAAAAAATCAACGTACTTAATATTTTTTCCTCAGTCAGTTTTGGTATTAATTTTTGCGTGGTCATAATGTTAAATTGGGCTATGCAGGTATTATTGAAAATAAATCAAATACAATTATTTCGGTGTAGGTTATTGTACGAGAAAGTGTGGGACGTGTCTGATTTATCCCATTCGATGAATGAATTAATCTGAATATTTTAAACAAAAACTGAAGGTAACTTTCGACTCTTGGGCGAGTGCCGACTTACGGATGCAGTTCTTTGGACTTGCTTGAGAGGACTGAAATCCCTCCGACAACTATAGCGGAGCTCAAGATAAATAACAAGAACCTCAAGAGAAGTGAGGAGATGCCTCTCATTGCCGAGCAAGGTGATCCAATTTATTGTGGCACGTGTTCTCTCGGTTTTGAACTTCGCCGCTTGATAAGTAAAAACCCGCCGACCGAGACAAATCGCGCATCCCGAGCACGATCTCCACCCCCGACCCTCTTATCCTTGTAATTGAGAAGTGCAAGGCTACGGAAATCCACGGAGAAGAGATATGATCTAATTAGAAGTTGTAGGCCTCCGACTTGGTAGGGTTGAAAGGAGGAAAGAAGAAAAACGAAATAACACAGAGGAGTAACAGAAGCCGCAATGAAACTCGACGAGGTGTGGGGAAATGCATCCGCCCATCCCCTAGAAGGTGGGAACAGCGGAAAATGAATAATTTACAGCCTCGGGGTGAGTGGAACAACAGTAGAGCCCGTGTTTTCTTGTTTCCAAAGGAAAAAGCCGCAAACATTTGCAAAAGTTGGGAGTTCACCTTCAGAGGGAATTTACTCCCTTTTCCCGCAGTTCGAAATGGGATTGGGTTGTTTTGAGTGTGAACTGTGGAATTAAAGTTCTCTTTCAGTGGGAAGGAGAACGATTTCTGTTGTGTTACCAACTGTGGTACCACGGTAATAAAACGGGACGGGTCCCATTTTGTGAATGCAATGGGACCCAATGCAAATGCAATGGGCTTTTTACAATAAAACTAATGAACTTTCCAGTTTGTAGGTGAAGGCAAATTAAATTGATACTTGAGAAATAATGTGACCACATATGCATGAATATTTGAATATTGAAAAGGGTTATCAAAACTTGAAATATTTACGTAAGATTATTAGTCTGGAAACTCACTTGGTAGATAGGAGCTTGGAATCAGTGTGAAAGGCAGGAGTTTTTAGTATAAGAGGTCTCGAATACACCTCTGGGGAAGAATATCTCTGAAGGTCGGAGCGATACTGGAGTGGCTCGGAGGCGTCCACGAAATCGCCTAGTTTACACCCAGATTCGATAGATGGTGCTAGCGCTCAATAATGAATGACATTCATTATTACATATTACTATACATTGTATAGACTACCCCAGATCTCAGAGCATACAAACTTCTTCAACTCTTTCCCTTTCATTCACTTATCTCCAAGCTTCTATTGAGTCATATGGAGACATTGCTCGACCCATACTGCTAACTTATATTGACCTTCCCTGGCGGGAGTTTCATAGCCTTTGATAATTATTTTTTTCATTCTTTATGTAAAGAAGAAATTGATGAACGAAACTTTTTCCACAGTAAATAATCATCTTCTTGGGGTTAGTTGTGGCCGAGCGAGCTATGGCATGTGTCTCTCTCTGTGAATCGGACTTGTTGCAGGGGCCGTGAGTTCGGGGCTCGCCTTGGGAGCATATTTTCGGGCAAGCAGGTCGCAGTTCCCCCTTGTCCCAACCCAGGGCGGTGAGGCCAATGGTAAGCCATGGGCGAAATCATTAGAACAAATACTGATCTTCCCTTAGGAAGACAGCTGATGACGACCACGACGCCAGGAATGGCAGTCGTACGAAAATCCAACCTGAAATGGTTGTTTACTTCACTTTACTTACTTACTTTAGCCATCTTATTGCTGACGAATGGGCTGCGGATATGGGCTTTTTTCTTTCTTAGGTCAGACAACAAATGTCTATATTTTATATCCGCTGCTCCTTCATCCATTCTTTTTCAGTTTTTAAATCGATTCAATTTGGCTGATAGATGTTGTTAGTACGAGCAGTAATAAGGAATATCTCCCTATGTGAGGGCATTCCGTTTTTGAGAAATTATATTGATCAGATACTTCCGGTGTTCCTCTCGTTTAAAATCCCCATCAAATTTATCATTCCTGGAACGATAAAACACACATACAAAACATATAGCGAAGGACCGACTTATTCCTTTTGTTATGAAAATCGAAAGGAATGCGCATATGAACTTTCTCCGTAATCTGAAACATTTTCACGGTTCATTTCAAAAGAGGGAAAAAGCAAAGAGTCCTCCTCATTTTCGAACTCCTGCAATATCAGAAAAAAAGGACGATCTTCCATTATTTGTCCGTCCCATTGTCCACTAAAAAAGGCGGGAGGTCCCCTTTCAACGAGGAAAACTCTCTGGTCCGAGTTTGTTTTCGGTCTTAAGAACCCAGAGGTGGTCTCCCCTCGAAAGTGAACCAGGTTACATGGAATGAAGATGCGTGAAATAGAGCTGCAGCTTGCCGCAGTGATTCTTCAGAGGCGGAAGGTGTACCGGATCAGTGGTCTGATCCTGGGAACGTCCTTAGAGGGAATGTCGTTGTAGTGATTGTCAGTAATTCTAATCAGTGGTGATATCGGGATGACTGAAGTATGACACCTAACAAAGTGACCAATTCTGTGCATATTTTCGCGTTTTAGTCATAAGATTCCAAAATCGAGAAAAAAGACCTAAGTAATTATAACAAAATTATCTACTAGAATTGATGTGTATAGGATATAGGTTTGCATATGTATAGTTTACGCTAAGCAAAAGCCACCACATTGAGTACATCATAAAAGTACAGAATGAGATAAATAGAAAACTCACCTTAAAAAGAGTTTATCCAAAGAAGTGATTTAGTCACTGATCAACAACGCCCGTTACTTCACTTCACTGCAACAAAAAACATTAAATTATTAGTAACTAAACTTAAAGTTAATAAACTCGTTAATAAACTTAATCTTAAACTCGTTATAATTAAACTTAAACTTAAACTCGTTATAATTTCATTCTACATGGATATTGTAATATTACGAGTATAATATACAATACTATTGTATACTACAATACGCTCGCTCACTTGGACCGTATACAACTGATTTGCGGGTTTCTTATTTGTTCGACTCGGAAATCTTCCAAATTGCACACTATTTCACCAGAGTATACAAATTCTGAAGGGGTGGGGTGAGTGGGGGGATAATATTCACAAAATATCTGATTTTTCAATATTTTGATTCCTTTATAGCTTACTGATTGTACCCAAGCTTTGAAACTGAGGAAAACTCTCATTATACCTCCGGATTTTCATGAATTACCCATTCTATGTACCACCTTACACCTACCTAATAGTGGTGCGACCGTGGTGCAAGGACACCATAAACCGCATAATTCCGTAGGTTTTTTTGTGTTTCACCTTGAATACGGATGTGAACTTCTACGGACTGCCTACCAAAACTACCAAAACACGTAATAGATGCAAATTCAACGTTACGACGACGTATTGCCCGGTGGTGGTGGTGGTGGTGGGGGGGGGCTCGAATTCGCATGTTGGGTATCGTAGATCATGGATTTTAAAATGCTCTTCAAATTCGATGCTCCCATGCCGCTAGAAATGTTATGGTGGATAAGAGTGAGGGAGGGGACCACTATTTCTTGCCTAAAAATACTAAAAAAAATACTGAATAAATTACATTGAGTGAAAGAGTTTTATCGCTTACCAATTGGTTTAAATTGACCTAACGCTTATCCTATGGGTCGTCCCCTGGAATGCATGATTTACACAACTTTTTTTTCTTATTATAGAAATGGAAGATCTCAAAATATCCTGTAATGTAATGACGTTTTTGGTACTACATTTTGTGTTAATTCAGAAACTGAACCAAGAACCTCTGGAGGCAAACTGCATATTTGAGCTTGTTTTGGTTTGGATTGGGTGGATATTTCTGATCAACTCCATTATTATTTATCTGAAACAGGTCATTAAGTCTTCATGACGTTCATTCATTTTTTATCGACTGCAACCTTCACTCTTACCACAAGTAACAAGATGGATGGGCGATTTCAATTCCCCATGCTAATCACCGTCGCGACTTTGGAAAAACATATCTTGTTATTGCGCTTCGATGTGCCTCGTGGAGGTGGAGGTAGTCCTTGGATGCTAACAATGACTGAGTCCACGCCCACGCTTTACCTACCTAGCAAGTTTTTACGACACATTTCTTTCTCAACCTGTTTTGAATCCGTTTCAATTTGACAAAATCTTAGGGAGGTTTTCAAGTTGAGTACACGGTAGCCTCATGATCCTAACAACCCACCACCGGCTATATAGTTTCGAGGTCTCCTCGGAGAGACCACCAAAAATTGTCTCCTCGTTAGAGAAGATTTGTTTCTAAAGAACGTTACCCAGAGTTCAGTTCATATTTTCTAAGAAATTACGTAGATTTGATTTCAAGAATTTCGATACCCACTGCTTTTCGAACAATTAGTGGTACTCATTCAATGATTCTTCAAAGTTGCGTGCACTGGTTACTCACGGCAATGAATAAAATGATGAGACTTTAAAAATTCATAAAATAAAAATACTTATTGGACGGAAAGCGGGTTGTCGAAGCTTCAAGAACGAATACATTTTCATCGGTACGCGCACACATGGGGCAGGTCGGGACGCATTGCAGCGGAAAAATGGGTCTATAATTCCATGTCCTGTGTCTGCGTTATCATCCAAGTATTGTCTTTTGCCTATTAGTTCCAATCATGGGGTGAAAAAAACTTGAATGGAATGTTGAATTCAAAATATTCCATACATATGTATCTAAATGTATTATTAAGCATGACACAATATTATAAATAAGACCCTCTATGGGTAGGTTGGGATGGGCAGGTGCTCTTCCCATAGATTTTTCTTCACCAATTTCTTTTTGAGTGAAATCCAGTGTTTTCCAGAGTGTTATAAAGTACTTGACTCGACCTGACAATGGCAGTCTTGGAAATTGGGGTATTTCGGATTCAGCACCATTGAAAACCTTTATACTCCAACTTTTTACCCATTGATACTATAATACGAGGTAGAAAAATTAAATGAAGAGATCACACATTTGAAAAAAAGGCGGGCCTCTCGACGAACAGAACCGATTTTCGTTCCCATGCTCAGTACAGTACCCATGCTGTTTTCAAAAAAAAAAAAAAAAAAAATTACAAAAATTTACTGAAATACCCCATTGTACATCATTTCCAGGTAACTTTCAAGCTGAACCATACGATGGAACTCCGGATTAAATAATTAATTTTTACAGGTGTAAATAGGATATCTTAGGGAAATAGTATATTTTATGGATATTCCAGTAGCGTGGATCAATTATTTGTTGCTTTCCTTCATTTATCAAGTGTTTCGAAGCGTTTTTGCTCAAATTCACCTCGGTTATTCACGTAACTAAGCATTATTTGGGTCATCCTTTGATGTATTGTAAGATAAGTTCCCTCCACCACCAAGAGATATTATATTATATTATTTTATAATATTTTTGTATTTTGTAAACTACACGGAAAATTTAGCGATGAAGAGAAATCCTCCTGCTTGTTGTAGTTTCTAGAGGCGGGAAAAATCCGACTGGAGAGCGATGTTCCTCTAGCGGCCTCTAGTGTGCGCGTACCTTAAATAACGTAAACTAAGGTTCCCCAGATTTACTCATCTTACCACCTCACCATATTGTTCCAAAAAGAGAATTCTTCTTCTTTTCTTTGTTCTATGAAGCTATAGTCTATTATAGATCTTGGCATTCTTTACACGGGTCCTCCAGACGATGCCTCTACCGTTAGTAATCATTCTTCATCCTCTACAACCATGAATCTAGTAAGTACACAACGTTACTAAGAATACTAGGTCCAAGACTACAACCCATCTAGTTGGGTTTCTCTCCTCGCCATCTACGGTTGATTGACTCTACGTTTTCCCAGTGCCGTCAAATTTGGAAAGCACATCTACGAGGGTACCTAAATTCAAACAAAGACTGAAATACGCTGATTTTGGTTTATTATTTTCAATGATAAACCTTTGGAATCGACCAAGAAAATTTTTTTTTGGACACCCCCCCCCCCCTCCCATCAAAATTTGTTGGTTTACGTTTCAAGGCATGTAGAATCCGAAAATCGAATAAAAACGGCACATTCCTCAGTTAGCATTGACTGATTTTGATGACATTTGGTATACAGGCTCCATTTGGGGTCTAGTTGTGACCCGAAGATTTTGGTTGATGTAGGTCACTTCTAAGGGTTCCAAAATGAATTTTGAAATTTTGAAAACGCCCTAACTCAAAAAATTTTGATATATAGGTATTGTTTTTCCTTCAATTTAAGATAGTATCGAATTTTTAGAATTTTTAGAGACCACGAGGAGCCCTGTAGGACAAACCGTTCGCTTCCTACGAGAATTTAAGGGTTGGGCTTACGATAAATCAGAAACACGAGTGTGAATCGCAAAAGAGGCCGAAATGCGATAGATGTTTTTCTTCATGTTGGTTGTTGGTAACAATGGCAAAGCCGTGTTCTTTGCAGACGGGTGATCTATATTGAAAAATAATAAACCATTGTGTAATAATTTTCAGCGTTTTTCTTCACTAAGAGACATTAAAAAAATTTTTTTTTCTTTCGGTAGGAAAATTCTATTGATAGCAGGTCGTTCGCTTGGGAAGCTACTTCTCTATACCTCCGAGTGACTCTGAAGGTCTTGAGTTTCTTCGGAAACTTTCGCACGTTCCTCTTGGGTAATTAGATGATGGGCCGGCGGGCAGGCTCCTTCTTTTGCAACCTAATAGCGTATTATTTAAAAGCGGTGAAAAATACGACCGAGCGATGTAATCAGTCTTGCGGCATAGTTTTTGCATGAAGATGACTCCGAAGCTGGAGGTTTTTAAAGAGAGTATCAGCTCAACGGCCGAAACCTGCGGTGAATATTATGGGACATCTTGAGAAACGGACATTTCTTAATATTCTGGTTGTGGCACCTATTCCCAACGTACATCTTGATTTCATGTTGAAAAATAATTATGTTATGTTGTTCACTGAATCGGATTGTAAATCTAAATAATTTTCCCTGGAGGTGCACAGGGAGCAACTACTCGTAGGAGTGCAGTAAGAAGATAGAGAGCACAGATAAGTTCTAATTGGGAGCATTGCACTCCGTCTTTGAACAAACGCTATAGATATACCTGAGTGAATGATCTCCAGCACTTGAATCTCATATGTTAATCAGTTAGATTAACAAAACTGATTCGCGACCACGAGTTTGTACAACTATAATGATTTGTAAAACAGTCCTCACGATAATTTTCAATTAACCAGATGCTGCCGTTTGGCGATCAGCAGATTAAGCACTATCTCCGTATCGTAAGTCCAAACAGGTCATCCCTAAATTTTAGACGGTGTAAGGTAATTAAGTTTTTAAAGCAATGTTTTGGATCATTTTTTTTTTTTTTTTCACAATTGGTTTTTGAGGTTGGGTGTTCACTGGTTCAGTGAGCTGAGAAACCCTACCAAAATAAAAATCTTAATTGAGTATCGAAATCAATCTAAATATAGCAGTTCCTAGCTCCACGGTTTGGAATCCCTGAGTGGTCCAACTAATCCACCTTGGTAGGTTCTGAGCTCCACCAATTCAAGACAAACAATCGAAAGTCGACCACAACAATACTCAAAATATCTTGTCAAATATCGGGACTGGGGCCATGCAGAAAAAATGCTGTTATCGCCTAGCTTTCGGTGAATGTATTTCCTTCATCAGGGCTCAACAGCACTTATACTTGAGAAGAGAGCACCAATCAACTCATACCCTATCCAGTTCTCATTCAGATAGTGAAAGTCGAAAACTTCCAAAATAAATAAAGCATCAGGCTCTCAACAATATCAAAACAATAGATTTCAAAATTTTTAGGGGAACAATCAAATTTTGGAAACAAAACTTTTGTTTTCCAAAAGTTTTCCGAAAGCTAGGCAATAACAGCGTTTTTTTTTTCTCGCAGTTTCGATATTCGACAAGATATTCATACCGTGAATCGATACACACAACATTTAATACTCATAATCAACCACCAAATGGAAGAACTCATCAAAAACACAAAGAATAGCATACACAACGAGATCAACTTGAGTGAGTGGGAGACGACGAGGTGTCTGACCCAGAGACCTTTGATAGCCCATTGATACCCGCGAAGGTGAACTATCAGGTTGGTGTAAGGTTCTACAACTACACCCACGGCTTTCTCCTCTCAACGGGAAAATTACCTCCAAAGAGACCGATTCACGATGTCGTGTCTGAGCCGTTCGGATTCGAAGAATAATGACGTTATTATCGAATATACTAGCGGATCCATTCTCCTTTTCTCAACCTGAATCAAGCCTTCTCAAGACTGTGATTTATTGTATCTAAGAGGTAGTGGACGGATAACTGTCACTTGTAGCTGTCCTATTTATGTTATTGAGCCATCGCACCTTAAATGCACCAGCTAGTCATGTAAAGGCACTTTTCGACATCCTATCAATGCCATAATGGGGTGTGCGCACGTTTTTTTTTAAAGAGAATGCTCAGAAAAGAAATAAAATTCGGCTCCCACACAAAAATAGAGCATCCAAAAAATTACAGGTGGTAAGGAAAATTATCAGTTTCAATCCTGTGAAACGCCACGTCAAAAACGCTGGAAAATGTGATTGGGTGGCTGTCGCGAGGTAGCCAACATCGTGAAAATCTATCTCATATACAACTCCCTTCATTATACCGTACGCCACCGAAATTCCCTCCCCATTATAACCTCCCGACAGCCAAACGCCCTCAACTCGAACATACTTTTTTTTTTTTATTTTTATTTGTTGATTAAGTCAATTGTAAATACAATATACCTTATTGAAAAATAATATCACACTTACATTGTCTCTGATAATTTAGCGCTCTGCAGGCGTAAACTTAATGAAATAACAAATATGAATGAAATTATAGTTGCAAACTTTTATTTTTTAAATATTTATATTGTATTTAGTGGGGGGACAACTACTGTATCGTGTAGTCCTCAAGTTACTGTGTGTCGTTGAGGTATCCCAGTGCCAACATGCGATCCATTATGTGGTTGGGTCTTTGAAGTCGGCGATTTGTAGGGGGTAGAAACCCTTCTGCAGTCAAGGGGTTGAAATGGTCGGAGTTTCGTTCGTAGAACCGTGACGTGAAATTGAGAAGCACTTCATGGGGATATTCTAGCCCAAAATCAGCATAAACAGTCTCATTACGAACGAATGGTGGGGTGTGTAGAACCTGTTTTTGCAACATGTAGTTCTGATTTTTGGCAATTCTTTGGCATTGACTTTCTGAACATGTTCCCCATATGGGCAGCGCGTACGTCCATATTGGAAGAATGAGCAGTTTGTACATTAAAATTTTATTGTCATTGGATACATCCACTGACATTAATAAAGATTGAAGTTGGCGTGCACGTGATCGCAGTTTAGTCAACAGTGTTGATATGTGATCACCAAATGTGAGACGCTTATCAAGAGTGACTCCAAGATATCGTATAGTTCGCGACATTGGTAGAGGGTCACCCCTGTATGACACAATGGGCTCGCTATACTTTCTTTTATAAGTGAAAGTAACTATCGAGGTTTTCTGTGAGTTAATTTTCACTCGCCATTTGGTGCACCATTGCCCTAGGATATCAATTTGGCGTTGTAACTTTTCTGTTACTTCTTCGCCATTATCAGCGGACGCAGCGTAGACGAGATCATCTGCATACAGCCCAGAAAATTCCTCGCCGATGGGCAACGGAAGGTCGTGGCAATAAAGGCTGTACAAATATGGGCCCAAGACACTTCCTTGGGGCACCGAGGCTTTGATGGTACGAATTTGAGAAATTTGGTCCAATACTCGTACTTGGAAAGTTCTCCCCGTCAGGTAGTGTGTTAGCAGGTGAAGGAGATTGTTGGGAATGTACGGCTTGATTTTGTGAAGTAACCCTTCGTGCCACACACGGAACATACTACCTACTTCACTTCAATACTTCATGCTTCATCTCGTATTTACTTCATCTCACATTCTCACTTCGACTTTGCTGTCTGATGTCAGGTTTACAATATGAGTTGTGGAAAGAGAAGTAACTGAAGTACGAAAGGAAAGATTTCATTCCGGGATGTACTGGATAATTTGATGCGAAACAAGTTGTTCATTGCCCAATCAAGATTTTTTTAAATTTCACAGTTTGATCGTATTAAAAAAATTACGATTATGATGGTGGTAGATAGGTGTTCACAAAAGTGTCACCGAAATTTAGTAGGTAGGTTCACAAACAAGAAAAAATAGAGTCGGTAAGAATAACGTCCTCAACACAGGGACAGCGAGTTCGTGTGAAATAAAAGAAAGCGAACTTCAGGTTGGCTTTAAATTCGAAACTTACCTTCTGTTCTTCTGACCACTCGTTCTAAAATCCGGATTGTGAATCTCTACATCATCTATGAACTGGATATTCTCGCTAGTTCCTTGCCTTTTTTTCTTTCCGACACTCTGTTACGAAATTGGTTGAAGGAAAAGGACCACAAATTGGCACAGAAAAGTCACAGAAATAGTTTTGAAAGCTAACATTAGTGAGTTAGGGATGGGTATCGATACTCGATATTTCAAAATATCGATACTTTCGTACCGATGCTAGATATTTTAGTATCGATACTGCATTATCCGATATTTTTGGATATCGATACTTAGGATCCGATATTTCTAAATATCGAATATCGAGAATCTCGCGGTAAATTCACCAAGATGACTAAAAAATGAAGAAGGTAGAGAAACTTCTGGGTCATTACTCTTTGGTTGCACAAATAACGTTTATATCATGGAGAAAATCACTTTGAATTGACTCTTGATAGTAAAAAATGAATACAAATTTTTTTTTAATTTATCGGAGGAAGAACATCTGCTATTGTAGTTTTATGGGTGTTTTGAAGTCAGTGAAAAAAGCTCTTAAAAGCAAAACGCGAGTAAATTATAAACGGAAAGCAAGACTTGCTTAGTTTTCGTGACGATTATTCAGTTTATGTGCCAAAGCAAAGAAATGAAAATATCAACAAAAATTTCTTGAGAAAATTGGATTATATTGATAGTTTTTGACACTAAAGTATCGATACTCGATATTTTAAAATATCGATACTCAGGCCCAACGATACTTGGAATATCAATACTCGGATACGATACAGTATCGATACAAAATACTACCGCTCTCCTTTTCAGGAATTTAGAGACGAACAACGAAAAACAACGACTGGACGTGAAATGTAAACAAAGTACCAACTTCAGCAGAACAAAAATCCCACATTTTCGGTGTGCGAATTTACCGCCCCAAGCGGTCGTTTCACCTCGAGTTTCTGCTAGAAGACGTAACAAGCACTTTGGCGGCAATGCAAACTGCCAAACTTTCTGAACGCAATCCCTTATTCATTGAGACAATTTAGGTTATTATCACTGGCTTTTCCGAATCAGAAGGTTCCTAAGAACACGATTCATGTGTTTTTACCCCCGATCTTCGTTTGATGCGCACACCCTACTATGTGTTAATCTAAATACTACTCACTTGAACCATAATATCTCGTTCATTTCACAATGATTGCTGGATATTGTAATACACTACTGAGAGTCCGGTTATTGACAATCTAAAAGGAAAACCATATATATAGTCGTACCTATCGTCTTATGAGTCGTAGAGCAGGTGTATCTAAAAAAGTAAAGGGTTCCTCTTTTTGACTTCCGTCGATATCGAGTAAATGTGGTAACCCGATGATTGGAAGGCTGACCCGATCCGCCCCAAGCTACGAAGGTATCGTTCGAAGGAAGAAAACGAATCGGGTGGAGATACGAGTGGAACAAAAAATGCAAATTGAAGAAAAGGTTATCTCGTTCGGTAGTCCGTGATATCTGAAAGATTTGGAGTTCCTTGAGGGCAGAGGCGGCTACCCATCGTGTCATCCATTGAACCTTTTGGGGTGCTGATGAAGGAAAAACGAATGATCGGCCCTGCAGGCAGGTTCTTATCTTGCACCTTCTGTTCCTCCACAAGGCCCGAATACCGAAACACGGTATTTCTATTAGTAAGCGTATTTTTATCGAACCTCTGGGGAATTTTATCAACTCCAGAACCTCCGCATGTGGAACTTCAACTGGATTCTGTTGATGCTAAGATTGAGGTTTTGAGTCAATCAATACTGACCTGATAAACATATTCACTCTACCTATCATACGTAAGTTGGAGAGTTACAGTCTATAACAGAAAAGGAACAACTCAGGTCCCCTTTTTTGGCTTGAGGCTTTATCTGAAACTGTTCACAACAGAAGAAGGAGTAGGACCGATCGTTTGTTGCTTATAGAACTGAAAAGTTGATCGAAAAATTAATCAGAAATACAAAAAACTTGCCGCTAATCGAGCGATCATCGTAGGAAAGTTTGAATTCACATTTCACTCGCTAGGAAGTGATAAAAGGCTTCTACTCGTTTTGGTAAGTATTCATGCCATTTAGTTAGTCCTTACCAATCAAGACTTTCGATATTTTGTTTACCTCGTACGATTCAACTGATGACGATAAATCTTCATATTGACTAATAGATAGTGTATTTAACGACTGTATTGACCAATGGAAAACTAAAACCAAATGATCTGTACAGAAAAATAGTATATTTTGCTGAGTATTTTTGCGGCAAGTCAGAAAAATTGGGTTCCTCGCGCTTTTAAGAATTAAATCAGTCCGAAATGAAACACCTTAGTCGGTCGCCGTTCGTTTGTAGTATTTAACGAAATTGAAGGCGCATAAACGTAAACAGTTCTACCTAAATTTGAAATTTCAAAGGTTGATATAATTCAAAATTTGAAGGAAATTTTAATTCATAAGTGCACAGCCCTAGGAAATTGAAAAACTGGAATATTGCCGCTGGAATCCTCAAAATCGAACAGTAATTTCCAAAGAAAAATGGGAAAACTACTGAATAAACGGGTTTTTTCATGTTTTTCCCAAATTTCTCTGGCAATTATTGTTCTTTTCTTATGATTCCAGCGTCAATATTTCAGTTTTTTACTCCCTAGAGCCGTGCACTAATGAATTTCTAAAATCCTTCAAAATTTCAAATTTAGGTAAAACTTTAAACGTTCAACTTTTAAGTTTCTGAGCCTTTGATTTCGTGAAATACTAACCCGGAACGAGGAACGAACGGCGACCGACTGAGACCCCCATTAACAACCTTGAACAAACTCTTTGAAAAACCATACAAAATTATGTTTCGCTTAACCCACTAGTGGGCGCTACACCGACTGTGACATTAGTGGATGCTAGTGGTACTCTGTACCGCACATACATTTTCCATCATTTCCTACTATTTTGGGTATCAAAATCTATGTTCAATGAATAGAAAGGATAGGAAAGGTAGATTATATTATGTCAGATAATGAAAATCCTTACAATTCCAGAAAATTTTTCGAAATCGGATGGGAAATGTAGAAGTTATGGCAGTGTCAAGGAAATTCACGTTTGCGCATGTGTGACAAATATCAGTCTGCAGGCGATTATTTTCATGAGGGACCATCTAAACTCCAATCCTCATAATCTCTGAAAATTTCATCGAAATCGAATGGAAAATGTAAAAGTTATCAGTGTTACAGGAATTCGGGACTGCATGCCACACACGCGATTCATTACTTTCACATCTTAAAACTGGTGTGTACCTAGTGGCGTGTGCCATTTTTGTGTAGGGGGGTCTGCTTTAGGATTAACATTGAAGTCACCAACATCGAACCAAGATTTACCGCCCTGCTTCAGACTTGAGACAGGTGTGGTACGGAGTACCGCATAACGTCCAGTAATGGGTTAATTCTTTGAGATAGCTAGTTAATTTCTTGATAGGTCGGCTTTACCACCGTAAACTATTGTAAGCAAACGCTATAACGACAAATACGGATCAGTTTCCAACAGTTTTGAATGTAGGCTTCAGAACTACTGTCGGTAAGTTTCATCTCTTTCCTAGGTGGTTCTCTGAGATAATCCACTTGCATAGTGCATGCCGGACGTTTGACGTCTTTTCGTTTGTTCCGACCTGGGATCCTTGCTACAAGGGTTCCCATTGTTTGTGATTACTAAAGCTCGACAGCTCAAAAGACTTCCCACAGTCTTAGGATAGACCTTCACTCTCGGTTCCAACTTGTAGGGGGAAAAAATTGGAAAAACTACATTTCCACACGCCGAGGTCGTGGGATCTCTCAGATGCAAGAGGTGCGTAGTAAAGTGCGGCAGTTTCAAACTAAGTACCGATTTTTTTTTCTTCAAAAGCTAGATTTTTCTGGAATATCAAAACCTCGTTAGATATACGTTTGACTCGAAACCCTGTCACAGACTAGGCTAACTTCGTTCATCAATCATCAATTTTGGAAGAACGCTGTAAATTATTACACAACGGTTTAGTAATTTTTCTCTATAATATTGCAAGCCCGCAAAGAACACGACTTTTCCATTATCAGTACCTTCCATTTGAAGGTGAAACACTGGTCTGGGAGTTGTTGGTGCCAAGAAACTCTAAACCTCACCATCAGCATTAGTTCATCTACCTATCCTTTGCTAGGGATAATTATTCGTTTTTCCTTTGAATCAGATGAAATAAGCTCAGTTACCTACTTTGGTAAAGCTTGAGATAATGCGAAGCAGCTGATCCAAGGGAAAAATGCTTACTAGGTATCCCTAGTGGAGGAATTGAATGAATAAGCCTTTTCCTAACACAGCTGATCTATTACTCCTCGATGTTGTTTACTTATAGATGTAATACGTTTCACTCGGGGCTGGATGAAAGGTTGTATCTTCTGTTGATACAAAAACCCGTAAAATGTTATTGATGGTGAGCGGTATGATTTTTTTCCTTGCTTAATTTCTTAGGTTCATTATTGAAAATAATTATAGAAAAGGTTCGAAGTGTGTATTATAAGTACAGTTCACGAAAAAGTTATCACTTTCACTACTGAAACTATAACATACTGATCCAAACCGGCTGGAACTAGCGGATAAAAGGTAAATTCGAAGAATAAACGGAGTAATGCCAACTTTTGCCAGTTGCATTCTATACTAAATTATACCTACCTAAGAAAATTATACTCTGCAGGGTGTAAGCCTAACTGGTCTGCCATACGGTACCAGTCGATTCTACAACTAATTTGCGACAAAAAATGTCTAGCAATTTTTTTTCAAACCCTTCGTTTTCGAGTTATTTCAACTTTAAACTTTTTTTCTCGTGATTTTGACCTTACTTCATTAAATGGGTCATGACTCCTTCAATTAACTGAGAAAATTAAAATATGAGGATACCGTTAGAACGAACATTAAATTTCCTATCGAATGGGTGCCTTAACTTTTTTGTGAGTTTTTTGATTTCGTTGAAAAAATTCACGTTTTTCCACGTTCAAACACAAATTTCTTCAATAAATTCGGTTGCCAAATATTTTTTGATTAGGTATATCATAGGAAAGCTTTACTGTTCTTGCATCTTGAACAAATATTGGTTTTCGTCGTTTATTTTGCGATTGAAAAAATGCGAGGTTTCCAAAATTCCGTACAATTTCCTTTTTAGAGGACGTTTTCATGTCTAAAACCTTGACTCACAAAAAAAATTAAGGCATCTATTCGATAGAAAATTTAATGTTCTTTCCAACGATATCCTCAAATTGTAATTTACACAGCAAATCAAAGGTTTTATGACCTATTTAATGACGTAAGGTCAAATCACGAAAAAAATTAAAGTTAAAATAACTCGCAAACAAAGAGCTTCAAAAAAAAATTCTGGGAGACATTTTTTGTAGCAAATTAGTTGTAGAATCGACTGGTACCGTATGGCAGACCAGTTAGGCTTAAACCCTGTATCTAAAAAGAGATTTAAAAAATCATTCAATAAGAAAGAAAAGTTTAGCCCACCTCAAAATGTTTGATGGTTTCAAGATAGAATCCGAAAATCGGTTAAACATTTTTTCGTCCGTCCGTAGTACGCGGTACTTTTTATAACACCGAAAAACAGTTTTGATGAAGTTTGGAAGGTAAAATAATATTACACCTACCATGGTATTGCAAAAAAGTGCCACGTACTGCGAACGGAGTGAAAAAGTATTTAACCTATTTCCGAATTCTATCTTGAAACCATTAAATTTGAGGCGGCTTACTTAACTCATTTTTCTCGTTCGATTGATACCTATCATTGATTTTTTATTTTTTTTTATTTCTCTTTCTGTCTACGAAGAATGGATCTGCAACTGTGTGATATCGAGGTAGGTACTTACATATTTACCTACTATAAAATCTCTCTATGTTCCAGAACAAGCAAGAAACGAGCAGGGAACGTTATCGGTCGGATTAACCTTCATCCGCTCGCGCCCCCCTGAGTCACACTAGCGATCGCGGGGCGGCTGATAGCCGCCCGTCACATTTTTCCTTATTTCAATGGATTTTTTGGTACTTCAACTCGATAACGACAAGGATTTGGGTTGGTCATCTTGTAAGTGAGTTCATACACATTATTTGGAATGAAAAACTTTTATTGAAAATAATTATACACTTTGGTAAACAAAAATTAAAAAAATAACGTCATAATATTCTTTCTGGGCTTACTGCCTAGTGACTAAACTATCACACTCTGTTCAATCAATCAAATTGTTCTTCATAGCAGAAGGTATATAATCATATTATTAGAAGGAACCATGCAAAACATTTTATTATAAACTTTGGTAAAAAAGAAATAACGTCTAAATATTTTTCTTGAGCTTACTGCCTAGTGACTAAAGTATCACATTTTCATCGATAAATCAAATTGTCCTTCATAGCAGAAGATATCAAATCTTTAGAAGAAACCATGCAAAATTACGAAATAATACCTAAGGATAAAAATGGTAGGTATGTAGGTACCTGGTAGAAAACTAGAAAAATAACGTACTTACGAAAAAAGCGAATCACGAGTAGGTATCAAAGCAAACATCACAAATGATAAATGAAACTCAGGTTTTTATCGGCATTTCTTCCGAAACATACATAGCTACTCATAACGAGGCTGAATGAAGTAAAAAAATATACTTACATTTCACCGTGGACGTTCAAAAAAATGTTGCACTGCCGATCGCGGGGCGGCAGTCAGCCGCCGAACTTAGTCACTCAAACTTTGAACGTGTATTGACAGCCACCAACGTAACGCAGGAGGAAAAGGTTAACGACATCTTGCGGAGGAAAGTCCAAATAGAGAATACAACTGCACTTTCCCGCTCTCTTGCGTGCCAGTTATGTTTTGCCACGCAAAATTCATCGCGGGCGGCAGTTTGCCGCCCACGCGAGCGGATGAAGGTTAAGGCCAATCTACAACCACAAACGTCTTCATGCCCAGTGACAAGTGTCCCAGATTCAATGTTAACGGAATATTGTAGTCACCGAGCGACATCAGCCTACGAGTTTTCTCTTTTACCGTTTACGAGATTATGTACGATGATGTACCTCGTACCGTCCTATGTTGTGAGTTGACATTCAGAATTAAGTAACTCCTATTGATTGAGCGTGGGCAGGGAGAACTTGGTGAATTTCGATTTTTTTGGAATATCAAAAAACCCGGTTCTACGCCAACGTTTCGCCCAATTTATTGTGCATCTTCAGTCCTACAAACATCATACCAGAAAAAAGTAGGATAATGATGAAATAATGTCTCTAATTTTAAATTGTCCGTCTTGGGCCGACTTTATAGCCAAGGGACCAAAATTGTTTAAAAAGCTCCAAAAAAGCTCAAAATTTTAATAAACGAAAAATACATGATTTTCCAAGGAAACACGGACCTTTGCCCTCCTACCACCATTCTTCCCTACCACCATTTATATTGAATACGGATTTTTTTTAATTGCAATGTTATCTCAATAACAAATAACACTAAAACGTTACCACGTCAATAATTATTTTACAAAACACTGCACATTATTATACAAAGGTTTATTATTTGTCTGTAAACAACACGACATGATGAAAAACATCGATCGTATTTCGGTCAGCTGGAATTTGAACGGAGATTAGGCCTCTTTTGCGATTCACACTCGTGTTTCTGTCTAAACCTTAAGTTCTCGTGGGGAGCGAACAATTTGTCGTACAGCGCTCCGCGCGGTCTCTGGAAATTCTAAAATTTCAACACTATCCTAAATTGATGGAAAAACAATACCTATATATCACTTTTTTTATCACAACATTTTTTTAATTACTTAGGGCGTTTTCAAAATTTTAACTCTTATTTTTCAAACCCTTAGAAGTGACATACATCAACCAAAAACTTCGGGTCACAACTAGATCACACAACTAGATGGATCCCACTTTCCAAATTTCATCAAAATCGGTCAATGCTAGCTGAGGAAAGTACCGTGGACAGCTGACGGACAGCCAAATTTTAATCGATTTTTGGTTTCTACGTACCTTGAAACGTAAACTTACAACTTTTGAGGGGGGTTAAAAATTTTGGTTGATTCTAAAGGTACATTATTGAAAATAATAAACCAAAATTGTTACGGGTAAATAATGATATTTTTGTAGTTTGCAGTGTGCCTATTTTTTAACAATACAATGTATCAAGGTAAAAACAATATTATGTTGATGTTATAAAAAATTACAGATAATATTGACGTTACATTATCGAAGTCCTCATCTGACCCCTCGAGGGGCATTCCTCTCTCTGACATCAAATCAATCACCTGCCACAAACCCCCTGATATAGGTCTTTCACCCTATGTTTATCGACACCCACACTCACGTCCCATATCGTAGGTACGAACACACTTTGCCATCGTCAAATGATCCTCAGTCAAACAGAAGGATAGATGGAACACCGGGATGACGCTGGAGTTAAACTAAATCGTCCGTAGGTAATTGTTACTAATGGTCCGCCATCCTCGCATGTTTAACTAATCTGAGGTAATGGGTTTACTCTCGACTGCTTCAAGTGGAAGTGTCACTTCATTCCATCCTCTTCCACTTCTCCCTATTCGCATCAACTGGCAGCACGGTCAAGTTTGAATCTACAGCGATTCTGAGGAGCTTTGCTGTCCCCACTTGATGTCAATGAGCCTCGATCGAGCCTTTTGTAACATTGAGACTTGGCGAAATGATTCTAAGCTTCTGCAACAAAATATTATATTTTGTTTTTTCTAAATATCCAAGGTTTTGAGAGACAGTTGAGAAACTCGATGTGGCTTCCAAAAACATCAACAAGAGTCTTCTCACCAGCAGCGGAAATATCTTCCTACACCCCGATGAGGACCAACTTTACTCCGTATTTTAATTTCAATCGCAGCAAACATACATGACCCAGTCATTTTCAATTGTCTCCTACTCATATCTGAATTCTTGTTGAATTTTCCTCCATAAATTCAGTTGTCGTTAACCAGATTATCAAGTATTGATTTAATCAAAACAACTTTTTGAAAAATCAAACATTTTTTTAATATTTATTTTTTTCATTTAGATGAATAAGTATTTCTGCCTAAATACTGCAAATAAAAACTGCCTGAATAAAGTCAGGCTTAACAAAAACGCTGCAAATTATTACACAAAGGTTTATTATATTTCTATATAGATCACTCATCTGCAAAGAACACGACTTTGCCATTGTTACCACCTACCAACTAGAAGAAAAACTTCGATCGCATTTCGGTCAGCTAAAATTTGAACGGAGATTAGGCCTCTTTTGCGATTCACACTCGTGTTTCTGATTTATCGTAAGTCAAACCATCAAATTCTCGTAGGGACGAACGGTTTGTCCTACAAAGCTCCGCGTGGTCTCTAAAAATTCTATTCTATCTTAAATTGATGGAAAAACAATACCTCTGTATCGAAATTTTTTGAGTTAGGGCGTTTTCAAAATTTCAAACCTTATTTTTCAACCCTTATAAGTTCGGGGCACAACTAGATCCCAAATGGAGCCCGCATACAAAATTTCATCAAAATCGGTCAATGCTAAGTGGGGAAAGTGCCGCTTACGGCGGACGGACGGCCAAATTTTTTTCTCGGTCGATTTCAAAGGTTCATTATTGAAATTAATAAACCAGAACTTCAAATTTTGAGGAGAGGTTGAAACATTTTTTTTAAACTAGTAAACGTAATGAATCGAAAGTTTATCATTGGATAAAACTTGATAGCGCCAGCCACTGAGTTTTACACCGAGGCGCTCAACAGTCTCTCAAAACCTGGTAGATTTGGAATTATTTAAACTTTTTTTTAGGGCTAGCTAAGAATCATCCCAGTTTTGTCGCGGTGGGATGAAAAATTCCTGATGAAAGGACGGAAAAAGTTCTATCAACTCAGAAAGATGCGTCCTTTCGAGGCTTTTTTAATTCGATATTTGGATTTTACGTAGGCATGTAGTACTTTGAAACAAAAAACTTCCAATTTTGAGGAGAGGTTGAAAAAAAGTTTTTTTAAAACTAGTAAACGTAATGAATCGAAAGTTTATTATTGAACAAAGCTTGATAGCGCCAGCCACTCAGTATCACGAGTAAATCAACATCATCAGATCATCCGGATCGGGTTTCTGAGCGAAGAAGCCAAGTTCTGGATCGATTCCACCCGAGTTACGCAACTTCATCGACTTTACCTACTCCCGCCGTTGCACAACTTCACACAGGAAAGCCGCGTGTGATCCGGGGATAATAAACAAACGAGTTTTCGAGATACCGAGCGGATCTTCAATACACTGAACTGAAATGGTAAAAAGCCTCAACTCTGAATCACAATTTCAGGAGACCGCTTCAATGTTTTTGCACCGTTTCTTCGACTTAAGGTCTTTCCTGTTGATGATAAATTGGAATTTTCTTCACTAATTGCTTAAAAAATTTTTACATAGTTCTTACAGTGAGATATAATTACGGGAAAAAACTATATTTATTCGAACGATTCTAATAGAAATTGCTCATAAGGGATTTCCCTTGAACATTCTATTCAAAAGTTGAAGTAGAACGCCTCGAATTAATTTCCTTTGAACAACTTGAGAAATATACCAAGACCAGTTTTGAGTTAGAACGCGAGTATTCTCGTTTTCTGTTCTGCCATCTATCGGAGCCTTTAATAATTAGGGAATATAAGTTATAGTTACTTAAATATGATGGTTTCATCGTAGCACAATAGGGCAGAACTTCATCCACTGGTAATTGTTATGACTTTTTCGGCGTTCATCAACAACCAGTTTTTTCATTTTTCGTTTTTTTTTTGTTTAAGAAAAAACAGTTTTTTTCGAAGGGGGTTTGATTGTGTACTTTTTGAGCGATTTGCACGCTGTTTTTTCGTCTTACCATTTTAGAATAATTCTATTCTCTACTTATTCTCCCCTTCGGGCCTCTCCAGGTGCTAAAATTCAAGAAACATGGAACATGCTTCAGCCGTGTTTTGTTTGCTCGCTGTTACTAGGAATTTGTTGTCTGTTGTTTTAATTTAGCTCTTCATGGGCCTGCTTTTCAAATTGCACGTCATTCTATTCACCTCTTGATGTCCCAAAGGTATTGTTATTATTAAGAAATCGCAACTGAAAGCCTAGGTTACAAGATCCTTCGATTAATTTTTGGCAAAAACGACGCCAGCCAACTACATAAATAAAAATCCGCTAAATCGATGTTGGTTTTTACCACGAAAACACCATTCAATGTTGTTTACAGTTCTCTTAAATCAAAGGTATATCTCAGCATCGTCCTTATTCACACCTGTTTTGGCAGTATATAATTACGCATAAATTGAGTGCTTTTCAACGAGTAGCGAACGATTTTCGTGGGATGATAACTAACGGCGATACACCTCCCTAGAAAAGTGTCGGTCGTAAGTGAAAATTATTAAAAATCCCGCGCTACTTTGGTTCCACGGTTTTGTCACGTTTTTGCCAAATTAGGTGATGGCTAAAGCATGTTCCATGCTAAGAAAATTCTGTTTATTCATAGAAACAATGGACTATACAGTATGATCTATACAGAAAATTATAAACCTTTGGGCAATGATTTGCAGCGTTTTTTATATATTATTTTAGCATCGATGATCTGCCTCAAGAACATTGTGATATATAAAACGAGTTCCTCGTCGAATTAATTAATGTGTACATTTTTTTATTTGAAATTCTTGTGTTCAAAACATTTAACTACCGTAAAGTGCGCCAACTTTGGGCCACTTTTTGAGGTTTTTTAAGCATCATTGACCTTATTTATTGAGATAACGGGTTGGGATTTTTTTTCATTATAACAGCACATCTCAGAAATGTAATCCCGGTGTCAAAAAAAATTCTTTTAGCATGGGAAGGGAGGGGGAATTTTTTTGGTGTGGCCCATTGTTGTATACACAAGTGCGTCAACTTTGGGGCACCCTAGGTTTTCCCATTAAAATACGTGTCAAACTTGTCCTGGCCCAATGTTGACACACTACGATTATTCACCATTAAAAACTGTATAAAATTTCATTTTTAAAATTTTTTTTTATCCATTTTTAAAATATTTTTTTAAAGTTTTTGGTGGATTAAGTAAAAAATTTACTTGGAAAATCAACATTTATTTAAACTAAAAAACAACGAACAGGTAATAAAATCGTCTTGAATGACTTAGATATAAAATATCACAATTCAGCAAATTATAAAATTCAGTCTCTTAGGTAGGTAGATATAAAATGCAATTTAACGAATTATGGAAACTTTGAATTAAAAAAATAGGATTTATGGTTTTAAATTGGTTTGGAACAAATTGTCTCCAATTTTTTTGGGGGGGTTTAGAGGTCCTTTTATCTGGTATTTTCGATACCAAAGGATGTCAGGGGGACTCGGCCACGTCCAAAATTTGCCTTTCCTTCTCATTGCAGAGACTTCTAATTCTCCAGTTCCCTCGTCCTTGGACAACACCAGCCCTGGGTACAACTTTGCACAGTACTGCACAACAACAAATTTTTCCTTAGCTGGTTCTTCAGGAATCTGTTCTTTCTGAGTCATCTCTCCTGGCACAGCTCGTGGCATCTCTTTTGGTTCAACATGCGGCAGCATCTCTTCTGGCTCATCATGAATCATATCTTCTGGCTCATCTCGTGACGTCCCTGCTGGTTCATCTAGCAAAAGCAATCCTTCCTCACTTGCATGTCTCTCTCCTGGCCCATCAATGTCCTCTTCATCATCTTCAGATAACTCAAAAAGACCTGTGTAGCTATCCTCGCTTTCAGCATAAGGAATGTCACTCTCATGCAGCACCTCTCCGTCAGATGACTCGCTGTTTCGTCTACGTCTCTTCTGGGAATGAGTGGTATCTTGATTTTTCTTACCCCGACCTCTTCCGGTCCTAGTACCACGACCTCTTCCTGAAGTTGTTTGTTCAGCTGAATCCAGAGCCCTTTGTAAGTCAGCTACAGTGATGGCTCTTCCAGGCGCAACATTGACCTTCTTCGTTCTCTTACGCGTTGGTTTGTCAGTGAGTTGCTGTCTCGTTCTTTGGAGTTCATCTAAGAAAACTTGAGTCACATTTTCCGTGACTTGAGTCTCCATTTGTAACCTTCCATCGCACAGTTTTTTCAGAACATGATTTCTGGCGAGAGGAAAAATTCCTGTCCCTCTGAAACCGGATTGCATGTTTCTCATGACATTAGGTCCCAACCTCTCCATCATTATGGTCAGTTGTTTGGGAAATTCGGTTTTTGGAAGAGAGGCAGAAAATCTCCCTTGGCAGGTTTTTTTCCATTCCCCAAGCACGGTCTTCCAAACATGCTTCAACGGTCCAAAAAATCCAACGTCAAGCGGTTGAAGCAGGTGTGTGGAGTTGGGGGGAAGTGCTATGAACTTGACATCGTTTCTTTCACACAATGTGATCACATGACTGCTTATGTGGGAGCTCAAGTTGTCGCCCAACAAGACTTTGGTACCTGGCTGTCGTCTCATGACTGGAAGGATTGTGAATTCGAACCAGTCTTCAAAAGAATTGGTGTCAAACCATCCACTTTTGGATCGGTTGAACCTGGTTGATGGAGGAGCCCCTTCAATCCATTCAGGGTACACGTTGTCTGCCTTGTAGACTACATACAGCGGAGCCAAAACACCTGCGGCATTTCCACAAACCATTATTGAAGTTGAGACTTTAGTTGCATTCTGAATGAGTTCTGGGTGTTTAGCCCCTCTTCTACATAGGATTTTGGTGGAACCAGGGTCGTCTGTCAGGTTAGTCTCATCGTAGTTCCAAATTGCCTCTGGGGAAATACTCTCGAGTTCCAACTCAAGGTTGTCGAAAAACTCATTGACTGTGGTGTTGTTGATACCTGCGCGATATCTTGAAACACTTTGAGACATCCTTTGGCTAATAAGTGAACGATGTCTTTCACGAAATGACCTACCCCAAGCTGGACCAGGCATATTCGCAGTAAATTCTTTGACAGTGCGACCAGCCCTATCAAGGTAATTTTTTACCATTACTCTCAAATCCAAAACTGTCATTGGAAACCCGTAGGTAGCCACAGCAATAGTGTATACCTGTAATTAGTGTAGTGGGTACCTGTAATTTTACATAGGTAGGTATGTAGTATTTACCAATTTCTGTATAATATAATTTTAACATCGATGATGTGCCATTTTATGCCTTGAGTAAGAACATTGTGATATCTAAAACGAATTTAAACATGAATGATTTAAACATCGTAGAATTTAAACATGACGTGATAGTTAGGTTAATGTTTTTTTATTTCATTAATAAATTACAGTAATTATATTTTCTTGTTTATACCGCCAAACCGCAATTTTCTGATGTTTGCACATATAAAATAATGTTGTTTGTTGTTCAGAATTGCTTTTTATTTTCTCCAAGGCCCTTTTGTTAATGTAATAAGTTAACATAATAATTTACAATACTCCCCCCCCCCCCTCTTAATAATGAAACTGCGATACAAATGCCTGAAAGATAAAGAGTGATCTGCAGGATAAGCAGTAATAACAGTAATAAAAAACACTCGACATTAACTATTCAAGCAAAAAAGAAACTTTGTAATAATGGTAACACCGCACATCTCATAAGTTAAAATCGGTAATTTTGCATATCTCAGCTAAAATTTGAAGAAAAATTCAAATTCATAATTCTAGCAAGAATAGTTCATCCATAAGACAATTAAAAAAAACTTGAATCCCTATTAGGACCATTTTCTATCAAATTAGTCCAAAAAATAATTGAAATCCAGTTTTTTGGCTCTCCTGAAAAAGTTGACAAAAATGAGATGTGTGTTGTTGCAGTATTGGCGACGATATCCATGATCTATCGTTTTTTCCTCTAAGGGAAAAATGTAATGGCATTTTAAGTTAGATACCTACCTGAAAATATCCTGCCATACAATATCCGGGCCGTTTTAATCGATTTTCGGATTCTACGTACCTTGAAACGTAAACCAACAATTTGTAATGAATCCCCCATAGCGGGGTGGGAGGTTGGTCAGATATTCCGACATTTTTTTTTAATTTCAGGAGTTCAAATACATTTTTCTGTTGAAAATTTTGGATTTTTAATTGTCAAAATATTAAAAATGTAAACCAGTAAAAAATCAGCGAAAAAGGTCGAAATTATTACAGGGTGTTCCCAAATGAATGACCCAAAAAAAAAGTTCAAATTTGAAGGAATTATCCCTTATTGGACCACAGTGTCACCAGATTAACTAGATTTAAATTACCATTTAAAAATTAATGGACGGAGCTGAATTTTTTGAATCATTCTTTGTAACTTGTTAAAAAACAAAAAATATGTTGACAAAAATTTGGAAATTTTTTTCATAACTCTATTTTGAGACTCCCAATAGCCCAAGAAATTATGTTGTTCATTAAATTAAAAATTGAAATTTAAATTTGATTACTCTGATGACACTATTGGATATCTGTGGAGTTTCTGAGATTTTTTTGGTGTCACTGGTGATACCATGGTTCAATTAGGGTAAATTGCCTGAGCATTTAATTTTCTTTTTCATCCAACGTGAAAACTTCTGCCTAAGTGACAATAGTCTGTCTTCTTTTTTTTTGAACTTTGGAATATTTTTAAACGATGTTTTCGCCCATTTTCGAACTTTTTTGCGTCAAAATTCCGATGACCATCAACTTTCCGGTGACTTCAAATTGATTTTTGTCTGGGTACCTATTTCCCAGACAAAACGGCGTTTACATGCTGAAACACGTGTTTTTGTCGAGCGAAATTGAAGGCTTGACCCGAACAATTATGTTTTCGGGATATTGGTGGGTATTTGTGGTGTTTATCTGGATATTATTGAAATATTGTAACTTCAAATATCGACGACTCTGTTGTGGACGATGCGAACAATGTTTCGATTATCTTGACTGTTATTAAATGCTGAAAAGGGTCACTATGACCCGACGACATTACTAGAGGGTTACAAAATTTCCAAAACGTTCAAAATTGTTCTAAAATACCGGTTTAATTTTTTAAAAAAGTGTCTTTTTATTGCAATAATAGTTTTTTATTTGCCAATAACAAGTAATTTTAATTTTTTTTTTTACTAGTTACTATTTTGTGTTTTCGTATTTTTAATTACGCTTTGATTGGGGTTCGATCATTACGCTACGTAAATCAAACGATCACTCACCTTACGCGAGGACTCGGGGAGGAGGTCGAACACTTTGTTGACGACGGACTGGCCGACTGACGCTCCACGATGCGCAATCCGCGGCGGGAGGGGGGGGGGAACTTCGCGGGTTTCGCGGTTAGTGGAATGAGAAGAAAACGTCGGGAGGGGGAATTTCGGTAGGTGCGAGGTGGGAGTACCCGGTGGTGGACCCCCTGCCAGATACTGGGGCTTGAGGAAGCGACTTGACCTTGAGGGGAATGTGGGTCAGTCACCTGGGATGAAGATCCCCCCCCCCCCCCATCTTCACCTTATTCACCGCGAGTAAACAAACAGGTGGTGGCGGAGATCGCGCTCTCTCACCCACTACGAGCAAACTACTTTCAGAGATGGGCGAATTCTTATTCATAAATAAGATTATGAATATAAATCATATCTGCAATTTTTTTTGATTATGAATACGAATACAGGTATGAATTTAAATACGAATAAAATCGTATTCACACTTTGAATACGATTTTCCCCCATACCTATTCGTATTTTGAATACGATTTTATGATTTTTTCTATGATTTCCCTAAAAATCTAATTTTTTTAACGATTATCCCTGAAAATTATACTTTTTTAAATGATTTTCTCCCGAACTCTCGACATATTTATGACCTAACATTGTCAAAATAATCAATCAAAATTCGAAACGCTCACATATTTATATAGGATTTTTCGCGCAGAATCGAATGAGACCAACACAGGTTGCTACGACCAACCGAATAGAAAGTACGACGGAATTTCCGGTAAAAATCATAATTTTTTCATGATTTTCAGTGCAAATTGATGAAAAAAATACGATTTTCATCATTTTATGAAAAAATTATTGAGCCGTAATATGAAAGTTTATTCAAAATTGTAAAATGTTTATTTCTAGGTATTTGTGAATTTTCATTAGATTAGAAACTATTATTTTCATTAGGAAAAGCTCAGTATTATTGTACATTTATATTAACCAAAATGGCTGAAAATCGGTTAAGAGGATCCTTAAGCAATCCGCTCATTCACTTCCATAGCAAAAATTGGATTTTTGTTGATTGTTTTCAATTTTGACACTACAATTGGCACATTTACCTAATTTAAATTTGCCAAATTGGCATACAATTTGCTGTAAAATCACATTAGTAAAATTATCATGGTAAAAATGGCTAAAAATTGGGTAAAATATTTTGGATCGTCGATCAGTGCCTCACTACAATCATGTCAAGAATATTTAAGAGGAGGCTATGTGCCAAGTGCCACATCGGTTTTCGAGTTTCAGTCCCTGCTTCTGTGGAGTCTGTGGAATGCAGCTCAATGTGCAACAAACAAGGAATTAAGCTATGTAAGTTGTGAGATAGAAAGCTATGAATTTCGATTTTCTAGGTGAAGCAGCAACCAAGGATTACCCGCCATGTCTGCAGAAAAGTGGGTGCGGGACCTACAAGACTCGATATTGAAATAAAAGTGGATACCGAGGCAAGAAGACAAGAGAAAGTGGAGTCCGGCTCGAAGGACCACGTAGAAGAGGCTCTACTGGAGGCCTTGGGATCCCAGGGTGGGGTCTGTGGGGCTCCATGGAAAGTGGTCAACTGGATTGACCTTCCCTGTTTACACGCTTCCTGACTGCGTCGGGTTTCTTTGCGTTCCGGTCTCGGAAGTTCGATGGTTTCTCTCAGGAGGAAATTCGCCGGAAAAACGATGAACTTAGCAGGCGAGGCGGACCCAGAAGTAATATCAAGAATTATGGGACGGAAACCATGACGTTAATCTACACTTATGAGAGAAGTCAGTCAAACATTTTGCCAAAAGTTACTAACGTCAAATTTTACAAAAAGTAACGTTATGACCTTCAGACAAGTAGGAGAACTTCAGTCAGTAGTAGTTTCAGCCTGTTGTAGCTTGACCAGGGATGTATCTGTACAGTTTGCTACTTCTTGACGAATTTAAGTAAGCTCAGCAAAATATTTTGGTGTATACTCCGATTAACTAATGGTGAACAGCAAATAAAGAGATGAATAAAAAGCTGAGAAAACTATCATATGTTTTCTCAAAATTGAGAAACTGTGTAAACAAGTGAAGAAGTGTAGAGTCGCTTAGTATAACCATTAATCATATTTTGTCTGCCTGTAAGAAGTGAAGGTGGTGGGGTAGGGTGAGGTAAGTCCCGCACTTTCGGATGTTTTCCATCTATAAGCATCTACTAAGTCAATATCCCTCAACCAACTCATTGGGGTAGTTTGAGACATTGGCTAAGATACCTGACAATTTACATCGCTGTCATCAATATTATGGAAGAAAAGATTTGATTGAGACTACTTATTTGTATTGTCGTACATTCACGTTTACTACTTTATCTAATTTGTATTAGCAGCAATTACTAACAGTAATACCTAGCTAGTATTACCAGCGATTTTTCCATTATATTATTTTATGCATTCTTTTTCCCCTTTGTTTCAATTACCTACAATCTCATTCATCGGTCACTTGGAAATGATAGATATACAGGGTGTAACACCTATGTACCTGCCATAGTCTAGTGATTGATTCTGCAACTAATTTGCGATTTTCATTGTCACATGACTTTTATTTTGTAACCCTCTTCAAATCCGACTTTTTCACTTTTATGATTTTTTTCGTGTCTTCGAACTTGTGTGATTAAAATGTTAATAACTCCTTCAATTCACTGAATAAACTCAAATTTGACGATACCATTGGAAAGAACATTGAATTTCCCATCTTCTTGACGGAAAACCAAAGTTTTCTAAATAGGCAAAACGGGTGAAAAATGAACTTGAAAAGGAAAAATTGTCAAATCTTGAAAGTCTCAACTTCTTTTCAACCGCTCATAAGTCCCTGATTTCCAGCGTGTAAATACTTGTATGTAGGCCTAAAAGTTGACCCAAATGCTCAGCTTTCCAAGGGTATGGACAGGATTGTTTCTAATGTTCTTATTAGTGGAGAAAACGGCGCTTGAATGAGAAAAAACGTGATTTTTTTCAACGAAATCGACGGCTTGACGGGAGGATTCGTGTGTCTCCTCCGCCACCGCTCTTCTCACTCTCCATCCAACCCCTAATCCTCCCGTCAAGCCGTCGATTTCGTTGAAAAAAAAGATAACGTTTTTTTCTCATTCAAGCGCAGTTTTCTCCACTAATGTAAATATTGGAAACAATTTCGACCATACCGTTTGAAAGCTGAGCTTTAGGGTCAACTTTTGGGGTTACAGGCAAGCATTTACACGCTGGAAAGGAGAACTTATGAGCGGTTGAAAAACATTGAGATTTATAAGATTTGACAATTTTTTCTCTTCTAGGTAGTTCTTTTCCACCCGTTTTGCCGATTGAAAAAACTTTGGTTCTCCATTAGAAGATTGGAAATTTAATGTTCTTTCTAATGGTATCGTCAAATTTTAGTTTATTTATTAGATTGAAGGAGTTATTAACATTTTAATGTTAAGACACAAAAAAATCTTAAAAGTGAAAAAAGTCGGATTTCAAGGGGATTAAAAAACTTGGGTGTTACACCCTGTATAGGTACTTACTATACCACAAGTGTTGAGAGTCTGTTCAAATTTCAACATTTTAGAAGCTTTTTCTTCTTAACACGTCTTTTGAGGGCCTAAAGTATACTTTAAGGGGGAAAATTTCAAAGAATCGCCATATGGATACATTTGCAAAGTATAGGGTTAAACTTCACTCTTGGAAGCAAAGTCATTTCACTTATTTCAACAGCTGGTCAAAATTTCTCATAGAGTTCAAGTTTGAATGGGCTGTTCATGTTGTATGCAAAGGTGCTGTAAATAGACCGGTAATTAGAGTTGAGGATGAGGAGGTGAAGGAATGGTAGTGGAGGTAGTAAATGTGTTGCAGCAAATATGCAAAGAGGACGGTAGAAAAAACGTTGATGGAGGAAGTGGCAGCAAGAAAATTGCAAGAAGCGGTGGAAAAGGGGACTGCGTGCAAGTGGTGTGCAAAGTGGGGATGGCTGCTAATACCCTTCCGTGGTTAATGAAGAAAGAAAAAAAAAGCCCGCGATATCATCCCTCCTCCACTTCGCCTTTTGCTGTTAACATCCCGAACCAGCCCCTATCTCCCCTTCTCTTTCACTGTACAAGAAAAGAAACCGTGTAACGAACGCTCATCAGAGGCGTGGGGGTTAATGGCGAGAGCACTTGACTGCCCCCCTCTCCTGGTGTGCCCTTCAAACTTCGCGTTTCTCATCTGAAAACCTTTTCCCGACCCTTCGTCCATGTTAAACATCGCTCTGCAACCCCTTAAACACCGCTTTTTCCCCCTTCAGCTCGGAGGCAAACAACGATACAATACCCCCTCTCCTTTCTCATCACCCAACATCACCTCTGCCTCATCAACCATCACCGCTGTTTCTTTATATTTCTCTTATACTGCATTGTTATGAAGAAGCGTCTTCATCCGTTTATTGTTCATCTCCTCAGAGATTTCAAAGCGGCCAGCAATCACGACCATTCTTTCACAAACTCGGCGCTGTGCGCCTCGCCAGGGGGCAAGCCCCCTGGACCCCCGGATGCTTTTCACTTAGAGCCTACGGCTAAAATTCGAGAAACATGGAACTATGCTTTACGATGGATACGAACTGTGGTATTTTCTAACTTCCCTGGTAATGAACCAGGCTAGCGACACATAAGATTGTTTACTAACTATTTATAATATCGCATTATTGGATAAACACCTAACACATTAATATAACATTCAATATACAAATGCGACATAAATCAGGAGCTTTCCAACGAATGGTGAACGTTTACTGTGTGATTACAATTGCGGAAGTTCCATTTCCCTACCAACGGCTCGGTTGTACGTGAAAATCATAAGACAATTTCGTCACCCATCCGCGTTACCCATTCCGCGTGACATATTCGTGTGACATATTCGTGTGACATTTTTCGGCAAGTGAGTCCAAGGCTAAAGCATAGTTCCATGCTAAAACTCTTCAGATTCCTACTTAATCCAAGAAGAAAATGGAAAGTACTGCATTCGGTCTGGAAATCGCTATTAGTTATTGATGAACACAGAACTGTATCCCAGGTTGTGAGCTAGGACCACGAAAAGAAAAAACTTTCAAAAAACTTTTTGAAAACCTAGTAAGGCTTACCAGTTATCCTATGAAAAGCACAGGCCAGAATCATCAGGGCTCAGGATGGATGCAGGCCAGACCAAAAGATGAAGTCCAAGAGTACCAGAAATGCCAAAATCCAACGTCTCTTCAGATTTTCCAGTAAATCAGAAGGTGTAACCATATTATGTGGAACTTGAGGATGAGGATGCGTGGGTGATGCTTGGGTGATCGGACTTGAACCAATAATGCAAGAAAACGAAGATGGAACCCCAAAACTGATATCCGACATAAGGATACATGGAGTATGGAACCAAGAGAGGACGGCGTACTTTGATACCCGCGTATTAAACGCAGACGTCTCTTCCTATGGATCTATGACCTGGTCCTCCCTACGACAGTCTGCCACAAACGAGAAGCACAGAAAGTACGATGCAGCAGCAGAGGACCTCAGATGTTCATTCACACCCCTTGTTGTGGCATCCCTGCACAGATAATATGCCTGCTTCCTCAAGAGGATGGCAGAGGTACTCTCAGAAAAGTGGGCAAAGCCAATTTCCCAGGTTTTTTTTTTTTTTTTTTTTTTTTCGGCAGGTAGGTGAGAAAATCTTTAAGATCCACAGGTGGAGTTGGATCTCGTAAGATACCCTGAAGGATCCGCGACTTCAAGGTTATGTGGGATTCAAACCCACTAAAAAAACACCTCCTTTTCTCCCACGTTGGATGATCAGCCTGGAACTGTTTAACACATTACTTCAGGCTGAGTCCTGGGGCACTTCATCAGTTCTGGATGGCGGGACGGACCAGGTGTTCCCTTCTCTGTCTCTCTCGTTCTAACAATGTCTTCCTTGTCAGGATACTCTCTGCGTACGCTGCCACAAGACTCCAGCTCCTCTCACCTTCCAGCATCTTGCTGACGACAGCTTCTGGTATCTGGCTTCTGGCTTCTAGGCTTCTGGTAGGTCATCGCAAAAACACATTCTGTGTTAAAACAAGATGATCACAAATCTTGATTAATTGCTCTAATAACAATTATCATCAGAATAACAAGAAAAAATGCATGTTTTGGTTGGCAACACTGAGCAAGTTACATAATTTAAGTCAGTATCCCACCTAAGGATTCAAGGTCACTCTGCAGAAAATGCAAAGAAGATATATGAAAAAAAAAATTTGGAAATGGGAGGTGTTGAATCGTAATTCAAATTGATTCATTTCATGATGTAATTCTCATATTGGAGATGGACAATTTTGTTGTGGTAGGTTGTCAGCCCTGCGGCAGGACGGCGCGAGTCAATTTTTTTCTTCTATCGAGGTCCTTCGAGGCAATCGTTTCGTTCAATAAATTATTCAAATTCAATGTGGGTATTCAAATTTGCGGAAGTGTGTTCTAAACGGGGTGTCGGGCGATATACCTCCACTTCCCTCACGGTCAGCTCTCCAAATTTGGATTACCTACCTACTATCGATGCCCAGGATAATCAAGGTGAGCTGCCACGTTGTATAATCATTGTTGAACCAACTCCAATGTCGAAATTTGATTATATAATTAATACCTGTCAATTTTATCGTTAATGCTGAATCTCAGTCCACCTGGTATGTTTCAAATAATTGTCATATAATTGACAGAAACAGCCACTCAGGAGGAAAATTATAAGTTTTACAAGAGGGAGAGGGTTTGTGGTGTTCAATTAGAGAGGGTTATGGAAGTGAAGGAAGTTTTGGTTAGGGATACAATGGTGAAATAGGTGGATTGAGTGTAGTGGCAATGCTGCGGCGAAAAAACCTATTACAAATTTTGGAGTAAGTCTGAACATGCGTCGAGTTCTTATGTTTTGAATTTTGGCAGCATTTTATGTCTGCAAGTGATCTGTGTCCAGAGCCAGAGATAATGAAGGCTCCTCTTCCTTTTACCATCATGGGATCGTGCGAAACCGGCCATCCTGACTAGGGAGTCACAATCGGTCGCGTTTTCCAGGTTTTCCATTTCACGAAATTACCGGCCTAAAAGTTTATTTCTCTACCAACAGGAGTGAGGGAGAGAAAAATTCGCCCATCCATGGTATGACCTCGGTGTTGACTCTGCTTATATCAGATATAAGTAGAGATTCTCTATCTTACATGGCTCTGCTTATGGGGGTCTGTCGGTCGCGCGTTTCGGGTTAGTATTTCCCGAAATTACCGGGGCTCAAGCTTTAAAAGTTGTACCTAAATTTGAATGTTTCAAGGATTTTCGAAACTCTTTAGCGCATCAGCCTAAGGAATTGAAAAACTAAAATATTGCAGCTGGAATCATCAAAATCGAACAATACTTGCCAGAGAAAAATGATAAAAACCTAACTGAATAAACGGGTTTTCCCATTTTTAATTGGCATTAAATTATCGTTAGATTTTGATGATTCCAGCGGCAATATTTTAGTTTTACAATTCCCTAGACTGATGCACTATTATGAATTTCAAAATTCCATGAAAATTTCAAATTTAGGTACAAATTTAAAGGTTCAGCTCCGGTAATTTCGGGAAATACTAACTCCAGTTTATTAACTCCAGTAGTTCTGAAACAAAACAATCATGCATACTTCCACCCGAAAAATAACACAGAACGATGATCCAGATTCGAAATCTCATTACCGCAACATAACGGTTGCCAATCAGGAATGCCAGAACACGCTGCACCCTTTTCTGAACCCTCAGGCGGGATTTTGTTCTAATTTCCCAACATGATTTCCCTTCACTTAGCTATCCATGGAAAGCACCTCCATCAACTGCATACCGCCCTTAATATGAATAGGCATTCCGAAAGTGAAAACCACACCGCTCGGATAAGGGTTAATAATTGAGTTTGGAAACTCGGAATTGCAGACGCTCATTAGGTACTAAGTCGGTTTGGTTAATCTCGGGGCCCTTTAAGCATATTTTCCTGGGCTTCCCTCTTTAACAGCATAGATAACGGTCTAATTTAGTAGGTAGCGTCGAGGCAACTTCCTCGCATTTCGCTGTAATCAGGGATTCATAAATTCGAAAACGCTTGGGCGAGCCTGGCGTGGCACACTTGTTCCTACCTCGGACGTAATTTTATCAAGAGACGGTGGATGCTTCAGATCCAAACTGTGGAACCTATAGGAAGGCACTTGAGTCAAAATTTTCCTCTTCAACGGCATCCAATTACGATCGAGGATTCAGAGCTACAACCAGGAAAGGGTACCATAAAGGTAGAAATATTGAATTATTGTGAGTTTAAATCTTATTTAACATAAAATGTCGAATTAGACGTTTTCACCTCAGAGCATTTAGCATCTTCAGATTTTGAACCTGAAAGACAAGTTTCCACCAAAACATCAAATTGTGCTCACATTTAACGTTTTAGACCTCCCAGACCAAATTTCGATTTCATGTCTGTCCGTGTGTTGGTTTGTGTGTGTTCGCTTCTTTCTGAAACTTCTTTGGATTGTGCAGTTTAGATTCTTGACAGTTTCTTTTTGACCGACTTCATGCGCGGCGAAGCCGCGCCGAAGGAAGGAGGTATACAGTTCGGTGTGTCATGGGACGACGATTTTTTTTTTTTTTTTTTTTTTTTTTTTTTTTTTTTCTGTATGTTTGTACCACTAGCAGTTTCTTATTCGGCCACCAATCTGCCTGATTCTTTTCGAAAAGTGTTCTACAAGTATCCATAGTGGTCCCGTTTTAATCAGATTTCATTTTGCTTTGTTAAAAGTATCGAAATTTTGTGAAAATAGTTCAAAAAACGTGTTTTTTCGGAAGATTGTTCCGCATCCTCTCCCCCCGCCCGACTCGTCGAAGCCACCCACCCGCTCGTCCCACCCGCCCGTCACCTCCGGCATATTCTCGGACGCCTGCCGCCCCTCAACAAATTCAAGGGGGACCACCCTCTCATTCATTGGGGACCATCCTCCCCATTAAGAGTAAAACGCTCATTTCTTCAAGATAAACTTGATTATGAAGCAAAATTTTAATTTCAAAAAATGATATTGAACTCAATTTTGAAAATAACTTTAACATTTCATTGAAAGACGAGTTTCCCGACTCATTGTACATTTTTGTACATGTTTGTGTAGGTACATTCAAATTTAAGGTCCGATTCTAAGCTTCACAAAAAATGAGATGCTTTATGAGGGGGTTTCCGATAACCATCAAATTTCGGTAGACTACCAAGTGGGTCTAGCACATAGCCTTCTCATCATCCAAAACATGTTGCAGCGGGCTAAAATATGAAGTTCAAGTCCGATTCCGATGAAATTTTCAGAGATTGTACGAGTTGGCGTGTAGATGGTCCCCTATGAAAATCATCGCCCCCGGACTGATAGCCGCTGCGCATGTGCAAATTATAATTTCCTTGTAGCAGCCATCATTTCCACATTTTCCATCCGATTTCAATAAAATTCTCAGAGATCATGCAAATTGGCATATAGATGGTCCCCGATGAAAAGCATTGCCAAGGAACTGATAATAGCCACTGCGCATGCGCAAACGTGAATTCCCTGTAAGAGCTATACTTTCTACATTTTCCATCTGATTTCGATGGTATTTTCTGGGATTGCGCGGATTTGAGTGTAGATACTCCTCTACGGACATCATCGCCCCCATTTTACTTACGTTGAGTGAAACAGTTTGGTGCAGGAGGAAGGGAAATAATAATGCGTGTTTTTTCGCTCACCAACAGGTTCTAATTGACTTAATGCTTATCCAATGGGACGTCCCCTGGAATGCATGCATTACTAAACAATATGTTTAACAATTTTTTGGACTCACTAATAACTACTTTAAACAATAATACTGTAGGTATAGGTACTAAAATAAAATGTAAAAATTAAACAATAATGTTACCTACTACCTTCATAAAAAAACCTCAAAAAGTAATAATTAATTCCACATTAAAAAAACCATTAGTGATTGAAAAATACAAGTAAAAGATTTAAAAAAGAAAAATAGCGAAAAATGTCGAAAAAAGGTTAACGGTCGGTAACTCAAAGAATACCGACTTTAAACAAACGTACTTGGTAGAAGGTAAATTATGTAAAATTAAAAAAAAAATTATATAATAAAAGTCGAAAAAATTAATGAGTTAAAAATTAGAACGAATGATTTAAAAACTTAAACAAAAGTACTTGGTAGTAGGTAAGTTATGTAAAATTAAAATAATTAAAGTCGAAAAATTAATAAGTTAAAGATTAAATCAAATTATTTAAAAAATTAAATTTTAAAAATAAATTTAAAAAACCACTAAAAAGTAAAAAATAAAAAATTATGAAAATACAAAAATAGTAAAATAAAAAACTTTTTAACAAAAAAACGGACCGACCTCAAAACTGATGATGGCATCCCACTAAAAAGGAAAAAATAATAACGACAACTTATTCAGTTAGGTTGGTAGGTAGGTACGCAGTGAAGTCGCCGCCGTGCCCATCTGCAGAAACAAACATACACAAGTAGATTCCACTTCCATCTGGTTAGTATTACAACATGGGTCGATAGTGCAATACAAAACATGAATGAGAGTGGGTACCTATCATTGAGGTAATGCATGTGTTCCAAAACGATTAGGTAGTACGTCACTGCTGTCGTATGAAGGAGGATGAGAGAGTGACAATAAGTGTGAATCTCAGTAAGAATATTTCCTTTGATAACAGCTGAAGACGTCTGCATCACCAAAAATGGCAGTTGGATAAAAATTGAACATGAGAAGGTTGTTTACTTACTTACCTACCCTTAATCCTGTTTTGTATTGCACTATCGACGCATGTTGTAACACTAACTGGTTCATTTGAGTATGAACTCATATCACAAACCCACATCATGATCTAGACAATTCTACATTCAATATGCCATACATGGAATATAAGATTAATTAGATATTATGTAATCAAAGATTGATCATGTATAATTAGATAAATAACTATTAGATACTATCTAATCAAGAGATGGTTTGTTCGAATCCCAACATTTCGTACGGGGATTCACACTTATTGTCACTCTCTCATCCTCCTTCATACGACAGCAGTGACGTACTACCTAATCGTTTTGGAACACATGCATTACCTCAATGATAGGTACCCACTCTCATTCATGTTTTGTATTGCACTATCGACCCATGTTGTAATACTAACCAGATGGAAGTGGAATCTACTTGTGTATGTTTGTTTCTGCAGATGGGCACGGCGGCGACTTCACTGCGTACCTACCTACCAACCTAACTGAATAAGTTGTCGTTATTATTTTTTCCTTTTTAGTGGGGGGATGCCATCATCAGTTTTGAGGTCGGTCCGTTTTTTTGTTAAAAAGTTTTTGATTTTCATAACTGCACTAATTGCTGCAAGAATACTTTAACTATTTAAACTAAAAAAGGTTCCAAATACGAAAATTTTCGTAATGGAACAACTACTGGGTTAAAGTTCATAGCAATCTTCCGCCTTCTTCTTGTAGGTGTTTGGTCCGCACAGCAAGAACTCAACATTTTAAGAAATTTGACTGTGTTTGCTTTGGAGGAACAACCTGTTAGGAAATCTCTTCAAAAACAACGAGATCAAATTTGATCAACTCACATGATTTAATTGGCTCAATCAAATGAAATGTAAATTGAGCCATTTTAATATACTCGTAATGCAACATTATTGATAGTTGAAATTTGTAGAGTCGTGTGATATTGTAGCGTCTTTTGGTCGAAACCACTCAGGGTCCTCTTTCATCAAGAAGAAGGTAAGACATGTTTTGCTTCCGAGTCAAAGGTAGCGGAAGCTTTTTTTTTTTTTTTCACTTTTCAAGGTTGAAAAAAAAAGTTCTCCAAAATCAAAATTTCCACTCGCGTTTGACGTTTCAGACCTTCCTGAAGAATTTTGGTTCCGTGTCTGTCTGTATGTGTGTCTGTCATGAAATCCTTGCCACAGCCATAACTTCTACACTTCTCATCCGATTTCGAAGACGGATTGTGGGATTTTTAGGGACGTGTGAGTTGGCGTGTAGATGATTCCCTATGGAAATCAATACTGCGTAACTGATAGTGGCCGCTGCGCATGCGCAAACGTGAAACCCTACCCACAGCCATAACTTCTACAATTCTCACCCGATTTCAATGACATTTTTGAGGATTGTTTGGGTTGGCGTGCGGATGGTCCCCTATGAAAATCATCACCCCCGAACTAATAGTAGCCGCAACGCATGCGCAAACGCGAAATCCTTGCCACCGCTATAACTTGCACATTTTCAACCTGATTTCGATGAAATTCTCAGGTATTGTGTGGATTGGCGTGTAGATGGTCCCCTTCGAAAATCATCGTCCTCGGGTAAATAGTAGCCAATGCCCACGCGAACGCGCAAATGTGTAACCTTGTAAAAGTGTGTATTCTTTTCCAGTTAACTTGAATTCACTTTTCAATCTGTAACCATATTTTCTTGCTTCCCCCTACGAGCTCCTTATGAGTATTATAATTTAATTTAATTTTCTGTAATAGTTAGTTCTCTTATTCAAATGATGTAGGTACTACTTTGATTGTAAACTGAGTAGTAGGTACACAGAGATTGATGTTTTGAGATTAACTACATTGCATCGGATCATCTATACAATCGAGTTATGGATACTAGGAAGCTACGTGCCACACCCATTAGGCAGAAGTTTTTTTCCTCCATTTATATTAGCAACGGTTTCGCTGGTTTAGCTTCCCAGCATCTTCAAGCTCTTTAATTGAAAAATCTCCTCTCTGGTTTTCCTTTCCTCTCACAAGTCATTAAAAAAACGAATAAAAACATCATAAAAATTAACTTATTATGTTTTTATGCGTTATTTTATAACTTGGGAGAAGCAAGGAGAACTAAGGAAGGAGATGTTTTATGAAAGAGCCTGAAGATGCTGGAAAGATAAACCAGCGTAACCGTTGCTAATATAAATGGAGGGAAATAAACCATGTCTTGCATTTTTCTTGATGGAAGAGGACCCTGAGCCGTTTCGACCAAAACATGCTACATTATTGATCGATACTCACTCTATTATAGATTATCTAAAACATTTTATTTGTAGCCTTCAAATAGGTAGACGAGGGAGAAAGTTGATCCACACACTGTTTTCTGAAACATCGAAGTGAAGTGACTACCTCTCCAGAAGTTCATCTTCATCAAGAGAAACAGCCGGAACACCCAAGAAGGTTCCGGTTAGTAATTGTTTGAAGGAACAAAAGCCCATCAGAGGAACAATGGATCTCTTCTTGATGGAAAAACCGTTCAGTAGCGCTTGATGTGAAGTATCATGAGGTATTCTCTACCAATTTATCTACGATGATACAAGTAAGGTGTTTAGTAGGAGGACTGAAGGTTCGCCAAGTGGGTCTAACACATAAATGCCTCTTATTAATAACAAGAATGTATCGAAAAGTCATCGTAAACTATCCTACAATAAATTTTAAATAAAAAAAAACGTCTGCCAAGTGGGTGTGGCACATAGCTTCCTCGTATCCATAACCCGATTATATAGATGATCCGATGCATAGTAGTTGATCTCAAAACTCATAGGGGACCATCTACACACTAATCTGGACAATCCTGGAAAATTTCATCAAATTCGGATGAAAAATTAAGTGAGTAGATGTATGTGATTGGATCAAAAAAATACTTAGCCTCGGCTGGGATTCGAACCCGCGACCCCTGGGGGACAGTTGAAGTTACGGCTGTTACAAGTAATTCACTTTTGCGCATGCGCAGTGGCTTCTATCAGTCCGGGGATGATGATTTTCATAGGGGACCGTCTACTCACCAATCCGCACAATCCCTGAAAATTTCATAGAAATCGGGTGGAAAATGTGGAAGTTATGGCCGTTACAAGTAATTCACGTTTGCGCATGCGCAGTGGCTTCTATCAGTCCGGGGATGATGATTTTCATAGGACACTATCTACAACCTAATCCACATAATCCTTGGAAATTTCATTGAAATCGGGTGGAAAATGTGGAAGTTATGGCCGTTACAAGGAAATTCACGTTTGCGCATGCGCAGTGGCTACTATCAGTCCGAAGGTGATGATTTTCATAGGGGACCATTTAAATACTAATCTGTAACATCCCTGAAAATTTCATTGAAATCGGATGAAAATTTAGAAGTTATGGCCATTACAAGGAATTCACGTTTGCGCATGCGCAGTCGCTTCTATCAGTCCGAGGATGATGATTTTCATAGGGGACCGTCTACACACCAACCCGCACAATCCCTGAAAATTTCTTAGAAATCGGACAATAACTTCGTATAGTTATGCGCGTTACAAGGAATTCATGACAGACAGACAGACACACAGACAGACAGACAGACAGACAGACACGGAACCAAAATTGTTCAGAAAGGTCTAAAACGCAAAACGCGAGTGGAAATTTTGATTTTGGAAAACTTTTTTTTTTCGTCCTTGAAAAGTGAAAACAAAGCTTCCGCTACCTTGGTAGACTCGGAAGCAATAGACAAATCGTCGGTCTCTCAGCAACACCACGTATCATACATTTTTGTCAAAAATAAGTTTTTGGTATCGTTGGACTCGCTTAATTTCATCGAAATCGGGTGAGAAATGCAGAAGTTATGGCTGTGGCACGGAACCAAAATTATACAAGAAGGTCTGAAACGCAAAATGCGAGTGGAAATTTTGATTTTGGAGAATTTTTTTTCAACCTTGGAAAGTGAAAATAAAGCTTCCGCTACCTTGGTAGACTCGGAAGCAAAGAATTGGAAGAGAGTAGGGTACAAGTGGAGTTGTGGCCGTTTTTTTGAAATAGTTCCGACAATCCGCACAGTATGACGATGAGAAGAGAACTGAATCACAATTAGGAAGGTGATCTAGGGCTGGAGCGATTAGCCTTAGGATATATTAAACATGGCCAAAGTTGAGGACGCTGAAAGAAGTTGGGACACAAATTTTCTCAAATGTTGAGGTTTTTCCTCAAAAATAAATTTCCCGTAAAATTTTTCACCCGTATGGTGAAAATTACGTCAAAGGGAAGGAAGCCCACTCTGTCGGAATCCTACAGTCACTAGGATGTTGAGTTACCCATGTGTCAATACGTTGCCACTGGAAGGGTTAATGTTAACCAGGAAAGGCACATCCCTGTGAAACCACCACCCTTTAACCGCGGTTTCCCCATAGGATATCCCGTTCTGTACCCTATCAGTCCGCCCGTCCCTGCGAAAACCCTGAATTCTGTATAAGCCGCAGTCTAGACCCTCGAGCGTATCCCTCGGGCCCTGGGTGACAAGACCGTTCCCTTTTCCCGAGAAGATACCGCGAATAATGAAGCCAGTTTCGGAAACTCAGTTTGCCTAGAAGTGAGGAATTAATTTAAACCAACTTAACAATTTAATGAACTTTATTTCTCAGATCCAGGTAAATTAAAGCTGTTTTTTAACTCGCTTATAAGGATGCTCTTCAGTCGTACAGCTTCCGGTCTAGACCGACCCAAAACCAACGAATGAGCGTATTTATGAAGATTTCTTCGATAGGCGGTAAGTAAGTATGATGTGCAACTTATTCACCTTTTATTCAGGAATGAATCGAACGCACGATTACAAATAGTTCTCTTCATTAATGCCATTGTATCGTGTCAGCTGAGGGAGGAGTTGCAGCTGATATAATTGGAGTAGTTCTCTACATCCCTCCAGAACATAATTTATATAAAACATAGTCTTTCAGCTTGATAGGTGTCTTTATTTGTCTCCCACTCTTGGTTGTTCTTGGGCTAGGTCTCGTCTGATCTTGGTCAGTTGCTTCCTGGCCTGGTGTTTGAGATGATGCCTCAGATGCTGGACTACCATGGGGTGGTTGAACTGGTGCTTGTAGTAGATGCTTGAAAAACGAAGAGTTTCGTGTAACCAGGGTTTCCACTACACCAAACCAAAATTTCCCACAGCCCATCCTAAAATTTCCCACGATTTCCCACAGACAAGTAAAAAATTCCCTCCTAATTTCCCATAGCCCTTGATGAATTTTTCCTACCTTTCACTGGACTAAAGAGTCTAAATTTAGACTCTTTACACTGGACCAATGATTTTCCATGATATATTTTTTCTTTTCACTTCGAAGACCTAGTCAATTATCCTCATATTTGAAATGCTCTGATACAGGATGCCTCCTCTCAAGAAAAACACAGTTTTCGAAAAAAGAAAATATAATCGGTTTATTTAAACCAACTCAAATACTTTTAAACTTTCATTAACATGAACAACAATAAACAGTACAATAAACTATAGCAATAAAATAAAATGTAGTATCAGTAACATTATCACTAAGTGGTAAGCTTATCAGTGATAAGTTATCACTAAGCTTATCAGTAAGGTTATGACAGCATAGTCATTCACTTGCAAGCATCACTTGCATTCACTTGTTGACCAACCGACTCTCCATTGATTGCTGAGCTGAATGACTAGCAACGAATTTTAGTGCTGGCAACTTCCCTCCAAGGAATGATAAGGCCGTAGTTTTAGTCCGTTTCATGCCCTCTTTTGAACATAAAACACCTGACAGTGTCATCTTTACTTCTGCCTTGACCAAGCGTGATCATGCGTCAGCTTTGTATTGTAGTTTGTTGGTCAAAAACATGTAGGTAGTAAAAAAAATATGTAGGATACGTGAGGTATTGGTACGACCCTAGATTATATCATTGTACAAAAAAGCGTGATAAAATGAAAGAATCGGTCAAAAATATTGACTGTGGGAATTTTTTCCCACAGAAAAAAGTTTCCCTTTTTTTTCCCTCGGACCCCCGGAATTTCCCACAAAAGGGAAAAATTCCCACGAAGTGGAAACACTGCGTGTAACACTCTTGTCCCCATCACTTGCAGTTATTTGAGTTCCTCTAACATCTGTGATTTCGAGGGGGTTTGGATCAGAAGGTGGTGAAAACTTAATAATTTTAGTCTGTTTTATCAGCACAATTCAAAAATACTTCTCGCTTTCTCAAGTCATTCTGGACATCAGGCGCAACTAAAAATATTTCAAAATCCCCAGCTCTCCCACCGAGCTGCCGTATTACCATCCAAGTGAGGGTCAAACCACCAATCTCCGATACCTTACGTGCGTTGGTAAATTTCCAACCGCGCCAAAATGTAGTATCTTAGAAAGATAGTGTTAGAATAAGATAAGTAGGTATTCGTTTTATCCTCGAGACTCAATAATCGATTATTTTCGATATCAAACATAACCTTCTCAACACAATCTTCTCTGACCCGATCAGCTGGTCGTGAACGGGCGCCATTTGCGCTCCTATTCAGCAAGGTTATTCTGTTTACATACCAAGTTTCTTGGTATGTAAACAGAACGATGGTGATAATATTCTTTAAAAGCAATTATGTAATCGTTATTATTATGTCTCCCTTGTGGGTTAGATGTCTGACAAGAAATTCCATACTCAGTATGTGTCTTAAGATACGTCTCTGCGGTGGTTTAGACCCCTTTGAGCAGAGTGTTGTTGAGTGTGACGAGGATTTACCTGACATAACTCGCAAAGATCTCGTGGAGTATCTTGTATTGAAGACGGATTCCATATCCTTGAAGCAACTGAAGTGCTGCAAATCTTTGGATCCGCACAACTTCGTTAATTCAGGGCATGTGAAATCCGTCTCATGCAAGGTACTCCCAGGTGACAAGGTGGTGATGTTTGGAAAGGTAAGTAATTCAAATGTTATCAAATTATTATTTGGTTAATTGAAATAATAACGATGTATGTCATGTTTTGGGCAGGTAGTAGATTCAACAACGGTCGTTTGATGAAAATAATGTTATGATAGCATCCCCTGCCCTTTGCTAAGTCAACATTGTTATGAAACTTTGAAAAATCATGGGAAAAGATCTACTCATGATAGAAGAATCCAGTTGATACCAAAACTCTCAGTGAGGGCTCTACTTCCAATTAAAAATTATAATAAACCACTTTCCCGACTCTAGCACGCGCCCTACTTCAAGCAATGAAGCAGTACCTATTGTATGAGCAATTTTTCAAAATTAGGTTCCATATATGTATATATTGACCTAAACGTTTACTCCGTTTTATGGTTCGAATATGGATAGATTAACATGCAATGGAGTCATTACTTGAATTTTTAAATTCAGGAGATGAAGTGCATATTTACATCGATCATTTACTAATTGAACTTCAAAACAATCACGCAAATTGGTTCGAAATTATCTTCCTGGGAACTTCGTACAAATCAAAACACTTGGATACAAACAAAAACATTTCGTGAAGCTCGTCCAATGAGGGTTGGTATTCTATTATTACTACCTAACTACTGATGACTGAAGTAACGTAAGCAAATTAAAATGTGATGTATTTTTATTCTTACCGGTGATGAAATGCCGAGAACAAACTAGTATTTGTTTGGAGTTTAGTTGTCGCCCTCTCAAATTGCAATTGATTCGAGCGAGCCACCTTGCTCTTCTTTTTTCTTATAGGTCTTTTGTCTTTTCACATTGGCTTCTAATGACTTTTGGTAAACCATACAACGTGACGGGAAGAGCAGCCAAATACTGGACAAATCGGCATGTCTAATGAAAAAATCTTTATTTACAACGAAGGGAATTCAGTCAGTTCATCGAACATGGTTGTCAGGAACGCTGGGAATCAGCGACGCCAAAAGGCTGATATTCTTATTTTTTTGGAAAGTTCTCTTGTCTTTCCACACTGTTTCTAATCACTTTTGGCAAACCAAAAAATTAAATACCGCTTCCGGGACGAGAAAAGCAACTAATAACCTCATAATTTGGCATAATGAAAAACCGTCCATACAATCTTTGTTTACAACGGAGTCAACATGGCCGCCTTTCATCGAGATTCGAATAACCGTTCGATTAGTCGAAGAATCGATACATCCATTCTGTGTGACGTCACACGGATAAAAGCAAAAATGAGTAGGGATGCCAACGATATATCGATATTTAAAATACATCGATATAATATATCGATGTATTATTACATGATGTAAACGTAATATTATTACGTTTGATATATCGATGTATTATATCGACACAGAGAACCGATATTATCGGTCAATATCGATGTATTTACCGATATATCGCGACTTGTTTTCAACAAGAAAAAATTAAATATCAAAATGAATAGATGAGAAGGGGGGGACGCCTGTACCTGTAAAAACATCAAGTAATTTTATTCCAAATTTTGTAGGTAGGTTGATTGGTTGATTTCAGACTGTTGACTTTATTTCACACATGATGGTTTACACCTACAGAGTCGCTCAAGTCTCAATTATTTGACTTTGACCCAAAAGTAATGGAGGCGCGTCCAGAATAAAACTACCTAATACTTATACGAGTTGAAGCAATTTATAAATGTTCATTATAGATGCGTTTATTATTAATGAAACATTTCTGTGGCGTGGGTATCTATGATTTTCTATACTTTTTTTTAGGACCCCTGAGGGTAGTTTATCCCCACATTTTTAACCCCAAAAACCCTTTTCTACTGACGTACTTGACATTTTCGCACTTTTTAACATGTTTAATGTTTTAGGGCTGGGGGTCGTTCTGTGAATTCCGACACGCAAATCTGCAACGTTTTTTTTTCTTAGTTACCACGGACCGATTTCTTAGTTACCACGTTATATCGGCTCCATTTGGGGTCTAGTTGTACCAAGATGCTTTTGGTTATTGTCAGTCACTTCTAAGGGGTGAAAACTAGGGGATGAAATTTTCAAAACGTCCTAGCTCGAAAACTTTAAATATAAAGGTATTGTTTTTTCATCAATTTAAAATAGACTGGAATTTTTAGAATCGAATGAGACTACACGGAGCTCCGTAGGACCAACAGATCGCTCCCTCGGAGGTCCTTCAGTTTGGACTAGTGATAAATCAGAAATATGAGTGTGAATCACAAATTAATGTTCATTGTATAGAAACAATTTTCTCTCCTATTCATCGCAGGAAGCTGAAATTTGAGAGGCAGGGTCAATGAAGAATGCTGAAGGCGCCTGAGTGGTCACTGATCAGCTGAGTGAGCTCCAAGGCCATTTTCTCTCCTGTTGAACGCAGGAAGCTAAAATTTGAGAAGCAGGGTCAATGGAGAATGCTGAAGGCGCCTGAAGGGTGACTGATCAGCTGAGTGAGCTCCAAAGCCATTTTCTCTCCTATTCATCGCAGGAAGATGAAATTTGAGAGGCAGGGTCAATGGAGAATGCTGAAGGCGCCTGAGTGGTCACTGATCAGCTGAGTGAGCTCCATGGCCATTTTCTCTCCTGTTGAACGCAGGAAGCTGAAATTTGAGAAGCAGGGTCAATGGAGAATGCTGAAGGCGCCTGAGTGGTCACTGATCAGCTGAGTGATCGGCAACTTGATGACGATTATGCCTTATATTAGATTATATTAGATGTACCTATATAAATATAATAAATTGTTTTGGTTAATTAGAATCTTTTCTTTTTTCTTGACCTTAAAAAACTATATCTAATTTCTCCCTTGCGAGGGAAAAACATTAAACATGATTTAATGTTTTTCCCTCGCAAGGGAGAAATTTGTGATCACACACTCCCTAAAAAGTTGAAAAATATTGAAATTTTTTTTTTTATTCAACTAGATATGATAATTTTGATAATTCATCACCTGATACCATCTTATCAGGTGATGACCATGATTTCATACCCAGTAACTTTTTCAAGCAGGTTAAGTACTTACTTCAACCGTTTTGCTTCGTAAATCTTCCGATGTATCGATATATTTCTTCCAAGATGATGTTTGTATTGCTTTAAAACGTTTTAACTCAGGTATCTACTTCAACAAGTTTTTCCAAGTTAGATCTTCCGATACATCGAAATATCGATATGTTTTCTCCAATATATTGTAGCCATCGATATCTTATTGACGATATATCATTTGACCAGTATATCGATATATTTCATTCGATACGCCATCCCTAATAATGAGCAACTTATTCACCTTTTATTCAGGATTCCTGAATAAAAGTGAATAAGTTGCTCATCAATCGTGCGTTTGATTCATTCCTGAATCGGGAATGAATCAAACGTAGGGATGGCAACGATATATCGATATATGAAATATATCGATATATTACGGTTGATATATCGATATATTTATATCGATATAGAGAACCGATATTATCGGTCAATATCGATATATTTAACGATATATCGCGACCTGTTTTCAAGTTCAAAAAATTTTTTTTTTTTTTAGTAAAAATTAAATATTGAAATGAATGGACGAGAAGGGACGCCTATACTTGTAAAAACATCAAGTAATTTTATTCCAAATTTTGTAGGTACCTACTGATGGGTTGATTTCAGACTGTTGACTTCAGTTCAGACATGATTGTGTACATAGTATTCACCTACAGTGGCTCTCAAGGCTCAAATACTTGACTTAAGCAAAAATTAATGGAGGCTCGTCCAGCTTAAAACTACCTACTATACGAAGTGAAGCAGGTTTTCACAACAATTATTTTCAATTTTGAAGGATCATGATCGTCCACAGTACCTATACCCCTGTCAATTTATAAATTAATTTAACATTGCAATGACATTTTCGCACTTTTTCCAGTTCTTAAACAATGAATTTCGATCATTCATACTCAGTAACTTTTGAAAGTAGGTTAATACTTATTTCACACGGTTTTTCCAAATAGATCTTCCGATATGTCGAGTATATCGATAATATTTCCTCCAAAATGATGTTAGTAACTTTTCTATTCACCTACCTACTTACTTCTTCTAGTTTTTCCTAGTAGATACTCCGATATGTCCATTAATGTCATCCTAAATTATTTTTATATTGTTTTAAAACTATTAAATTCACCTACCTACTTCACATGTGACATTTTAAAGTAGATCTTCCGATACGTCAAAAAATCGATATATTTTCTCCGATATATCGAAATATCGATATATTTTCTCCGATATATCGAAGGTATCGATATCTCATTGACGATATATCGTTTGATCGATATATCGATACATTTCATTCGATATGCCATCCCTAATCAAACGCACGTTCACGAATTGTTATCCTAATCAATGCCGTTGTATTGTGTCAGCTGAGGGAGGAGTTGCAGCTGATATTATTGGAGTGGTTCTCTACAGACGGGCACCCAGTAGGGCTACTAGAAGACATGAAGTGTAAAATTGCAAGTAGTGCATGGAATCATAATGCAGCCTCCGTGCACTGGCTTATGTTTGTGTTTATGATATCAACTCAGAAATGTATATGCTTGGCTTCTCAATTGCAAGATCTAATAAGATTAACCACGCAAGTAGACATTTATATGCTAGGCTTCTCAATTGTAGGATTATAATAAGCTCTACCTCGCAAACAGGAATGTATTTTCTTGGCTTCTCAATTGTTACTCACAAATTGTGGAACTTTGGTGTTTCATTGTGGAAATTTGGTGTTTCAACAACCTGTCCCATGATGAAAAGGTGAACTGTGAAAGTTAGATGAAATAAATTATTATTCATTGAACAACACGTTTTCTTCATTATTTACATTTTCAAGCCCATTTCAGCCTCTGAGTTTTTTGTTGACAATCCACTCTTGCTAAGGAACTTCATCTTTGCGATTTTCCGTTGTAGAAAAATCATTCACCACGTGTATCATATTTTCTTCGAGCAATTTCATAGTTTTCTTCAATCAGTTTCATGTAGTTTTTCATATTTTTTCTTTCAGTTAAAAAATACTTATTATAAATTTCTAAAAACTATCTAGTTTTGATGCTTTCGATATTATGCTTAAAGATGCTACAGTTTCAAGCAGTTGGAAGGTACATAATTAATAATTCATGCTTATCGCTTATCGGGAAAATGGGATCTTAAGTTACTCACTCCAATTTCTTTTCTCCCGTTGCCATAAGTTGATAGCTTCAAATTATTCCTACTATGAGAAGGAGTCGAGAAAACTTGAAAATGATAACAAGCCGTATCAACATCGTTAATGGTAACAACCCGAAGCAACCAGTTTTTTTGCTTCTCCTGACTGCTGACTCCTCAAAAGCTGGGAAATAATGGACAACATGTTTTCCATCATGGATTATAGCATTATTAATGTTATGAATGCAGTCAAAATATTAATAATATTAATCCTATAATATAGGATTAATAATATTATTATAGGAATTATAGTAATTATGCAATCAGACTTCCAGTCATCGGCCCACAATAACACTAAAATTAGTAGACTATCGAAGTTTACTTGATATTTATTGATAATTAATATCCCTTTTCCTTTAGTAATAAAATAATGAAGTTAATTTCAATGCTCAACGTTGGTACTAAAAATGAATTCCCATCCAAATTTCCAAATGACTGGGAAAGTTTTCAAAAAGAGAAAGTCAAGCCTTTTGAAAAGTCAAGTCTTGATGAGAACCAGTTTTGTTTGTTATCCTTTTAATTCTTACTGGAAGTAGCTTCAGTCGTGTTCTTTCATTTGGTTTAAAAAAACGCTAATTGTAGGCGTAAATAACATAATAGATCATATTGGGTTGTTCATACTATAGAACAAGCAGAGCGTAGATCGTAGTAAATCTCACAGACAAGGAGGCATGGGTGAAATTGCTGAGTAAGATTGACATATTGGAAAAGGCATGCATCGGTACTGTTGAGTAAAGATTACACACGAAATGTACGTGATGTCTGTATGTTGACTGGCCAAAGGCAGATGCAGAACTAGGGAGAGCACTGCTAAGAGGAGGGCTCAAGCAGAAGGTTTTTTTTTTGGCATAATCACAAAAAGCTAACCAGCGATGAGTTAACTTTTCACTCAATATTCTAGGGTTAAATGTTCTACTCGTCATCCAAAAGTACGACCTCTAGAAAATTTTAAATATTATGATATCTTCTCAAAATGTATAAGCATTTATTCTGAATCTAACTCCACTACAATCCTAGTCGAGGCAGAATCGGGCGACAACATGGTGGAAAATCAATGTTCTTGGCAAATCAAGCTAGTAATTGGACTCGTCATGTCGATATTTTTCAAATCATTAACGTATAACATCTCTCGGACTTACAAGTGTTATGATCATCAATTCCCTCTTTCTTCCAATTAACGAAGATTTTAGGACTCCGATCTTGGACAGCCTCGAAGGGTGTAAGACATTGCTTCAAGGCGCTAGGAGAAATCTTGGAAATCGTCCTTTCGTATCATTAAGGGTGTTGACGATTCCCTTTGGAAGGGATGAAGGCTGGTCAACTATATAACGCACGTCGTCACATAGCATCGAGTTCAGTTATCTTCGAGACGACAACGTAAGTAACTTTTCAAATTCAACTTCTAATGTCGGGATGTGTGATAGTCCAATTTTTTTCGGAATCATTTATAACAGCATATCCCACTGCAGTTTTCGTTTGCTAAGTTTTATTATGTTACAATACCACCGTAAATCGTGTCTAATAATAACTTAACCCTGTACCTGTCAACGTCTTACACCGAAATCGCAGTAACAAGTAACAGCGTTTATCATCACTTCATGAACTTGTTCTACTTATAATTCTCGCTGATACATAGTGACAGAAATATGTCTTTTTGATCAAATTAAATTAAATAGGTATTACAATATGAACGAACAGAAAGAAGAAAAAATATCTAATTTCACATCACAACCTCCCCTGGTTACCACAATCGATTTTAGCAAACGAACATCTTTCTGAAAATGATTTAAAATGCTGGAAGGAAAATTCATGTCAAAACCTCGTAACTTAGGAAATATTTCTCAGTCGAATATCCACCTACAGGAAATTTTTTTTTAAAAAACTCTCGACTTATGCTGACTATTCGGCCATAAAAACAAAGAAACCATGTCGAGCACATCAACGTTTTTTGCGGGAATATTAGCTGCGGACAAAATTGTAGACTGACCTCAGCGATAAGACCTTCATGTCAAAACATGAAAAGAAAGATGAAGGGAAAGACGTGTTAAATTATAATAAAAACCTAAAAATATTTCAATGCAAGTACCAACGCGATCGCACTTAATTTTCAATTCGCTAAAAATACTTTTAAACGCAACTTAACCCTAAATGGACCATGGTGTCACCAGTGTCGCCGAAAACTTCCTAGGAATTCCAGAGCTGTCCCAAGGTGTCACCAGAGTAACAAGATTTAAATTGCAATTTAAACATTAGTGGTCAGAGCTGAATTTTTTGAATCTTTTTTTATAAGGTACAAGAAGTTAGAAAGTGATGTTATGAGAAAAACTTTGAAATTTTTGTAATCGATTTCTATGGAAATTTTTGTTTTTATTTTGAGACTAGCGAGCCCACAAAAATTCCGCTGACCGTTGAATTTAAAATTGCAATTTAATTTTGGTAACTCCAGTGACACCTTGGGACAGCTGTGGAGTTCCTGAGATGTTGTCGGTGACACTAGTGGCACCATGGTCCAATTAGGGTTAATCACAGCAATTGAGATTCATTTTGAGCGATCCCTTGAAACATAGGATAAGCTTTTCACATTAATTTCAGTTATAGTGTTAGCTGCCTATCTATACCTATGCATAGGTGAAAGACAAGTTCTAGTTGGATTATTTTTTCTATTTACCAACAAGTCACTTATGAGGAAGTAGAAACAAATCGCACATCCGGAGTAAGACTGGTATAAGTCCGAAATTGGCGGTTTTGAGTTATATATTCCACCAGATAGCTCTCGTCGAGCTCTACACGGGGGTAGAACGGGTTTAACGATAACTTAGTTATTGGCCGCTAGAGAGCAGATAAACCAGTATGGTTCTGAGCCATTCTTCTACCATGGCGTCGGAGCAAGACTGGATCACTTCAGTTATGCGCCAGACGCCGAAGTGTGATGAACTCAAGGTATGTGTAATACTGGTATATATCAGATGTACCGCTTTTGATCCAACAATAATTTGTGGTTGATGAGTGGTTGATCTAGTTTTAAATTTGCAATACTGGTTTATTTTGAGATGCACCAGTATTTCTCCAAAACAAAATGGAATTTCTCTTTGGTCTGCATGTTGTAACGTTGGTATAATATGAGATGTACCACTTTTGATCCGAAAAGTCATGTATTGGTTCCACTTTTAGAATTACAACTCTGGTTTATTTTGAGATGTTCCACTATTTCTTGGGGTAATAGTGGTACATCATAGGAATTTGATCAATTTAAGCATGCTGGTCGCAAATGAAGAGGTAACGAAGCAATTTTGGTATAGCACATGATAGTTAAATAGTATATGAGTGCCGTAGACCCTTGAGATATTAAAAAAATTCGTTCAGATGACTGTTATAGAACAACAAAGAAGTCGAAAATCTTTAAATGCGATTTCCCATCAGTTGGGTTTTTTGACTTATACCAGTCTTACCCCGGATGTGCGAAATATTCGATTTGGGAACAATATTAAATTAATAAAATAAAAAAATACAAGCAAGACAGAAAATCAAAGGAAAGAGAAACTAACGAAACGATTTTAGGTATTGTATTCAACCCTACCTGAGAAAGGAATTTAGGGAGGATAAAAAGGGTTTATATTTTTTATTAGAGTGGCCAAAAGCGACAAAAATTCAGTAGGTAGTTATGAGCAGAAATATCCCTTGTCCAATGGGACGTCCCCTGGAATGCACACATTACTGAACAGTTTATTTAATAATAGAATTGATTGTGTGAGATACGTTTTTGTTTGAAAATGTTGGCGCATATCTGATCTCACAACAAATTTTTTCATTCAATTTTTTTCAAAATTCAAAATTTTTTCAATAATCATCCTAATAAACAATTCGAAGGAATAGTTGAGACTCAGTTTCTGAGGAAACCCCAGACCATTGATAACTCGATGAATATTGGTTATTATAGTATCAAATTTTAGAAGAAATTGAAAGGTAATTTTTCCTTGTACAGGTACATAAATCAGCGCCTGTAGAAAGTGAATTACTGCTGTTTCTGTGGCTCATACAGAAATGAAGGGCGTGGCACTCCTCCTACTGGTGGCGGCTTGCAGTGCCGAGCACCTCACCAAAGAGAACGTCGAGGCTTTGGACTCGATGCTGGACTTGGCTGGGGTGGTCGATGCCAAAGACGAGGAGTCCGTTGAAGCCGTCGACAAAGTTGACAAAGTTGACAAGGAAGACAACGAGCCGCATAGACCTGCTTTGCATCTCCCGAGCATACCGTCGTTCCAGATCGTACCACAGATCCAGTTTCCCGGATTTCATTTCCCACCGATCCATCTACCTCAGCTTCCTCAGCTCCCATCACTCCCTCAGTTCAACCTTCCCGAACTTCCAAAACCTTTCCAGAAGAAGGAGACTATCTTCAAAACGAAAACTGTCTACGTTGAGGTGAGTTTCCCCAAAAATTATACTCGTACCTATTGTGTATTATTATCCGTGGATCACTCTTTCACTATTAGATAATATCTAATCTATATATATTATATATGACGACCATACATACAATATGATTGGTGCCACAATAAAATCATAAAATAATATGATTGGCGCCTCAATAAAATCATACAATAATATGATTGGCCATCGGGAGTTCCACGACCATGTGCGCGCCGCATTGAGTGCGACTTGTTAAAAACATTGAATAATATATCATCTTTAAGCCGTGGTTTTTCTCGTGTAACGGAATTATTTCAAAAGAAAACAATTTTCAAGAACTTAAAATTTTATTTGGGACGTTTTGATCTCAACAACAAATTGTATTAATCAAATTTCCTTTCAAAATATCACTTCTCTTATTGGTTTATTATTTTCAATAATGAACCTTTGGAATCGACCAAGAAAGAAAAATTTAACACCCCCTCAAAATTTGATGGTTTACGTTTCAAGGTACGTAGAATCCAAAAATCGAATAAAAATTTGGCCGTCCGTCCGCCGTACGCCGTACGCGGCACTTTTGTCACTTAGCATTGACCGATTTTGATGAAATTTGGTATGTAGGCTCCATTTGGGGTCTAGTTGTGCCCCGAAGATTTTGGTTGATGTAGGTCACTTCTAAGGGTTCCAAGATCAATTTTGAAATTTTGAAAACGCCCTAACTCAAAAACTTTTTATATAAAGGTATTGTTTTTCCTTCAATTTAAGATTCTATAGAATTTTTAAAATTTTTTGAGACCAACCGGAGCTCTGTAGGACAGACCGTTTGCTCCACACGAGAATTTAAAGTTTGAACGTACGATAAATCAGAAACACGAGTGTGAATCGCAAAAGAGGCCTAATCTCCGTTCAAATTAAAGCTGACCGGAATGCGATCGATGTTTTTCTTCATGTCGGATGGTTGGTGGCTTTGCAGACCAGTTATCTATATAGAAAAATAAAAAATAATAAACCATTTTGTAATAATTTGCAGCGTTTTTTATATAGCTTCACGGTTGGATTAGTAATAGGAACTACTGATTTCAACATTATTATTAAAAGTTGGCACCCATGTCAATTGAAAATTACAAACAAATCTGGAAAAAAATCACAAAATCATAGAGTGGGAAATAAGAATCTCAGATAAGGTCTCTGCAAAAATTAATATATATTTATATCCCATAAATGCAAAGGAGAATACTTACTTGAACATAAGCCAAAAAAACGAACTTGTAACATCTTCAAAAACTAGTATCATATTCCCTTTATCAGAAGAAAAGTTTTAAAAAATCGAATTCGAATAGAAGGAAGAAATTCACTCGCAAAAATTAAGTCGAGTTAAGTAGCAGAGTGCGGTAGATTCGACCTGTTCCCTTTCTAAGCATTGAATGTAACTGATAATAATTTGTTTTGACACTAAAATCCACGTAAATGTATAGGGCATAAATTATCTTGAACTAGGGTTACTTCGAGGCATCAAGGCATTTTTCGGACCCCTTCATACTCGTTTGAAAGTGTAGGTGTACATTGTTAATTCCATCTGAGTAGCTCATTCAGAAGGTAAAAGGTAACTCATACGTCCAATTATTTCAAGAACCGCGAAAACCAATGACAGTTTTATCAAAGAGTAACTGAAAAACAGTAAAAACCCGAAAACTAAAAAATGCACTATTAAAATGAATTTTACGTACTGCAACCAACCTATATTTCATTGTAATAAATTGCCAAACTCGCGAGGAGAAATGAGGCTTGATTTATTCAGGAAAACACTCAATTTGAGTACGCAAGCTGATTAAATAGAACGCAATTTATGTCTATCATTAGCAAAACCACGATAGTGAGATTTTGTGTTGTTAAAATGATTATTTAAATTATTTGTTCCTTCAGGCATGTTTGTTCATCCATTTGTCTGGCAGGGGGGGGAGGTAAGTACTAAAAATGGAATTTTACAGGAGAGCATTTTAAAGTTTCAAATTTTGTCCCTAATTCAGGAATCCACAATAATTGATACTTATCCCGGCCATTTTTTCACCAAAGTACCATCAAACTCCCACTCACATTACATTTTAATGGTAAATTCAATTGTTTTTTTATAAATTGTCGAGTTACCTGGTTACGTGCAGTGTAATTTCCATACTTACTTCGTTACGAGCAACCAAATTTTCAGATTTACCTGCTCACGCACCATAAGAAAGCCTACTTTCCTGGTTAAGCACAATTTAGTACACTGGAAAAATTAAGTAAACTCAGTTACCAGTCTGTGCTTGAAACAAAAATTTCGGGAATGAGAGTTAACCGAATAATCACTAACGCCCCAACCAATAGGAAGCATGGCAGACTTAGGCTGATACTCGCAAACGAAAGCCGACACTAAATAACGCCTACAGTGAGGATAATATCTTCACATAATATCTTCGAGATATTATCTCGATTTTCATTTTTAAAAAAGACATCTGGTTTTTCCCCCCGCCAGCCATTTGTGAGTCGATAATTCATGCAAGTGCGACAATTTGTGTTGAGTCAAAAGCACAGAGTACTGGAGACAAGTCAGTCAAGTTGGTCAAAAGTTAATGATATCAGTCTAACTTTTTTACAATATTGGCTATATTGAATTATTCAAATTCGATCTATAGATACGGATTTGGAAACAAGAAACAGGTTTGACAGGTTTGAACTCAATCCCGATTAATCGAATTATTACAGAACGGATTTGTTATTCATGGACGGTCTGGTTCTGCATTCAGTGAGCTTAACTCACACCCTATGAATATCAATTTGTCACTTTTATATTGAATGAAAACCCGACACCTACCTTTATAGAATATCATGAATTACTGAGGGTATTTTATTGACATAATATATTCTAGTACATAAAACCCCACGCACCATTGACGTGCCAATTATGGGGATATCAAAACTATATTCGCGAGGGGTTTTACTATCATCCGACGACTAAAAAATTCGAATATGAGAGCTGTTGGGTGAAGCACCCTTAGGCGGGCCTATATAACCTTTCGTATATTGCAAATCGGACTTTTATATTTCTCGAGTCGTTCAAAAACCGCAAATTCCGAAAGAAAGTACACTTTACGCCCTTTATCATAATAACGAGGTGGTTGTCACAAGTGGATTATGACAAAATAACGGAGTACCTTCGGGCTTTCTCGTCCCAAAACCTCTCATCAGTTAGTTATAAAAGGCTGGTTTATTTTTGGATCTTTAATGGCTGTCTGGCGAAATCCACGAGAAAACTTTCTCGTGAAATGTCCTGATTTGACCTGGTGATTGAGTGAACATTTATACGTTTCGCTTTTATGCAGCTTGTACGAACTAGGACGTCCCTAAGAAGATGGCGAAGTTAAATAGTTCATTATCTATCGCAATCTTACACACATCGATACTAAGAGGCAGATTTCAGGCACGTAACCAGACGTTTGTTACTTCACTGCCTAAAGAAGAAAAGTATTGTATTATTGTAGGTTTAAAATTATGCTGTAACTATTCGATTTCGAATAAATTTGATTTGACTTTTTGAGCACCGTAGCCCTAAAACGGTCCCCAATAAAATTCATTGAAATCGGGCCAAAAAACGCGTGCACGAAAATGAGATTTTTTTTAAAACATCATTATTTCTCGAGACCTAAACTTCCGATTTTGGTCAAATTGGACGACAATGAGGACTGGCCACAGAGTAACGGAGACAAGTACACACAGAGTAACGGGACTGGCTCAACTATAATACAAATAATTAATTCCACAATTGAAGAGTTTGTAGCAAGAACGAGTTAACTCCATTTTTGGGGGAAATTAGTTAACTGACGTTTCTTCGAGAAAAACAATCGTTTTTTTCGTTTGCTGCAAGAAGGAGTTTCCTTCGTTGACAGTTATCAAGAAATCCGCTGGATGAAGTTGGCTATTTTGTTTCCTTGAAGCAACATGAAACCATATGTCCAGGAGTTGACGCTTTGTAGCCCCAAATAATGAAAGGAAATAAAGAATGGGGGGGGGGGTTGAAAACAATATTTCACCAAACATATTGTTTAGTAATGCATGCATTCCAGGGGACGTCCCATTGGATAAGCATTAGATCAGTTTAACCAGTTGTTAAGTGATAAAACTGTTTCACTCTATGTAATTTATTTATTACTTTAGGCAAGAAATACTGACCCCCCCCCCCACCATTATCCACCATAACATTTCTAGCGGCATGGGAGCCTCGAATCTGAATAGCATTTTAAAATCCATGATCTACGATACCCAACATGCGATTTCGAGTTCACCCCCCCCCCCCCCCTACATACCCATCGCAAACAATGGTGCCAGTCTGGCACCAAAGCGGAAACACGTCGTAACATTGAACTTTCATCTGTTAGTTTTGGTAGGCAGTCCGTCGAAGTTCACATCCGTATTCAAGGTGAAACACAAAAAAAAAAAAAAAAACACGAAATAAGCGGTTTATGGCATCATGGCACCATGTTGGCACCACTATTAGTTCCATGGTGGTACACAGAATAATTCGTGAAAATCCGGAGGTATGATGAGAATTTTTCCTCAATTTCAAAGCTTGGGTACAATTAGTAAGCAGTAAAGGAACCGAAATATTGAAAAATCGGATATTTTGTGAATATTATCCCCCCACTCACCCCCTCCCCTTGATGTTTTCCCAATCCTATTGGATGGAAGTGCTCTTCCAGGCGTCTCCAGCATTCGAGGAGATCTTCTTCACTCCTCAGATCACTGATCAGCTGAGTGAGCTCCGAAGCCATTTTCAATCCTATTGAATGGAAGTGCTCTTCCAGGTGTCTCCAGCATTCGAGGAGATCTTCTTCACTCTTCAGATCACTGATCAGCTGAGTGAGCTCCAAAGCCACTTTCAATTCTATTGAATGGAAGTGCTCTTCCAGGCGTCTACAGCTTTCGAGGAGATCTTCTTCACTCCTCAAATCACTGTTCAGCTGAGTGAGCTCCACAGCCATTTTCAATCCTATTGAATGGAAGTGCTCTTCCAGGCGTCTCCAGCATTCGAGGAGATCTTCTTCACTCCTCAGATCACTGATCACCTGAGTGAGCTCCGAAGCCATTTTCAATCCTATTGAACGCAGGAAGCTGAAATTTGAGAGGGAAGGTCAAGGGAGAATACGAATGGTGTTTGGTGCTATTGATGGAGAACCATTGATCTATACAGAAGGGTGATCTATACAGAAAAATAATAAACCTTTGAGCAATGATTTGCAGCGTTTTTTTGACAATGTCGTCACTGATCATGTTGCCATGGTAAATGTCAACTCGTGTCACAATATGATTGAAAATGGCATGAAATTGAGTCTTTCCCCTTAAAGTTCATCGGAGAAGGAGGATACTCAAGTGCATCCTGTTAGATTCAGTTCAAACTCCAATATTTGCCTCAGCAACAATGCGATCAACCATGATTATCTTATTGTGACCTCACCGAGAAACTTCACTGGCACTGCATGGGAAAGCCACACAAATCGTCCCCTTGTTGATTCCAGTGATTCCTCCTCAACTTTTCAGACGTTGTTCTTTGTAATGGACCAGCATCACACATCATCACCGGTGATTATCCAAATGATGACAAGTTTTTTAGAGACTCTTACTAAAGTATCCCATAGCTAGTAGCTTTCAAACACCAACGAATTTTTCCTGAAATTTGACTGACAATATTTTGTGGTGATGATTATTGCTGTGATGTTTTATTGTATTGATTATATTGATTGTTTTGGATTACCTAGAATATTACTTACTCGTACTTACAATTACTTAATTAGGTTGTTTACTAATTTCCAAGGTAAAATTGAAATTCCTAAAATTTGAGGTTTAATAAAATTGTGTTATTAGAGTAAAATTGGCGATTTTATAAACTGAAATGTCTCATAAATTATAGCCTCAAAAATTAGGAGGATTTTAAAAGAAAAGTCTTGATTGATTGTTAGAGAGTCAAACTTGCATGATAATTATGCTATGGCTCTTTAAGAATCAATCTAATGAAGACGAAATTATACCTATTAAAATTCTCCATTAGGTTCAAACTTCTAGACAGCCAACTATTCCTGCACCAAATACTGTCCACCAGAGACCATAAAAGATTCCAAACCATTTTGTGTTATGTTCATTATTATTGTTGACGAACGGGTAATAATTTTCCGTTGGGAAACACAACTGAGTAAGTAATTATCTTTACTAGTGGCTCAGAAAGTTATAATTTGGTATCATTGGGTGAGGTGTTCAAAAAGTAACAACTCGAAATATCATCGAAATTTGACCAACATTTACCCCCCTCTTGGCCCCTGAACAACAAATTATCTTTTACTCGCCATGAAACATTAGCTCAGATGTTACAGTACACAGTTATGCAATAGTAAATGTTGGCAGTGCGTTTCTATTGAGTGGAACCACAAGCCAATGGGCTTGAAACTTCAAACGCGGTTTCCCAAAAATCACGTTTTTTGAGTTGTGTCCCTATTCTAGGACGGGTGCGCTATGGAGGATCGGTCAGGGAGGGCCAAGGGTAGAGAGCAAGACAAAATTCAGAAATCGATGAATTATTAAAACATTAAGACATAGTCCGATTCATCAGAGCTGGGCGCATCCAATGGCTGGAACATGTCGACCGCATGCCAATCGAGGCCTGCCCGAGAATGATGCTGCAAGCTAGGATGGAAACTAGAAGACGAAGAAGTCGTCCACGGAGTCGCTGGCTTGATGATGTCTTGAGGGACCTCCGGGTGGTTCGGGAAACCAAGGGCCACATCGGCCTGTTGTGCTGTGTAGTTAGTTAGATAATTTTTATCGACCTGATAGATAGTTAGTTGAGATCTTCTTCACCGAGTAAAGTTGGCGTATGACTCCCTTTCTCCCAGTTATCTTAAAAATTCGTTCTAATAGCCATGCAGCACAGCTGTCCTTTTCGTCATGAAAAATCTTGTTCACGTTTATATTGTACTGTATGGGCTTTCATCTTTCATCATATCGGATTTCTGACTAGAAAATAAATAAAACATTATAGATACATCAATTTTAGCATAAATATATTTACGTGACAAAATAAGATAGATTCTTCAAATTGGTGATAAGTATCTACTTACTTCGATTTGAATAAGCCGGATCGCAATGGTTGCTAAACGTATCTGCGACGTTCGAACGCTTGAATTGAATCGGAAGCGGCTCCTGAAAGCCTTTAGCATCCCATCTGAATCTCATTGGGAAGAAGCCTACATCCTGGGTCTCCCCTCGCGGGAATTCCGCTCAAAACGAGCCGATTAGAAAGATGAAGGCTCGAGAAGCTAATCCCATCTTACTTACAATGGATTAAAGTAACCTAAACCCGAGAAAACCCCCTGTGTGCCAGGTTGGAAGGGGTGGTCGGAAGAGTGCGGCAAAGCGAATAAAGTCGGTCTTTCCGTTTGATTAATTGAAATGCGGGGGTTCTTCAGGCTTCCGGCACTTCCGGGGGTTTTTGAAGAGGAGAAGAGAGGCGCCTTACCTCGTGGGAAATCATCTTGGAGAGGCGCCTCTTGAACGCATAGCATCAACGCCGAGCGTAATAGTATCCACCACTTCGCAGGCGATAAAAAAGGAAGGCAGCTGAGGGGATATTCAAGTAACAATGATGGGCAGAAGCAAATAAATAGTTAAAGAGAAATATTTCAACCAAGAATTTTTATTCGATACTTATTCAATTTTAGTCCTGTAGACAGGTTCTAGACGATAAGGTTACCTGAACAAAATTTCGAAGTTATTGCTACAACCAGGATCTCTTTGGCGTCCGCGCTTTTGCCACTATTGATCCAATGGCAATGAAGTACTTGGTGACCATTCCAATTCAAAATATCAATTCGCATTCGTGTTTCAGACCTCCCCTGAACAATAATAGTTCCGTAGTTGTATTCTAGGGTAAATTTTGACGAAATGTTTATACGAATTTCTCAGGATTGGCGATGTTTTTGAAATATGTTTCAATTAGGTAACATTAATAATTCATCTTGTGTTCCTTTAGGTAATGAGGACTTAAGGGGGTCTGAGTAGGTCGCCGTTCGTTCCTCGTTCTGGGTTAGTATTTCCCTAAATGAGGAATTTCACCGAATTCTGTTTCATTTTTCCTGAATAGTTAATGGTGTGGGATAGATGAAAATCGGGCTGATTTTGAAAAGTATGTCCCCTTGTATTTTTGAGAGACATTCAACATTTATGATTACAAAAAATGACCGGGAAAACGGACTTCTTCAACGTGAAGCGGGAATGCTCGCTGATTGGCTGTTCGGATCCCTGTCCCCTCCCCTTGTTGCCCGATGGAACGACGAAAGTGTGTTATCTAAGAGGAAAGTTATCAAACAAAAACAGGGAAAACCTGTATTTGTCTATCTTGCTTTTTTATATTTTTTCTCTTCAGTTCTTCGATTTTGATCTTAACTGGTTTTGTGAAATGTTGCCTCAGAGGACTATACTTCACGATCTCAGCGATTCAAGTGGCCGTCCATGAACTATTTCCGGTTGACGTCATCCTTCCGGTTTTTTTCGAACGTTTATATTTCCTACACTGTTTTGTTTATTCGTAAATTAGGAAGTACGGGCTGAAAGTTTGCCGTTTTGGAGGTGCTGAATCCGATTTTGGGGTCAAAAATATGAAATTCCGACATGGTGAAATTCCTCATTGTAGGGGCAAAAACTTTAAAAGTTGTAGCTAAATTTGAAATTTTTAAGAGTTTTAGAAATTTGTTAGTGCACGGCTCTAGGGAATTGAAAAACTGAAAGACTGCCCCTGAAATCAGCAAAATCAAACTTTAATTGCCAGAGAAAAATGGGAAAACCTTCTGTCCCTACAATTTTGGGAAATACTAACAGGTGAGAGAATGTCGCAGTTCACCCACTAGTACATTATCCTAGGTATCATTGTAGCCGCTTACTAGATAAGTACTCGTTTCTTAAAATGTATATTTCAAGCAATAACGGCCCCATCTTACTTCTATGTACCCTAACACAATCCTTTAAATTGAGTACCTACTTAGTTTATCATGAAACGTTTGCATTTTTCGGCTTATAGACACGAATTTTAACGATGTTGAAGGAATCATGAAGGTTTCCAGCTATTGAAGTATGCAAAATCCATCACTACTTTGAGCAAAGTAAGGTCTAAGTATGTTGATGGAAAAGAGGGTTCTTCCCGTTAGTAAGTTAAACGCCTCGAGTAGGCAGCTATAGACGCGTAAAATCTGAGACCATTACAGCCAAAGATGAACTTCCCCAAGGGGGATCCGATGAATATTGTAAAGGCCCGAAAATCCGAAATCCCCTCCGCCTGAACTCTCACTTCTGCCTCCGTGAGATCTATCAATGATTCATCCCAGGACCACTTAAGTTCATGATCTTTTTAAAAGGGGTTTTCCTTACCTCTCGTAACGTTGTTATCGACACACTTTTCTCGTTTCTTCGGAAAGGTATTTGTTAAGGAAAACCTTTGAACGGGGATAGGATTACCGTTTTGAATAATGCAACTCCTGGCAAGCGCTCTTTCGTACAGCGCTGAAATACCGGTATTGTTTCGAGCGGGTTCTTCAAAGCTTGTAGCAAGTAATTTCTTCAGTTTTTCAGAAACTATTTATCCGTATGATCCGAAATAAAAAATACGTTTAGAAAAAATTATTTATGATCAAACCAAAATCATTATACAAAACATTGTTGTTCTGTATTCCTGTTGTATTCATATTGGAAGTCTATGTGGAAGTTGAAGCAGAAGGACGCAGTTTTTCCTCAACAATCCTTCTACTAGACAAGCGCTTTTGAAGCTAGCTGTAGCCCCTTTTTCAAGCCCAAAAATAAAATGAAAAATAATTAAATTTAGTTTGATAATTCGGGTACTTTATCAATGATTCCGCCTAGTCAAATTGATGTGAGAAATTGTTTACTTGGTTTTTCCAGAGATGAATGCTATTGAGTTTAGCAGAGGCCGAGCAGTGGCGTGTTTTAAAGATGAAGGTTGAATGTGAATGCAGATTGTGGAATATAGGTAGGCTAACTGTTTTTCTTTTTGTGTTTTGACTGTGTGCTAGTTAGGTTTGTAGCTTGGTTCTATCCTAGGGTTCTTTGTAAAGATTAATTTATTAATTAATTGCGCATTTATTCTTTTTTAAGCTATAGTTATAGACGTAGTAATAATAATTGGTAAATAACATTTAATAATTTGATAATGATAATGATAACTGTGATGTAAATATTTATGTACAATACCATCAATTGTAGCGGTGAAGTATTTTTTCCAAATATAAATTGTTAATGAAAGAAGTGAAAAAAAAATGTCCTCCAAAATCAAAATTTCCACTTCCTTTTTGCGTTTTAGAGCTTCCCGAACAATTTTGGTTCCGTGTCTGTCTGTCTGTCTGTCGGTCTGTCTGTGGTCAATCCTTGTCCCGGGCAAAACTATACTAACCTGTGGTCCGATTTTGATGAAATTTTCAGGGATTGTGCGGGTTAGGTCCTAGACGGTCCCCTATCAATTTCAGCACCTTCGGACCAATAGGAGCGAGTGCGCATGCGCAAACGCGAATTTCCTGGAACCTCGGTTTCTAATGAACCGATTTTGCTCAAATTTGGAGGTTAGTTAGGGACTAACTTCTAAGAGACACCCTATAAGTTTCAATTAAATTGGTCAAGCAATAGCCGCTGCGCATGCGCGAACTTTAAATTTATTGTTACAACCAAAACTCCTCAACTATTCAACCAATTTCGATGAAATTTTCAGGGATTGTGTGGGTTAGGTCCTAGACGGTGGACCGCTAAATAAAATTCTACGTTGAAAATACAAATATCATACTACTCGTGCCCACACTTACTTCCAGGTTCCCGTGTAAATTGCTTCTTTTATTGTGTGATCAAATGTTGTGGTCTGCAGGTCAATTAATGTTGAAACCAAATTGACCCCTCATCACAGTCTCTTTTGCATCTTTCAATAACTCTTTGAATCATAATTTTTTCGCCAACAGATTCTATACGTCCATGTTACAATGAGTGAGGAAGCTATACTGCCCACCCAACTTGGCAGACGTTTTTTTTTAGTCGTCATGATTTTTCCCAAGGATCTCGAATATGACTGACTCAAATAATATTTGAGTATATAATAATATTCAAATAATATTCAAACAATATTCAAGTCATATTATGACTTGAACTACCTAAAATTTCGAAAAATCCGCCGTTTCGAAAAATTCCAGTTAAATCCAAAAATACATACCACCACGTGACTCAGCGTCGAAAATTAATGAGAAAACATGTATCACCATATCAGGTCACATCATATCAATTTTGGCACAATCCAGGGGTTGCGCATGTTTGCTCCCTCACTGGACGGGTTGTGCGCAACCGAAAAAATCGGTTGAGGGGTCTAAAATTCATAATATTTCACGTAGTATCCAAATCTGCAATAAAAAAATAGGGGTTCACACTTTAGATAACAAAGTTGGTGTGCGTTGCGCACGTGCGCAATGCACACCATGGTCATAATTGAGATCCTCGGAAAAAATCATGAAGATTAAAAAAAAATTACCACTATCTGGAAGATTTTAGCAGGGGGGGGGGGGGTCAACTCGTGAGCCACCGTGTATATGATGTAATCTTTTTTTTTGTTTTTTTGTGTGGACTGGTTGGTACCTACTAGCAACCTTGATCTTATAATTATAATGTAATAGCGGTTTTAAAATCTTCAAAAAATTGTTTTTTATTTTATTTTTAGGTTTGAAAAAGGAGCTACAGCTTGCCCCGACAGCGTTTGCCTAATAAAAGAATTGATAAGGAGAAACTGAGTCCTTTTGCTTCATCTTCCACATAGACTTCCAAAACATTGTTAGGACCATGTTTCAGTCAAGACTTTATAACTCAGCACCCACCAAGATTTATAGCTCTTTTTTAAGTTTTACTCAGTGGCATATTCTTATAGCAACTAAGAACTAAATTTTGTAATGAAGGCACCCACAGCTCTCGGATAGCGATGTTTCGCTAAAAGATAGTATGAATGGTAAAGTCACGTTCTGTACAGATAGATGATCTATTTAGTAAAATAAACCATTGTGTAATAATTTGCAGCGTTTTTAAGTATGACATCACTATATATTACAGCATACTCACAGGGTAACTAAGCATCCCGTCTGTGTGACAGCTTACGTCCCCAAACCAGCCTGCCTCTTCGACTACGAGGTCAAGGACATTCAAGAAGATCGAGAATTCGATGAAATTGTTGCTGCCCAAAGAGCCGACGAAATCCGCCCTACTTCCGTGATTTCGGAATTACCGTGAGTGATTAAACTGACTTGCCTTGCCTCGAATAACGTTTTACTCAAAGTTGTTACAATTTTCTCGAGTAGTTCGTTAGTTTCAAAATGGGAGCGAAGATTCCAGCCAAGTGTTCAGAAATGAAGGGAAACGGGGAAAAAAATTATTTAGTCAAACAAATTATTTAATCAAGTACCTACCTACGCTCCTCGTAAACCAAAATAGCTTAAGAAAACCTAGGCCAATTCGTCAATAATTACCTGCGTATCAATGGAAGACTTCTTGGTATTATTACAAGTAAGTTATTAGATTCTGCGATGGGGTTTTATCTTCCAGATTCCTACCTAAACGAAAAGCTATATTTATTTTTGACATTTCGCCCATTTTTGCTAGATTTTAGTGCAATACAATCACCAACACTGCATAATAATCGGTCTGATTTTTCGTTGCTCATGTTCTCTGTGAATGTTGAACGTAAGGTTCAGGAAGAAGGAAAAATATTTCCTTTCAGTGTAACAGCTGTATTGTTAACAAGATCGAAAACGATAATTTCTTCAGTCCTGTACCCTTACTGTTATATTAAAGTAATGTAAAAAAATAATAATGTTATTCATGTGTTGGAGATGGTCTCATTCAATCATAAACACATTAAAAGACTTTGGTGAATTTTTCAGGAACTTTTGAAAATATCTTCTTCAGATAGCGCGTTATTGATGGAAAGACCCATGCATAGAAACACTCTCTCATCCTTCCTTATAAATGTCCATCTTTCCTCAAATGTTGAGGTAATTGTGTGGTTTTATTGGCGATTTTCAGAGCGCAAACACGGATCATTGAATCACTCGACGACAGCGAAGGGGATTCGGTGAATGAAGCCATCGAGGACCAAATGGCGACGTACAGACGAGCGAGATACCTCGTACCGCATCCTGTTCGGAGCAATCAGGATCTTCCCGATGCTTCAAGTGTCGCCACAGAACCCTTGGTTGAACCAAGTTCTGGCATAAGAGTCAAACCCATAGAGCAACATATTCAGGTCAGTATGTCACATATTTTGCAAGTTGGTTGATGGAGAGTTACATTGAATTCGGATTTGCTGAGTCAGTCCAAATGTAAATGCCGGGTATAGAACTCCCAGGTCCGGAAAAAGGGACCACTGCACTCCCAGATACCACAACACTCGCCGAACCAACTGATACCATTGCACTCTCAAAGTGAGCACTGCTCTAGTAAATGTGTAAAGTGGCAATCCTGACCTTTCACCCTGCATACGGTAGGTGTACGCCTACAATTTTTGTTCAGTGACTCGAGCTTTCAGTACATTTCACTCTGCACACCTTTCAGTTCTTCAACGAGAATGTTGGGGTGCATGGTACTAAAATCCTTACTGAAATAAGAATCCAAGAAATCTCACGCTTTGGTGGTTTGTGTCACATCAGCTGATCTGCAAGCCCAAATGAAAGGGTGAGACAGAGTGGTGTCTGCAACTTGTGTCATGGAGGTACTGGGCATAATCGCTAGATTTGGGCAATTCACTTGGAGTTTTTTTTTGTTTCAACCTGCCTTCCTTCGAGGTGTGTTGATGTCACCCTGAGCTTTTCGTTTAATTGCCACTGTGGCCCTCATTTTCACCAAATTGGACGACTGGTGGTAAGTAATATGAGGCTTCATGAGAACAATTTCATCCCCTTATGTTCTGTACGCCTTACATCATTCAGAGTGCAGTGGCATGGTTTATATTACTAGCCTCGACAACGCCGCGAGTGCTATGGATAGTCCCCATGCATTGGTTTTACATTGTTGCCATAAATCTAAGAATTATCTAGGTTGTAGTGAAACATCAATATCTCCAAGCTCTTATTTATCAGTGCCGACCGAGATACTACCAGGAGAGTAAACTGGGAAGTGGTGGCCATGGTCCAAATTCGGACAAGGACTCGAGATCCTGAATTAAATTGCAAAGATGGTATGTCTAAAGGACACAGTGTGTGGGTAAAGTTGAGTCAGAACCCTCAACAGTGCAACAGTGCAAACTCGTGTGGAGGGCAAAAGCAGAATGAGCTCAGCAGCCTCCCTCAAGCACAATTATTGCTGTTAAAGCTCTGATAGTATAAAAATCACCCTTCAATCGTTCCTTATAGAGACATGAGTGAAGGATGGAGACCAATCGAGAAAAACCTTGGTCAACTTTAGAACTGATCTACCTAGAACCAATATTAAAACTCATCACGCAGATCCACTTACTACCTCAAAACTACCTAAGAAGCTCATCAGAACAAAAATCAGAAAAGAGATACACTAGGTAACTACTTTTACATTACAAATAAATTAATTACTACGCACGAGTAGGTATAGTGTGTGAGCAGCACTGTTGCCTCTTTTTCAGAGTCATATTTTCAGTTAAAAATAAATATTATGCAGTGTGGATACGGTCGTTATTGCGTCATTGTTTGGTGGTGGACTTTGAACCGACCTGTGCGGGGATCGTGGGTTCAAGGCTCATCGCCGGCAGCGTGCGTTTTCCGGCGGCCGAGGTTCTCATCGCCCCCCTTGTCACTACTCAGGGCGGTGAGGCATTGGGAAGCCACGAGCGACATCATCAGAACAAATTCTGATCTTCCCTTTGAGAGACAGCTGATGACGTCTGCGACTTCATGAATGGCAGTTGGACGAAAATTCAACCTGAAATGGTTGTTTACTTTACTTACAATAAATATTATGAGCATGATAAATTATTGATTATGGAAATGGTATTGGTCTCAGGTTCCTCATGGACATCCCATCAATCCTCAGCACCACAAACCAGGTATCAGTGGCTTGGGAGTGCACCAAGACTTCGGTGGCGCCAAACCCCAGCACGACGAACACCACGGCGAAGACCACGAAATCGTCCACGGCCTCCTCAAAGTGACCCACCTGGTCACCAAAACCCTCGTTGTCACCAACGTGCAGAAAATCATCGATAACAAAGTCACAGCCACTTTGATCGCCAAGAATTGCTTGCCGTCCGAATACATCATACCACACTGCGTCAGTCACCATGGCTCCCACCTCTTCAAGGAAGGAGAAGGAGAACAACAGGAAATGGGAGGCAATCCTCGAATTGGTGACGATGAAAAACAATTGACAGCGGAATATGAAGAACGCAAGTGACACTTGTAATTGTAAAAACAGCTTTATTGTATTTTGATATTAATTATTTATTGTAGTTATTCTAATTTATTAAAATCATTGCATAATTGGCTACGACCATTGATTTAGTAAAAGCTCCATCCATGCGTCATTGAAACTTGATTATTCCTTATTCACGATGGGTATTTTGTTCCTCCAAGACTAACATGGAGTCATTTCGACTTCTGTCTATATAGTCAATATAATTGAATTTTGAATTTCATACTTTTTGGTTTATTATTTTCAACTAGCTGAAAAGCCTGACTTTCCATTGAACCTATGGAATTGACCTAAGAAACAATTTTTTTAACCCTCCCTCAATATTTGTTGATTTACGTTTCAAGGTAAGTAGAATCCAAAAATCGAATAAAAATTTGGCCGTCCGTCCGCCGTGCACTTTTCTCATTTAGCATTGACCGATTTTGATGAAATTTGGTATGTGGGCTCCATTTGGGGTCTAGTTCTGCCCCGAAGAGTTTGGTTGATGTAGGTCACTCCTAAGGGTTGAAAATAAAATTTTGAAATTTTGAAAACGCCCTAACTCAAAAAAATTTGATATAAAGGTATGGTTTTTCCATCATATTTATTAAGATAGTATGAAATTTTTTAGACTACGCGGAGCCCTGTAGGACAAACCGGTCGCTCCCAACAAGAATTTAAGGGTTGGACTTTCGACAAATCAGAAACACGAGCGTGAATCGCGAAATAGGCCTAATCTCCATTCAAGTTTTAGCTGACCGAAATGCGATCGATGTTTGTCTTCAAGTTGGTTGGTGGTGACAGTGACAAATTGTGTGTTCTGAAACATCATCCACATTGCAGACGAGTGATCTATATAGAAAACTAATACACCTTTGTGTAGTGGGCGTCGGTGGTCTAGTGGACAGTGTACCCGACTGCGGTGATAGGATAAGAACCGTCTTGCGGGGACGCGCGTTCGAGTCTGGTCGCCAGCAGAAAGTTTTCTGTCTATTAGACGATCGGCAATCTCTCGTTCCAACCCAGGGCAGTGATGTTTGGGAAGCCATGAGCGAAATCATCAGAACAAATTCTGATCTCCCCTTAGGGGAGACAACTGATGACGTCCGCGACGCCAAGAATGGCAGTCGGACGAAAATTCAACCTGAAATGGTTGCTTACTTTACTTTACTTACACCTTTGTGTAATAATTTGCAGCGTTTTCTTTTTTGGAGGGTTGGGGAGTTCGGAATATGAAAAAATATTGGCATGGGATAAGACGTTTTGCTTCCATACTAACGAAAAAGGGTAAGCTTTGTAATTATTCAGCAGATCAGAGAATTTGGATCTCCAAAATCAAAGTATCCATTGAAATCTTGCGTTGCAGACCATTTTCAACAATTCCTTTGCATTGTCAGTATGCCTCAGAGTCCGTCTCAATTTTATTCTCACGATTGAATTGCCTACTTAGTTTTGCTCAAATTCGGAGGGTAAATTGGAGCTGGGATCGAGATACTTTATTTTAAAATTAAACAAAGACACTTTTTCTGATCAAAGAACAATACAATTATGCACATATTTGGTTGAATATGATGATAACGTGGCACTTTTTGTAAGGTATGTCCCAGTAGATATCCTTCATCAGATAATTTTTTACGGAAATCACAGTCTCATGATGTTAACACGTTGGCTGCGGGAGCCCATTCCCGAGTTTCGCCGTGTCCTGAAACGTTTTTTCTAGCAAATCAGCGCCTAATGCAGGACTTCTATCGCTTCTGCTCATAATTATGACGAAGCAAAAAAAAGAAAAAAATTGGATTTTTTTCGTCAAATTAATTTTTTTGATTACCTGTCCATTATCCGGCCCAGGCGAGGAATTTTGCTCGGCGCCTACAGAAACAATGAGTAATGCGCGTATAGACTATACCCGCACAGCACCAACCTCTGCAGAAAACACCCCTTTCTCTGACAGTTTCTTCGTCTTCCACTGAAGTTTTAAGACATAGAAACGATTTATTCTTACTCAGGAGGTGTTGAGAAGCGAAATCAAAAAAGATTTTTTTTTAATGCCTCACAGACGAAAATATTTAAGAAAATCGATTCTTCAACTTCAAATGATTGGTAATCGAAAAATATCCCATCGACCGTGGAACTGAAGGTACCAGTCCGTTAAGAAATCAATAGAGATCGAGACTCAACATCGATTACAATATTAAAATCGAAATTAGGCTGAGGAGCAATCGAAAACCACAGTTTTGTCAGATGCTTTTTATGATTACCTGTCCATCATCCCGCACACGAGCAGAAACGACTTGATACCCATACTCGTACGCGCCTGACATGTTAAGGAGGTTCATGTTCATACTGCTCATTATGGTATTCCTCTAGCAAGTCTTCTGGTCGTTTTCTTTTTGGCCTCCTTGAATTCCTAGTTGGTGGAGGATTGCTAGCCGAGGCTAGTGGGTTTCCACGGTAGGCCATACTGTCACGAAACGACGTATGTAGCTTTGTTTATTACCTCTTTCACTCTAAGTATGTCAAGAACGCTGTGAAGAGTGCTGTTACGAACGTACCAAGGTGCATTCGTGATCATTCTCAATACTCTATTTTGTGCCACTTATACTCTTGTGACCTATGATCACGATGCAGTCCCCAATAATCCACATGAATATTGCCATATTGGTCCCACGAGCATAATATAAATATGACGTTTGTTGTTAAGGCTCAGAGATGAATTGTGAGATAGGAGATTTTGTTTGTCTGTCTGTCATGAAATCCTTGCCACAGCCATTACTTCTACATTTCCCATCTAATTTCGATGAAATTTTCCGGAATTGTGCGAGTTGGGGTGAAAGTGGTGGTATGAAAATCACTACCCCCGGATTGACAGTAGCTGCTGCGCAAGCGCAAACGTGAAATCCTTGCCACAGCCATAACTTCCACATTTCTCACAAGATTTCGATGAAATTTTCGGGGATTAGGCGGGTTGGCGTTTAGATGGCCCCCTATGAAAATCGTTGCCCCCAGGCTGACAGAGGTCAGTGTTACTGCCCCGTTCTCAACCCAATTAAAACCCATATCCCGATAATCTGTAAACCGGATTACAAGAACCAGTAAGAATATAATTCTGCAAAATAGAAGAACATTAAACATAACCGATTATCACCGATTAAGTTTACAAGTACTGATTCAGAGCGACACTGCTACACCCTGGTCCCGAATCACACCGCCATCTTTTCCTCAGTCCAGACTCGATTGTACTGTCGATATCCCGTTTTACATTAGAGTGCTGCTTAAACCCGTTAATTACCGCCGTAATTCAGTTTAATATACCCGTCTTATACCAATAATCGCCGTACTCATTCTCCCGTATCCCGTGGTAAAAACAGCATGCTTACTTTACAAAGGCAAGTAAATAGGACCTGGTTGGCTTTTTGCGGATTCATTGTTATCTTCCATTTTGAACACCAGTTCTCCAGTTCATTCATATGTAGCTTTAAGGTCGTTTGTACTTCACTGACGGTTTGTGCCTTACAGAGGGCAGCTGAATCATCCGCTGAAGCATCCGAAACGATTATTGAATTCCTCTCGATCCAATCACTCAATACTCATTAAGGAATAAGCAAAATCGACAATTCGAATTGCAATAAAAACTTCTCATTTGTGCTGATATTCTTCAACTATATCAAACTTTGTAATCATCACAAAAATGAATCGCGTGTAGGTATGTTGTATGTACGTATGAGAAGTGAGGCAACTAGACTGCCACCCACTTTTGAGTATTTTTTCCACCAGACTCCCATCAAATGGGGTGTGCGCATGGGTCGGAAAAACTGTTTATTGTTAATCGAGAGTAGACCTCATTCTGAGAATTTTGACACCAACCGCGACCTCATAGCATGAGATGACCTTTTTCTATGATTTTTCAAAGTTTCGAATGTTTATGACGTTACAGTGGGCGTGGGGGTCCCGCCCAGGCGGGCGGGTGGGGGGGGGGCGTCATAAAAATTTGAAACATTGAAAAATCATAGAAAAAGGTCATCTCACGCTTCGTTTAAAAATTAAAAAAAAAATCTGGCACACCCCCCATTGTGATTGTTTTGCTTCAAATGAGGGCAACACCTTGGAAACTGTTCAATCATTTTTTATTTTTCAAATCTTTCATTTATAGGTATTTATTTTTGATAGTTACATTCCAAATTACCGAATTTTGTTTGTTTGAATCGAAGTTTGTGTACCTAATCAACGTTGAAATTCTAGCGCCTTTGATGAAAGAACCAAATAGCTAGGAGTCAGAAATTGATATCACAGTTTGACAAATCCGATTAAAACATCATTTTTTCACTGTCATTTTCACCTACTACTTTTAAAAACTAATTTAGTAGTTAAAAGTGCACTTCGAATTACTTTGATGAGTTCAATGAGTTGTTCGTACGCAATGACGACCTGTATCATTATGAAGGTACTTAAAACTTCCAGGTATTGAAATACAGGTAATTAGATAGTTAATTACTAGGTTATTCGTTATTTATTATTCGCTAATTTATGAGGTACTATCAACTGATCTCGACAGCGGAGAGTGGAAATGAATAATATGTCGTAACTGTGGGAATGGCCTTTTCCGATTAAAAAACTCTCTGCACCATTAGCATATCGGATAATAAATCACTATTATTGATAATTTAAAGGTAGAGAAAACTGAAAAAGGTGGTCCAAGTCAATTCAAAAATCACAATTGTAATTCCAAAAACGCTGCAAATCATTGCTCAAAGGTTTATTATTTTTGGTTTATTATTTTCAATAATAAGCCTTTGGAATCGAGCAAGAAAAAAAAATTGTTAACCCCCTCTCAAAATTTGATGTTTGACTAAAATGCGATCGCTGTTCATTTCTTCGATTTGTATACAGTTTTGCCTTCTGCGTAACCAGTAATCAAATTTCCATATGAAGCTTTCTATTTTTCTAATCGAGTGTGAAGCGTTTAGTTCTTTCTAATAAACTTGATTGTGAAGGTGTGAAGAAAGTATGGTGTGGTAGGTAGTACCTAGCTGGTAGGTAAAAAAAAGTTGGTAGGTAAAAAAAATGTTGGTGGGTAAAAAACGCTGCAAATCATTGCTCAAAGGCTTCTTCACTCTTCAGATCACTGATCAGCTGAGTGAGCTCCGAGACCATTTTCAATCCTATTGAACGGAAGTGCTCTTCCAGGCGTCTCCAGCATTCGAGGAGATCTTCTTCACTCCTCAGATCACTGATCAGCTGAGTGAGCTCCGAAGCCATTTTCAATCCTATTGAACGCAGGAAGCTGAAATTTGAGAGGGAAGGTCAAGGGAGAATACAGATGGTGGTAGGTGCTATTGATGGAGAACCAGTGATCCAAACAGAAGGGTGATCTATACAGAAAATAATAAACCTTTGAGCAATGATTCGCAGCGTTTTCTGTATAGATCACCCTTCTGTTTGGATCACTGGTTCTCCATCAATAGCACCTACCACCATCTGTATTCTCCCTTGACCTTCCCTCTCAAATTCTTCAAATGCTTCACACTCGATTGGAAAAATAGAAAGCTTCATATAGGAATTTGATTACTGGTTACGCAGAAGGCAAAACTGTATACAAATCGAAGAAATGAACAGCGATCGCATTTTAGTCCGATAAAATTTGAATGGAGATTAGACCTCTTTTGCGATTCACACTCATGATTCTGTTTTATCGAAGGAAAACCTTCAAGTACTCGTAGGGACCGAACGGTTTGTCCTACAGAGCGCCGGGTGGTCTCAAAAAATTTTTAAAATTCAATACTATTTAAAATTGGTGAAAAAACAATACCTTTATTTCGAGAGTTTTCGAGCAAGGGCACTCTTGAAATTTTCAACCCTTAATTTTCACTCCTTAGAAGTGACCTACATCAACCAAATGCTTCGCGGCACAACTAGACCCCAAATGGAGCCCATATACCAAATTTGAACCAAATCGGTCCAGTGTTGCTAAGAAAAGTGCCGCGTACGGCGGACGGCTTACGGCGGACGGACGGAAATTTTTTTATTCGATTTTCGTATTCTACGTACCTTGAAACGTAAAACATCAAATTTTGAGAGGGGGTTAGACATTTTTTTTCTTGCTCGATTCCAAAGGCTTATTATTGAAAATAATAAACCAAAACAGAATATTATATTTAGTCTACGTCGACGTTACAACTTCTACGTAGACTAAATATATTATTCTTTTCTGGAATTACAATTAGGTATACCTATCATCAATAATAACTGAGGATTTCGACATTTTAAGAAGTAGGCTACAATTTCCAGACACTAAACTTGGTTTACGATTATATTTACATTATTTACAGTAACTCATAACGTTTTACATATAAACCTGCTATTTACATCAGCTTTGCCATCACCTCCTTCAGTCCTCCTCTTTTGGAAGTTTCTATTGTGCAACTCTTCATAATTTAAAGAAGTTCTTTGCAACATATTGCAGTTTCAAGTGTGGCGATCAACATCGATGATGTTACTCGGAAAAACACTTTGCATTTCATCAATTAGTTAGATTCCATATATTTTTCCGTCTTGTCGGTTCTCATGTACTAATTATTGTTTAGTATATTCGTGAATTTATGTAGCGTAAATCTCCTACATTGTGGTGAAAGTCTTCACCCAATTACTTGAAGCATAGCAATAGCATAAGCATAGTCAACTGCGGAAGGTACCCGCCCAGAGCTCTGATTTCGATGAAAATTGCACGTTTTTCGGCGTTCAAACACAAATTTCTCCCCTAAATTTGATAGTATTATATTTTTTAATTATACCGTTGGAAAGCTGAGATTTTGGCGCAGTTTTTTCACTTTTCTTGCATCTTGAAAAAATATTGGTTCACGAAGTTCAATTTGCGATTGAAAAAATTAGAGGTTCTCAAAAATACGTAAAATTTTCTTTTCAGAGAGCTTTTTCATGTCTTGAACCTTGATTCAAAGAAAAGGTAAGGGACCTGTCCGACATGAAATTTAATGTTCTTTCCAACGGTGTCCTCAAATTTTAATTATCACAGCTGATTAAAGGAGTTATGACCGATTCAAAGACGCAAGGTCAAAATCACAAAAAAAAGGTTAAAATTGAAATAAATCGGAAACGAAGCTTTTTAAAAAATTGCTAAGAGACATTTTTTGTTGGAAATTAGTTGTAGAATCGACTAGTACAGTATGGCAGACTAGTTAGGCTTACACCCTGTATACGCTATCCTTTACACTCCGGAAGTGGACCAAGAATGTACAAATTCACATGATGAAAAGGACCAGAAAAAGACGAGAGTGAAGCTCGCGTATGCCGACTAATCTTGGAGCGCTGACAACCAAGCCATGTTACATCCCACAAACAAACATCCTTGTCAATATAATAGACCAGGCGAGCAGATCTCCTCCGGGAAGGGTGTAAATTGTGGATCTTCATCAGGCATCTTCATCACTTCAGGCACAAATGGACGTTTCCTTCATCACAATACAGAGAGATGCCCAAACCAGTAATGGGTATTTTTGACTATGGGTTTTTGTTTAACTATTTTAGTCTTTGGCTGGCAGTGTGAAAATATCTTGTACCTAGTATAAATATCCAACTCCTGGTGCTTCGCAAGGTCTGTAAAGTCCAAAACAGTGATGGTATCACGTCTGGGTCACCACATGCGGGTGATTTACTCTACATGAACATATTAACTGCTATATAAGAGTAAAGCACTCTAGAAGCAATTTAGAACAATTCCCTTATTTCGGACAATGTTAATTTTAATCATTCCGATGTTAATATACATACATTGATTTACCGCTTGTCTTTTCGTGAATTTTTCAATCGCTTCACATAGAGCAAACGATATTATTCTAATGAGTCGATTCATCAATAAATTATTCAGCTACACTTAGGTAAGAGATTAAATTGAATTGTTCTTCAGTGTGACCTTTCATGACAAATTCATTATCAAGTTTATTATGTCGTCGTACAGATACCGCTTGACGTTTTTTCCAGTCATATAGTCGAGGTGACTGAAATTGGCGATGCCAATTTTCTTCACAAACGTGACGTTTCCCAGGCGCCGGCTCAGTTCGAAAACTCCCTGCAAAAAGATGGAAAATGTCAAAATTGAACGTTGACTGTATTCTTTAATTATAACAATAATTAAGATAGTTTAGATGGGAGCCTACGTCATAAAAACGAAACAGCTTATCGAAATCACCGCAAAATGGTTCGCATCTCGCACATAAAACAGAAAAGAGGAGTCACACGGACTGAAAAGTTGGAGAAAAAAGATCTGTGAAGTTAGATGGGCGGAATATTCTCACGTAGGTATTTAGGAAAACCTGGACATGAAAAACTTTCTGATAGGATAAACATCCTAGTTAGTTTTCTGAATTGACAAAAATCTGCTTGATCAAAAATTATCAATCAATCAATGATCGATTCCCTTAGTTAGTTAGGTACTAAATTTATACGCGATTATCTTGGACTAAATTTGTCAAGTACCCTCCTAGTTTGAGCAAAATCGATCCGTAAAGTTTTGCGCTGGACACAGATTTGAAATTTTATCTGATTATTCTAAAATTCTTATATAGTTGGACATTGATGTGGGGCCAACTATTAATGAGGGACCAACGCGTTTCACATTGGTGTAGATGGTAACGAGAGAGCAGATGCAGCTGCTAGACAGGGTTCATATCAAACCGACGGAAGTACCTATAACAGATGCCATAATTGTGGTGAAAGCCCAAATGTACAAGGAATGGCAACCGTTGTATGACAACGAATCACTTGCAAAAGGGGCATATCATTACCAAATTAAGACATTGGTAACGAGGAGTCCCAAACTCCTGCAAATAGAGCTTACTCGAAATTATAATGGTACAGATGATAAGGGTTCAAACCGGACATGCATCAATTAATCGTTGATTGAAAATAATTGACTCGGCATTTTGCGAACTTTGTGAAGATGCATTGGAAGATATGAAACATAAAGTGACCCTATAGGTACCCATTATATGAAGAAGAGAGAAGGAACATCCAGTCATTAGGAGATTATCAAGATCTTCCCAATTTCTTGAAAACCGTCAAGATGAAAGACTATAGGTAAGCTATTAATTGAATTTTGTTCATGAAAAAATCAGGTGTGACATTGTAAAAATAAATTTATAAATTATAAAATGTAATTATTCAACTAATTCAATAATAAGTTAGTTGGATATGGGACGGTAAGAGTAGTGGTAGCATTGATAAACGCTAGTAACTAGGCACTTAGTTTCGGCCCCTGATGACGATTATTGGGTACGAGCTGAACATGATAAATCAAAATGACGATTAGATAGTACGTGACAGATCCTAAGCAACGGATTTGCTTATTATATAGTATCAAGGGTCTTTAGGAGTTGGAGTTGCAATTATCTAATGTTATAACGATCGACAATACGAATGAGTCTTAAAGTTGCAACTTATTACACAAAGGTTTATTTTTTTTTTAAATATAGATCACTCGTCTGCAAAGAAAACGGCTTTGCCATTGTCAACCATAGTTACCACCTACCTACCACATGCCTACTTCACAATCAAGTTTATTTGGAAGAAATGAACGCTTCACACTCAATTCAAGAAACAGGGAGTTGAGGTAGCCCTAATTATTAGGAAATTCGATTACTGTTGCTAAAGATGCCAAACTGAGTACAACTCGAAGAAACGAACAACGATCGCATTTTCGGTCAGATGAAATTTTAAATGAGATTAGGACTCCTCTGCGATTCTCGCTCGTGTTTCTGATTTATCGTAAGTCGACCCTTGAGTCATCTTAGGGAGCGAACAGATTGTCCTACAGACCTCCGAATGGTCTCTAAAAATTCAATGCTATCTCAAATTGCTGAAAAAACAATACCTTTATATCAAAATTTTTTGAGATAGAGCGCTTTCAGAATATTACCCCTACATCAAATTTTGAGGGGGGTTACATTTTTTTTCTTGCTCGATTCCAATGGCTTATTGTTGAAAATAATAAACCGAAATTACTTCACAAGTTGAGTTTTCACCCATCAGGACCCTAAAATTATTTTTTTGTCGGCGTTAGAAAGACACCTCCTTTACAACAAAGTAATCAGATTTGAATATGCATTTAAATTAAGGGATTTAAAGATTGAAAACACGAAAAAAATCTTGGCAGAGATATAACTCAAATTTTAAGTGTGGAGTAAACAAAAATATTATAAGACACTTCCTCACTTTAGTTAGATAGTTGTAGAAAAGACTCCTGAAGGTGGGCGGTCCTTGTATACATATAGGTTTATAGAATATAGGTATGCAGCCTAAGCTCCTGCAGCCTTGATGAAATCAAGTTTGATCTCGTTGGGAATAACTATGTACGTGTTAGCTTGAACTCCATACCTTCCAAGTAGGAACTAGTTAAAATACAGCATGGTATTTCATCAAACTAATGAGATCTTCTAGTATGTAATTTTACATGGGATTACATATAATCAAGTCGTCAGCACTTGCGATCTTAGCCTACTTGGAAGGAATTATTAGCCACTTACGACTAGCCTGGGTATTTCCTGGGGTATATACAAGTAAATGCGCTGGGTCTTTCCTATGATGCGACCAGTTGTCAACAAATACACTTAACGACAAACGAGACACGGAGTTCCACGTTTACAACTTGTCATCTTGAGCACCACTTTGACAAACAAATCCGGTTACGTGAAATCCCATTAGCCTGGTTGATTCCTTCAGCGTAGGATCCTTCGCTGTTATAATTTTTTCCCATGTAGAAGGATATCACTCGGTAATGGTCGCATTAACTCGGTGACCTTCATGGTGCTTCTATACCTGGGTTAGTTGAATGTTCATCGGTACCGTGATGAAATCACTTAAAGCGAATCTGAAGTGGGTAAAATGAAGGAAACCTGGTATCACATAACAGAACAGTATAAGAGTCATGCAAGTTCTTCTCGATGAACGAAGTTCTAATGTTCGCCAACCTGAGATTTTCACAAAACGAATTGGAAGAACGGTGTCGTCAAATGCCGAATCCTTTTCTTCAGGAAGGTAATGGAGATGCGCCTGTTATCTTTAATCTAACAGCTTTTATCTCTACCCGTGAGTCCTCTGGCGCTATAAAATGGGCGATTCCGACTCTTTTCTTCCATTTGTCCAACTGAAAGACCTCAGAGAGAGCTTTTTGGAGAGTGCTGTACAGAGGGCATCCGATGTTTGGAAGAAGCGGAAACGAGTGTCGCATTAACGCAGCTTATGACGTCATACGTCTGTTATGACTCAATATTTCGAGGATGAAGTGGCATAACATGACCTCACTCATTTTTCCTAAATTTTCAGGAGACACCTAAAACCGATTTCTTTTTTTTATAATGTAATAAGAAGTTTTTATAAGAAATAATGACACATCCGTTTCTGGTTCCCGTCTATGAAAACAACCATAATTTCCCTATAATTTCAACAATCTCTAACAATAATTTTCATAGGGGACCATCTACACATAAATTCGCATGATGCCTGAAAATTTCATAAAAATTGGATGGAAAATGTAGGAGTTGTGGCTGTAGCAAGGATTTAACATTTGCGTATGCGCACAAAATAGTTTCAATTCGGGGGCCATGATTTCCATAGGGGACCATCTATACCTACACAATCCTTGAAATTTTTATCAAAATCGGGCAGTAACTTTGTACAGTATCACCCTTTTTAAGGATTTGCGGACAGACAGACTCAAAACCAAAATTGTTCAGAAAATTCAGATTTTGTAAATCTCTTCATTTCTTTTGCAACAAGTTAGAACAATGCTTCCGCTACCTTGGTGTAACTCTGACTAAAATTGGCTTTAAAACTAGGAGTGGAAGTTTGAAGGGGAAAAATCAATTCTTTTCCTTCTTCTTTGGCACTCTTTCTCTTTACTTTCCTCCTGCTTTGGTATTAATGTGGGATTTAATTAAACAATTAATGACAATCGTGAGGCAGGAACTTCTTCAAGTACAGCAAGTTCAGGCCATTATACTTGTCCGTTGGTATTTTCAGCCAATTGGTGTAGGTTTTGGGCCAAAATTGTTGAATCTAGAAACACTCTTAACTCAGTACGGCCCAAAAATGAGTTGGGTCATGTTGCCATTTCACCCTCGATTTAATCAATATAAACGGAATCTTGGGTTGAATACTGGCAGTTTTCGGTTTTCATGGTTGCTGAATCCGAATTTTCGATTCAAACCGCAGGAATTTTCCATTGTCGATTATGTGTCAATGATCAAAGATTATTGACGGAAATCAAAGAGTGTCAGTGAGGAATCCGCTTCGCTACTTTCTGCCCGCGAAAGCCATTCGGCTGGTGGAGGGCGGTTCCGTTTACTGAAAATCGAATGGGTCAAATTCAGTGGGGACGTGAAAGACTGGATTCGTTTCTGGAGTCAGTTCGAGTCAGTCCATGAAGATGAATCCCTAAGTCCCACAGATAAGTACCATTATCTTGTCCAAGCTACAATCCCAGGGTCCAGGGCGAGAGAGATAGTCGACAGTTTTCCCCCGACCAAAGATAGCTACCCTAAAGTAATCGCGAGTCTCAAGTCCAGATTCGGGAGAGAAGACTTGCTTGTCGAGCACTATCAGAGGGAATTGCTGAAGTTAGTAGTCCAAAACATTGTACAAAAAGGGAAGATTCCACTCAGTCAGATGTACGACAAAATTGAGACCCAAATCAACAATTTGGAAACTTTGGGAGTAACCAAAGACAAGGGCGCGGGACTTCTATACCCTCTCGTAGAATCTTGTCTGAATGAAGATTTGCTTAGAGTATGGCAGAGAACCCCTGAATATCGTGGCGAACCCGCATCTGATAGACGCCTCGACCGACTCTTGGAGTTTCTTCGACTTGAAGTCGAAGGAGAAGTGAAGATTGTAGCTGCAAGTTCTGGGCTCGGATTGAAAGAAGACAGCAAGATAAAGAAGAAAAAGGAAGATGAAGTCGAAGAGAAGGTGCCAACAGCTGCGTCACTAGTAGTGGGTGAACACAAAGCCTCAGATTCAAGACAACAGCGAAGTAAGAGTCCTTGTATTTTCTGCACTAAGGCTCACCCCAGTGAGCATTGTTTGTCAGCCCGGTCCATGACGCTTGATCAACGATCAGAAAAGGTCAAGACCAGTGGGTCTTGCTTTGCATGTTTAAACAAGCATAGAATTGCTGATTGCAGGGCCAAGATAAAATGCATTGCTTGTGACGGCCGACACCTCCCAATACTTTGTAGAAAGTTAGATTTGCAAAAGGGTAATTCTAGTTCAGGGAATCCAGCAGTTAGTGCCCTGACGAGTTCCTGCAACATGGTTCTTTTGCAAACCCTCTTGATCCAGGTCAGTAATGGAAAATCATGTAGGACGGTCCGTTGTCTCATCGACACAGGATCTCAAAGGTCTTATGTGTTAACAGAGGTTGCTAACTCCATGAAACTTGTACCAAGTGGGATAGAAAAGATTTCCCATACTGTTTTTGGAGGCTCTGTTTCAGCGGTTACTTCCCACAACTGTTACAAGTTAGTAATTTCCGATCTGAAAGGGAAAAATAGCTACAAATTAGACGTTTTAGACCACAAAAAAATATGTGGGTCGGTTCCTACTTCAGCATCAGGTTCGTGGGTTCAAGAACTCGCAGGCCAGGGAATTGACATCACAGATCGCCAAGGTCCAATTGAAGTTTTGCTAGGCGCCGATTTCTGTAGTCAAATCCTCACAGGCACCCACCTCGTATTAAAAGCGGGTCCTGTAGCCGTCAAAACTCTTCTAGGATGGACCGTGATGGGTAAGGTACCTCGCTTCGAAAGAGTTAATGTTTCTACATGTTCAATGCTATCCACTACGATCAAACCTGTCCCGTCAGAGCAATTGGTAATATCTGGACACTACATGCCTCATAGTCCAGTTTTTCGAAATAGCCCTGCGACCCCGACTAGGCCAGGTTTAGGCGCGTCGGCGAAACAAGTTAAGTCACCTCCTCGAAATCAGTACTTAAGTAAAGGTAGAAATCTTCTTGAGTTGAGACCATCACTGATGCCATCAAACTCATTTGATAAGAAACTCGTTCCTTCTCGTTGGTGGGAGGGAACCGAGTCGTTCGTGAGAATGAAAATAATTGGGTGTCAAGAGAATCACCTGAAACAGACGAAGAAATCTTCCGAGTAAAGAAGAGATTTCCAAAGAGTAGCACAATATCGAGAGAAAGCGTAGCCAGGATTGGTCCGAGATGGAAATCCAAGATTCAGACGATCATCCAAGAGTCGCCACCTTCGATCGGCTGCAGGGCAAGTAATGACCTCTGCAGAAAATTTAGACAACAGGGAAAAGAGACTATGAGACGGCTTCGCCGCTAATTTCCTCGCGCGGGAGTATGTTGAAAAGACATCGGTTAATTATTTCCATACTGAGAACAGTTGATTTAATTTACCGTTGCTATTGTAACAAGACAACAATAAAAAGAGTTTGCTCTAAGTTTTCAAGTCGAATACTTTTTCTTTTACAAAGTAGTTACCTAAGTACAGTTCTAAAAGTTTTTGGGGTTCTGTACGAGTTCAGTGGGATTTCCGAAGGCGCTCCTAGGTCAGGTCGACCACAAAGACAAGTGAGTATGTAATTCTAAACTACAAGTACCAATCCACACAATAACGAAATGTTCATCATAATTCGGATGAAATTGAAATTTGTTTCTTGAGAGATATAGGGAGACACACAGACGTATCGACACAAAACCAAAATTGTTCGAAAAGGACAAAACGCGAAGAACAATTTGATTGTCGGAGGACATCATATTCAACAAATAGAAACCGCGGTTTCGATACATGGGTAGACCTGAAAGTAGACAACTTTCAAAACAATTTTCCGGTGAAAAAAGTAAAGTAAATTCTTTGGTGTCGAGAAATGTCTCTGATCCGCACAATTGAAGATTAATACCACGAAAAGCGATTGTTACAGAATAAATACGGACCTTCAGCATTCCACTATTCTTACTTTGACCAATATCAAGTTTACTTTACCAGTTCTGAATTCAGATGATCACTCGGACTGTAGTAGATCGCCATTGGAATGGCGTTTGTTTCAACGGGTACAAGAGGGGGTGACTTCTGGCCATAAACGTATTCGTTGGTCCGTTTTCCAAAGTCGTAGGCTCGAAACCCTGGAAATATTTCAATGACAATTTCAGTCACTTCATTCATGATGATGTTCTGACTCAGTTAGACACCACCTATATATAATTTAATATAATATGAGGTTAAGTACATTAAATGTAACCTCATATTAGATTGAATTATATATAGGTGGTGTCTAACTGGTGTCTATTTAAAAAAAAAAATACTTAAGCCTCATAATTATTCTAAAAATAAAAATGAGAGCTTATCAGCAGGTCCATTTTGACTAACCTTGAGAAACAAATTTTGTTTCTCAAGGTTAGTCAAAATGGACTCGCTGATAAGCTCTCATTTTTATTTTTAGAATAATTATGAGGCTTAAGTATTTTTTTAAATATCATATAACCATCATAAACCAATTATTCATCATTTGCATAGGTTTCGAGTGTCGTCAGTTAGACGGGGATTATAAACTTTACTCATTAGGAGTCTTCAGATCATTATTGAGTACCCACTTTTAGGTACCAACAATTGAAACTTGGGAACATAACGAAATGGTACCTATCCTTAAACTCGATTCCATCAATATTTAGAGGATCTTCAGCCTTGATTGAGGAAACGGACATATAGTGGAAAACAAGGAGAAGATCCCGACTAAGAGATACAAAGCAACATAATTATATCCTTTAGATTCCTTCCTGTGATCCTTCAGCCGTTTTAGACACTTCAGGGGTTCGATTAAGGTTCAACCAAATGAAAAATTATGCTCGACATAACTTACCAAAACCATGTCTCACCTTTTGAAAATATCTGTGCGAGGTAGATAACATCTAAACTGGAAGATCCAGACGGCAACCGGTGCAGCAAATTATCGAACATTTCCTGAAAATAATAATAATAATAATAATAACCATGCATAAAATCGTCATGGTGAGTATAAGAAAAAGTCCCATTCGATCAGCATGGGTAGGATCCAACTACCGAAACAATATTCCATTCGGGTCAATTTTAGGCCAGATTAACGGAATCATCCTTCCAGTTATTATTATGAACATATTTGCACTAGTTTTAAGCTGATTTACTTCAAATCTGAAGGTTAGTTTCGGGCTTGGATATGAAAAATGAAATTATTACACAAAGATTTATTATTTTTCTGTATAGATCACTCGCCTGCAAAAAATACAGCTTCGCCATTGTCACTACCTAACAAACATATTAACACAGAATGTGTTTTTGCGATGACCTACCGAAAAAAAATCGTCACGAAAAAGCGACAGAAAAATTCGTTACGCGCCTTTTATAATGATTTTCACGTGCAACCAAGCCATTGGTAAGGAAATAGAACTCCCGCAGTGTTCATTGCACAGAAATTGTTCACCATTCGTTGGAAAGCTCTCAATTTATATAGTATTTTTCTTGTAGTTAGATATTTATTTATATAACGTTTATAGGGTTTTAGACCAAATTAAATGTCTAACAATTATTTATTTTATTATTGCCAAAGACTCAACATTTATTATTGTTGTTTTTTATTTAACGGATGACTAGCATCGCAAAAACACATTCTGTGTTCCTATGATTTCATACAGAGTATGGAAAAAGAAATAAACCGGGGGGTGCAGGGGGGCGGAGCCCCCGCCGTGGCGCAAAGCGCCGAGTTTGTATTTTTACTTCACAATCAACGTTATTATTAATACGCTTCACATTCATTCGGATTAATAGAGAGTTGTGGAATATGGAAATTTGATTACAGGCTGCTAAAGATTCCTCTCGAGAGAACCAATTCGAAACGTTGATCTCAACTTGTAACGTGACTCGGGAAATTATTAGTTCAGTGAGTGTTAATGTTGTTGTGACGTTGCCTAGAAACGAGAGTAGAATGATGTGGATAAAAATAATAAAGTAATTTGAGTTGATATTTAGCTATGAATGCGATTATTTTAATTGCTCTTGAATAATTTACGGTTCAAACCCTATTTGAACGTTACATTATGGCGCAGTCGTTTTCAAATACCTACTGCTCTACGTCCCTCCGTGAAATGGAAAGTTTGATGGACACGCAGCTACAAAACAACACGGCTTTTGTGAAGAGGATGATTGATTCCATGGCTCAGACTTTCAAGTCCTGTCTGGATGAAGTAAGGTCTACTTCTTTATCCGTTCAAATGGTAGTTCCAAAATTCGATGGGAAACTTCATGATCCAGAAACATGGATGAAAATGTATGAGAAGGCTTGCTCTTGCAATCATTGGAATACAGACGAGAGGAAAATAATCAATCTGATCTCACACCTCACACCTGGAAGTATTGCCGAAAAATGGTATTATTCCATGCTTGGTGAAGAAGAAAATGGTCAATGGGATGTGTGGAGGTCATCATTCCTTACCGCTTTTGGTCAGAATTTACTACTTTACTCGATACTGGAGCTTCTGTAAACCTGATTAAGCCCGATATCATCGAGAAGCTGGCTTTAGTAGAATATCCAACTAGAGAAACGTTAAAGAGCTTCAACAATTCAAAGGAAGTTGTAAAATATGTCGTTCAATTTCTGTTGTCTGTTCCTCATCTTGATCACTCAGGAGTTGAATGCAAGGCTTTCTCAGTACCTTCATTATCACATGATCTAATCATCGGAATGCCAACACTTCAAGCCCTGGGGTATACTTTATCGAGTAAGTATGAATTCAAATCCACTAATTCGGTTCAGGAAATCACTGGCGCCTCGCATGGAAGTACTGTTTTTGTCTGTCCCATTTCATTCCATTTGAAAAATGGCAGTTCAATAGTTAAGTTGAAACCATACAGACTATCCAGAGAAAAATATGCTTGGGCTCAAACGAAAATCGAAGATCTTCTCGAGAGGAATATAATCCGACCATCACAATCTGACTATGCCTCCCCATGCGTCATAGTTCCTAAGGAGGATGGCTCTTGGCGGCTTTGTCAAAATTATAGAGAAATTAACAAACATACCGAGCTGGACCCCTTTCCGTTCCCTTTAATAGAGGACATCATCAGCAATTTTGGAGGGTGTTCGTTTTTCTCGAAAATCGATCTCAAAGATGGCTTCAATCAGATACCTATTACTGAAGAAACTAAAAGGTGCACTGCTTTCGTATTACCTTTTGGCCACTATGAGTATAAATTTCTTCCTTTTGGCTGGAAAAACTCTCCCCCTAAATTTCAGCGTGTGATGACCCAAGTTCTCGGGGATTTGCTGAATGACCCATTGATTTGGGTGTACATTGATGATATCCTTGTAGGAGGCAGATCAATTGAAGAATGTTCCAGCCGGACATCAAAGGTTCTTGCACGTTTGAAGAGAGCTAACCTCAAAATTAATGAAAAAAAGAGTTCTTTTAACAAAACCAGCGTAGTTTTCTTAGGAAGAGTGATCGACGGAAAAACAAAAACTACAAAGGAAGAATCAATTGAAAAGGTGAGGAACATGAAAAGACCCCAAGATTTGCATTCTTTGAGAGTTTTCACTGGGCTAGCTGGACACTTTAGAGCATTTATTCGTGATTTTGCCCAAATAATCAGACCTTTAGAGCGGCTCAAATCCAAAGACGTGAAATACGTTTGGGGGCCTGATGAAGAAAAGGCATTCAGATTGATCACGACTAAAATAACCAGCAATCCAATATTACAACTACCTGATTGGGATCTGAAATTTGAATTATGCACGGATGCCTCTAGTTATGCATGTGGGGCAATCCTCTATCAGAGAGAACCATCAAAACCCAAGAATCAGCAACTCAGAGTGATAGGATACTATTCGCACCTGTTCACAAAGCCTGAGTTGAATTACTCCGTTACTGACAAGGAAGGTCTCGCAGTTATAAAAGCCATAGAATACTTCAGAACTTACCTTGAGGGACGTCCATTCCTCATTCACACAGACCACCAAGCTCTGAGTTTCATTCTGAACCTGAAGGAACCGAAAGGTCGTCTAGGTCGTTGGCAGTTATTCCTAATGGGGTTTGAAGTTGAAATAAACCACCGCAAAGGCAAAGAACTTGAAGACGCAGATGCCCTTTCCCGGCTATGTGTTGATGAAGTTCCGAGCATAAATTTCGTTACTGGTGCCAACGGTAAACAGCAGGTGAACAGGGACCAGGTAATTGAGGTACTCAAGGCATATCATGACAATCCTGATTCGGGGGGACATGATGGATTCATGCGCACGTATCTGAAGCTCAGATCAAGATTCAGTTGGCCAGATATGAAGAAATCTATTCGAAATTACGTCAAGAGCTGTAGGGAATGTCAATTTTCAAAATTCAAGTTCCGAAAGAAGCCTGATTCAATGTTTATACCACAGCATTCTTCCATGCCTTTCGAAACCATACATCTGGATTTTGGAGAGCTAAGCAAACGTAAAGAAGGTCAACTTACTACCCGGTCTTTTCTTATTGTTGTTGATGAATGTACTCGCTTTGCTAACGCTAAAGCTATGAAAGAGAATGCTCAATCAATCATCAATTACTTGAAAAAGTATCACCACATTTCCAGCGTTAAAAAGATTGTGACGGACAATGGGCCTCAATTTGCATCAGCTAAGATGAAGAAGTTCGCAGAAGAAAATGGTATTACCTTAGTTACGACCTCTCCGTACCATCCCTCTGCCAACGGGTTGGCAGAAAGGAAAATAAGAGATGTGAAATCCTTCATTAATATGTATCCAGTTTTTCGAGGAGGTTGGAAATCTTGTTTGGAAGCTGCAGTAAATCACTTGAACCGGTCGTTTACAGCAGGTATTGGATGTTCTCCTCAATACAAAGCCTTTGGAAAAGTGGCCATTCTCCCAGCTGACCAGAGATTCGGAATTGTTGAAAACATGCTAGAAGAACATCCACTAACCCAGGAAGAGCAACAAAAGTACAGAGAGAGAATGAAAAGACAATTTGACAGGATACATCCCCAAAAGCCACTAGACATTGAAGAGGGTGATTTTATACTTGTTCAGAGTGGGTTTCACGGCAAACAACCAGTAGTGAAAGGGCCTTTCCTCGTCAAGAAGACTACAAAAATGAACAATTTTCCAAAAACTGTTTACTATGAAGATGAAGCTGGGACCACCCAAAAAGCTGCGATTGGAAATGTTCTTCCTTATCATCTCAGGAGAGATGATGATTCTCAAGAGGGAGAAAATGTAACGTGACTCGGGAAATTATTAGTTCAGTGAGTGTTAATGTTGTTGTGACGTTGCCTAGAAACGAGAGTAGAATGATGTGGTTAAAAATAATAAAGTAATTTGAGTTGATATTTAGCTATGAATGCGATTATTTTAATTGCTCTTGAATAATTCACGGTTCAAACCCTATTTGAACGTTACACAACTGCCTAGCTCGACATTTTGAGTCATTTCAACGAAAAAATGAGTTTTCGAAGTGAAACTTCCTCTCGAGAGAACCAACTCAAAACGTTTGATGGGCGGTCTTGATTTTAACACAGAATGTGTTTTTGCGATGACCTACCGAAAAAAAATCGTCACGAAAAAGCGACAGAAAAAACCGTTACGCGCCTTTTATAATGATTTTCACGTGCAACCAAGCCGTTGGTAAGGAAATAGAACTCCCGCAGTGTTCATTGCACAGAAATTGTTCACCATTCGTTGGAAAGCTCTCAATTTATATAGTATTTTTCTTGTAGTTACATATTTAGTTATATAACATTTATAGGGTTTTAGACCAAATTAAATATCTAAAAATTATTTATTTTATTATTGCCAAAGACTCCACATTTATTATTGTTGTTTTTTATTTAACGGATGACTAGCATCGCAAAAACACATTCTGTGTTCCTATGATTTCATACAGAGTATGGAACAAGAAATAAACCGGGGGGTGCAGGGGGGCGGAGCCCCCCGCCGAGGCGCAAAGCGCCGAGTTTTTTTTAAGATTGTTTCATCATGCTGATTTCATCATGATTTTTTCATCATGTCATGCGCCCCTCTCGCCTAGGCGGGACCCCCACGCCCACTGAGACGTCATAAACGGTCGAAACTTTAAAACGCTGCAAATCATTGCTCAAAGGTTTATTATTTTCTGTATAGATCACCTTTCTGTATAAATCACTGGTTCTCCATCAATAGCACCTACCACCATCTGTATTCTCCCTTGACCTCCCCTCTCAAATTTCAGCCTCCTGCGTTCAATAGGATTAAAAATGGCTTTGGAGCTCACTCAGCTGATCAGTGATCTGAGGTGTGAAGAAGATCTCCTAGAATGCTGGAGACGCCTGGGAGAGCACTTCCATTCAATGGGATTGAAAATGGCTTTGGAGCTCACTCAGCTGATCAGTGATCTGAAGAATGAAGAAGCCTTTGAGCAATGATTTGCAGCGTTTTTTACCCACCAACATTTTTTTTACCTACCAACTTTTTTTACCTACCAGCTAGATACTACCTACCACACCATACTGGCTTCACACCTTCACAATCAAGTTTATTAGAAAGAACTAAACGCTTCACACTCGATTGGAAAAATAGAAAGCTTCATATGGAAATTTGATTACTGGTTACGCAGAAGGCGAAACTGTATACAAATCGAAGAAATGAACAGCGATCGCACTTTAGTCCGGTAAAATTTGAATGGAGATTAGACCTCTTTTGCGATTCACACTCATGATTCTGTTTTACCGAAGGAAACCTTCAAGTACTGGTAGGGACCGAACGGTTTGTCCTACAGAGCTCCGGGTGGTCTCAAAAGTTTTTTAAAACTCAATACTATTTAAAATTGGTGAAAAAACGATACCTTTATTTCGAGAGTTTTCGAGCTAGGGCACTCTTGAAAATTTCAAACCTTAATTTTCACCCCTTAGAAGGTGCAAAAGTGTGTAGTTGAAACCTACATCAACCAAAAGCTTCGCGGCACAACTAGACCCCAAATGGAGCCCATATACCAAATTTGGACCAAATCGGTCCAGTGTTGCTAAGAAAAGTGCCGCGTACGGCGTACGGCGGACGGACGGAAATTTTTTTATTCGATTTTCGTATTCTACGTACCTTGAAACGTAAAACATCAAATTTTGAGGGGGGTTAAAATTTTTAACATGTTTAATGTTTTAGGGCTGGGGGTCGTTCTGTGAATTCCGACACGCAAATCTGCAACGATTTTTTTCTTAGTTACCACGGACCGATTTCTTAGTTACCACGTTATATCGGCTCCATTTGGGGTCTAGTTGTACCAAGATGCTTTTGGTTATTGTCAGTCACTTCTAAGGGACTTCGGAGGTCCTTCAGTTTGGACTAGTGATAAATCAGAAATATGAGTGTGAATCACAAATTAATGTTCATTGTATAGAAACAATTTTCTCTCCTATTCAACGCAGGAAGGTGAAATTCGAGATGGTGGGTCAAAGGACAGTAATGAAGGCACCTGACAGATCACTGATCAGATGAATGAGTTCCAAAGCCATTTTCTCTCCTATTCATCGCAGGAAGCTGAAATTTGAGAGGCAGGGTCAATGGAGAATGCTGAAGGCGCCTGAGTGGTCACTGATCAGCTGAGTGAGCTCCAAGGCCATTTTCTCTCCTGTTGAACGCAGGAAGCTAAAATTTGAGAAGCAGGGTCAATGGAGAATGCTGAAGGCGCCTGATTGGTCACTGATCAGCTGAGTGACCTCCAAGGCCATTTTCTCTCCTGTTGAACGCAGGAAGCTGAAATTTGAGAGGCAGGGTCAATGGAGAATGCTGAAGGCGCCTGAAGGGTGACTGATCAGCTGAGTGAGCTCCAAAGCTATTTTCTCTCCTATTCATCGCAGGAAGATGAAATTTGAGAGGCAGGGTCAATGGAGAATGCTGAAGGCGCCTGAGTGGTCACTGATCAGCTGAGTGAGCTCCAAGGCCATTTTCTCTCCTGTTGAACGCAGGAAGCTGAAATTTGAGAAGCAGGGTCAATAGAGAATGCTGAAGGCGCCTTAAAAAACTATATCTAATTCCTCCCTTGCGAGGGAAAAACATTAAACATGATTTAATGTTTTTCCCTCGCAAGGGAGAAATTGAACAGCTACCGCACATTAGATTAGAAAATTTTTTTGTTTTTTTCTTTTCTTGCTCGATTCCAAAGGCTAATTATTGAAAATAATAAACCGAAATTCATAGGAAAAGATTTACAAACGCTAGAAGGTCGCGGTTGGTTCCAAAATTCTCAGAATGAGGTCTACCTTAAATTAAAAATAACGATAAACAGTTTTTCCTACCCAGGCGCACACCCCATTACGTTGTAAATTTCTTGTCGTGGAAATTATGAAATTCTCTAAGATGGTGCGGGTGAGCCTCGAGACGTTCCCTTATGAATTTCATCGCAGCTAGCAACATGCGCGTCGGCGAAAACATGATTTGCCTGAAGCTGTAGATTCCTTGCGATTTATAATTCAAATTCCGATGGAATTTTTCAGCTAAATGATTTTTGATCATATCTATTGACCTGTCTTATGATAATCCAGAAATTTTGACTGATTGTAAGCGTTTTTTTAGTAATAACTGAGGAAGCTATACTGTCCACCCAACCTGTCACGTTTTCCCTCTACAAAACATACTCTATTCAAAATGTAGGTAGTCAGTTATGTATCTTGAAATCTTGTCAATTATTGCAACTAGTCGTTCAACGAGTCATTGATTTTAACAGCGTCTATAAAACGAAATAACGTGTTTCTGATCAACTGATAATCAAGAATCTACAATCAAGAAGGACGAAAGGTTGTGGGGCGAGCAGAAATTACGGCAAATGGCTGTGAAAGCGTGTACGGATTGTAAAAGGAGGCGATGAGAACGCTTGTAAGTCCCAAAATCAACATAAATTTAAGGTTTTACGACTTGGCAGTGTTCAGTCGTCCCCAGTTGAATGGCTCGTTGCATTTTACCGTCTTTTGTCTTGATCATACCATGGAGGAACCGGTTTTAACAGTAAATTCTTCCCAATTTTCACAATATCGACAGTTTTCTGAATCGACTCATCAAGAAGTTGATGATTTTGTGTTATTTTACATGTACCGTGGCTCCTAATAACCGGGTAATGATAAAAGCAATGACCAACTTGCTTAAGGCAGCTTCTAACCACACTTTATTTTGGCAAAATCGATCTTGATTCTCAATATATCAACTTTGTAAAGGCAGAAAAAGTCTGGAAAAGAAGAAAACTCGCCTGGAATGAAAAAAGGCTTGGAAAAAAATGGAATCCTCACCAGTGCGTCTCTATTATGAATTTGGGCAGCTTCCAACCAAACTATATTTCAGCAAAATCTATCTTGATAACAAGCTTGCGACTTTCAAGCCCCTACCTGAGCACCTCAACTGAAGGACCAGAATCGTCATAAAATAGGTTTTGCAGAGTTTATTATTCGAATGTCTTCCCATGGTGGTCGCATCAGTGCCTACAAATCCTAAAGCCTATGAGGGACCTACAGGCTACAAGAATTCATTCCCTTCGCACTCGTAAGACCTCATTCGATCAACTCGAAGAGGCTAGAAAAAATCATTAAACTCGTCTTTAATGAAAAAACGCTGCAAATCATCGCCCAAAGGATTAATATTTTCTGTAAAGATCACCCTTCTGTATAAATCCCTCCCTACCAACCTACTACCTACCAGGGCATTTTTGAAAATTTCAAACCCAACTACCAACCAAATGGAAATGAACGGTTGAAATTTTCAAAAATGCCCTAGTACGTAGTAGGCACCTATGGTTGGTAGGGAGGGATCTATACAGAAGGGTGATCAATACAGAAAATAATAAACCTTTGGGCAATGATTTGCAACTTTTTTTTAACCTACCAACTTTTTTTACTTATTTATTTTTTTTTTTTTACTTACCAACTTTTTTTTACCTACCAACCATAGGTACTACCTACCACACCATACTGCCGTCACACTTTCACAATCAAGTTTATTAGAAGAACTAAACGCTTCACACTCGATTCGAAAAATAGAGTCTTCATATGGAAATTTGATTATTGGTTGCTCAGTTAGCAAAACTAAATACAAATCAAAGAAATGAATAGCGATCGCATTTTAGTCAGATAAAATTTGAACGGAGATTAGACCTCTTTTGTGATTCACACTCGTGATTCTGTTTTATCGAAGGAAAACCTTTAAGTACTCGTAGGGACCGAACGGTTTGTCCTACAAAGCTCCGGGTGGTCTCAAAAATTTTTAAAAATTCAATACTATTTAAAATTGTCTAAAAAACTTTACCTTTATTTCGAGAGTTTTCGAGCTAGGGCACTCTTGAAAATTTCAACCCTTAATTTCCACCCCTTAGAACTGACTGACATCTACCAAAAGCTCCGCGGCATAACTAGACCCCAAATGGAGCCCATATACCAAATTTGAACCAAATCGGTCCAGTGTTGCTAAGAAAAGTGCCACATACGGCAGACGGACGGAAAATTTGTTATTCGTTTTTCGGATTCTACGTACCTTGAAACGTAAAACATCAAATTTTAAGGGGGGGGGGGGGTAAAAATGTGTTTTTCTTGCTCGATTCCAAAGGCTTATTATTGAAAATAATAAACCAAAATGAGCTTTCGAAGTGAACCTTCCTATCGAGAGAACCAACTCAAAACGTTGATTTCAACTGCCTAGCTCGACATTTTGAGTAATTTCAGCAGATGAATGAGCTTTCGAAGTGAACCTTCCTCTCAAGAGAACCAACTCAAAACGTTGATTTCAACTGCCTAGCTCGACATTTTGAGTCATTTCAACGAAAAAATGAGGTTTCGAAGTGAACCTTCCTCTCGAGAGAACCAACTCAAAATGTTGATTTCAACTGCCTAGCTCGACATTTTGAGTAATTTCAGCAGATAAATGAGCTTTCGAAGTGAACCTTCCTCTCAAGAGAACCAACTCAAAACGTTGATTTCAACTGCCTAGCTCGACATTTTGAGTCATTTCAACGAAAAAATGAGGTTTCGAAGTGAACCTTCCTCTCGAGAGAACCAACTCAAAATGTTGATTTCAACTGCCTAGATCGACATTTTGAGTAATTTCAACGAAAAATGAGGTTTCGAAGTGAACCTTCCTCTCGAGAGAACCAACTCAAAATGTTGATTTCAACTGTCTAGCTCGACATTTTGGGTCATTTCAACGAAAACACTCGGCGCAAAGAACTCGGTTTGCCACCGTCAGCAACTGCCTACCACGTACCTACAGCGATCTCATTTTGGAACCTTTAAGTTCTCGTAGGGAGCGAACGTTTGGTCCGAAAGAGCACCGCGAGGACCCTAAAAAAAATTTTAAAAGTCAATACTATCTTAAAATGGTGGAAAAACAATACCTTTATATCGAAATTTTTTGAGCTATGGCGTTTTCAAAATTCAAACTCTCATTTTCCATCTCTTAGAAATGATGACATCAACCAAAAGATTCTGGGCACAAGTAGACCCCGAATGGAGCCCATACACCAAATTTCATGGGAACTAAGGAAAGTCCTGCGTGCGGCGTACGGCGGACAGACAGAAAAATTTTTATTCGATTTTCGGATTATAACTACCTCGAAATATAAACCAACAAATTTTGAGGTGGAGGGGCGGGGTGAAATTTTTTCTTGATCGATTCCAAAGGTTCATTATTGGAAATGATAAACCGAAAATCAGACATTTAAAAAAACTCTATAAGATAATCAGCTCTGGAATACGAAAAAAGAAGTTTACAGGAGTATTACTCCCTTTTTAATTGAATATGGACTTGATGGACTTGGAAGAATTATTTGAACTGTTCACTAAACACGATTTCATTTTGAATGTATTCGAATAATACATAAGAGCTGAAAATTGAAGTTCCCTATTCATTTTTCCTTTCCTCTATTAATCGTTTTCTCTTTGTACACAATTGTACTATTCTACAAAACAGGGTAGGATTTTTTGAACAAATTAGGTAATAAATCAGTTGATTACAGCTATACTACGAGTAGCACCTCACAGGTAGGATCTCACTAGATATTTACCCCTAGGAAGAGTCAATCTGGCCTTACATCAGATTACCAGTCCATTCCTTCTGGTTATTTATTTTTTACAGTTTTTGAGAGCATTTTTTCAATTCTCACCTCATCCATGTTCTCTTTCCGTTGTCCGAATAGGTTAAATAAAAGGGTCAAGCAGGTGTCTTGAAAAGTATTACACGCTGGTCGCCAAAGCGGTGTAAGTACGCTTTCTCGTGGCAGCAGCTCGAATAGAGATTCAGTGGCAGTCTGAAAAAATATTATGGTCGTCGTTTAAGGAGGCAGCAACGATAATTGGAAGATATTAAAGCCGGAAGGTTTAAAACAACAACAAAATACAATTAATGAGTTACGTCGAAATCAACCATCCGAGGAGAAAAACTAGTACAGGCACAAATAATTTTGAATTTATCATCGATGGTTCAATATTGTATCATTCTCGATGGATTAAAATGCAAATACACACGCACTTTAGACTTTTCAAGAGTATAAACAGATCTTGCTTAAAACTGAACTGAACCTCGGTTCATCCAATTTTTGAGAATCTTATGGCTGAAATGTAGTCACTCACCGTCTTGTGTGTGCTCGTGATCCAATTTACGAGCGATCGAATCGTGGGGAACATGTCGCGCATTTGGTACCCGACCGGCGCCAATAGGATTGCCTGCTTGATTTTGTTTTGGTACTCCGGTAATTCCGATCCGAGAACCATCACAGCTGTGGTTCCATACGAGTACCCGATGTAGATGAGTTGAGGAACCTGAGAAACCTCCAAGACTCTATCAATGAAAGCCGGGAGATCGTGGTGAGCCCGTGAATGATATCTGCCGGAAACGAATCCAGTGTGACAATAACATTATTAAAGCTATACCTAGAATTCGAGTAGCTACCCAAATAACTTCATAACATTGTAATTTTCAATTTAAACCATTGCAATGAAGGGAGATGCAGGAGCGGTATTTCAATTACACCTGTGGATGGTTCGCGTTCCCCGATACTTTCCAGTGATCTCACGGTTTATATTGATAAAATCAATGCTTCGCGTCCCACACTTTTGGTTTTGTTACGTTCAATTCAATACGTTGAATATATTTTTCGCTATCTAACTCCATAATTGAAGAAAAAAATTACAAGAGATTAAAATAATTCCAAGGTTTTATAGGTTTTACTGAACATAATGAGGAAATAAGGAAAATATGGTCTGGGGGTATTGAAACTGTCTGAGGTAAGCGATAGTTTGATTTTGGCGGTCCGATGCGATCCATGTGTCATATCGTCAGCAGGGGGTTCTGGTAGGCGTGATCGTTCGCCGACGCGTTCCGGGGCCGATACAAGTACCGATCTGTGCGGGAAAGATCGTGAGTTCGAGTCTCGGTTAGCGGGCGTGTTTTCGGGCATTTGGAGCTTGCCGCCCCCTCGTCCCAACCAAGGGCGGTAAGGCATAGGGAAGCCATGAGCGAAATCATCAGAACCAATTCTGATCTTTGGAAGACAGCTGATGACGTCCACGACTCCATGAATGGCAGTCGGACAATAATTCAACCTGAAATGGTTGTTTACTTTACTTTTCAATGCTTCGGGTCCCACACTTGTGGGTTTTTTACGTTCAATTCAATACGTTGAATACATTTTTCACTATCTAACTCCATAATTAAAGAACAATGAAAAAATCACAAAAATATTAAAAGAATTCCACGATTTTACCAAACATGATGGGGAAATAAGGTAGGTAATAAATATAGTCTGGGGGCAATGAAATTATCTGAGGTGAGGTGATAGATAGTTTGATTTCTGTAAGAAACTACTGTTTGATTCTCGGAGCCAGGAACAGTGAGAAGGAACTGAAAATTCTCGGTAGAACCTACCAATTGTTTTTTAACGTTCACAGATTTCACGCGAGTTTCAGATTCTTTTCTGAAATCAGCAACTTTAGTGCCGAAGCAGGTTCATGAGGATAACTTACTTAACAAGTAACACATAAATCTAACTTTTGGCATAGTAATTTGCAAAATCAGATACTTTATTAATGAAGTAAACGGGTCCATGAGAATAAAACGTAGCACGTCACATGAATTGTTCCTATTTCGCAAATCACCATATGTTATGTCACATGAATTGCTAATTTAGTAATTCCGTTGCGATACTTAGGGCCGGGGATACAAGACCTGTTTAAGGGAACCCAGCAGGGAAAAAATGAAAAAAAAATCGATTTTCGGTTTTTTACATTAAAATTTTTTTTATTTAAATGCGGACAAAATGGTGTACTGTTTTTGAATTTTGCACAATTAGAACTGGTAGAAAAATTAGTTCAAAGTTGAGAAAGTAGGTGTTAGCCGGCGCGGATTTAATACGTTGAATACACGAAACTTGGGAGAAAAAACCAACTAACAATAACAAAAACGGCGAACCTGATTGATAATAACCTTCTTTCTTATTCTTCTTCACTTTCTATCATTTTTTGCATGTTTGAAGTCATTGTTGTCATTGGGAGTTACGTTTTACTTTGTTTGAGATGCGTTTTGCGAAGTTTTCAGAAAAAGTGCTCTCCTGTAAAATTACGTTTTTGGACCTTCTTGCCCCTGTTTCTCTGCAATGGTTGAAGTTATCGTGTTCCCCCAATTTTTCCTCGAAACTGCTATTATTGAACTCCACTTTAGTCGGATGGTTTCTCAAAATTTCAATTATAAGGTTTAAAAAAATGTTTTTGAAGTTGAAAAAATGCAGATAAAAAAACGGAATTCTTGAGAAATCATACCTAAGCTATAAATTGAAATTTTAAAAATCCATCTGACTAAAGTGAAGACGACTATATGTACTACCACTGGAAAAAAATTTCATTTCCATAGAATGAACCGTGTTCATGATCTAGGGGCACAAAAATGGGTCTGCCGACCCACTTTAGTACCAGCTGCTGAGTTCCCTTAAACGTCACTCACCGAGTGAACAACTGTTTAAACGGAGAACGCAGTTTAGGGCAGGGATTCCTAAACTACGCTTTTAGTTCGTGACAAGAGCTAAACTTAGACTAAAGTTAAACGGTTGCTGGTGGCCGTCAGCTGTTAAGTCAGCTTAATTGGTAATATAGAGAAATTGGTACCAACGTTAAGCGAAGCTTAGCTGTGTCTCCGTTTAAACGTTGACTTGTATCCCCGGCCCTTAGTTGTTTACATCTGTATGGAGAGAATGTAGGTAGTGGGTACGCTGATGAAGAAATAATCATCGGTAATTTCCGAATGACATTCATAAATCTTACAAGAATTAAGAGCGCGAACTTCATTTCAACAAAAAATGATCTATCTTTGACGGGAATAAACCTACGTAAAGTTCCAGTATGACGGGTCGCTGGTGGTCAACTCCCTATGGCCTCTCGAAAATGTGTTTCCCCTCCAGTCGCCCAGCCAAACGTCGTGCCCCAATTCCGCAAGGAGCAAGGCTAAAACATAAAATTTATATAAACTTTGAAATGTAATGAATTGAAAACCTTTCAACTTGACGAATAAGTACGGCTGATTTTATTATGTTCAATAGTTCATCCATGTATCGTGTATCTAATACAATGATAGCAATATCTAACAACAAAAACGTCTGCCAAGTGGGTGTGGCACATAGCTTCCTCGTATCCATAACCCGATTGTATGGATGATTCGATGCACAGCAGTTAATCTCAGAACATCAATCTCTAAGTACCTTCCACTACCCTCATAGGGGACTCTACACGCTAATCTGAACAATCCTGGGGGATTTCGTCGAAATCGGATGGAAAATGTATAAGTCATGGCCGTTACATGGAATTCACGCAGCAACTACTATCAGTCTGGGGAGATGATTTTTATAGGGGACTGTCCAAACGCCAACCCGCACAATCCCTGAAAATTTCATCGAAATCGGACAATAACTTCGTATATTTATGCCCTTAGTATATTTACTACGATTTCATGACAGACACACAGACAGACTCGGAACCATAATGGTTCAGGAAGGTCTGAAAACGCGAGTGGAAATGTCGATTCGTACAGTTTCGGCAATTTCGATTTCGTACATCGACGCTGGGCAGGGGAATGACCTATTCACCATTATGTTCGAAATTGAGTTATTCACATGAATTTTATCGTTTTTTGATCCTTCGCACGATGAAGAATGAATCGGTTTGAATAACAAAGATGATACCGTAAAACCGCCAAACTTTACCCCACCAGGGGTAACTTTACCCCAAAAAGTGAGAATCTTCAATTGTGACGTAAGCGTGGTATAACTCAGATAAAAGTAAGCTATTGTGTTTTCGTTATACTCCACATCCTAGAGAATCGATGCGGCTTGCGATAGCGCCTTTATCCATGTTATCAGCTGTTATCAGTCATGGTTTCCTGTTCAGCTGTTTTTGTCCTGTTTCTCGTGCTCCAAAATTTCTTCCATAATATGGAAGAAATTTTGGAGCACGAGAAACAGGACAAAAACAGCTGAACAGGAAACCATGACTGATAACAGCTGATAACATCAGGACTGATAACCATGATAACTGGAACCATGACTGATAACCTGATATTATCAGGTGTTTGGAGTGGATTTACCAGGCAAGCCCTCATCATATCACTTTCAATATCTTATTTTGAACGAAATACACTAATCAAATTCTCAAAAAAGTGTTTTCTTAGTTATGCCTTTGTTTACCAAAAATTTGATGGTAACTTTACTCCAAAAACCGGGTATCTTTACTCCACTAGAAAGGTTGGGGTAAAGGTAGCCTCACTCATATTTTTCTTATTTAATCTCGAAAAATATTTGAGTTTTATAATTTTTGCAGTGTTGAATGTAAGGTTTCTAGTGTATCTCACGTTGCAGAAGTAAGAGATGGGGAGAAGAAATGAGAAAAAGCTTGGTACGCGCCCCTAACGAAACTTTACAACAATGATATGAACATAAACGTGCTTTGGTCTCATAAGTTGTGATTTACAATATTATTTACTCGTGGGTTTACTTTGAAATTTACCATTGCAGTTCATTTGAAAGTTATCGAATGTGAAACAGACTTTTTCTGTGATTTTGTTAATTCATTCGTTTATCGTTTATTGTCCTTTAATATTTCTTTACTTGTAGAAAGTTTTGCTCGATTCTGTCTATACTGGAAGACTGAAATTGTGATCTCTTAACCAGAAATATTGCATTTCAAGCAAATTCGTTGAAATAAATGATCATTGGAATTTATATTTTTCTTATAGGTAACTTGTATTTACAAGCTGAAAAGTTCAATTTTTCAGAATATATTTTATAATAATATTATAAATACTTGATATTATCAAGTATTTCTGGGGTAATGAATTCAATCCCGACGGGTAACATGGCACCACTGCCCGTTTCTGTAGCGATAACAGTGAGTTTTTCAGAGTGGAGTAAAGATAGACGCACTCGTAGGTAACTTTATTCTAACATTTAAACAATTAGATAGGGGGGTTACAGTTATCTGATCAATGAGCTCGACCACTCAAAATGTATAGGAAGCCCTGAAGATCAATTCACTTATTGAAAATATCAATTTAACCCATTTCGAGTGGGAGAAATGGTATTTGGAACGTAAAGTGAAGTATGACGGTTTTACGGTACATAAGATCCAAGGATATCGCTGTGATCAAAAAAAGTAACAGGAACTTGAAAATTTCTGTTAGATTGCGTCATGTTATTAGAAACGTTGCCAAAGAAATCACTATTTATCAACATTTTGTATTATTGGGTATATTTTATAACCCAGCGTAGCTCCGATATAAGGGTTTGAGAATATTTTAACACAGAATGTGTTTTTGCGGTGACCTACCGAAAAAAAATCGTCACGAAAAAGCGACAGAAAAAACCGTTACGCGCCTTTTATAATGATTTCCACGTGCAACCAAGCCGTTGGTAAGGAAATAGAACTCCCGCAGTGTTCATTGCACAGAAATTGTTCACCATTCGTTGGAAAGCTCTCAATTTATATAGTATTTTTCTTGTAGTTACATATTTATTTATATACCATTTATAGGGTTTTAGACCAAATTAAATGTCTAACAATTATTTATTTTATTATTGCCAAAGACTCCACATTTATTATTGTTGTTTTTTATTTAACGGATGACTAGCATCGCAAAAACACATTCTGTGTTCCTATGATTTCATACAGAGTATGGAAAAAGAAATAAACCGGGGGGTGCAGGGGGGCGGCCCCCCGCCGAGGCGCAAAGCGCCGAGTTTGGAAGTAGTTTTTTTATTAGTAAAATCAAGTTGGTTTTGATTATTTCTTTAAATAACATTATGACTCATTCTAGTATGCACCAAAGGATGTAGTACCCGATCTCAAAATTCCTACTCCCCATTATTTATAGAAAATGATTATTCATTCTCTCTAATCAAGATTGAATCATGGTAGGCACCTTAATATTTCGCTAGACGACAACTGCTGTAATTGTCAAACGTTGGATAACCCATGGCGATAAATTTTACTTGGAATCATGATAACTAAGTAGATACTAAAATGACTGGTGTCTTTTCGAAGAACAATGAAGAGTGAGATGAAATCCTGAGAATCAATATATTATTTAAGTAAATGCAAAACTAATAATTCGTTTATATTATCTGAAAACCCGGACCCAGTGAAACCAAAGATCAGATTAAACTTAGAAAGACCGAATTAGGGTGCTTAAACAGTATAGCTGATTCAAGAGCGGAGATAGAAGCTATGAAAAAAAACCTGCAAATTATTACACAATGGGTTATTATTTTTTATTTCTCTATATTTTTTTTTCTTTCTCACTCGTCTGCAAAGCCACCAACCATCCAACATGAAGAAAAATATCGATCGCATTTCGGTCAGCTTTAATTTGAACGGAGATTAGGCCTCTTTTGCGATTCACACTCGTGTTTCTGATTTATCGTACGTCCAAACTTTAAATTCTCGTAGTGAGCGAACGATTTGCCCTACAGAGCTCCGGGTGGTCTCAAAAAATTCTAAAAATTCTATAGAATCCTAAATTTAAGGAAAAACAATACCTTTACATCAAAATTTTTTGAGTTAGGGCGTTTTGAAAATTTCAAAATTGATTTTGGAACCCTTAGAAGTGACCTGCATCAACCAAAATCTTCGGGCACAACTAGATCCCAAATGGAGCCTACATACCAAATTTCATCAAAATCGGTCAATGTTAAGTGGCAAAAGTGCCACGTACGGCGGACGGACGGCCAAATTTTTATTCGATTTTTGGATTCTACGTACCTTGAAACATAAACCATCAAATTTTGAGGGGTGTTAAATTTTTTTTTTCTTGGTCGATTCCAAAGGTTCATTATTGAAAATAATAAACCAAAAGGCGAAGAGAGCAAAGAGGTGGCCAACTCAGAGTGGAAGTAAGCCTATCTATACTTGTTTTGCGGTGTTATCGCAGCTTCACTTCGTAAGGCCCGAAATTCCGGGTAGAATGCCAGGATTTGAGCAGTAGGAAAGAAGAACATGAGATAGCACCGGACTATTACTTGTGCCATCACTCTTGATTTCGTTCTCATCTTGGGGAAGTCCCGTTTCCAGGTTGGGTGGTAAGGACAAAAATATTGTCCAAGCGGTAGGCAGTGAAGTACGCCTAATCACCAAGTTGGAGGGCATTATGAACATCCTCTCGATCGTGTTTGTGCTGAGCCGTACGGTGAAGGGAATGGCTAGTATAAATAGTACCAAGAGATAGAAATGACAAACAAGACAAACTACTACCAAAACGCGAACCCACATAAATATAGTCTTACCAAATAAAGCTTTCTACAGAGAGTGGCAAATCACGTGTCATCCCCCCCTCCCCTCCAACAACTACAGGTATTCCTCAGAAAAATGTTCATGAAAAAAAAATTCATGTTTTTCTGAAAGTTGCCAGGTACGCCAGAGAGGCTCCTAGTTGTTGGATGCAAGATGTCTTATTGAGTGAATGAAATTCTAATAAATTTGAGTTTTTGCAAAAGCATCACCAATAATGAAATTGACCTTCATTCATTCCAATTCTCCGTTCTAGTTCAATATAATAGAAGTTACTGTAATTGTGGGGTATACTATTCCAATACTCTGTTCTAGGTCAATATAACAGAATATATTGTGATGTGCGGTAAACTAAAATGTTTGAGCGGCTTTTGAAAAAGTGTACGCCTCACTGGCACGTTGTTAGTATTGTTGAAGTAGTAGGTTCTATGTTAGTACTACAGGGTTAAGCGTTCTTTGCTGCTTGAAGGTAAGTCCATCAATCTTCATTAACCCACTTGGATGAGCAAGGTGAACAAGCGAACAAACTGGAGCATGTGGTTTTTAATGGCAAGTGGCAACCCATCCAAGTCGTCTGAACGTCTAAATTGATGATTTTACGGAAACCGTTTACTAAACTAGACGAGTCATGAATGTATCTATTAGGACATGTAGCATATGAATTATCTTTTCTATTATCGTATGACTTACGTAGGTCCTTCCCTCTGCCTCCTACGAGCCAATGATCTGAAGACGAGAGCAACCCGTGCATCAACAAAATTGGGAGTTTGGGTTGTTGCACGACATTATCCATTCCATGTATCCTTGTCATGCGAATAACGTATCCGTCGTCCGTTATCAGCTGGTGCATCTCCGATTGAAATCCATAACGGCGAGCGATATCCTGGGAACACGAATTCAATTGATTTTGGAGGGTTCATTGTTAGGTACGTGAGAGAGGGGAAAAAATGGATAAAAATCAGTAATAAGCTGATAACCGATGCTGAAAGTACTGTGGGCTACTAAAACAACAGTGGAGATAAACTTCGGAGTAATCATCAGTACAGTATAACAATGGAGCACTAAATCATGAATGCAGTAATGAGGATTATTAGTTCATCAATGCAGTACTGCAGATCAGATAGGCTCACCACGAGGTTGCAGCCACTGTGGTTGTAGTTGGAATCTTATCATGAAGCGGAGATCGATGCGGGAAAATTCCCTCAGAATTACTCGAGTTGGGCATGTAGGCAGATATACCCCGTGGTATCACCACCCGCATCGTGCTCGGCTCACTCTTGAACTGGAGCTCGTATACAGGGTGCCCGAGAAAATACGGCCAAACTTTAGGGGTCAAAATTACATAGTATGTCCAACAAAAAAGCCTCGTAGCAATTTTCTTTTAACCACTTGTGATTTTAAGTTTTTTTTAAATTTGAAGATTTTTTTTCATATGTCGAACCTTGTCTCACTAAAATTACTATAGTTCCCTCATTTTGAGTGAAAATTCAAAATTGATAACACCGTTGAAAAGTACATTAAATTTATCATCAGATGAATTACAACATACATTTATAATCTCGCATCTAGTTCAATTTTTTCAAGTCCAAACTTGAAAGTTTACAAATTTCAAATTTTTTGACAAAATTCTCAAGGGGTTTCCACCCATTTTCTGTAGAGGAAATTCAATGGAGTTTCCAGAAAAAACATACACCTAAAAATCTCAGGTTTCCAACGCAATAATAAAAAAAAACGCTGCAAATCATTGCTCAAAGGTTTATTATTTTCTGTATAGATCACCCTTCTGTATAGATCACTGGTTCTCCATCAATAGCACCTACCACCATCTGTATTCTCCCTTGACCTTCCCTCTCAAATTTCAGCTTCCTGCGTTCAATAGGCTTGAAAATGGCTTAGGATCTCACTCAGCTGATCAGTGATCTGAAGAGTGAAGAAGATCTCCTCGAATGCTGGAGACGCCTGGAAGAGCACTTCCATTCAATAGTAGTAAAAATGGCTTTGGAGCTCACTCAGCTGATCAGTGATCCGAAGAGTGAAGAAGGTCTCCTCGAATGCTGGAGACGCCTGGAAGAGCACTTCCATTCAATAGGAGTAAAAATGGCTTTGGAGCTCACACAGCTGATCAGTGATCTGAAGAGTGAAGAACATCTCCTCGAATGCTGGAGACGCCTGGAAGAGCACTTCCATTCAATAGTAGTAAAAATGGCTTTGGAGCTCACTCAGCTGATCAGTGATCTGAAGAGTGAAGAACATCTCCTCGAATGCTGGAGACGCCTGGAAGAGCACTTCCATTCAATAGGATTGAAAATGGCTTCGGAGCTCACTCAGCTGATCAGTGATCTGAAGAGTGAAGAAGATCTCCTCGAATGCTGGAGACGCCTGGAAGAGCACTTCCATTCAATAGGAGTAAAAATGGTTTTGGAGCTCACTCAGCTGATCAGTGATCTGAAGAGTGAAGAAGATCTTCTCGAATGCTGGAGACGCTGGAAGAGCACTTCCATTCAATAGGAGTAAAAATGGCTTTAGAGCTCACTCAGCTGATCAGAGATCCGAAGAGTGAAGAAGATCTCGAATGCTGGAGACGCCTGGAAGAGCACTTCCATTCAATAGGATTGAAAATGGCTTCGGAGCTCACTCAGCTGATCAGTGATCTGAAGAGTGAAGAAGCCTTTGAGCAATGATTTGGAGCGTTTTTTACCCACCAACATTTTTTTACCTACCAACTTTTTTTTACCTACCAGCTAGGTACTACCTACCACACCATACTGCTTCACACCTTCACAATCAAGTTTATTAGAAAGATCTAAACGCTTCACACTCGATTGGAAAAATAGAAAGCTTCATACGGAATTTGATTACTGGTTACGCAGAAGGCAAAACTTATACAAATCGAAGAAATGAACAGCGATCGCATTTTAGTCCGATAACATTTGAATGGAGATTAGACCTCTTTTGCGATTCACACTCATGATTCTGTTTTATCGAAGGAAAACCTTCAAGTACTCGTAGGGACCGAACGGTTTGTCCTACAGAGCTCCGGGTGGTCTCAAAATTTTTTAAAAATTCAATACTATTTAAAATTGGTGAAAAAACGATACTTTTATTTCGAGAGTTTTCGAGGTAGGGCACTCTTGAAAATTTCAACCCTTAATTTTCACCCCTTAGAAGTGACCTACATCAACCAAAAGCTTCGCGGCACAACTAGACCCCAAATGGAGCCCATATACCAAATTTGAACCAAATCGGTCCAGTGTTGCTAAGAAAAGTGCCGCGTACGGCGAACGGCGTACGGCGGACGGACGGAAATTTTAACACAGAATGTGTTTTTGCGATGACCTACCGAAAAAAAATCGTCACGAAAAAGCGACAGAAAAAACATCTGGTGATATGTTTATTGGTTGTCATGTTAATGTCAACTCCACATTTATTATTGTTGTTTTTTATTTAACGGATGACTAGTATCGAAAAAACACATTCTGTGTTCCTATGATTTCATACAGAGTATGGAAAAAGAAATAAACCGGGGGGTGCAGGGGGGCGGAGCCCCCCGCCGAGGCGCAAAGCGCCGAGTTTTTATTCGATTTTCTTATTCTACGTACCTTGAAACGTAAAACATCAAATTTTGAGGGGGGGGTTAAACATTTTTTTAACATGTTTAATGTTTTAGGGCTGGGGGTCATTCTGTGAATTCCGACACGCAAATTTGCAACGGGCAAAACTATACTAACCTGTGGTCCGATTTTGATGAAATTTTCAGGGATTGTGCGGGTTAGGTCCTAGACGGTCCCCTATAAATTTCAGCACCTTCGGACCAATAGGAGCGAGTGCGCATGCGCAAACGTGAATTTCCTGGGACCTCGGTTTCTCGGTTTCTAATGAACCGATTTTGCTCAAATTTGGAGGTTAGTTGGGGACTAACTTCTAAGAGACACCCTATAAGTTTCAATCAAATTGGTCAAGCAATAGCCGCTGCGCATGCGCGAACTTTAAATTTATTGTTACAACCAAAACTCCGCAACTATTCAACCGATTTCGATGAAATTTTCAGGGATTGTGTGGGTTAGGTCCTAGACGGTGGACCGCTAATATTTTGGTATTCAATAACTCTTTGAATCATAATTTTTTCGCCAACTGATTCAATACGTCCATGTTACAATGAGTGAGGAAGCTATACTGTCCACCCAACTTGGCAGACTTTTTTCTCTCCTATTCAACGCAGGAAGGTGAAATTTGAGAGGCAGGGTCAATGGAGAATGCTGAAGGCGCCTGAGTGGTCACTGATCGGCTGAGTGAGCTCCAAGGCCATTTTCTCTCCTGTTGAACGCAGGAAGCTGAAATTTGAGAAGCAGGGTCAATGGAGAATGCTGAAGGCGCCTGAGTGGTCACTGATCAGCTGAGTGAGCTCCAAGGCCATTTTCTCTCCTGTTGAACGCAGGAAGCTGAAATTTGAGAAGCAGGGTCAATGGAGAATGCTGAAGGCGCCTGAGTGGTCACTGATCAGCTGAGTGACCTCCAAGGCCATTTTCTCTCCTGTTGAACGCAGAAAGCTGAAATTTGAGAGGCAGGGTCAATGGAGAATGCTGAAGGCGCCTGAAGGGTGACTGATCAGCTGAGTGAGCTCCAAAGCCATTTTCTCTCCTGTTGAACGCAGGAAGCTGAAATTTGAGAAGCAGGGTCAATGGAGAATGCTGAAGGCGCCTGAGTGGTCACTGATCAGCTGAGTTTCTCCCTTGCGAGGGAAAAACATTAAACATGATTTAATGTTTTTCCCTCGCAAGGGAGAAATTGAACATTATACATTATGTCTTCGTAGTAAATTTCGAATCGAGTGTGAAGCGTTTAGTTCTTTCTAATAAACTTGATTGTGAAGGTGTGAAGCCATTATAGTGTGGTAGGTAGTACCTACCAATAGGTAGGTGTGGTAGGTAAAAAAAAACGCTGCAAATCATTGCTCACTGATCAGATCACTGATCAGCTGAGTGAGCTCCGAAGCCATTTCTTGTCAGTTACCAAGCATGTGCCACGAATGGTCTCATTATAATAATAAATACTGAAGAGGATATTTTTGAAGAAGAATTTGGGTACCGCATTGGCCTCAAATTTATAGGAAAATATTTTCGAAACGAAATTTTTAAAACCGAAAATTGATTAGATTTCAAAAATATGCTTTACAAAATCGGTAAAAATAGCCAAAAATATGAAAGATTTTAAATTTTGTTATGAAAACAAAATTCGAAGTAGAAAAAGTTTCTAGGTTACAAATTAAATCATTATAAATTAAAGTGCGCAAAATATTGATTAGTGTGCTTAAAAATTGCTAAAATATGGCCTAAATGATACCAAAAATCTCAAAATTCATAACGAGTGCGTAAGTTTGTCGGCTATAAATAGGATTGTATCACATTTTCATGCGCAAATGTGTTCTCACATACCATAAAAGGGCTCTAAACCCACTTAGAACGTTGTAAAATGGCTAAAAATTCAAAAGTTGTTTTCAATAACGTTTTAAAAAAAAATCGCTGCACGACTTTGAATTTCCATCACAATATTTTTTTTCTTGCTCGATTCCAAAGGCTTATTATTGAAAATAATAAACCAAAATACAATCGAATTTTGGGGAGAAATCTGTATTTGAACGAGGAAAAACGTGGATTTTGGTTTATTATTTTCAATAATAAGCCTTTGGAATCGAGCAAGGAAAAAAAATTCTTAACCCCCCCCTCAAAATTTGATGTTTTACGTTTCAAGGTACGTAGAATACGAAAATCGAATAAAAAACCAAAACGCTGCAAATCATTGCTCAAAGGTTTATTATTTTCTGCATAGATCACCCTTCTGTATAGATCACTGGTTCTCCATCAATAGCACCTACCACCATCTGTATTCTCCCTTGACCTTCCCTCTCAAATTTTAGCTTCCCGCGTTCAATAGTATTGAAAATGGCTTCGGAGCTCACTCAGCTGATCAGTGATCTGAAGAGTGAAGAAGATCTCCTCGAATTCTGGAGAGGCCTGGAAGAGCACTTCCATTCAATAGGAGTAAAAATGGTTTTGGAGCTCACTCAGCTGATCAGTGATCTGAAAAGTGAAGAAGATCTTCTCGAATGCTGGAGACGCCTGGAAGAGCACTTCCATTCAATAGGAGTAAAAATGGCTTTGGAGCTCACTCAGCTGATCAGTGATCTGAAGAGTGAAGAAGATCTTCTCGAATGCTGGAGACGCCTGGAAGAGCACTTCCATTCAATAGGATTGAAAATGGCTTCGGAGCTCACTCAGCTGATCAGTGATCTGAAGAGTGAAGAAGATCTTCTCGAATGCTGGAGACGCCTGGAAGAGCACTTCCATTCAATAGGATTGAAAATGGCTTCGGAGCTCACTCAGCTGATCAGTGATCTGAAGAGTGAAGAAGCCGTTGAGCAATGATTTGCAGCGTTTTTTACCCACCAACATTTTTTTTACCTACCAACTTTTTTGGTTGATGTAGGTCACTTCTAAGGGGTGAAAATTAAGGGTTGAAATTTTCAAGAGTGCCCTAGCTCGAAAACTCTCGAAATAAAGGTATCGTTTTTTCACCAATTTTAAATAGTGTAAGCCTTTCGGCCCCACGCTTGATGGCAGCTGAATTTAAATGAAGCCAACAAGCGGTGATGGGCGTTTGGGGGTCGTGTTGGTTGATAAAAATCAACGAACACGAGCACCAAACGTTTGCACACGAGTTCGGGGGGTTTGATTTGAAGTTAATTTTAGCTGAAATAAAATATCGAAAAACACTTAGAATTTAAAATGGTAGCAAATGATATTTACCTGTGGCGACAAAGCGTGGCGACGTCGGCGACTGCGTGACGATCGTCGTACTGCAAGATTTTAAAGCCTGAAGGGCGAAATAAAGCGAAACAGGTACACAAGTGTGTCCTTTTGCCAGAGGGGCTGAAGGTTGTCCTGAAGGGACCTAATACCAATTGAGGGGTGTCGTTGCACTCTCCTCTAACCTTTTACTGAACCAGGTATACTCAGAAGAAGAACTACAAAGTACAACTAGCAGGTGGATTTATTAGAAGTTAGGAACGGCAAATGACTTCCCCACAAGTGTGGCGATAGGTGCTGAAGGCTTTCAAATATATCACAAATTACAGTATGATTTCCAGTTTTCAACAAAGTACATTCAATTTCCAATTTCATTTATCAGTTTCCAAGCATAGGTCATCAATCCAAAAATCAGGTAAGTATTTGTTATAGTTTGTTCAATGTTTTTCAATTTACTAATGTTCTCAAAATTACTCAATGTTCTCAAAATGTTCAATGTTCTCAAAATTACTTTCAGTTGCTTTACTAATGTCTGTTTACTCTTACTCTAGCACAGTTGCATAAATAATTGGCCAATGTATTTATGTTTAAAGGTTCAACACTCACTGTCGGGCCCGAAGGTATCCTTGAATGGGTGTGGCGGCTTGAAAGTTCCGTGGCGATCGTAGCGCGGAGTCGTGGCGATCGTGGCGGTACAGGGGGGGGGGTACGGGAGGAATATTCGTCAGGATGGGGCTAGCTCGCTGTCACTGACTTTGAACGCTGCTGGACTGGGTATGAGGTGACCGTCGTTGGCGGGGAGCTCAGGTGGATCCTCCCCCCTCCGCCCCGCCTGAAGGTGGTAGTGGGGACGGCTGGTCGAGTGGGGGAGAGACCGTTGGGTCCCTCCCAGCTGAGGGGGGAGGGACGCGCGGGGTGGCATTCGGCGTCGGCTGTAGTTGTCTTCCACCTGAGCTATGACGTCACCTACGAGGCTGACCGAAGGGGGCTAGTGGTGCCCAGCTCCCGCTTCACTGGAAAGTGGGCCCAGAGAGCGAGAGCTCACACCCCCCGCCTCCCTGGGAGCCAGTGTCGTCGGAGATGACACTGGGGATTTCCAGGGGTGCGGAAGGGTGCGCCTTCTTGATGGCCAGCTCGTAGGCACGCCTGCGGCATCCTCGGCAGCTGGCAGGTCGTCAGCGCTGCTGGTGGTCTTGGCGGCAGGTTGGAAGAGGCTGGCCGCGTCGGTGGTAGCTCTTCAGCCGCTGCCAGAACTCTTTGCATGCCGGGCAGCGGAAACTGAAGAGCTTGACGACAGTCTTTGTGCAGACGGGACAAGTTGGCCTCGGTTTCCTGCTGATCTTGAGCATGATGCGCGGGAGTGATGACTTGGTGGTTTTGCGCTTGCCGCTGCTGGTTGGCTCCCGAGATGTAGTGGGAGTGGGTTCAGGTGGTGGTGACCCTGCCGCTGAGGAATCTGAGGGGGCGAAGATGCCGGTCCGGCTGCTAGCTCTTGGTGGAAGGCTTGGCGACGTTGGTAGAGAGGCGAATGGTGATGCTCTTGGGGATACGTTTCTCTCAGGTGGTGGGAGAGACAACGGGCTGAAGATCGGAGATGGTGATGGTGGTTGGTCTGTGGAGGGGGCCAAATCCCCCACAGGCTCCGCAGACCTCGCCGCAGGTGCCTCTGCGGGCGCCTGCGAGGTCGCCTCAGGCGCTGCTGTCCTTGCCGCAGGTGGCTCAGCAACCACCTGTGCTTTGACCCGCTTCACCTCGGCCCAGGCGGCATTGCGGTCCAACGTGAGCAGCTGCCGCTCTTCCAACCAGATCTCCTGTCGCTTGGCCAGGATGTCCCTCTCCTGGGCGATTCGTTGGTAGGTGGGCACCCATTTTGCAATTTCGAGGATGGTCAAGAGAGCCGCCTTGCCGTTGATATTCCGAACCGTGGGGGTGTCACCGCACATGGTGAAACGGACACAATTAGTGAGGGTCTCCAGGGAAGGGAAGGGATCAGCTACCGGTTCCTTGGTCTGGACGAATCCGTCGGGGAGCTTCTTGTGGTTCTCCTTAGCCGTCTCTACTCGCTTCCTCATGAGGAGCACTGCCGGGTCGGGCGATTTTGGGCCTCTCCCCAACACCCAATCTTCCACCTGCTGCTGTGCCATAGCCTATAACAATCGGAAACAAAAACCCTACTGTGACATCCTGATCTAGGAAAAGTGACTTCAAGATTCTACGTACTTCATCTACTTCAATTTTCCTAGCTGGCCATAATTCAGGACAACTGGCAGAGATAAGGTTTGGTTGATCTGAAGGATCCAAGTGTAATGTTGTGATCTGAAGGATCCAAGGGAAATGTTGTGATCTGAAGGATCCAAGTGAAATGTTGTGATCTGAAGGATCCAAGTGAAATGTTGTGTCCTAATGTGTGTGTGTATGTTCGTACATGTCTCCCTATTAGTCAGTTAGTTAGTCTTTTTCCCTAAGTGGAGTTGTCGATAATCGATCGAAGCATCTCGTTTTCGGAACGGGTAGCGAGAGGTCGATTCGTTGGCGTCTCCACGGGATTTCTTTGGTGGATTTTCCTCGGCTTCTTCAAACTCGTCTGCGGAGGATTCAGAAACGGTGGATGGGTCAGGTAAGTCGACTACTGGGATTTCCACTGGACTTCTTGGTTGTTGTTCATCGTAGCGACTTTCGTTGCGATCGGTGTGGCGGTCGCTGTGGCGGTTGTCGTGGCGATCGTCGTGGCGATCGATCTCGTCCCGCAACGTCTCGTTCCCGAGGTGAGCACTTCCTTCTTGCGTTTCCTGTTCGGCGTAGCGATCAAATTGGTGATCCGCATCAGCCGTCCTTTGTGTGTCCGAAGGGGAACTTAGTCGGGTCGATGCCTCGTTTTGGGGTGTCCTCGATGAATTCCCTTTTTGGCTGGTGATAGGTGGAATTATAGTGGTGGTTTTTGCAGTTGTCGACCATCCATACTCTTCAATAAACTCTTCTCTTTCTGTTTCAGGTGTCATCTCTTCATGGTGTGTCGATGTCGTGGCGCCATGCGTGTCGGGTCTGATCCGTTCGGGGTCAATGAAGACTTCGTCCGGAACACCTAACTCGAACGCGGGCTTCAAACGGTTGATGTGGACAGTCTGGCGGCGGATATCCGGTAAGTCTCTTATCTCGTACGTTACATCCGAATACTTTTTCACGACTATCCAGGGTCCGCTCCAGGGACTCCAAAATTTCTTAACAACCCCTGGGGGTGCTTGCATGCCTTTGAGGTACACGGCGTCACCGCCTTCGAATGAGCGTAGCGTTCGACGGTTGTTGATGGCGTCGCTTCGTTTTCGCCACGCTTCATGAAGGCTCTGTTGAGTGGCTTCTCGGGCTATTCTCAGATTTTTCAGTGTGGTGGATTCGTCTGGACGTGGTTTCAGGCTTTGTAGCGATTCGTTTGGCAACCGGAGTTCTCGGCCGAAGGTTAAGAAGTTCGGGCTGAACCCTGTGCTCTTGTGTGGGGTCGCGCGGTAGGCCGCAAGTGCAACGGGTAACATGTTTTCCCAATCTTTTGTTCTTTTTGAGATTTTAGCGATGATATTGGCGAGGGTACGGTGAAATCTCTCGCAGACGCCGTTGCTCTCGGGGTGATACGCCGTTGTGAAAATCTGTCTGATACCCCACTGATCACACAGCGCCCTGGTTGATCCGGCCGTAAAAGCGGTTCCGCGGTCCGAGACCAACCGTTCTGGAACGCCATGAGTGGGTATATATTTTCTGGCGAGATTTCGTGCTACTGTCGTGGCGGTGCAATCCGTGGTGACATACGCTTCCGCATATTTTGTGAAATGGTCTATGACCGTCATCAGATATTTCGTGGTTTTTCCACTCGAAATTGGTCCGACGAAATCAATTCCAACGATTTGTCCGGGGCGCTCGGGGAGTAAAGGTTTCTGGATTGGATTACGGAGACCGGGCGGGGTGTTGCGTCGTGAACACGTTTCGCATCGCTGTATGTTTTCGCGAACGTCTTTAGCTAACCCAGGCCAAGTTCCGAGTTTCCGTACTATCTTTTCCGTCACCTCCGCTCCGGGGTGTCCGGCCCATTCATTTTTGTGACATCTATCGATGAGCCATTCCCGAAGTGAGGAGGGAATGAGCGGCACCCATTCATGTTGTCCGTCGTATCGAACGCGTGTCTCCCATACGCCATTGGTTTTGCGTAGGTCCTCTCTGTGGCGGTCCAAGGTGATCGATTGGATCCAATTGTCGAGGTCTTGAGCGGCGATCATAAGCTCTCGCGGAAACTTGAGAGTCACTACAGCTATGTCTCCGCGGCTCAATCCGTCGGCATGACCCATTTGTGTTCCTGGTCGGTAGCGGGGTGTGAAGTCATACTCCGCCAATCTGAGTACCCATCGTCCGATGCGCGAAGTCGGGTCACGGAGGTGCATAGCGGCGGTGAGGGCCATATGGTCGGTTTGGAGTTCGAAGGTCTGTCCGAGGAGATATTCCTGGAAGTGTCGAACCGCCCAAACGACCGCTAGGAGCTCCCGTTCGGTGACCGAGTACCTGGTTTCGGCAGGGTTTAATTTGCGACTCGCATACGCCACGGGCCTCTCTTCCCCATTAAAGCTTTGCGAGAGGACGGCTCCCAAGGCGAAGCCGGATGCATCGGTTGCGAGGATAAACGGTTTAGTCAGGTCAGGATAGGCGAGTATGGGTTCGCTGGTCAACTTTTCTTTGAGGTCATCGAACGCTCTTTGTTGTCGGGTCGTCCACTCAAAAGGCTGGGTTTTTTTCAACAACTCGGTCAAGGGCACCACTATTTCCGAAAAGTTCGGAATGAACCGTCGGTAGAAACTGGCAAGACCTAAAAAGGACTGGAGTTTTACTACGGAGGTCGGTACGGGGAATTCCTTGATCGCTTTTGTCTTCTCCGGCTCAGTGAGGATCCCTTCTGTTGTTATTCGATGTCCCAAAAAGCGAACTTCATTTTTGAGGAATTCGCACTTCGCGAGGTTGACTTGAAGTCGAGCCTCGGACAATCGATCGAAAACTTGTGCGAGTTTCTCAAGATGCTCTTCTCGTGTGGCTGAGAACACAATTACATCATCCAAATATACAAGACAATTGTTTCCCAGAATTCCGTCTAATGCGTCGTTCATTACGCGCTGAAATGTGGCGGGAGCGTTTTTGAGCCCGAAGGGCATCTTCTCGTAGTGGAAATGTCTTCCGAGGACCGAAAAAGCAGTTTTTTCCTTGGAGTCAGCGTGGACCGGGATCTGATGGTAACCCGCGATGAGATCGATTGTTGAAAACCATTTACATTGTCCGAGCATTGCGAGCGTCTCCTGCAAACGTGGGAGGGGGTAAGCGTCTCCTTTGGTTATCTTGTTCAATTGACGAAAGTCGGTACAGAATCTCCAAAGCTGCTTTTCCCCCGGCGGCGTCTTCTTTTTTACTAATAAGACGGGCGCGCACCACGGGCTGGTAGACGGGCTAATCACCCCGGATTCCAACATATCCTTGATTTGCGTTTCGACCACCTCCCGGAGCGCGTGAGGAACGGGGTAAGGTTTTTGTTGAGTCACGGTGGGTTGGGTGAGAATAATCTCGTGGGACACGTTGAGGTTGCATCCCGCCCCCGTCGGTGGCTTAAACAAGTCCCGGTAGGTATTCAACAATTTCTTCGTTGGCTCAGCGTCCGGTGCGGTTAAATGTTGTAATTTTTGTTCAAGGACGGTCTCAAATTGTGGTAGAGGCGGATCCCATTGATCGGTCGGAACTTCTCCCCATTCTTCCTCATCCGACGTTTCTTGAAGAGAATTAATCACGCCCTCTTTTTCATCGTTTTGAACAATGGGTGGATCGTTTCTTGGGCGTTTTCGCTCGGGTGGGTTCATCTCGCGTAATATCATGTCAAGATGCTGATCAATAGCGGGTTCAATCTGGGTGGTTGTTGAAATTTCCGAAATTTTAATTTCATTTTTATTTTCAGGTGTGGCGAGGACCGTGTCGAATGTGGCGATGGTATGCTCATTTGGTGTGGCGACGACCATATCGGGTGTGGCGACGACCATGGCGACCCTGGTATTCGTGTGTCGATCGGGTGTGGCGACGACCGTGTTCGGTGTGGCGACGACCACATCTGGTGTGGCGACAACCATCCCCGGTGTGGCGATGGTATGCCGAGTCGGTGTGCCGATGATCGTATTCATCATGGTGTCGGTGTGCCGATTTGGTGTGCCGATATCTTTGTCATTTGTGGCGTTGGTGTGCCGATATGGTGTGTCGACGACCCTCTTTACAAATAAATCGGGCGTCGTGGCGGTCAGATGGTTTACTGTGGCGGCGGACTCGTCGATGGCACGTACCGCTCGATCCACGGCCGCGTCGATGTACCGATCAAGAGATGAATCGTCAAACGTATCGGAACTCGTACCGGAACGTGGGTGGACGGTCGGTAGCGGTGTGGCGACGCATTCTTCATCGCGTACTACTCCCGGTATCTCGAAACGGACTCTTCTGGCTTCTTCCGCATCGCGTTCCTCCTCGTCCGGTGCGGAAACCGAATCCAATTTTTCGTGGCGAGTCGCATGATCGTACAAATCGGCGGGTGTGTCGATTGGCGTGGTGACTCCTCGGAAATATCTACTCCAAAATTTCATTCCACCGGATCCGCTGCTGTTGTTAGCGGAGGTCGTAGGTGTGCTCGTCGCGCCGGTACGTGTGTCGAGAACAGAGGTATCGCGTTCTACGACGTTGAGTGTGGCTGTTGCCGCCGAAAGGGTACTAGGGAGAGGTGTGCTTGTGTCGCGATTGTGAATACGATCATCAAGCAACCCGGTTTCCCGCCCCTCCGGCCGCAACACCACACCCACACTGTACGGCTCATCTAACATCTCGACGGGCGTAAAAGGTCTTATTTTCCCTTCCGGTGTGTGGTACTTCATAGTCGGTCCCGTGGTGAAAGTAATCGGTACTCTTCTTAGCACATCTAATCCCAACAAATCGAGTGTGGCGCATTTACGTGCGAACACCAAAAAAGTATGCTCGAACGTGCACCCACCGATACGTGTTACGAGATGTTGTTCTCCCGAGAAATGCAAGGGCATCCCGTCCGCGCCCCACGCGACAGCTCGTGTCGGGTATAATTTTATTCCCTTGACGGGAGTTGATAAAACCGAAAGTGCGGCGCTCGTGTCGACAATCATGTCTCTTTCCTCGGGGCCCAAACCTACAGTAATTTTCAGGGTGCGTGACATCGGGGCTTCAACTGCGGGGATGTGGTCCTCTTCTGCGGGTTTCTTGTACCGAGCTATCTCCATCGTGTGTGCGGGGGCCGCTATTGGTTGCGAAACAGGGAGTAAATGCTTCTTCTTGTAACAATCGGCCTCTAGGTGTTCTCTCATACCACAAAAGTCGCAAAAAATGGTCTTCTGCGGGCTAAAGGGACAATTCACGGGGAAATGTGCGCGGTCGGCACAAAACATACAAGGATAGCGCGGGCTTGGCTTCTCCTCGTTTCGTGGCTCGCTTGGCTTCTCCTGGCGATAGTCCTCTTCTTTGTGGCGATTGTGTCGTGGTGTATGGTCATCTTTCCGAGGGCATCGTGCTGCGAAATGGTCGTGGCTTCCGCAGCTATAACATCGGCGGTCGTTCGTGACGGCCGCGAGGTCCCATCTTTCCTCTATGTCGGTGGTATCGTCAAGTGTCTCTTCAAGTTCCTCTGCCTTACTCAACGCATCTTGAATATTTCGTGGTCGGTTGGTTATCAATAGGGCACTCATGTTCTTACCGACGCCGCGAATGAAGGCGTCCTTTGTCTTCTTTTCGACCCATTCGTTGCGTTCGTGGCGGCGTAGGCGCGTCCCCTCTTCCATGACGGCACATCTTGCTATCCCGCGCACGCGATCGGCGAATTGACGGAGCGTTTCGGTCGTATTGCGTTTAACCGTCCACAATAGTGCTGCGGCATGCTGCGGATTTTCTTTCTGGAACCATCGCAACATGTCTTCACGGACGATTTCGTAAACGTTATCCACGTCAACTGCGTCATCGCGATCGATTAGGAATTGTTTGGCAATCCCGCGTGCTTTGGTGCGAAGTAGCCGATACCGTTGTTGTGAGGTTAGGCCCGCGGTCACTAGATCAAAATTCGCAAAAAATGAAACTACACTGAGTGCACCTGGTGTGTCGGGGTCCCATGGTTCGAGTTCGAGGAATACCGAGCGCGGTATGTCCCCTCTCTCACCCTCGTGTGTCGCTGTATTGTAACGTTGAAGGAGCACGTTCATCTCCCTCATCGTTTGCGTCATGATTTCAACAGCCTCTGTGCCGGCGGAGGAGTGTGTACCTTCTCCCCTATCACTAGCTCCCGACAAGTTTAGAGACATCGTGTCGGTTGAAGAGGTATTTAGGGTGAGTGTGTCGACTTATGTGGCTACCACTTAGGCAAAAGGAAATCTGTACGCGTGTGTTCAGTTGTGTGTCGGTAGTACTTAGGTATAGTGAGAAAATCAGCTTCTCGTGGCGATTATGGCGATCAAAAAATATAGGAGGCTGCGTTGCGTCACTTTTCCTAGGAATACAATAAACGGATGCACATCCTACCTAATTGTATACCTGGTCAGTTTTCGTGTTTTCGATAGACTCTACTCTAAATTTTTTAGAACTCGTGGCGAAACAAGACCTACTATTTTTTTGTGTGGATTCGTGTGAGGCGAACTCACAACAATCCCGCGTGTCGCCACAACTTTATACACCTTTTACGGTGAATCAAGTTGGGGAGACAAGAGGGTATTGCAATCCAAACCGCTGCCACCAATTTTGTAAGCCTTTCGGCCCCACGCTTGATGGCAGCTGAATTTAAATGAAGCCAACAAGCGGTGATGGGCGTTTGGGGGTCGTGTTGGTTGATAAAAATCAACGAACACGAGCACCAAACGTTTGCACACGAGTTCGGGGGGTTTGATTTGAAGTTAATTTTAGCTGAAATAAAATATCGAAAAACACTTAGAATTTAAAATGGTAGCAAATGATATTTACCTGTGGCGACAAAGCATGGCGACGTCGGCGACTGCGTGACGATCGTCGTACTGCAAGATTTTAAAGCCTGAAGGGCGAAATAAAGCGAAACAGGTACACAAGTGTGTCCTTTTGCCAGAGGGGCTGAAGGTTGTCCTGAAGGGACCTAATACCAATTGAGGGGTGTCGTTGCACTCTCCTCTAACCTTTTACTGAACCAGGTATACTCAGAAGAAGAACTACAAAGTACAACTAGCAGGTGGATTTATTAGAAGTTAGGAACGGCAAATGACTTCCCCACAAGTGTGGCGATAGGTGCTGAAGGCTTTCAAATATATCACAAATTACAGTATGATTTCCAGTTTTCAACAAAGTACATTCAATTTCCAATTTCATTTATCAGTTTCCAAGCATAGGTCATCAATCCAAAAATCAGGTAAGTATTTGTTATAGTTTGTTCAATGTTTTTCAATTTACTAATGTTCTCAAAATTACTCAATGTTCTCAAAATGTTCAATGTTCTCAAAATTACTTTCAGTTGCTTTACTACTGTCTGTTTACTCTTACTCTAGCACAGTTGCATAAATAATTGGCCAATGTATTTATGTTTAAAGGTTCAACACTCACTGTCGGGCCCGAAGGTATCCTTGAATGGGTGTGGCGGCTTGAAAGTTCCGTGGCGATCGTAGCGCGGAGTCGTGGCGATCGTGGCGGTACAGGGGGGGGGGGGGGTACGGGAGGAATATTCGTCAGGATGGGGCTAGCTCGCTGTCACTGACTTTGAACGCTGCTGGACTGGGTATGAGGTGACCGTCGTTGGCGGGGAGCTCAGGTGGATCCTCCCCCCTCCGCCCCGCCTGAAGGTGGTAGTGGGGACGGCTGGTCGAGTGGGGGAGAGACCGTTGGGTCCCTCCCAGCTGAGGGGGGAGGGACGCGCGGGGTGGCGTTCGGCGTCGGCTGTAGTTGTCTTCCACCTGAGCTATGACGTCACCTACGAGGCTGACCGAAGGGGGCTAGTGGTGCCCAGCTCCCGCTTCACTGGAAAGTGGGCCCAGAGAGCGAGAGCTCACAATAGTATTGAATTTTTAAATATTTTTGAGACCACCCGGAGCTCTGTAGGACAAACCGTTCGGTCCCTACGAGTACTTGAAGGTTTTCCTTCGATAAAACAGAATCATGAGCGTGAATCGCAAAAGAGGTCTAATCTCCATTCAAATTTTATCGGACTAAAATGCGATTGCTGTTCATTTCTTCGATTTGTATACAGTTTTGCCTTCTGCGTAACCAGTAATCAAATTTCCATATGAAGCTTTCTATTTTTCCAATCGAGTGTGAAGCGTTTAGTTCTTTCTAATAAACTTGATTGTGAAGGTGTGAAGCCAGTATGGTGTGGTAGGTAGTACCTAGCTGGTAGGTAAAAAAAAGTTGGTAGGTAAAAAAACCGCTGCAAATCATTGCTCAAAGGTTTATTATTTTCTGTATAGATCACCCTTCTGTATAGATCACTGGTTCTCCATCAATAGCACCTACCACCATCTGTATTCTCCCTTGACCTTCCCTCTCAAATTTCAGCTTCCTGCGTTCAATAGGATTGAAAACGGCTTCGGAGCTCACTCAGCTGATCAGTGATCTGAAGAGTGAAGAAGATCTCCTCGAATGCTGGAGACGCCTGGAAGAGCACTTCCATTCAATAGGAGTAAAACTGGTTTTGGAGCTCACTCAGCTGATCAGTGATCTGAAGAGTGAAGAAGATCTTCTCGAACGCTGGAGACGCCTGGAAGAGCACTTCCATTCAATAGGAGTAAAAATGGTTTGGGAGCTCACTCAGCTGATCAGTGATCTGAAGAGTGAAGAAGATCTCCTCGAATGCTGGAGACGCCTGGAAGAGCACTTCCATTCAATAGGAGTAAAAATGGCTTTGGAGCTCACTCAGCTGATCAGTGATCTGAAGAGTGAAGAAGATCTCCTCGAATGCTGGAGACGCCTGGAAGAGCACTTCCATTCAAAAGGATTGAAAATGGCTTCGGAGCTCACTCAGCAGATCAGTGATCTGAAGAGTGAAGAAGCCTTTGAGCAATGATTTGCAGCGTTTTTTACCCACCAACATTTTTTTTACCTACCTACTTTTTTTTTACCTACCAGCTAGGTACTACCTACCACACCATACTGGCTTCACACCTTCACAATCAAGTTTATTAGAAAGAACTGAACGCTTCACACTCGATTGAAAAAATAGAAAGCTTGATATGGAAATTTGATTACTGGTTACGCAGAAGGCAAAACTGTATACAAATCGAAGAAATGAACAGCGATCGCATTTTAGTCCGATAAAATTTGAATGGAGATTAGACCTCTTTAGCGATTCACACTCATGATTCTGTTTTATCGAAGGAAAACCTTCAAGTACTCGTAGGGACCGAACGGTTTGTCCTACAGAGCTCCGGGTGGTCTCAAAAATTTTAAAAAATTCAATACTATTTAAAATTGGTGAAAAAACGATACCTTTATTTCGAGAGTTTTCGAGCTAGGGCACTCTTGAAAATTTCAACCCTTAATTTTCACCCTTTAGAAGTGACCTACATCAACCAAAAGCTTCGCGGCACAACTAGACCCCAAATGGAGCCCATATACCAAATTTGAACCAAATCGGTCCAGTGTTGCTAAGAAAAGTGCCGCGTACGGCGGACGGCGGATGGCGTACGGCGGACGGCGTACGGCGTACGGCGGACGGACGGAAATTTTTTTATTCGATTTTCGTATTCTACGTACCTTGAAACGTAAAACATCAAATTTTGAGGGGGGGTTAAAATTTTTTTTTTCTTGCTCGATTCCAAAGGCTTATTATTGAAAATAATAAACCAAAATGTTGGTGGGTAAAAAACGCTGCAAATCATTACTCAAAGGCTTCTTCACTCTTCAGATCACTAATCAGCTGAGTGAGCTCCGAAGCCATTTTCGATCCTATTGAATGGAAGTGCTCTTCCAAGCGTCTCCAGCATTCGAGGAGATCTTCTTCACTCTTCAGATCACTGATCAGCTGAGTGAGCTCCGAAGCCATTTTCAATCCTATTGAACGCAGGAAGCTGAAATTTGAGAGGGAAGGTCAAGGGAGAATACAGATGGTGGTAGGTGCTATTGATGGAGAACCAGTGATCTATACAGAAGGGTGATCTATACAGAAAATACTAAACCTTTGAGCAATGATTTGCAGCGTTTTTACCTACCAACTATTGGTAGGTACTACCTACCACACCATACTGGCTTCAAACCTCCACAATCAAGTTTATTAGAAAGAACTAAACGCTTCACACTCGATTGGAAAAACGCTGCAAATCATTGCTCAAAGGTTTATTATTTTCTGTATAGATCACCCCTCTGTATAGATCACTGGTTCTCCATCAATAGCACCTACCACCATCTGTATTCTCCCTTGACCTTCCCTCTCAAATTTCAGCTTCCTGCGTTCAATAGGATTTAAAATGGCTTCGGAGCTCACTCAGCTGATCAGTGATCTGAAGAGTGAAGAAGATCTCCTCGAATGCTGGAGACGCCTGGAAAAGCACTTCCATTCAATAGGATTAAAAATGGCTTCGGAGCTCACTCAGCTGATCAGTGATCTGAAGAGTGAAGAAGATCTTCTCGAATGCTGGAGACGCCTGGAAGAGCACTTCCATTCAATAGGAGTAAAAATGGCTTTGGAGCTCACTCAGCTGATCAGTGATCTGAAGAGTGAAGAAGATCTTCCCGAATGATGGAGACGCCTGGAGGAGCACTTCCATTCAATAGGAGTAAAAATGGCTTTGAGGCTCACTCAGCTGATCAGTGATCTGAAGAGTGAAGAAGATCTCCTCGAATGCTGGAGACGCCTTGAAGAGCATTTCCATTCAATAGGAGTAAAAATGGTTTTGGAGCTCACTCAGCTGATCAGTGATCTGAAGAGTGAAGAAGATCTTCTCGAATGCTGGAGACGCCTGGAAGAGCACTTCCATTCAATAGGAGTAAAAATGGCTTTGGAGCTCACTCAGCTGATCAGTGATCTGAAGAGTGAAGAAGATCTCCTCGAATGCTGGAGACGCCTGGAAGAGCATTTCCATTCAATAGGAGTAAAAATGGTTTTGGAGCTCACTCAGCTGATCAGTGATCTGAAGAGTGATGAAGATCTTCCCGAATGCTGGAGACGCCTGGAAGATCACTTCCATTCAATAGGAGTAAAAATGGCTTTGGAGCTCACTCAGCTGATCAGTGATCTGAAAAGTGAAGAAGATCTCCTCGAATGCTGGAGACGCCTGGAAGAGCACTTCCATTCAATAGGAGTAAAAATTTTTGGAGCTCACTCAGCTGATCAGTGATCTGAAGAGTGAAGATGATCTTCTCGAATGCTGGAGACGCCTGGAAGAGCACTTCCATTCAATAGGAGTAAAAATGGCTTTGGAGCTCACTCAGCTGATCAGTGATCTGAAGAGTGAAGAAGATCTCCTCGAATGCTGGAGACGCCTGGAAGAGCACTTCCATTCAATAGGATTGAATATGGCTTCGGAGCTCACTCAGCTGATCAGTGATCTGAAGAGTGAAGGAGCCTTTGAGCAATGATTTGCAGCGTTTTTTACCCACCAACATTTATTTTACCTACCAACTTTTTTTTACCTACCAGCTAGGTACTACCTACCACACCATACTGGCTTCACACCTTCACAATCAAGTTTATTAGAAAGAACTAAACGCTTCACACTCGATTGGAAAAATAGAAAGCTTCATAGGGAAATTTGATTACTGGTTACGCAGAAGGCAAAACTGTGTACAAATCGAAGAAATGAACAGCGATCGCATTTTAGTCCGATAAAATTTGAATGGAGATTAGACCTCTTTTGCGATTCACACTCATGATTCTGTTTTATCGAAGGAAAACCTTCAAGTACTCGTAGGGACCAAACGGTTTGTCCTACAGAGCTCCCCGGGTGGTCTCAAAAATTTTTAAAAATTCAATACTATTTAAAATTGGTGAAAAAACGATACTTTTATTTCGAGAGTTTTCGAGGTAGGGCACTCATGAAAATTTCAACCCTTAATTTTCACCCCTTAGAAGTGACCTACATCAACCAAAAGCTTCGCGGCACAACTAGACCCCAAATGGAGCCCATATACCAAATTTGAACCAAATCGGTCCAGTGTTGCTAAGAAAAGTGCCGCGTACGGCGTACGGCGGACGGACGGAAATTTTTTTATTCGATTTTCGTACCTATTCTACGTACCTTGAAACGTAAAACATCAAATTTTGAGGGGGGGTTAAATTTTTTTTTTCTTGCTCGATTCCAAAGGCTTATTATTGAAAATAATAAACCAAAATAGAAAGCTTCATGTGGAAATTTGATTACTGGTTACGCAGAATGCAAAACTGTATACAAATCGAAGAAATGAACAGCGATCGCATTTTAGTCCGATAAAATTTGAATGGAGATTACACCTCTTTTGCGATTCACACTCATGATTCTGTTTTATCGAAGGAATAGCTTCAAGTACTCGTAGGGACCAAACGGTTTGTCCTACAGAGCTCCGGGTGGTCTCAAAAATGTTTAAAAATTCTATACTATTCAAAATTGGTGAAAAAACGATACCTTTATTTCGAGAGTTTTCGAGCTAGGGCACTCTTGAAAATTGCAACCCTTAATTTTCACCCCTTAGAAGTGACCTACATCAACCAAAAGCTTCGCGGCACAACTAGACCCCAAATGGAGCCCATATACCAAATTTGAACCAAATCGGTCCAGTGTTGCTGAGAAAAGTGCCGCATACGGCGGAGGGCGTACGGCGTACGGCGGACGGACGGAAATTTTTTTATTCGATTTTCGTATTCTACGTTCCTTGAAACGTAAAACATCAAATTTTGAGGGGGGGGGGTTAAAACTTTTTTTTTCTTGCTCGATTCCAAAGGCTTATTATCTAATTACATAAAACCCCAACCGTACGTACGTACGTATAACTCACGAACGTGGGGGACCGGGGTTCGATTCCAGGCCGTGACATACAATTTTTTTCTTGCAATAAATTACGTGTTCATTTACGATTTGTTTTTGCCTGCTTTTAGCAGGCTTTTCAGCTAGTTGAAAATAATAAACCAAAATTTCCGGCCGTCCGCCGTACGCCATACGCGGCACTTTTCTTAGCAACACTGGACCGATTTGGTTCAAATTTGGTATATGGGCTCCATTTGGGGTCTAGTTGTGCCGCGAAGCTTTTGGTTGATGTAGGTCACTTCTAAGGGGTGAAAATTAAGGGTTGAAATTTTCAAGAGTGCCCCAGCTCGAAAACTCTCGAAATAAAGGTATCGTTTTTTCACCAATCTTAAATAGTATTGAATTTTTTAAAATTTTTGAGACCACCCGGAGGACAAACCGTTCGGTCCCTACGAGTACTTGAAAGTTTTCCTTCGAAGAGAGGTCAAAAGATGTCTAATCTCCATTCAAATTTTATCGGACTAAAATGCGAGCTCTGTTCATTTCTTCGATTTGTATGCAGTTTTGCCTTCTGCGTAACCAGTAATCAAATTTCCATATGAAGCTTCCTATTTTTCCAATCGAGTGTGAAGCGTTTAGTTCTTTCTAATAAACTTGATTGTGAAGGTGTGAAGCCAGTATGGTGTGGTAGGTAGTACCTAGCTGGTAGGTAAAAAAAAGTTGGTAGGTAAAAAAAATGTTGGTGGGTGAAAAACGCTGCAAATCATTGCTCAAAGGTTTCTTCACTCTTCAGATCACTGATCAGCTGAGTGAGCTCCGAAGCCATTTTCAATCCTATTGAACGCAGGAAGCTGAAATTTGAGAGGGATGGTCAAGGGAGAATACAGATGGTGGTAGGTGCTTTTGATGGAGAACCAGATCTATACAGAAGGGTGATCTTTACAGAAAATAATAAACGTTTGAGCAATGATTTGCAGCGTTTTTTTTTTTCTTTTTTTTCAACGAAGTCGGCGGTTTTACGGGAGGATTCGGGGGTCTCTTCCACCGACGCTCAACCCACCCTCCATACAACCCCGCATCCTCCCGTCAAAACGTCGATTTTGTTGAAAAAATCCACGTTTTTCCGCGTTTATACACAAATTTCTCTCCTAAATTCGATTGTAAAATATTTTTTGACTATTTCTTTGGAAACCTGATATGTTTAGTATGTTTTTGCTGAAAATCTCATTGAAAAAACACACATTTTCAAAAAACACATTCTCTCACAGGAAATGGGTGAAAATCTCTTGAGAATTCCGTCAAAAAACTCAAAAATTCCAAAGTTTCAAGTTTGGACTAGAAAGAATCTTAGTAGGTAGATGTGAGATTATAAATATATGTGGGTCATTCTCAGCAAAACGTAAATCTTGTGTGCTTTTTTAAAAAAAAATCCAATGACATTTTTTTGGTCCGTTTTTTTTATGATACTTCCGGCCATGGATACTCAATGAAAAAATGTTACCAGCAGCGCATCAGCATGTTTATTTTTTAAATTAAAAATAATTTTAAAAAGTGGGTAAGTGAACCAATGACATGTTAGGGTGAGTCAATGACCAAAATGAATGAACTAATGACAGTTATCTATTAGTTATCTATTTATCATTATTAGTTATCTATTTATTTTATCTATTAGTTATTGACAGTTATCTATTAGTTATGACAGTTATCTATTAGTTATGACAGTTATCTATTAGTTCACCGTCTTTTTCGAAAAATATGTGTGAGACAGCCGAATGTTTGGGTTTCATCAAAACAAAGGTTGTTGTAGACATTTTTTCTTCAAGTGTCAAAAATGGAGCTTATATAATATCTAAGAATATATCACAATATGTAAGTTTATATCACAAAATAGTTCTCTTGAAAAGTAGGTACTCGAACATCTGAGTTCAATTTTAAAGCGAAATACCAAAGCTAGGAACATCAAGTAAATTTCAAAAGTACAAACTATTCTGAACTAGATTCAAGCAGAAATGTACGGAAAATTAGGTAAACAAGTTATTAAACATTAGGAAAAAACAAAAACTTCTTCACATATTTTGGCCTCTGACAAAAATCAGGAAGGTCTGCAACATTATAAAACTATTCAGTCTGCATTCTTGTCAGTCTCTATGTCTCATCACAAAATAGTTCTTATAATTATTGAGTTAAATTATAATTATTGACTTGAGATCACTTTATCACATACATCACAGCATAAAAACGCTAATTCATCGTTGATTTTCACTTTGGAAATATCAAGACAATCGTCATGATAGGCGGTGGCTCCGTAGATCGAACACTGAATTCCAACTCTTCTAGAAGAGATAGCTCCCCCACAAATATAACATAAACCTGATTCGCATTTCGGTGGTGACAAATCATTACAGCTTGAATATCACTGTTATATTTGGTACTATAATTTTCAGAAAAGTCACAGTGCAGAAGAATCTCACCAGCTTCAAGAGTTAACTTCAAACTATTGAATGCACGGTGTTGGTGCATAATATTTCCGTCGTGCTGAAGAAGTGGAATGATGCAGCTTTCAGTTTCTTTGATAACGTCAAGCAGAGGTTTTTCCTCTTTAGCTTTCATCATGCGATTTTTGGCTTTCATTTTCTCGGTTTTTGGATCCAAGTATTCAATTTTTTTTTGTCATCCACTGTTCGACAACCAGAGGTTGTGAGCCATCAAATTCTCCAATATAGCTGAAGGTATTATCTTTGCAAAAGGTGCACTTCCTTTGGTAACAGCCAATATTAGGAGACCTACAGCAAAGTTGCTGATCAATTGTCCAAATTTTCCTACGTTCAATGACCTTACGCTTGTGGAGAGCATCTAGCCGCAACTGAAAATTTTCATGAATTTTGCAGAGACAAGTCTCTCTCCCTTTTACGTTTGGAGCCACCACCCAGAAAGGACGGAAGCGACAAAATGTGGAATAAGAAATCGTGTCTTTTCAATTTCAGTAGTCTCGCAGTTTCCAGGTCATTCATCAGTTTTTCCTTCCTGAGCTTATCTTGGAGTCTCTTCGCTTCTTTCAGTTCAGCTGCAGTTTTTTTTCTCTTTGGTCCCATGATAAGCTGTACATAGATTTAAAAAAACGCAAGATCTATAATAGTTCCAATCATGCAGCATGAGCTAATTATGACAAAAAAAAACCTTACTTTTTTAATTTTTATTTTCATCTCAAACTATTAGAAATTGCAACTAAGGTTCAAATTTAGTTTCTTATTGTGAAATCCTTTGAAAAAACTTGAAATAGGAGATATTTCTTCAAAATTAGTTAAAAATCAAATAAGGTTTAGCCAAGATGTCATTGGGTCACTCAAGCTTGTCATTGGCTCACATTGTTAGCAGTGACCCAATGACAGGTGACCCAATGACAAAACACGCGTTTTTCAATAATATCTTCTAAAGAAATATATTTCTCACAAAACTGATAGTACCAGTCAAACAAGAAACATGTAATGAGCTCAGAAAATATAACATAAACGTTAATATGATGACTTACGAATGTATTAATCGATGCGGACCGATGACACCGAGAAAAAATACGCGAACATATTCGCACTCGCACAAAATTTTCAACGACGCGGACTAGACTGAATTGCGGCAAAAATGTCACGTGATCGCCAAGCAGAAGTCACGTGACGATTTGGCTCTCATCTCTGAAATTTCGCTTAGGAAGCGGAATTTCAAGAAACCCCCAAGCGTGACCCAATGACATAATCTTGGTGGGACATGCTAATTGCAGTTTATTTCCAAATGAAGGAATCATTTAAAAATTGTTATATTCAAGTTTCTTAAACTACAGAATCTGCTTGAAAAAATGGTGGGTCGAAAGATCAGGTAATTGCTAAACGGAAGTAGATGGAATCAGCCAAAGTAGGTAAGGTCTGGAGGGGGACAAGGTGAACCAATGACATTTTCAGTATTAATTTCAAATTTCTATATAGAAATAATTAATTTATATTTTAAAAAATATATGGGCCAAGTAGAGCGCAAAAATACCTGCCGGAAACACATTCATTTTTGAAATTAGGAAGCACTGGAACGAGTCAAATAGCACTGGACGTCGATATTTACGTTTTGCTGAGAACGACCCATGTCTCGTCTGATGGCAAATTTGATGCTTTTTTCAACGGTAATCAGATTTGAATTTCCACGAAAAATAGGGAAGCGATTGTTGATTGTTGAGCAGAAATTGAAAAGACTTGAAAAAAACAAGGGTAAAAATAAAATTGCTAAGATACAATTTTTGTTGGAAATACCTTGTAGAATTGACTACTGCAGTTTGGCCGTATCTTTATCGGTCACCCTGTAGAGGCTCTTTCCCTTATGTATGTATAATCCCTTATCCCCAGGGCCGGCATAGGTTGAGTTCTGGGCGTCTTCCTCATCAAAATTCGAAAAATGAATTAATTTTTTTAAGAATATGTGTTCCCACCACCATTGAGTGAAGAGCATTGACAAAACAAAAAGCTAAGAGACGTTTTTTCCTCGGCTTGAGTCGTAGAATCAAAACCCTTGTCTGAGTCAGTTACGTTAGGTTGACACTCGGTATATCGAAGACCTGCGTATATTTTATATATTATTGAACCCAAAAATGCAATTTTTGAGTGGGTTTTTCATGTGATCGAGAAGACGTGTAGAACATCAATGTCAACATTTTCAAAACATACTCTGTGCATATAGTATGGTAGTATGGCATAAAACAAATTACAAAAAACCAACTTCTCTCTAAATGAGAAAACACAGAACAGGGAAATGTCTAGGAAGATATAGGCAGAAAAAGAAAACAACAAAACGACAAGTGAACACGTCTGCGCCTGGAATCGAACCCAGGTCTCCCGGACTGATGATTCTGGCAGTCGAGTTACCGAATTGGTTCGTCGGTCTCGCGTTAAACTTCTTCGGAATAAAATTATTTTTTGAATGAAATTATTTTTTTCACTGACCCCAAGCTAAAATACATGACATACTACTAAAGTTGTCAAGTACCATGACTAGTTAGTTGAATAAAGTGTAGAAGTGACTAATCATATTCTCTTTTTAAAAAATTTTCAACTAGATAGTATAATTTTTTTACCTGGAGAAACGATATTTATCCAATAGTTACCTGGGTGAAGTATCTTTTAATCGTGTTATTCAATCTAAAATAATTGATTGCCCATTCAATTTGATGTTTTACAGCTGGCTGTGAGCTGTTAGTTATGAGTTATAACTATGAAATCATAACATTCATAGTGTACGAACGTTTTTCCAATAACATCAAGTTTTAATGTGCATTTAGTTGGTTATTTTAACCTTGTTATTAAAACCTTACAACTTATTATTTCAATCTCCATCCATTAGCTACTTTATCGTGGGTTTGTTTCGATGCACTCCTGTCTTAGGATATAATCAATAGCTAAACATCCAAAATCCTTCACTTGAGATTTGTAGGGTATCTTGTGCATACTCTTGATTTAAACGTTTCAAATTATAATTTTTCACTGCCAAATACTTAAAGTAACTTTGTGATCGTTTCAACTTATTAGTATCTAGCTAACAAATCAATCAAAATATCATAAAATAGAAGAAATTTTTCATGGAATTCGGAGGGTTTAATTGCTTTTTCAAAAATCAACCCTTTCTGATTTCTATAATCCTCCTTCTTGGGGATGACGAGCAGAGAGGACTTTTTAAAGGATCTCTCGAGGAATGGGTTATAACATGCTTTAAGTTTAACCTATTCTTCCTTTGATCGATAAAAAATACTCTTATTTTGACTGATGAGATATAAAATAGAATAGTGCGATATTTGAACTGAAAAGGTTCGGAGAGGTTAGAATATTTCGCCAGAAGGTCTCAAACTTCACAAAAATCATTAAAAACAAAAATATTAACAGCTAGAAAGTCATGTATATAATTCTCAAAATGGATTCCTATGTCACTCAGAAGTACTTTTTTGCGAACCAATTTCGTAGGCAAAATTGGTTTTTAATAATGTGATCTAGTCCTATTAAAAAAGTTGCGTTTATGCTCCATTAAATGGAGCATAAACGCAACTTTTTTAATAGGACTAAATTTTAGTGTAGGTATTTTTTATTACAAAAAAAAAACATTAGCAATGGATGTCCCTTACCATGTCCCTTATCCCCTCAAATTTTTATTAACCCCTGGTGTGTATAAAGTGTCTGACAGACACGAGTGAAATTTCATTCTATTATGTTGACAGCAGTGAGCCTCTTGAAGATCCCAGGCGCTCCAGTACCTGTCCCCCTTTTATAGATGGTTCAATTTCAAACCTTCAGCTCTGATCTAACCGCCACGAAAAGTACTTTATTCCCTAGTTTCTGAAAACCAGCGTGTCCCTCAGACACTTCATTCACAGGCAACCAAAAAACGTACCTTTTCGGGCATAATTTTGTGTACTCTGACCAGGCCTCGATTTCCAACCGATTTACGAAATTCTTTTTTTGTTCAGATGACTTCCGAGTTCCACATAATTTCACCAGAATATCGAAATTAGCATGAGGAGGGGGGATAATATCCACAAAATATGCAATTTTTTTTAATTTCAGTTCCTTCACAGCTTACTATTGTACCCAAACAATGTAATTGAGTGGACATTATCAATATAGCTCTGAATTTTCGTGAATTAAGTATTCTTTGTGCCATCATGGTGCTAGGGCACCGTAAACCGCATGTTTCGTGGGTATTTGTGCGTTTCACCTTGAACAAGGATTTGAAGTTCTGCGGAATACCTACTAGCACTGTTGCGGGAGCATGGGGCATTCATTACTCTGGTAAAGGTATCGAGCAGCATTTTGAGTATCGTAGATCATAGTTTTTGAAATTATGTTCAAATTAGACTCCTTGAGACCCCCGTAGACTACGTGGAAGTAAGTCTAATTACTTTGTTTTAACTAATAAAATGTTGGTTTGACGAAAAATATATTAATTAACCCATCATGCGTCTCAAAAACAACTTTACAGTTGCTGCATGTCTGTCAGACCCTTTATACGCTGGGAGTCCATCTGAGGGTTTATACACACTAAAGATTATTCTAGAATGTAAAAATGTCAAAACACATTGTGTTTTGTAAATCTATGAAATACTCTTGTAACACTCACTGTTGACAGTGAGTGAGTTTTCTCAATGACATCTCCAACATTTCCAATTTCCCTTCCTATTTTCGCAACGCAATTCATAAGCTGATTACAACCGAAAATCTACATTTCAATAGCTTTTAAAATATGAAAATAATTCCGTTCTCACTCAAAATCAGTTGCATTGGACTTCACCGGTAAGCCTACTGCAATTATAACACTCCCCACGATTCACTGACGATGTTAGGGCTTAAAAGAAAAATAACAAATATATTTTTTAAGGCTTTCTGGTTGAAATCGAACAAATCCGTATCCAATAGAACGTCCCAGGGATTCATGCGTTACTAAAAGATATGCTTAAGATTGTTTATTTATTTTTTACACTCATAAGAAAGCATGTAGCATTGGATGAACTATTTGTTCTCATCACGTTCTCCTCAACATTATGTTTAGTAATTTTCTTAATAGTTCTATTTTAGTAAAAACTCACTAAATAGTGCATTATCTAAAAAAAAATGTCTTAATATTTATATATTTTACTTTTTTTCCAACTTGAGTTTTTCCTCACATTTTCATGCATATAGTTATTTAAATAATTGTCCTGAGATTAATCAGATCAAAAGATCTGAGACTTTTAGAGAAAACTCTGTGATAGAGCACCATCAACCTTTATACAGAGGAAGGGGGTAGATAAAAAATGTTTTTCATGAATATCTTTATAAATGTAAATGCTGAACCTACCTTTTTCTCCCCAATCTCTTCCTTAAGTTGTCTAATGGTATTCTTACAAACAAAAACCCTTATGCATAGTCTCAAAAAATCCAACTTATAACTCTGTTCCAACTGACCAAATACTTCGAAGGTACCTGTCTAAATTCTGAGATAATGTTTCATATCATTTTCAGGAGAGAGGAAAGGAATAAATGTTTCACGCAGTGCGTTTACATTATATTGAGTTCCACAATTAAGTTCCAGTTTTGAAGTGTAGTAGATTTTGGCGTCAAAGAGCCAAAATGTTCAAGAAATAACCTGCAGGTTTGTTAAGCATACAGATCCGAAGTTGTCATCTTCCTCTGAACGCTTCCGACATTATCGTCAATAGTAACATTTTCATTTAAAAAAATGAATGAACGGCACCGGTGCTGAGTGAGCGTTGAGCTCACTGACTGACTACACTCCTCATTATTGATCGGATTAAACTGTATACGACTTTCTGATAACCAGAAGATCTTACCTCGCACTTGCATGTAAGGATTTGAGAATTCTCAAATCAGAAAGTATTGCAAACCTGAAAATTGGGTTGCCTTCAGACACCTCTCGCAGGTTTATCTAGTAAAAGCAGTTTCGAACAATCCATACTTAGTATTTGCTTGATCATAGTGAAATTTTTTGTTTCATTCCTGAATATTGTTAATTGCACTAAGCATTAGCATGTCTTGCATTTCCAAGGTACTGTACTTCACCTTCCCATCACACATGGGAAATCACACAAGAAAAAGTATACCTTATATATGAAAATTTAAACTCACTCGCGTAGTGGTAACAGGAGTTTCTCCCCAGCTGGTGGACCCCCACTTGAACAGAGTTTCCATCATGTTGAAGCCGATCGCGAACCGCAAGCAAAACGCGGTCAGAACGACAGACCGCACGAACCCCGACATTGCGAGCGTCCGAATGATCGCCAGAAGGGATGAAGGATCCCCGCCACTGGAGTTCCGCCGAATGAACTGATCGGGTTTGATGATCAGATGTACGTCGAGGAGGTGGTAGTAGATCCACGGGAATTAGCTTCAGGTCATAACTATCCAGTACAGACGTTCGAGCAGAATTTAAGAGCGAAACTGTTTGCCTAACTGTTCGTCGAGCCTTCAGTTTCACGAATGGAAAACACGTTTGGACTATAAGAAGCGGTGAAAAACACACACACACACACACTCAACGGTTTATAATTTTCTTAAGCTATGCACAGTTTTTCTATTGGCCAATAACGACGTTATGGTGTCATAACAGCTCAGCCCCTAAGCTTCCTTGTCATTGTTATTCTGGTTACTAATAGACCTACATGAATAGTAAGGAGAGATCCACTATAAGTTTATTCTGGCAAAAACCACGTACCTGTGATTATAATATCCAAAAGTTGTCGGCCACAATATCGTTGTTAAGGAGAGCTGAACAAGCGACTTGCTAATTCAAACACGAAAAGGAAGCTTACATTTGATCAGCTGGAACCTTATAAGACTATAAATTATATTTATACTCGTACTACAACTTATTAATAGGTACTACTGTAGAGGTGCGACAATAGCCATAAACCTGGGCTCAGGTTTCATTTTGTTGTTTCTAACTTCATTACTCATTTTAAATCCGAACTGTAAGTAACAAAATATTTATGGGACTTGTCCAGCCCTCATTATCACAGAATACTTGGTTCGTTAGCAGGTTTGAGTAACCTTCTGTGTACTGTGGCATGAGGACTGGAATCGATCATAATTACAATTGAAATTTTCAAGTAAGTACATTTGATTTCGTTGCATGACGTTTTCAAATGAAATTATATTTTAAGAAAATGATCAGATAACCAAGAAATGCAATAAGATCAATAAGAACCCTTAAAAATTCCATTTTTGAGTTGTTCCTTCAAAGGAACATGTTCCTCACATCAACTTGTAGGTGTTCCTTACAACGAACATATTCCTTTATAGTGGTAGGTACTATTCTCTTGCTTTGATAAATGAAATAGTGAAGACATAATATGCCATAATATGGCATCATAGTTTCAGCATTTTCTAGTTTTATTACCTGTATGAATAAACGAGTCTTATCAGCCTTCCTGAGACCCAGTATCACATTTTCAATGGTAAGAATGTTACTAAATTAACAGGGTGACACTAAAGTTGTATACATTTCTTATTTGACTAGTACTAAGTTACAGACAAATAATAAAGATTGAAAATTGATTAATTTTACTAGGCGTTACAGTATTTTACTAGGCTTTGTGTGATTTAAATTTTGATTTGATTTCATTGATTTCAATGAAGAAAAACGCTGCAAATCATTGCTCAAAGGTTTATTATTTTCTGTATAGATCACCCTTCTGTATAGATCACTGGTTCTCCATCAATAGCACCTACCACCATCTGTATTCTCCATTGACCCGCCCTCTCAAATTTCAGCTTCCTGCGTTCAACAGAAGAGAAAATGGCCTTGGAGCTCACTCAGGTGATCAGTGACCACTCATGCGCCTTCAGCATTCTCCATTGACCCGCCCTCTCAAATTTCAGGTTCCTGCGTTCAACAGGAGAGGAAATGGCCTTGGAGCTCACTCAGCTGATCAGTTACCACTCAGGCGCCTTCAGCATTCTCCATTGACCCTGCCTCTCAAATTTCAGGTTCCTGCGTTCAACAGGAGAGAAAATGGCCTTGGAGCTCACTCAGCTGATCAGTGACCACTCAGGCACCTCCAGCAATCTCCATTGACCCGCCCTCTAAAATTTCAGCTTCCTGCGTTCAACAGGAGAGGAAATGGCCTTGGAGCTCACTCAGCTGATCAGTGACCACTCAGGCGCCTTCAGCATTCTCAATTGACCCGCCCTCTCAAATTTCAGGTTCCTGCGTTCAACAGGAGAGGAAATGGCCTTGGAGCTCACTCAGCTGATCAGTGACCACTCAGGCGCCTTCAGTATTCTCCATTGACTTTTGATTATGGAAATTTGATTACTGGTTACGCAGAAGGCAAAACTGTATACAAATCGAAGAAATGAACAGCGATCGCATTTTAGTCAGAAAAAATTTCAACGGAGATTAGACCTCTTTTGCGATTCACACTCATGATTCCGTTTTATCGGAGGAAAACCTTCAAGTACTCGTAGGGACCGAACGGTTTGCCCTACAGAGCTCCGGGTGGTCTCAAAAATTTTTTAAAATTCAGTACTATTTAAAATTAGTGAAAAAACGATACCTTTATTTCGAGAGTTTTCAAGCTAGGGCACTCTTGAAAATTTCAACCCTTAATTTTCACCCCTTAGAAGTGACCTACATCAACCAAAAGCTTCGCGGCACAACTAGACCCCAAATGGAGCCCATATACCAAATTTCATCGAAATCGGTCCATGGTAACTAAGAAAAGTGCCGCGTACGGCGTACGGCGTACGGCGTACGGCGTACGGTGTACGGCGTACGGCGGACGGACGGAAATTTTTTTATTCGATTTTTGGATTCTACGTACCTTGAAACGTAAAACATCAAATTTTGAGGGGGGGTTAAAATTTTTTTTTTCTTGCTCGATTCCAAAGGCTTATTATTGAAAATAATAAACCAAAAACATGGGAAGTTTCCAGGTACCCGGAAAAGGGGTTAAGTAAACGTCTTGAAACTTGAACCATACAATTTTTAAGGGTTTAAACATTCTGTCTTGTCCGATTCCTAAGGTTCATTATTGAAAATATTAAACCATAAACTTGAGTGGGGAACTTCTTCTTCACCTGTAGATGTTTATTCATCTGAACGACAAGTTCCTGTTAAAAGTATTCAAGTTCTAGTATTTTAACTTCCAGCTGTTTCTGTTGATTATGAAAAACGTCTATAAACGATTGTTGGTGAGAATGATGGATGAAACGGCGAAGCGATAAGCTCGAGATGTGTCTCTAGAATGATATACTTGGATTAGGTGGTTCCCTCAACGGGTAGTAGGTACACCGTTTCTTTTTTAGGACGTCCCACAGAAAGACTTGAAAACTGACTTGAAAACTTCGAAAGAGTTGAACAACACTCAACAGAAAAAAAATAACTACACACTAATCCGTTTTAGACCATTCTAGATCCAAAATCAACGGAAAACATAGGTGTATGACTGTGTGTATGTGTGTCTGACAAAATCTTGTGTACTCTGCCCAGGCCACAGTTTTCAACCAATTTTCGACACGGAAATCTATCTAGTTGTGGAATACGAAGCCGGAATTTCGCCTTTTAAAGGGAGGGTTAATGCTTAAAACGCTGCGAAATATTACGCAAAGGTTCATTATTTTTCTATATAGATCACTCGTCTGCAAAGAACACGGCTTTGCCATTGATACCACCAACCAACTTGAAGAGAAACATCGATCACATTTCGGTCAGCTAACATTTGAAGGGATATTCTGCCTCTTTTGTGATTCACACTAGTGTTTCTGATGTATCGTACTTCCAACCCTTAAATTCTCGTAGGGAACGAAAAGTTTGTCCTACAGGGCTCCGCGTGGTCTCAAAAAAATTCTGAAAATTCTATACTATCATAAATTTATGAAAAAACAATTCATTTATATGAACATTTTTTGAGTTAGGGCGTTTTCAAAATTTCAAACCTCATTTTTCAACCCTTTGAAGTGACCTACATCAACCAAAAGCTACGGGGCACAACTAGACCCCAAATGGAGCCCATATACCAAATTTCATCAAAATCGGTCAATGCTAAGTGGGGAAAGTGCCGCGTACGGCGGACGGACGGCCATATTTTTTTCGATTTTTGGATTCTTCGTACCTTGGAACGTAAACCAACAAATTTTGAGGGGTTATGACCTCATGTTTATCCAATGGAACGTCCCCTGGTATTAAACTAGTTATTTCAAATTTTAAAAACTTTTTTTCCGTTTCTTTTAAAATCCCGTTTTAGTTTCATCAGCATCCCTCAATTTTATATTGGCAGAAATTAAATTCATCATCATTCCGCCGGTACATACTACTGGAAGGAGTTATCTTTAAGCCTCAAGGTGAGTACTCGGTAAGAGTCGCTATTTGGGGCGAATATCTTCCACACATTATTTTATAGTGCCTTAACACTGAATTCTATGGTAGTTACTGATCTAATAAAACCATAGAGTTTTTTGTAAACCGAAACTCCAGTAACTGCTATAGGAGGAGGAAGAATTTTTTTGGTGATTGATTTTGTTGAATTTTTTGAGGTGCAGCAGCATTTTTTGTTTCTGGAGGAGCCACTACTTCAGGGGAGGTCTTTGCTTTTCGCTTTTTTTGTTCCTTGTCCGGATTTAATTCGTTTCTCGATCTTCAGTAGTTAATTTTGGATCTTGATTTTTAGGGGCAGTTTGAGTCGAACTAGACGCCCCATGTTTGTCGTCTAATTGATTTACATTTTGATTCAGCACCAAAATCTGTTCGCTTGCTTGAGCAAGGTACTCACAAAGTGACGCTACAATATTATACATATAGGTGATTAAAGGCATCCACGCTGAAGCTCGAAAAAAAAAAAAAAATACAAGCGCTGCAAAAACTCCACGAACTTTATTCTAGTCTGAATATTACATGCCAATATTAGACACGTACCCATATGCAGAAAACACAACTCTCCCCACAATACTGTCCCTATACGAGTGTATTATCTTACAGTGCGCTTTATGGCTACTAACATTCAACAATCAATGTGAATGGTAGGTTAGAATGTGTGAATCGAAGTCAGAAGAAAGGCAGGTAAATTCGCTTTGTAACTTAGATTTGGCTGGCTCAGAGAAAACTTACTACTTCGGTGCTTCCTGGTTTGATGTAAAGTAGGTTTCGGACATGTGAATCGTGGTGGTCCTTGTTATTAGGTAGTAAGTAACCACACTAATAAATGTACTTCAGAATCAATTATTCTCAGTTGGTGGCGATGTTTCAGGAATACGTCCCACTGCTACAGATGATTCCCATTTCTTGCGTCGCTTCCAGCGAATTATTACAGAAAATAATTAAATAAAATACGACTACACACAAACACAGAACCAAATCTCTTCACGAACTCGGAAAATAGAGAGCGTCTTTTCTTTACGAGATTGAGTTTTCCAAGAACGAATCATTGCGAAGCTCGTTTTTCAGGAACTGGATGACGTCCGGGTACAACGTTTCATTAGTGTTCATTCCAATTACGAAGTCCACATGGCTGAATTTCGGATCATCGACCACTTGAGTCTTCTTCCATCCGGGTATATTGTTTTTCAGATGAGTCACACCCTGAAACATTTCCGAGTGAACCAAAGTAAATTGGAGTGGATCTCAATACTGTTGAAAGGAGGAAAAATATGTATAAGACGAATTTGATTTTTATAAATAACGATGCCTAGATAAAAGGCGTATTCGCACACTATCGGAGACCTCTAGGGCTATGTAATATGTGGTAAACCCAAATCCTAATATTAAGAAAAACCCTAAAATAATTACAAGTAGAAAGAACCTAAGTTTCTTTTGATCATTATTATTTATGAACCATTTTGGACGTTTTAGGCTGCAAAGAGTTAGTTTATTATGGAGGCATTTGTCCATAATTCACCATCTATTTGATTTCATGATACCTAGATGCGTTAAAATGAAACAAACTGGTTGTGAAGAAACAAAATGAAGAAATAAATACCATGTAAAAGTTCACTGCAAATCAGTCTAACATTTTGTATTGTATTGGGACTTCATTATGCCTAATAAATACTAATAACGGTGAGGTGATAAGAGTGGGTGAGGGTAAACTGTGATACTGTTTGAACTCCCCCGCCATTTCACGAACGGTGATTTCAAATCTACGGCCTCAACCGCCTATACCCAATTCCAAAGCGCCCCCACCACAGAGGTCAGCGCACGAATTGGTTTTAAAAAGTCATGGATATAGGATGAGCTTCAACTCAATACATTTTTTTATACAGCAGGTAGGTGATAAAAATATGAATTTCGAAGTAGGAAATACATAAGCAACAAAATTTATATCTATCATAATAAACAAAAATATTATTATGATCATTCAAGAACAAGGAAACATGAAAAATATCAAGCAAAAATTAGAACGTGTGAAATCATAATAGTAGAAGTAGTATGATTATAATCATAATCATATGTGTGAATCAAACTTCGCAATCTGATTGCATACTGAAGGTAAGGTAAGTAATTGTTAAGGTGATCATTGTTTACTCAGTTAAAGGTCTGAGAAAAGATACCTTGGACAATGGAGGGACAATAATGAACGGTTCATCATTCTATTTCTGTTTTTCTGAAAATGCGGGCAAATCCCCGCCTAGCGTGTAGCTAAGGGTTAATACAATAAAGAACATTAAACAGTAAGGAATAAGTTCATTTCCTCGAAAGTAATCATTCGATAACTGCTTTTACATTCAGTGCTGCTGATATCCCGTTTATTACCGCTGTACATTCAGTTTAATATACCCGTCTTATACCGATAATAGCCGTACCTACTCATTCTCCTGTATCCCGTGGTGTAAACAGTCTCTTATTGCTAAATTGCATTTTTCCATATTTTCATTCAAAATTTGGCATTAAGCTAGAGAGTTTAAACAAATTTATAGTAAAGTTTTAGCTTCTATTGGATAAAATAACGCCAAAAAAGTCGCTGAAACTCGACGTCACCATCTCTATCACCTGTATTTTTGGAAACAAAAATTATACAAAATATCGTTTCTGCCCTATTTATCTCGCTTATTTTTTTCGTTCTCGTACTGAATATGTGTAAAAGTGAATCACTCCACTTTTGTTAGGAGCCCCTAGATACCATATGTGATAACTCTTATCAATTAATTTTACTCTTTCTAATTCATTGACGATTTTGAACTGAAGAGTTGAAAAACGACTTTAAACCCGATTTTCTTTAAGGTAAGAGTCTTTTGTAAAATTTCAAACCATAATTTAATATTCAAACTCTATTTGTCAAACTAACGCAAATAAACTTTATTCTTTAAGGAGAAACATCGGTCCGTCTGAACATTATAAATCGGTTTTTCGTCAACCTGAAGACTTGAAGATGCAGTCGACACAGGTACGAATCCATCTTGAACGAGAGGTGGAAAACAACTCTGAGGTAATAAAAGTAACTACGATTCGGTTACTATCAGATGAAGTTACTTATTCTTTCCCATTAGAGCATCAAAATATCCAAAATCACAAAGAACTTTTCAATATTCCTGTTGTGAGAAATGCTTGTAAATCTTTGGTGAAATTAGGTCAGTACCGGAATATCACGGTTACACTGCCTTCGGCGATAGTTCCTTTATATTTTGATGCAGACGACAACTTTGTTTTCAATGATGAGTATTTGGAAGAACTAGTACAGCATCAACGACTAAACCCACGTCATGCTTCTCCTGAGACAACAACAGACAATCAAACGGAACTGATCAAACTTATAGATAAATTAACTGCAAGATTGAATGCTAAAGAAGAAAAGAAAATTAGTATGTCTCACATTCAAAAACAGTTTGTCTTGAACACATTTCAGGGAAAAGATAATGCTAATGAATGGATGAATAATTTTGAAGCAGAGTGTGAGAGACATGAGGTCTTTAATGACGAGAATAAAATACAAATATTACGCCTATTTTTGGAAAAAAAACGCAACTGAATGGTACACTTCGACGTTATGCAAACTCACACTCGATGGAAACTGGGTGGACTGGCGAGATTCCTTTTTACAAACTTATAGCGATAAAAGTTGGAGTTCTGTTTACTTCGCTTACACTTTTAAATTCATTAGCGGCTCATTGCTAGATTATGCACTAAAAAAAGAGCGGCTATTATTAGAAACAGAACCTTTGATGACTGACAGATCACGCATAAATCATATAGTTGTTGGCCTTCCATTTCACATCCAAGACCGTCTTGATAAAGAAGAAATAGACACGACTGAACAGCTAATGAATCAGTTGCGCAGGTACTCACAGACATACTCTAAATTAAGAAGAGGGAACATTCAATCTACTACTACAACTCAAAAGGACGATAGTTTTGTGGCTGGCAATAGAAACCCGAAATTCGTCGAAAAACGACCATGTGGAATTTGTGAGTCGCGCGGCTACCCAGGTCGTTTTCATCCTGCTGAGATTTGTAGATATAAGGGACGCAGTAAGGAAGACAAAAGAGTGAACTTAGCTGAGGTCGAAGAAATTGCAGTTAATAATGTCCGAGAAGATTCAAAAAACTAGATTGCACACCACTAATTAGACTAACTGTTACAGTCAATAACAATAAAGTTACTGGAATTTATGACAGTGGTTCTAACATAACACTAATAAACTCTAAGATAATAGAAAATGTTAAAGATGAGATGTTAAAAAATGAACAAACTTTTAAAACAATTAGTGGTGTGGGGAAAACTTATGATAAAATCAAATTACCTATGCGGATTCATAAAATAGAACAAGAAGTAGACGTCCATGTGATTAAGAATGATAATTTTTCATATGATGTATTACTGGGACTAGATGCTATTCAAAAATTTCGGTTGATTCAGGATGAACGCCTAAACATCTTCCAGCGTGTGAATGATGATCAAATAGAAAAGGTACACAATTTTGCGAATGATAGCATAGTGGAAGTAAACTTCTTTGAAAATAGCACTTCGGCTTATTTGGATAAACTGCCACATTTAGATAGTGAAAAACGAAGACGCATTTCCAAATTATTGAATGAGAACATAGAAGTTGTAACGTGATAGGAAGAAGAAAGAGAATAGGTACTGGTCAAAACTGGGACCGTAGATCATGGACGTTAACCTATTTCTGGATGTACGTTCCCCTTTCTGAAGTACCCACCACGATACGTAAAAGGCACTGGCGTCCCTATACCTGAAATTCCTATTCACGCTTGAATGATGTAGGAAAGGTTCATGTACAAGTCAGGTGGATTCGGTAGGGCGACAGTAAATAGGTATGTATTGTCCTATAATGGAAATGGCTCAGAATGGGTCAGAAATGTTACACATATGACAAGGCAAAGATGTGAGAAGATCCGAGTTAGCATTAATGAGACATTCACCACAATATAGGACGAAATGTAATTAGAGAGATAGACTCACGGTTAGGTTGCGGCTCTCTGAGAACACAATGCCTCCAGAAGGGGGTGACGGGTCCCGCGGTACCTGTCCCCCCCCCCTTCCTCCTTCATCAAGGAAGTCGGAATGGAAGGGTTATCAGGTGAACCTTAGACTCTCGATAAGTTATCGCTGGGATCCGTCACAGTCCACCCCCGCGAGAAAATTTGAAAATTTCGCGAAATTTGAAAATTTTACGTTTGTCTGGTTGGTGAATCTATCTATCTCTATCTCCAGCTGTATTACAATATGGGGTCACATTGATTTGAGCCATTGAAGATTACATCGTTAGGTACATTTGGGTTGTAAGTTTGAATTATATGAAATTGGTTGTATGGTAGTTTGCTTGAAAACCTTGTTGTCGCCCTCAACAGCTTTTTGTTTTATTGTAAGTTTATTGATCATTGTCTCTATACACGACGATGGTCGTATGGGAAATCCGTTCCTTCTGTTATAACAGAGGGCCCGTCGATCTCCATCTTGGTGCTGTGTAATCCCGGTCCGTTTCCGAACCGTCGTGATTACGATGGCGTGAGACAGTTACTTCGTAAACCCGGTCCGTTTCCGGTCCGTCGTGATTACGATTGCGTGACACTCTGTTTTTTTTTTGTTTTTTTTTTTATTTTTTTATTTTTTTTCTATTTTTTTTTAATTTTTTATTTTTTTTTTTTTATTTTTTTTTTATTTTATTTATTTTTTTTTATTTTTTTTTATTTTTATTTATTTATTATTATTATTATTTTTTTTTTTTAATAGCGCTGTGGGGGTAGCAACAAATGCTTCAGTAAATTTCACTGAGGGCGCTGTTGCGGCGCCCTGTTGTTGGCTCCTGCTGCGTCTCCTCTTCCCCGTCCTCTTGCTCGAGAGCCTCCTCCAACTCCTTCATGGCCTCGGCTTCCGTCTGCGCTGTTTCCATCTCGTCGGGTGGTATATGTAAAGATAGAGAGGGGTCGGTGGTTAATCTGTTGTCTTGTTTTATTGGCGGTTTTATTCTTAACCCTTTTTTTTGTGTGTTTGGTTGTTTATTATTATAATTGATTACTGTAATATTATTAGTATTGTTGTAATTGTTATTATTAATTTTATTTATTTGTATTTTTATTATTTATTTATTGGTGTTGTTAACCATTTATTATGGTGGGTTACCGTATAACTTGAGCTGGCTTATGTGCCTTGTTTTCACGTCTGTGGCGTCGTCGACATTGACGACTTCGTATGTCACCGGGGACAAGATTTTGGTGACTCGATACGGTGAGGAATATCTATACGACAATTTTGTGGTAATTTTTCGTGTAGCACTGCTAAGGATGTATGTTTTAAGCAGGACCACGTCCCCGACTGCCAAGGTTAGTGGCGTGTGTCGTTGGTCATAGTATTTTTTTCTGTGGGCAAGCGCTTTCTGTAAATTGTTGTACGCTTGTCTCCATACCTCCTGGATAGGGGTGGGGGGGTTGGTTTCGGCTGGTATGTCCCAAGCCAAACTTAGTGGACTAGCCAATTTCCTTCCCATAAATATCTCGGCCGGGGTGAATCCGGTACTTTCGTGCCAGGTCGTATTCATTGCTAGCTGAGTGTACTCTAAATTTTTGTCCCAATTTTGATTGTTTTCTGCGTGGTAACACGTTAGAATTTGTTTTAGGGATTTAATTTGCCTCTCACTGTGATTTGGATTTGGATAAAAGGCATGTAGTGGTATTATTTGCATGCCATGTTCGAGGACGAAGGTGTTAAATTTCTGAGAACGAAATGTTGAGGCGTTGTCGGTGCACAGATTCCGCCAGTACCCAACTTTCGAAAAAATGTTGGTATGCAAAGCTTTTATTATCGCTTCCGAAGTATGCTGTCTCATGGGAATCAGGTATGTAAATTTTGAGAAAGCGTCTATGGCTAGCAAAATAAATTTATGTTGTCTGGCGGTGCGTGGTAGAGGACCGACAACGTCTATAAACAACACTTCGCCCGGTTTGTCTGTCGTCCTTGCTGACATTTCCCCGTAGGTATTTTGGGTCGGTTTAGATCGTGCACACGTGATACAATCGGCTACCATTTTCCGGATTATTGTGGATAATCCCGGACGGTAAAATTGTTGCTGTATTTTGTGAAGAGTTTTGGCAAAACCCGTGTGGTTCCCTAGGACTGATCCGTGATGGAACTTAAAGATGGTAGATATTAACAGCTCGGGTAAATAAGCCCGTTTGTTTCCTTTTGTATCAGTGTGATACAAAATGTTTTGTTGAATGTGATAAGAAGGTACGCTTGTGCCCTGTTGGATTTGCCGTTTGATGTTGGCGATCGTTTGATCTTCGTCTTGATAAATTCGGAGGTCGTTGAACGCTTGCGGGAAGTTCCCCAGTACGAGCGTTTCTCCGATTGAGTGAATGGGCGTGGGAGAGGGTGTGACGAATGTCAAGGTCACTTCGTTAGGTGTTGTTCTCCGTTGATCGCAAGTTCTTTCATTCATATTGGTGAACGGGCGATATGGAGGGGGTCCCGTGACAGACGTTGGCCAGTCCTCAGGTGTTTTCTGAATGACGTGAACCTGTTCTGCCGGGTTTGTTTTTGTTTGGATACCCCGTGTTAGTTGTGGGCGCCAAGAGTGATCCGCGAAGTCCCCCAATTGGTCTAGTGGAATTTCCAGCGGTACCGTACTATTTCTTGATAAATAATCTGCTAAGCTATTCTTTTTTCCTTCTATATGATACAACGTATAGGAGAACTGGTTAAGTTGTTCTCGCCAGCGCGCAATGCGCGCAGAAGGGGCTGTCAGCTTCGCTACGGAAGCAATAGCTTTTGCATCTGTGTGTATGTAACAGTGCGAATGTCCTATATGAGATTTTGAAAACCTGTGCAAGCCGTACAGGAGAGCTCCGTACTCCAATTCAAAGGCACTGTAGCGCGTTTCGCGCGGAGCTAGCTTTCTCCCCGCGTAAGCTATAGCATGATATTGTCTGTCCTGTTGTTGACACAGGACTACACCTATGGCCTTGGCGCTGGCATCGCAAAATAGGTGGAAAGGCTGGTCATAATTAGGGAGTCTTAGGGTTGGTTTCCTTAGTAACCTTTGTCGGAGTGCTTCAAAGGATTGTTGGCACTCCGTTGTCCACTGAAACTGTTTATTTTTTTTTCTAAGTTCGTTGAGGGGAACCGCCAACTTGGGTAGATCGGGAATATAGCTGCTATAAAAGTTAATGGCCCCTAGAAATTGTGCGATCTGTTTCGCCGTGGTGGGCGGTGGTATCGCTAGTAGATCTGATATTCGATCATCATTGATGGACAAGATACCATTCTGTAATTCATGTCCCAAGAATTGGAGGCACTGGGTGGCGAATTTGCATTTGTCTGGGTTGACTGTTAGATTCGCCTTGCGTAATCGTTGCAGAACCTCCGACACGGTTTTTTGGTGTTCTCGGTACGTTTTCGTGTAGACCACCAAATCATCGAGGTACCAAATTAATTTCTCCCCGTACAAATCTCCGAAAATACGTTCCATTAAGGCACTTAAGACCTGTGAACCGACGGCGAGACCGAATGGTACGCGCGAAAAGCTATAGGTACTTATCATAGTTTTGAAACTTGTGAGTTGCCTGCTTTCCTCCGATAACGGTATCTGGTTGTAGGCCTGGTTTAAATCTAGGACACTAAAGTAGTTGGCACCATGCAAATGAGGTAATAAGGTCTCAATTTTGGGTATTGGGAAATCTATGTTTACTATTTGTTTGTTGAGTGCCTGATAGTTAACGACCAGGCGGTACTTTTGCTCCGCCGTTGGGTCGGCCTTCCGCTTTGGGACTAGGAAGCAAGGCGCCACCGCCGGTGCAAGAGTTGGCTCGATCACACCTTGGTCGAGCAATTTTTGAATCTCTTGTTTCATGATTTGTTGGAGTGGGGGTGAGACATGATACGTAGGGGTTTTGGTTGGCAATGTGGCCCCCGGTTGCAGTTGAATATCATATTTGATTAGGTTCGTGCATCCGAGCTGCGTGGTGAGGACGTCTGGGAATTTTGCCTGAAGGCTTTTTGCCATGACGTCATTCGTTGTCATCACCTGCAGTGTGGCCTTGTCTTTGGGGATTGCCGGAACCAAGGCGAACTCTGTGGTTCTATCGTGCTTAAAGGAGATGGTTCCTCTACCTATATCGTATAATGCGGCAGTTGGTTTTAGGAAATCAAGGCCTAAAATGACGTTATGTGCTAACTGAGGTATTATGTAAAATTTGTGTGGCCATTTATTGTTTCCTATCGTCACGGTTAGTTCAACTGTGGTGTCTGTAACGATCACCGAACTATCTCCTATAGTGAGGTATTGTGGCGTACATGGATTCCTTGAAGCTTTTTGTAAACGCTCACATTTTAATAGGAATCCCTGATTCACAGCTGAAATCGAGGCTCCCGTATCCAGAAGGGCCTGAATAGGGACTGAATTCAGTTCGACTGGTAACAAAGCTGTCGTGCTGGAAATAGGTGCAAAAATTGAGGTCAAGTGTTCTGTTTGTTGTTTTTGACCTTTAGGGTGGGGGGTTTTCTTGATTTTCGGCTCGTTGTCTGCCCCTACAGGCAACGTGCCTACTCGTTTTCCTCCGGTTCGGATGAACTTGAATTTTGTTCATTTCTAGTTTCGACTAGTTGGAGGTTTAGTGGTACATTCGGTTTATGATACGTTTTGGACTTGTACGTCTGCCCATTATCATAATTTTTGTTTGTCCCTCGGGGTGGATGTGTATTCCATTGTTTCGGAATAGCCCCTTGGGGTTTGTATGTTGGGGGACTATTATTGTTTTGTGTATTTTGATTTTTGAAATATGGGGGTTTAGACTCGAGTTTCCCCTGTTGGTTGTGAGGTTGATATGTGTTTACGTTGCTTTTCGATTTGTAATTACTTGGGGTTTTGTCCGATTTTTGATTAGTTTTAGAGACTTGCTGCGCACCGCGCCTTGCGGCGTTTCGGAGGCGGATAGCAGTCTCTATCTTACCTATAAAGAGGTCTAATTCTGCTCTAGTTTGGGGGGCTTGCTGGAAAGTGAAGTGTTGCCGGGTAAAGTCGTTACAATTATTGATTATCATTGTGATTAACTCAGTTTCGGCATCATCATATTGGCGGAGGACTCGCTCGTACTTCCAGATATTTTGTACATAATTTCTGAAATTTTCGTTAGGCCCTTGAGGGCGATTTAATTTCTTGGTTACTAATTCAGCTATTGTTAGTTTCGGAAATAGCTCGTCCTTCATAACAATACGTAGTTGCTCGAAGCTGTTCAATTGTGGGTGGACCTGCAAAATCTGGCGTATGTACATAAACCTTTCGCTCACCGACAGGTACTTTAGCACCGTTCGGAATGAAATATGATCGGGGAGTGTCGTTTCCAACTCGCCCATTTCCCCTAGAAAATTCATGGCGCTAAATGGACTCTGGACGTTGAGTCTAGGATACTTGTCTAGAATTGAGAGGAATTCAGCCGGGATTTTCACTTGTTTATGTCTCGGCTCCTGCGTTGGGTGAGGTTGTGAGCCAGACGGATCGCTTTGTTGTGTTGTGGTGGCTTGCAAGGTCAGTTTGGTTATCTGTTCTTGCATGAGTGCCATCATTTTTTGATTTTCTAAGGCCTGTTGTTGCATCGAGGCCATTAAATTTGATTGCGTTTGCATCTGGGAAATCATTGCCGTCCAAGCACTCGTAAATGTGGTCTGAGTAGCAGTGGAGGCACGTAAAAATGCATTAAATTGTTGCGAGAACTCCGGTTGTTCGCCCGGAATGGGCATGGTCGGAGTTTGAATCGTTTGGCCTGGTGCTCCAGGGTTCGCGCACAGGAAGCATACGAAACTCTTTTTTCGTTCTGTTGGCATCTTTTTCCAGTTGACGTAGTTTTGGCTTGCACATTGTGCATGATAAAATTGGGTACACTGCGTGCAATAGATCGGGTCTTTGTTTTCGGTTTCGTCAATGGTTGCCTCGCAATAGGTACATGTGATTAATTCCGGAATCGGAATGATTGGGGCCATCGTTTATGATTGATTATTATACGATGTGAAAATAGCAAAGCGAGATGAACGAACGATAAGAACGAAAGGACCGATAATGGAATAAAGGCTATGAGATCGGAGTTCGTTTTACTTTGTACCTCCTGCTGTAATCGACTTCGCTGGGCCCGATAAAGTCGTTTACACGTTATCCGTGTCAGTACAGGAAGTAATGTGTGGGTTGGTGGTAATCAGATAGTCTTGTCTGAACAAGATGCTTTTTAGAGCTGATTACGAGGTTCGAGACCGGTTCGAGTCTGCTACCATGTAACGTGATAGGAAGAAGAAAGAGAATAGGTACTGGTCAAAACTGGGACCGTAGATCATGGACGTTAACCTATTTCTGGATGTACGTTCCCCTTTCTGAAGTACCCACCACGATACGTAAAAGGCACTGGCGTCCCTATACCTGAAATTCCTATTCACGCTTGAATGATGTAGGAAAGGTTCATGTACAAGTCAGGTGGATTCGGTAGGGCGACAGTAAATAGGTATGTATTGTCCTATAATGGAAATGGCTCAGAATGGGTCAGAAATGTTACACATATGACAAGGCAAAGATGTGAGAAGATCCGAGTTAGCATTAATGAGACATTCACCACAATATAGGACGAAATGTAATTAGAGAGATAGACTCACGGTTAGGTTGCGGCTCTCTGAGAACACAATGCCTCCAGAAGGGGGTGACGGGTCCCGCGGTACCTGTCCCCCCCCCCCTTCCTCCTTCATCAAGGAAGTCGGAATGGAAGGGTTATCAGGTGAACCTTAGACTCTCGATAAGTTATCGCTGGGATCCGTCACAAAGTATTCGCAAAACACAAATATGACGTTGGTCAAGTTGATCACCCAGAGGCACACATTAAACTCTCAGAAAACAAATATATTTCAAAAAAACCATATCGTTGCTCAATTCCAGACGAACGTGAGATAGATAATCAAATAACTAAGTTAATTGAAGAAGGATTGATAGAAGAATCGGAATCCCCTTTTGCAGCACCAGTAACTCTGGCTTATAAGAAAGAGGAAAATAGACGTTCAAGACTTTGCATTGATTTTCGGGAACTGAATAAGATTTTGGTACCAGAATCACAACCATTCCCACGAATTGAGGACATTATAGTAAAAACAAGAAATTGTAAGTGGTTTTCGGTGTTTGATATCAATTCTGCCTTCTGGTCTATACCAGTAAGGGAAAAAGATCGACATAAAACGGCCTTTATTACACAATCTGGTCATTACCAATGGAAGAAATTGCCTTTCGGTTTGAAAACTTCACCTGCTATTTTTCAAAGGGCACTCGCTACGGCAATCCGACGGCATGGACTTCAGGATTTTTGTGTAAACTATATCGATGACATCTTGATATTTTCAACCAATTTTGACCAGCATTTGGATCACATAGAGAAATTATTTCATGCCATCAAACTAGAGGGATTCCGCTTGAAATTGTCAAAATGCAACTTCGCTCAATTTTCAGTTAACTACTTGGGTCATACCCTCGCATATAATTCAGTCCGACCGCATCATGACAATCTGAAATCAATCAAAAATTTTCCGAGACCACATAGCAAGAAAAACATTCGTCAGTTCTTAGGTAAAATAAATTTCTATCACAAATACATTCCAGATTATGCCAGGATGCTTGAACCTATTCACAACCTATTGCGCAATAAAACTGAGTTTCAATGGACAACCGATTGCGATAAAACATTCAATAAAATAAAAGAGTATTTGTGCCAGAGTCCAATTTTATCCATTTTTGATCCACAAAGAAGAACATTTGTCTTTACAGATGCAAGTGCTCTGGGGGTGGGGGCAGTTTTAAAACAAATTCAAGATGATGGAGAGTTACATCCAGTAGCCTATTTCTCAAAGAAATTTACTCCTTCCCAAGCGAAGAAAAAAGCTGTTTATTTGGAGTGCATGGCAATAAAAGAAGCGTTACGATATTGGCAACATTGGCTCATTGGTCACAAGTTTCAGATAGTTTCAGACCATCGTCCATTAGAAAATTTGAAAGTAAAAGCTAGAACTGATGAAGAGCTCGGTGATTTAGTTTATTATTTGTCTCAGTATGATTTCACTATTACATATTCACCAGGAAAAACAAACCAAGAAGCGGATGCACTTTCAAGAAATCCAGTTTTGGAATCTTTTGAGAATGTAGACGATATATTGCAAGTTGTTAACTTGATTTCAATCCAGGATATTCAACGAGACCAACAAGATAATCAGAATGAACTTTCTCCAGATAATAATACTTACAATAAAGGCAATCTTCTATACAAAAAACTGAGAAACAGAGAACGAATTTTCATATCCAAGAATTTTGGCATAGACTTGATCAAAAAAATCCATTCTCACTATGGTCACATTGGAAGCAATCATATAAGAGCCAAATTACGACCTTTTTATTATTTTAAGCGAATGGATGCCCTCATACAAGAATTCTGTGACCAGTGTGATATTTGCAAGAAAAACAAATCCAGAAGATGTCGAGATATTGGCCGATTATCACAATTAGGTCCAGCCAAGGAACCGTTTGATATAATGTCACTTGATACCATTGGGGGCTTTGGAGGAAACCATTCCCCAAAACGTTACCTTCATCTTCTGGCTGACCATTTCACGAGATTCGCATATACGTATCCTTCTAGAGGTCAACAAGCCACGGATCTCATTCAATTCCTACGTCCAATTTTGGAAAAGAACAAGGTCAAAATAATCCTCGCGGATCAATATGCTGGCATTAACTCCAAGAAATTTAAGGCATTTCTACGCGGTCATGGTGTGACGCTGATTTTCACAGCCGTTGATTGTCCTTTTTCAAATGGTCTAAATGAGCGGCTTAATCAGACACTAGTGAACCGAATTCGTTGTAAGAACAATGAACAATCACGACGTCCATGGCCCGCTCTTGCTAAGGAATGTACTGAGGAGTATAATCGCACAACCCATAGCGTTACCCAATTCTCTCCATTATACTTACTCACGGGAAAGCAATCTCCGATAATTCCTCAAACTCTATGTCGACCTCAAGATTTGGCAAAAGATAGAATTCAAGCCTTCGAAAACTCCCAGAAGAATCACCAGGTCAATAAAGCAAGAATTGATCAGAAGACAAGAAATCATGAATTTAAAGTTGGGGACTTGGTATACGTGGAAACTGGCAATCGTCTCAACCGTAACAAATTGGACGCTATAAGAAAAGGACCATTTTCAGTGTTGAAGAGAGTGTCTTCTACTATTTATGAAATCAGTTGTGGTAGCCGTAGATCCCAGGCTAATTTTGTACATATCAGCAAACTATTGCCTTTCCGAGGGGGGGAGATGTAAAAGTGAATCACTCCACTTTTGTTAGGAGCCCCTAGATACCATATGTGATAACTCTTATCAATTAATTTTACTCTTTCTAATTCATTGACGATTTTGAACTGAAGAGTTGAAAAACGACTTTAAAACCGATTTTCTTTAAGGTAAGAGTCTTTTGTAAAATTTCAAACCATAATTTAATATTCAAACTCTATTTGTCAAACTAACGCAAATAAACTTTATTCTTTAAGGAGAAACATCGGTCCGTCTGAACATTATATATGTTCTTTCCTAAAATTCTATTCTCAAGAATCCATCATCAATACCTTGATAAACTATCTTCAAGGGTTCACTCCTACCAAGATTCAACCGAAGGTAGAGTCCTGGTGCATATATGCATATATAATATAAATATATAAATATATATATATATATATATATATATATATATATATATATATATATATATATATATATAAATATATGCAAATATAATATAAATATATTCCCTATATATAGGGAATATATTTATTTATTTATTTATTATTAGTTGTACAATAGTTACAAATTAATATAACAGTTAAAATATTATTCTTCTACAAAATCAACTCTTTTGCAGGGAAAGAGACTAAAAAGTCTGTAGTACCCTGCAAGAGTAGTGCCAAACTAAATAATTTGAGGTTGAAAGATGAAAAAACATAAGAATTAAAATGAGAGAAATACGAAACCTATTCCAACTTGTAAACCAAATCATTGTAACTAAATACCTTCATTGCCTCCTTATTCATATTTACAACTACACAACTTCAGTTCAATATTTTCCAATTATCATAAATAACATTATCTATACGCCCTCAGAATTATGTTTTCTGCAGCTTCTCTTCCTAATTTCCCCCTTCCATTTCCCTTTTCCTCTTCCATTCCTAATTTCCATCTTCCTAATTTCCTCTTCCATTCAACGATTTTTTTTTCTTGAAAGATGTTCGATTGTGTAACAGTGGTGTTTTGAGGGAGGAACCCAGAGCTCGACGAACAATGAAAATAATATAACTGGGACTACTGGTAGTGAGAGAGAGTGCGGGTCTAGGGGCAGCCACATTTCCCTATGATGTAAATCGGGTTTATTTGAACCATGGATGGGGTTTAATGATACTGAATGAGGAGCGATTTCAAAAACAATTAAGTACATTATAATGTCAACTCATCATACCTGGTCGGTGGTCCATGGGTCGTTTGCTCCACGAACTAGAAATATCGAAGAAGTGATTTTATTCAGAGGAAACTCTGGAGGTTCCGTAGAGTTATATTTTTCCAAGTTCTTCTCCGGTCCATAATCGAACATTCTGAACCCTGGAAAAAGTGGTAGGGAGTTATTTAGATTTTATTTACTTGACTGTATAACAACAAGACATCAATGTATTAACTATGTAATGAAATGTATACGTGATGTATACGTTTTCTATACTAAATATTCAATTTAAATAAAATAATTGATTTATTTCAATTCTTACATAATTATTTTTAATAATTATTCTTACTTACCGGATGAGAAAACTTGAGCGAGATGATGCAAGGTCTTTGCTGAGCTTCCTGCCGGGAAGTGAGCAAGTTGTATTGCTCGATTTTTCTGAAAACATTATGAAAGGGTTAGGTATGAAGGATATGTGAAACTCTGAATGGGTAAATCTACTTGTTATCAGTTTTCGAAATAGAATTGAAAGTTTAAAAACATCTTCCAAGCTGGAAAGGCAGCATTCCGACAACATGGAGTATAGGATCTATGAAAATTCCGTAGTATGAAACATCTTTCTGTTCAAGTTGATAGTTTAGACAGTATGATACTGATAATGCAAGGCTCATGATGAAATTCCATCGCTTTAATATTCGAGCCAGTCCTCAACTACCTTCCTAATTTGCACAGGAGTCTCCTGCTTATGGTCCTGATTATGGTCATTTAGAGACCGAGTTGGTATTACCGTCAGGTGGGGAGACTTGGGAATGAAATCAAGACTTTTTGTGATACAACGACTAAGTAGAATAAAATTCTACCATATAATTGTACCATTACAGTAGAAAACACTGTGATCAGGAATATGAGTCAAGACTTCATCAAAACAGATTTTTTTGAACGATAAATGGCTTTTCCATCTTCTTCCTTTTACTCTTTAGCACTCACTTTCTATTTTTTTAGCTCACAGTGTGGTCTTTAGTCTCCTCCATGACATTTATACTTGCAAAGAGGCCAAAAACATGAGTAGTCTCAATATGGTCTCACTAATGAGGAGAGTTGGGACCGACCTTGGAAAAAAATATACACCTTCCCCTGTGGAGGTATTTCAATTTTGATAATCCGGGGGGATAGCCTGAGGTCTCATCTTTCCAAAACGCCCTTCATTATTATTTTACAATACTCAGTCCAGGCAGGGCAGAGCAAAATGTAGTGAAAATGGTCTCTCCTCACCTGAAGGTAATGTTTTTAGTTCCACGGCAAATTTTAAGGAAATTAGTTTCTAGCTCTGAAGATGTTCATTTGACTTCTCCCCAATCACTTTCAGTGGTCACTATGGAGGTATACTCGTACACCATATATCAGCTGTTCATTACAGTATGAACAGCCTGAGAAGCCCTCTTGAACCGATTTTACTTCCCCCAAACTACTTCCAGTGGTCGTATTCTATTGACTTCCAGAGGAGTAGTTCAGCTTATCACTCTCGCAGCTAACCTAACTTCCTCTTGATCAATTTCAGTGGTCCTTGAACTCTCTTTATTTCAAAGCGTCATACATCAACAAGACCAGAAATATCCTTTCAATAGGTGAGTCGTTTGTTATTGTTGATTTTTTCTTGCTCCATAATTGTCGATTAGGCACACGATCACACAGGAAATCACCGTGTATAATTTGGAGGTCATCCAGACAATGAAGTTTCTCACTTTCCAAGTCGCGGTTCGTTCGTCAGAAGTCCCTATTATTGGAAGAGGGCCTACTATTGGGAATCCAAGTTGTTCATCTTTAAACCACAATAAACTATATTGGAAAATCTATGTGGAAGATGAAGCAGAAGGACTCAGTTTCTCCTTGTCAATTCTTTCATTAAGCAAGCGCCTTTGGGGCAAACTGTGGTCCCTCTTTCAAGCCTAAAAATATAATAAAAAACACATTTTTTTGAAGATTACAAAATTGAACTAGGTACCATTAGACTATAAAATCGAGGTTGCTAATGTCTTGCTAGCTAATGTTGCTAAATGACTATGTAAATAACTACAGTTTTAAAAGAAGAAATGAGCAATCAATTAATTGAAAAATCAACACAAAAAAAATTCTATTTTTGTGTTTTGTGCAAATTGGGTTTGATACTTGGTTCTGCCCTAGGTTTCTTTGTTCAGATTCATTTATTAATTGATTACTCATTTCTTTTTTTAAAGCTATAGTTATTTACGCAGTAAATATTATTGGTTAATAAAGTTTAGGTAAAAATATATAAAAATCTTTTTTTTCCCTTTCTTTTGTTGTTTTGTTCTTATTTTATTTTCTGTAGACCGATTGGTACTAGCAACCTCGATCTTATAATCGATTAGTAGTTCAATTAATTATTGTTCTCTTCAAAAGTAGTCTTTTGAAGAAACTCAATTTTAAATGCTTGCATACGAGTCTGCAACACATTGGGACATTTTCATGTCAACCACTACACAACAAGGTAGTGAAGTAAGGTTGTTAGTTCATGTACTCAAGCATCAAAATAAGAAAACAGTTGATTGTTCTCTACGCAACACAGTGAGTCTATTTTATTTATTTATTGGTAGCGTGAGCAAGACTTGCTTAGTTTTCGTGACGATTTTTCAGTTCATGTGCCAAAGCAAAGACATGAAAATGTCAAAAAAAGTTTTTTATTTTATTTTTTGGCTTTTTTTTAGGCTTTTGGGGCCACAGTTTGCTCCGAAAGCGCTTGCCTGATAAAAGAAGAAGAAACTGAGTCTTTCTGCTTCATCTTCTACATAGACTTTCCAAAATGACTACAGGTGGAATATAGAACAATAAATTATTAGTAAATTTTAATATATAAAATATATAGGGTAAACCGGATAATAATGGGACAGTCCAAGTTCAAATGGCGAAAATAAGGTTTCAGTTCATTGGTTACTAGCTAGATTTACACAGGAGGTGCCTCCACTGAATATCCAAACTTCTACGATCACTGGGACGCCATGGCACCAGGTGATCGACGCTAATTTTCACCTGGACTATGAATTTGGGAGTGAAAATAAATTTTCTGACAGAAAATTTCTGTTTAGAAATCTGTGTTTGCAGTTAAGCCACTATGCTCCACAGTTTTCAAGATTTTCAAACATTTCAGGAAAGAAAACATTCCTTGCAGTTTTCTCCACAGTTTCAGCTAGTTTTTAGGACGTCCCACAGTAAGACTTGGGCGTCCTTATAAGATCGATCTGGGGTGAAGTTGGACAACACTCAACAGAAAAAAAAAATAACCACACAGTAATCCGTTTTAGACCATTCTGAATCCAAATCCGCGAAAAAAACCATAGGTGTATGTCTGTGTGTGTGTGTGTGTGTGTGTATGTGTGTATGTGTGTGTGTGTGTGACAAAATCTTGTGTCGTCTGCCCAGGCCTTAGTTCTCAACCGATTTTCCTGGTTCTTTTTTTGTTCGACGCGGAAAACTATGTAGTTGTGCACTACGTCGCCGGAATTTCGAATTTTGCCTTTTAAGGGGGGGAAAGGGGGGGTTAATGCTCAAAAAACGTGCATTTTTGGGCATAATCTTGTGTCGTCTGCCCAGGCCTTAGTTCTCAACCGATTTTCCTGGTTCTTTTTTTGTTCGACGCGGAAAACTATCTAGTTGTGCACTACGGCGCCGGAATTTCGAATTTTGCCTTTTAAGGGGGGAAAGGGGGGGTTAATGCTTAAAAAACGTGCGTTTGCGGGCATAATCCTGTAAAATTTGCCCAGGCCTCAATTTCCAACCGATTAGTGAGTTTCTTTTTTTGTTTGACTCAAATAACTTCCGAGTTGTACATAATTTCACCAGAGTACCAAAATTCGCAAGGGGGGGTGTAGTGGGGGGATAATATTCACAAAATATCCGATTTTTCAAAATTTCGGTTCCTTTACTGCTTACTAATTGTACCCAAGCTTTGAAATTGAGGAAAAATTCTCATTATACCTCCGGGTTTTCATGAATTATTCTCTGTAGCACCAAGGAAATAATAGTGGTGCCACCATGGTGCCAGGACACCATAAACCGCATGTTTCGTGCTTTTTTTTTTGTGTTTCACCTTGAATACGGATGTGAACCTCGACGGACCGCGTACTAAAACTAATAGATGAAAGTGCAATGTTACGACGTATTCCCCCTTTGGTGCCAGACTGGCACCATTGGTGGTGGTTGGGGGGGGGGGGGGGGGTGAACTCGAATTCGCATGTTGGGTATCGTAGATCATGGATTTTAAAATGCTCTTCAGATTCTAGGCTCCCATCCCGCTAGAAATGTTTTGGTAGATTATGGTGAGGGGGGGGGGGGGTCACTATTTCTTGCCTAAAGTAATAAACCGAATTACATCGAGTGAAACAGTTTTATCGCTTACCAACTGGTTAACTGATCTAATGCTTATCCAATGGGACGTCCCCTGGAATGCATGCATTACTAAACAATATGTTTGATGTTTATTTTGAAACTTTAGCGTTATTTATGACCCAGTATCTTTACTGTGTAGAAATTAGTAAATGTAATAGACCCACCTGTCTAATAACTATTTTGCTTCCGAGTCTACCAAGGTAGCGGAAGCTTTGTTTTCACTTTTCAAGGACGAAAAAAAAGTTCTCCAAAATCAAAATTTTCACTCGCGTTTTGCGTTTTAGACCTTTCTGAACAATTTTGGTTCCGTGTCTGTCTGTCTGTCTGTCTGTCTGTCTGTCTGTCATGAATTCCTTGTAACGCGCATAACTATACGAAGTTATTGTCCGATTTCTATGAAATTTTCATGGATTGTGCGGGTTGGTGTGTAGACGGTCCCCTATGAAAATCATCATCCTCGGACTGATAGAAGCGACTGCGCATGCGCAAACGTGAATTCCTTGTAACGGCCATAACTTCTACATTTTCCGTCTGATTTCGATGAAATTTTCAGCGATGTCACAGATTAGTATTTAGATGGTCCCCCATGAAAATCATCACCTTCCGATTGATAGTAGCCACTGCGCATGCGCAAACGTGAATTTCCTTGTAACGGCCATAACTTCCACATTTTCCGTTCGATTTCAATGAAATTTTCAGGGATGTTACAGATTAGTACACCTGATTTCGATGAAATTTTCAGGGATTATGCAGATTGGGTTGTAGATGGTCCCCTATAAAAATCATCACCCCCGGACTGATAGTAGCCGCTGCGCATGCGCAAACGTGAATTCCTTGTAACAGCCATAACTTCCACATTTTCCGTTCGATTTCAATGAAATTTTCAGGGATGTTACAGATTAGTATTTAGATGGTTCTCTATGAAAATCACCACCTTCGGATTGACAGTAGCCACTGCGCATGCGCAAACGTAAATTCCTCGTAACAGCCATAACTTCCACATTTTCTACCCGATTTCGTTGACATTTTTAGGGATTACGCGGATTAGGTTGTAAATGTTCCCCGATGAAAATCAATGCCTTAAAATTTACAGAAGCCGCTGCGCATGCGCAAACGTAAAATCCTTGTAACGGCCATAACATTCACATTTTTCATCCGAATTTGATGAAATTTTCTAGGATTGACCAGATTAGCGTGTAGATGGTCCCCTATGAGGGTAGTGAAAGGTACTTTAAGATTGGTGTCTTGAGATTAGCTACAATGCATCGGATCATCTATATATTTTTCTTTTCATTCACTCGCCTGCAAAGAGTGCGGCTTTTTCATTATTGGTACCTAGGTAAGCCAACAACCCTCATCATTTCAGTATACTTCTTTTTGCTTCCGAGTCTACCAAGGTAGCGGAAGCTTTGTTTTCACTTTTCAAGGACGAAAAAAAAAGTTCTCCAAAATCAAAATTTTCACTCGCGTTTTGCGTTTTAGACCTTTCAGAACAATTTTGGTTCCGTGTCTGTCTGTCTGTGTGTCTGTGTGTCTGTCCGTCTGTCATGAATTCCTTGTAACGCGCATAACTATACGAAGTTATTGTCCGTTTTCGATGAAATTTTCAGAGATTGTGCGGGTTAGTGTTTAGACGGTCCCCTATGAAAATCATTATCCTCGGACTGATAGAAGCGACTGCGCATGCGCAAACGTGAATTCCTTGTAACGGCCATAACTTCTACATTTTCCATCCGATTTCAATGAAATTTTCAGGAATGTTACAAATCAGTATTTAGATGGTCCCCTATGAAAATCATCACCTTCGGACTGATAGTAGCCACTGCGCATGCGCAAACGTGAAATTCCTTCCCCGATAAATGTGGGTCGGTCTCCTTGGTCCCGTCGGGTCGCCAACATAAAGTGAAGGTTGTGGATGGGGGTTTTGTCATAGGACAAGCCCCCATTCCTTCTCGATCTGTGTTGGAGGTCTGGCGGTACCTTGGAGTCGACTTCATGGGGGTGGCCACCATTACCGCCAGCCGTGTGGACCTTGGTAGGGCGCTAGCCCGCATCACCAAGGCTCCATTGAAGCCACAGCAGAGGCTGCGCCTCCTCCGCACGTACTTACTGCCGAAGCTAACTTACGGGTTAGTCTTCGGTAGGCTTACGGCGGGGAGGCTGCAGGAATTAGATCGAGAAGTCCGCTCTGCTGTGCGCTCTTGGCTGAGGTTCCCACCTGGTGTCCCAAGTGCCTATATCCATGCACCGGTCAAATCCGGTGGGCTTGGCATTGTGTCTCTCTCCGCATGTATCCCTTCTCTGCGCCGCCAGCGCCTGCTAGCCCTTCAGGGGTCGAGCTGGGAGGTCGCCCGTGTTGCTGCTGGTCTTGATTTTGTCAGGCAGCAGTTAGCATGGTGCGACCGAGCAACACCATCCGCTCCAAAACCCAGTTCGTCTGCTGAGTTTGCTGCTGCCCTGCATGAGTCAGTAGATGGTAAAGAACTCCGACAGTGCTCCGAAAGCCTTATCTCATCCCAATGGGTGGATTGGGCTTCGGAGGGCATTGGGGCCCGCGACTACCGGAACTTCCACGCCGTCCGCGCGGCAACACTGCCAACAGCGGTACGGTGTTCTAGGGGTAGTCGTGGGATGACAGATACCCTTTGCCGTGCCTGTCGGAGTGGAAATGAACACCTGTATCATGTAGTGCAGCAGTGTCCACGAACTCATGGGGGCCGCATCCTACGTCATGATGCGGTTGCCAAGCAGATAGCAGGTGCCTTGTCATCCAGCGGCTGGGATGTTGAAAGGGAGAGATTATACCACATGCCAAGTGACCAGGGCAAGAAGCCTGACATTGTTGCCATCAAGCCCGACAGGTCTTGCATTATCCTGGATGTCCAGGTTGTTAATGGCAGCATGGACATGGAGCAGACCTGGCGGGCTAAGATAAGAAAGTATGATAGAGATGATTTACGGCAAGCAGTGTCAGAGCTAAAAGGAGTGGAACCCAACAACATCAGGGTGATGGCTGCAACCTTGTCGTGGCGCGGAGTGTGGTGCGGGAAAAGTGCCACGGAGTTGCGCGAGTTGGGCATCTCGGTGGGCGTACTCCGTGGTGTCACCAGACGCGTCCTGCTCGGCTCATATCTTAACTGATGGTCTTTTTATAGAGGCACTTCCCTTCATCCCTCTCTCCCACCCCCACCTTCCTCATCTTCCCTCATCCCTAGGGCCGGCGTCGGGTGAGTCCTGGGCGTTCTCCCCAATATTTTTGATTTATTTATTTATTTAATTTTATGGCGTGCCCCCTCCGTCACAGAGACCTATGGTCTTGAGGGGAGATTATTTCAAAAAAATAAATAAATAAAAAAATAACGACCATAACATCCACATTTTCTACCCGATTTCGATGAAATTTTCAGGGATTACGCGGATTAGGTTGTAGATGGTCTCCAATGAAGATCATCACCCCCGGACTGATAGTAGCTGCTGCGCATGCGCAAACGTGAATTCCTTGTAACGGCCATAACTTCTACATTTTCCATCCGATTTCAATAAAATTTTCAGGGATGTTACAGATTAGTATTTTGATGGTCCCCTATGAAAATCATCACCTTCGGACTGATAGTAGCCACTGCGCATGCGCATACGTAAAATCCTTGGAACAGCCATAACATTAAATGTTATATACATATACATTAAAAGTACCTTTCACTACCCTCATGGGGGACCATCTACACGCTAATCTGGACAATCCTAGAAAATGTCATCAAATTCGGATGAAAAATGTAAATTTTACATTTTTCATCCGAATTTGATGAAATTTTCTAGGATTGTCCAGATTAGCGTGTAGATGGTCCCCTATGAGGGTAGTGAAAGGTACTTAGAGATTGGTGCTTTGAGATTAACTACTATGCATCGGACCATCTATATAATCGGGTTATGGGTACGAGGAAGCTATGTGCCACACCCACTTGGCAGACTTTTTTTTTTTTTTGATTTTCAAAACCAGCCGGTTTTACCAACTAACGTTGGATAGTCCTATTGGTTATAAGATTGCGCGTATAAGAGACTTGAGTGTAGGAAGAGTCCATTATTTAGAGATGCGCATAGGTGTCTCATTACTGTATTTTGTTCTGTCCCATAATACTTACAAATTCTTTATTCCAACTTATTTTTCATATTTTTACCTTACAGAAGTTCCGAAGCCCCCTCAACACTACGTAGAAGCTTTATTGAAGTCAATTGAAGTGTTGAAGGAAGGCAAAGTTTCTCACTTTCTCGAAGTTTCAGAATGATGTTTTTATTTATTTTTTCTTTATTTAAATGAAATTTACAACATGCTCCACTTTTACTATCAGAATGATGTGTCCCACTACTATATTTTTCGACCTTTCACAGAGATATGTACATATGACGTATATAACATGTCGGAAATTAAAGAAAAATCATAGTTGATTGTTCAAAGGAGGTCCTGGGGAATATCTTGGAGCATTCAGAACCCTTAAAAAGTTGAAAATAACATACAAATGAGTTAAAATGCATGAAAGTCCATTACTATATGGTTTACCCTATATAAACAGTTACCCGATCGAGGTTTTCCCTGTGTTCTCCGATTATGTAGCCGACGATATCAAGCCACATATCACTCAACGGCGGAGGAGCGTTACACCAATTGTATGAAGCCGAGACGAATCTGGGCGTTCGGGCGCCAATTTCCATGAATTCTGAGCTATATGCCAAGTCCTAAAAAGTAATTGAGATAATAATTGATATGTCACCGTGTAAATTAGGAAGAAATGGACTGACATAGTAAGGTAAAATGTGACAAACACGGATAATTAAAAGGATTAAATAATAATAATATAAATAATTAAATTAAAAATAATAATAATAATAATAATAATAATAATAATAATATAAATAATTAAATTAAAATAATATTAATAATAATAATAATATAAATAATTAAATAATGAATAAATAAATTTTCCGGTACAGCTTCTCTCACTAATCTTTTTAATCGCAACAATAATTGTAGCCAATCTGTTCAAAATTAGGATGATTTTTTTAAGCTAAAAAGCTTGAATACCTAAACAATTCTCGCTTACGAACTTTAATTTTAGAACTATAGTTTTCAACTTTTCTCTTTTGAATTGTCAGGTAAACCTGGAAGTTTTTGTTATGAGAGACATGAAAATGTTGAAGCTCACTGCTTTAGAAACATTATGAAATACTACTCTCCTGTGAGTGAACAATCGGTTGGTTACACTAATTTTCTGATGTCAAATAAAAAATATAGGTATTGAAAACGTGATTCAGGATACCTTAAGTTGGTCGAGAATATTGACGGTTTAACATCAAACAACAGCACGAACAGACGGTTCAGCTGGAAGAGCATAGTAGGAACATTTTATAACATCTCAGGAGGAAGGGAAACGAATTCTATTAGTTGTAAGGGGCCCAAAGAATGAATAATCACGCTGGAAATTAACTAAAAGGGAATTGAATAGTGTTGAGGGTTCATGAAGAAACGTGTGTGTGTGTATTTTTGGTTGATGAATTTAGAAATAACCTTCAAATTCAGTAGATTCATGTTCAACCTTTTTACCAAGATCAAAAAATCCAAGTTCGACCAATTTGCTGGTTGATTATTTATTGTTTGTTTATTAACTGCTTGCTTAATCGGACTTGCATGCTATAAATACTGAAATCTCAAAAAATTCGAAAATCATTTGGAAATCCAAACTACATTTTCAAATGGCTTTTACTCATTGGTTACAGTGAGGAATTAAGATGTATTCTGAAGTCGTTTCTTTTATTCGCGCTTTTTCATTCCCCTGTTTTACCCACTTCCAGCCGTTTCCGATCTATCATATCAAAATTTTTGTGAAGCTTTTCAACTACAATTTGGAGGAATGAAAAGAGGCACAATATTGTTCCCCATCAACTTGAAAATCTAAATTAGGTACTTATCTACATGCATGAGCTTGATTTTCCTGGCAACATTAAACGTGAGGGGTTATTCGTTTGAGTGTTTTGATTATGGTTTTGTTGTGTTTTTTTCTTCTTTTTTCATGAAAAAACACTCAAGAACATATAATAATTTTTCGGAAAATACTTCTAATTACAAGTTTCCTGAGTTTCTTGTAAGCTCCTCGAGAACGCTTGAATTCTTCTTGTACAGTTTGAGATCTCTTAGAAATTTACCCTTTAGGAAGTAGCTCCCTACGTAACATAATTCACTTTGGGACTCCCGTACACAGTAACTTACCATGAGAAAATCGAACCTGGTGAATATCAATCTCATGAAAAACGTTGGGATTTTGTCCATCGGGTATCTAGGTCCAACTGGTGCGAGATGCACGGATCCGAAGATTTTGCTGTTGTACTCGGGACGCATCGAAGCCAGAATGAAGAACATCGTTGTCCCCATCGAGTGACCGACATATCCGAGTCTCGGTGCTTTGGTCACATTCAGAATAAGGTCCACAAAAGCTGGAAGGTCGTACAATGCGCTTTCCGTGAATCTGAAATAAGATGTAAAATCTTCTTAATCGAAAAAAGATAGTGCAAACTACTTCACACTGTTTTCCTTAGGATCCATAGAAACAAAAGATAAGGATGAAAACAAGACGATTTCCAGAGCGACTTGGAAGGAAAGCTTCAACAAGTGGAGAGCTCGGACCAGTAAATGTTCAATGAGGATGGTTTTTATTAAATGAATATCAGGATTTCTGACTCCAAAACTGACCATCATTATCATCGATGATAAAACGCAGTGATTATTCCAAAAGAAGAAAGAAAACTATGTGCCCCAATAATATAAAAATAATTTTTCTTCTGGACGATTGCTGGTAAAATTAATAATATTAAAATTATTAAAAAATGGCAGTAAGTGCAGACCTGAATTTTTCTGAATTTCCGCACATTTTCTCTTGGCTGTTTTGTGTTGAGAGTACGGGATTTGGTTTAGTTGGGACGATCAATGCCATTATAGCAAAAAATAATATTGCCAATCATCCTAGGTAAGAAAATAATGAAACCTGTGGTTAAAGGGAGAATTATCATGTGGACATTTGGGCGGAAGATGGAGCAGAGACGCCGCGGAAAACAGCAGAAACCCTTCAAAAGCACCCGTTGTTCATCTCAAAATGTCAATAGAGATCTCCGTGCTGTTGATCTTAGGTATTTGGTTAGCAACATCACGTAGAAGATATCTAGACGCTTCGATCGATGCCATAAACACCAAAAAAATTGAGACACCTAGACTGTTGTTCAACAGAGCTCTTCAAGCGCACTTTGGAACGGAATTCGCTATTTTTATTTTATTTTCTGAATTCTTTTCCCCCAAATTGAACGGATAGACCAATTTTTTCCTACACTTAGGTACTAAATTATGAATTTTGAAAATGAAGAAATTCATTCAATTATGAAAATTGAAGAAATCGTTGAAATCTTTTGAGATAGAAACCCACAGGACCCTTGACTGCCCTTCTCCAGAGAATTGGTGAGCATTACAATAATTTGAGTAGTTTCGTTTTCTGAACAACGAAAAAATCAATACATAATTCCTAGTAGTACTTAGTTGTCCTGCAAGGTGAAATGTCACATAAATCGAACAACTCACGTAAAATCCCAAAAACGAGGGTCACCAGGAGACATGTTTTTATGCCGACGCCCGTTCGCGTTCCCTCTGGCATCTGCCAGCCACACATCAAACCCATGATCAGTCAGTAAAAAAGCTGTAACCAAAAAACATAGGTTTACAAAGGCAATTTGTAAATTGTAAGAAGTTACAGAAATTAACTGAGGCGATTAGTAAACTGTACGATGTTACAGAAATCATGTACGAGTGTTAAGCACATAGAAAATCCTTACTTCATTGTAAGGGAAACTTTTAAAACTAAAACATTGTAAAACAAACTTTTCAGTTTCTGATATTTCCAAAAGGCAAATTTTTTACAATAAATAAAATATTTATATCGGGTCTAAATTCACACACTGGTTACAAAGAAACAAAGTTTTCTCCTAGTTAACTAAGTTTCCTAGTCCTATGCGCTAAGTTAGGAATAAAAAATACTGTACGCGGCAATAAAGAGTATATAATATACTCCTTAATATAGTCAATTGAATACAATATTATAGCCAATCATTCTTCATGAAGATTTTCCAGAAACTATCAGAATGAGTTACTCCATTTGTATAGGTGACTACCGGGTCCAAAAAGCTTGAAGGAAACCGGCGTCAGTACGACAATTATTTTAAACTCATACGAGGGAATAGAAAATAAATAGTGAAACCTGTCCAAGGAAATATGCATAGCAGTTAATCTCTAAGTACCTTCCACTACCCTCATAGGGGACCATCTACACGCCAATCTGAACAATCCTGAGAAATTTCGTCGAAATCGGATGGAGGATCTAGAAGTGACGGATGCTACAAGGAATTGACGTTTGCGCATACGCAGTGACAACCATCAGTATGGGGACAATGATTTTGATAGGTTTAGAATCGTACATTTTTCGTTCATAATGGTTGTATAAGGTAGACCTGGAACAGAACCAAGAATCTATTGGGAGTCTGAGATCCACAAGGTTCAACGCCTACTCCCTGCGCTATTTACTTAGATCCTTCCACCTTCCTCACACTTATCATCAAACTAGACGGAAGTTGTGGAGGAGGATTTGTTTATTTGCGGAACTCTAAGTCACTTGGTGTATCAAGAGCTAACATGGGCAGTAATTGTGGTGAAGGGAGTAGTAGAATCGAAAAGCGAGAAGCTGTGGAGCCCTGTCCAGCTATTCTGGCCATCACGTATACACTTTGAGGGTGTATTTCCTCTACCCAACTAAAAACACTTTTCGTTTTGTGATCCAGAATTCTGTGCCTCGCGCCAAATGTGAAAGAGGCCGCTACTGTTCATCTGTCTTTCCATTCTCTCTGGAAGAAGCTCTGTAGCAGTTCCACGAACTGCTCCGCAGACTAGGCCTTTGGAGGTGTCGCTACTCTCCTAGTAAGTGATCTCTTCACACATTTTAATATTTTGCGGTTTCCCTTGATACCCAAAATCCATCCTCATTTCATTTTGGACCTATATACGATTAAAGAGTCAATCGATATAAACCACACTCCGTTTTGTTATTGAATCATACCCAATTCATATCTGTACTGTAATCATTTAATTAATAAAATTAAATTGTGTATCAAGCGAAACTGCAAAATATTGAAATGTGTGAAGAGAGCCAGGAGAGTGCCAAAAGAGCAAGGCAGGGAAGTGACTGAATGCCGAGCTCATTCCCAGTCTAGGAGAGTAGCAACGCCTCCACAGGCCTAGTCCGCAGAGCAGTTTGTGGAACTGCTACAGCTCCAACTGCGGTAAGATGCGAGGGTTTGTGCTATTCGAGTGCTCGATTTCTAATCAGATAACGTACAAACAATAATTTAAACGAAATTTACCCAAATCTTCATCCTTCCCCCGTAAAACCCACTGGTCAGAAGTGGCCATGACTCCGTGGACCAGCAGGACAGGAGGACGTGGTCCCGGCAGCACATCCTTCGGGACCATCCTCGTGAGAGGCAGGATATAACCATCTTCTGTCGTCACGTCGTGAGTTTCAACATCGTATCCTTCCCTCTCGATAAGTTGTTGCTGAAATATATCATTGGAGAATTTATTTGGTGTTGTGAGTTGGAATTTGCTGTTTCTGATCTTAGCATTGGATTCAGCTCTTCAATTTATGTAGGCAAGAATATTACTGTACATTAACGGAAATAAGTATTAAAATTCAATATCACTTCTATTAAAGATTTATGATCAAGTTCAAACTTTATTATTAGCAATCATCCACTGTCAATCACATACGTAACCTATGTGATTGAAAATGTTTACATCGTTGAATAAAATATTCATTCCATTGTGAGAAACCAACCTGTCTCATTTCTCAATTATATTAGGTTATGGGCCCCAGCATGCTTCCACTGCGCCCAATAAGAAGAAGAAACGGCCCTTCTTATCTAGTTTTGATAAGAAGGGCCTCAATGTGAATCCTCCAATCCTGTGTACCACTCGCGGACAAAACACATAGACATTAGAAATCATTTCATTAAGCAAACGGTGGACGACAAGTTAGTCGAAATCAAATATCTGAAGACTGAAGAAATGCCGGCTGATTTTTTGACAAAATCATTAAACAAGACGAAGCATTTGTTCTGTTCCCAAATGTCAGGGGTAATTTAAGTTTTGCTTGAGGGGGCGTATTGAAGATTTATGATCAAGTTCAAACTTTACTATCAGCAATCATCCACTGTCAATCACATACGTAATCTATGTGATTGAAAATGTTTACATCGTTGAATAAAATATTCATTCCATTGTGAGAAACCAAACTGTCTCATTTCTCAATTATATTAACTTCTTGGTATTAAATCCGCTTTTATCCCATGTTTCATACCATTAGAGAATCTTAGAGCTCTTATTGAACCTTGAAAGCGTGTTTCATCAAAAAATAAATAATGTGATCCGAACCAATAACAATTCTACGAAACAAATTAAACTCTAGGAACTAAGTTAATAACTAGTTTAATTCAGGTGCCTCTAAGGGGCCCCATGATGATTATTTTCAAATTTTTTTCTCATCATGAGAATGGGTTTCCAACTTCCAACAAGGGTTTTTGTGAGACAAAACAAAATCATCACCGTGATGTTACACCTCAACGGTCTGCAGTTTTAATTGTATTAAAAAATACAATAGTTTCTTTTTTATGTCATTCATTATGAGCTGATTCTTTTTTTTTCATGGTTTCCTTATCGGCTGCTTAAAAATAAAAAAAAAAAACGCTAAAAACTGCCCGAATCACCAAATAAATCGGGTAGTTGTTGAATCGAAAGCAATTCTGGAACGCAAAGTTGTAGATTAGGCACTTTTATTAACAGAGTATAATTTGAAATGCCTGAACAATATTGTTGAGAAATGAATACAAATATTCGACAATTTCAAGAACAATATTGTGATGGTTTGTTTTTTTAATGAGAGTACATTCAAGTACAGGCCCACTCACTGTTAAGCTTTAGGTTTCTTACTTTGATTCTCAATCCAACTCTTTTTTCTGACCCAGTTTTACTTCACGAAGCATGATTTTACTCTCCTTGTACCACTGTAATTTCACTCTCTTTTCATATTGTACCATTACTCCTCTTTAATTTGAGTTGGTCCTTTGAACCACTTGTTTTCTTTTTTTTTCTAAATTGCCAACCTGTAGATGAATAGGGTTTATTGCGATAACATCGGAACTCAACTTAATCAACAAGAGCAGCATCAGCCAACATTTTTCTAGAAAACTCATCAACTAATTTTTCATAATGGATAATATATGTGTATGTCATATAATTATAAATAAATTTACCTGATAGGTAAAATTAGGGCTTGGTGTAATGCATATTTTGAAAGAATGGTACTGGCGTATGAAATCTCCGTTTCATCAACAGAATCTCAAGCGCCTGACCATTGAAGTTCCTGCAGCTTGTATAACAGTAGAATACTGCGTTTAAGTAAGACATGGAAATGAAGGCGCCAGGGTCGGAAATTTGCTACTGGAGAGTTTTCCTTCACCCATCATGGTTTGTTTGTATTTCCTGCGTAACATTGAACGCCTGCTTATGAATTCGTCGATGTTTGTATACCATAATAGTACTGCAGAAACGTGCTACATGAAATATTGGGCGCCGGGAGGATGAAATTGAAATAAAGTCGTCTTTATCATATTAAAACTACACACTTGATGTAGACAACACCGATTTATCAAGATGTGTCAGCAGCTATTGGTGTGAATTTTGGTCAGCAGCTCGATTTTTGGATATTGGTTAGGTGTCAGTTTTAAAGTAGTAGGTGATGAACTTCACAGCTACTATCCAATCAGCATTAAAATTCCGAGAGAATAGCCAAATATTCGGAATACTGTACACTTTCTCAATACTGTACACAGAATTCTCAATTATGTTGTTATTTCGGATTTTTGGGAGTCGGCAACGTGATCTTAAAGTTCATGTTTTGTAATGAAGAATTTAGGTACCTGTCTGTGATTTGATCAACGCAGTCATTTTCGAACCAACAAACCCCAAATTGTTCAAGTCTTGCTAAGTGAGGATCCTTTACTGACTACACTAATAGAGATCCTCTTTTGGAAATAAAGATAACCTAGTACTTGAAATAAATAGGTAGTTAGTCAAACCATGGTAGAAGAAACGTGTTCCTATCTTTTTGACTCGTTTTAAGCTAATTTAAGTTGTTAAGTACCAAATTAAATTCTAAAAGAAACCAAAATAAATCCTCATCACATCCAAGAAAGTATTAAGAGATGCTTATCCCTAAAATTTGCGATACGCCAAGCAATTTTACAAACATTCAAACTGTGGTTTAAAATTCACATTTACAGGTGCTATACGACCAAGATCAAACTTATTATGGACAAAGTAAGGACGCCAATGAATTGCAGCAGCATACTCGTTAACTCGTTTTGTTACAACAATTGAGGGTGGAAAAATGTTAGGTACTACGAAAATGAAGAGTTAACAAGGAAAATCATTGAGGACCGTCAACCCGTAGGACCTGGAAATGTCATCGAAATCTGGCTGCATGATTTTACGTTACAAGGTTGTAACGGTTTACAACTGTACGATTTTTGAAGATAATACTTTTTGACATTTTATGTCTTTACTTTGGCATATAAACGAAAAAATGTCACAAAATCGGTCACGAAAAAGCGTTACAATGAGTTTTTTGATGATTTCCACTTACAACCAAGTCGTTGTAAAATGTTACTAGTTATTATTTTGATCAAAGATTGTGTGGGCAAATATCTTCGGTTAACTGGAAAAAGTGATCAAGTCCACTTTTTTGCGAAATTAAGTTCTTGGCATCAATGGACCCGTCTTGAACTCACCTACATGATAATACAGTTAACACTTGCAAGTCAATATTGTTAAGGGCTCTTAATCTCCACGGAATCGTAAAAACGAATTACTTCTACCAGTAAACCAATTGACGTAGATACGATCAAGTGGTAAATAATCACTTTTACAGACGTCCAAAAGATTTCCAGAACCACGGTTCTCTGAGAAGGATTCCATGTACGAAGAAATTAAAAAAGAAATTTAAAAAGAAAAAAGAAAATTCAAAAGAAATTTAAAAAGAAAAATTTAAATTAAGAAAGAAATTTATATGTATATGTATATTTCCTAGGCTTTTCACACATTTCATCAATATCAATTTTCAATAATAATAATACTACACTTAATAATTTCAATTCCACTTTAAATTGTGATTTTAATGCAAATGTCAATAAAATTACTTTATCGTTTTTTTTTCATTTTTAGGACGTCCCACAGTAAGACTTGGGCGTCCTTATGCGATCGATCTGGGGTGAAGTTGGACAACACTCAACAGAAAAAAAAAATAACCACACAGTAATCCGTTTTAGACCATTCTGAATCCAAATCCGCGAAAACAACCATAGGTGTATGTCTGTGTGTGTGTGTGTGTGTATGTGTGTGTGTATGTGTGTGTGTGTAACAAAATCTTGTGTACTCTGCACAGGCCTTAGTTCTCAACCGATTTTCCTGGTTCTTTTTTGTTCGTCGCGAAAAACTATCTAGTTGTGCACTACGTCGCCGGAATTTCGAATTTTGCCTTTTAAGGGGAGGAAAGGGGGGTTAATGCTCGAAAAACGAGCGTTTTCGGGCATAATCTTGTGTACTCGGCCCAGGCCTTAGTTCTCAAACGATTTTCGTGGTTCTTTTTTCGTTTGACGCGGAATACTATCTAGTTGTGCACTACGGCGCCGGAATTTCGGATTTTGCTTTTAAAGAGGGGGAAAGGGGGGTTAATGCTTAAAAAACGTGCGTTTGCGTGCATAATCTTGTAAACTCTGCCCAGGCCTCAATTTCCAACCGATTTGCGTGTTTCTTTTTTTGTTTGACTCAAATAACTTCCGAGTTGTACATGATTTTACCAGAGTACCAAAATTCGCAAGGGGAGGGGGCGAGTGGGGGGATAGTATTCACAAAATATCCGATTTTTCAATATTTCGGTTCCTTTACTGCTTACTAATTGTACCCAAGCTTTGAAATTGAGGAAAAATTCTCATTATACCTCCGGATTTTCATGAATTATTTTCTGTTCCACCATGGAACTAATAGTGGTGCCACCATGGTGCCAGGACATGGTGCCATGATGCCATAAACCGCTTATTTCGTGTTTTTTTTTTTTTTGTGTTTCACCTTGAATACGGATGAGAACTTTGACGGACTGCAAACCAAAACTAACAGATGAAAGTTCAATGTTACGACGTATTTCCGCTTTGGTGCCGGACTGGCACCATTGTTGGCGTTGGGTGGAGGTGTGTGGGGGGGGGGGGTGAACTCGAATTCGCATGTTGGGTATCGTAGATCATGGATTTTAAAATGCTCTTCAGATTCGAGGTTCCCACGCCGCCAGAAATGTTAAGGTGGATAATGGTGGGGGGGGGGTCAGTATTTCTTGCCTAAAGTAATAAATAAATTACATCGAGTGAAACAGTTTTATCACTTACCAACTGGTTAAACTGATCTAATGTTTATCCAATGGGACGTCCCCTGGAATGCATGCATTACTAAACAATATGTTTTATGACTGAATATTATTGTTTTACCTATTTTTACAACCCCCTTCTAATAAAACGTCGTTTTATAATTTTTCTTTGAATCTTTTTTCCGTTTGAAACAAGCCTAGCCATCCACTTATTTTTTGACAAACTAGAAGGAAGGGTAATGCCGATTCTGCCATTGATTATTTTTTCCTGTTAAATATCATAACTTACTGCTCCTACCAATTCCTACTAGAAAAAGTTATCAAGTCCCAGAAAATCAGTAAACACGGACTTGATAATTTTTTCCAGACAACGCGGCCTTTGACTGAAAAAAGTTGAACGTTGAAAATTTAGTTTTTGCGACTTGATCACTTTTTCCAATCAACCGACGATATGTTAGTTCTTGCAAATGGAATGTAATGTATAATGAAGTTCATAAATAAGTTCATATAAACATGGATAATATACATAACATATTATGTTATCTGTTAGTATATGTTATATTCTTACTTATAAATTATATCTCGTAAAAAGCGTTATTGAAATTACTTATTATTACTTTGATTAAAGATCGGGTGTATGAATCTTGTGCTAATTCTTGCTTGTGGAACATATTATGGAGAGTGAAGTTTATATAAACATCATGTAAGTATGTCCGCTTCAGCGAACATTTCTACCAAAATCTAAATTTCAACTTCAGAACACATGATTTCTAAATCCATTTTTGATGTTCTTAAATGATACATGTGAGTTGTAATTATTGGAAGAAATATAATTATTCGTTTCCGAAGTTTCCTACGGAAAAGTTTGTATTTTATCGTAGAGATGATTTTGAAAGTAGGTGAGTGATAAAAATTATAAAGTATTGTTTGCGTCAGTTTCGAGTAGAGCTCATCTAGTACGGACTTTGTAATCTATATTAATTTTCTATAAATGTATACCTAAGTAAAATGCGTTATTAAAATGACTAATTATTATTTTGATCAAAGATTGGATGGGTGAATCTTGTGTTAGTTCTTGCTAATGTAACGTATTGGAGAATGAAGTTTACATAAACATCATGAAATGAAATATTTATTATCTATAAATACTTTCTTATGCAGATAGTAAAATGAAACAACTTACCGTGTTTAAGAATTCCTTGGGCATAGAGTAATCATCAATACCCAACAAAGTCATTTTCCTGATTATTTGAATGACTGAACTAATGATGGAAGGCACTGGCGAGACATTCACTATCAATGACGAAATTATATAAATCCAAAAAACGTTCTTCATTTTTAAAATCGAAATCTCCACGCACTGAAATGGAAGTAGGAGGTAAATTCACCGGAACTTGATGATACTCCGGAAATCATACGAGTGAACTGAAGTCAACATCTGAGATCACACGATCTTCACCTGTCACTCCCACCGGGCCTAGGCGTACTTCAAATAATTGTGATACCAGGCAATGTGCGAGTCAAGGGCATAAAATCGCGCATGTATATGTAATTGCCGCGCTAATTTGACTTTGACGTCCTTTGTGGGTTCTTGTCATTGAGATTTTTTAAAGTCTAGGCTTGGTTGAATTCCAATGCCACGAGTATCGGTTACGTTCGAATCATCGGGTCTATAAGGTGAATCATGAGGTCATTACCGTTCACATTTTATGCAGCGCTCATTATTTACCCTTCCTTCCAAGAGTCAAAGATGCCTGAAAAAACTCAAAATTTCGTATTTACTCTGACGGACGGGGATGATTTAAGTTCAGCTACAACAACTATGCAATTAGAACGACTTGACTTGATAAAGAAGCGAAGTATGATGAACAATATAGTTTCACGGAATACATGGACATTTTGGAGTATTGCTGAATCGCTAATAAAAAACGTACGCCAAAAGGGTGTGGCACATAGCTTCCGCGTATCTGTAACTCGATAGTATACAGGGTATTCCATACGTTATCCACCAAACTTCGGGAGTCGATTCTACAACTAATGTGCAACAAAAACTTTCTCCCAGCAATTTTCTTCAAACCCTCTTAAAATCTGAGTTTTTAACTTCTACGATTTTTTTCGTGATTTCGACCTTACACCATTTAAACGGTCATAACTCCCTTAAATTTCACTTAAAAATTAAAACAAAGGATACCGTTGGAAAGAGCGTGAAATTTCTCAATAGATGAGTCGTTGACCAGTCGAGAAAAACAAAACGCTTGAGTAGCTAGTTTTTTTTCAATCGAATTTAGGGAGAAATTTATGTTTGAACGTGGAAAACGAGCAGTCCTCCCAAACTCCTTTCAATCATAAATTTCTCCCTAAATTTCGATTTGTAAATTTTTTTTTGATTACACCGTTGGAAAGCTGATTAAATTGAGCAGTTTTTCAGCTTTTGAGTCGCTCTGGCAAATACCTAGATTTAATGAGGAAAAATCATCAACATCAAAAAAAAGAAGGAAAAAATTGACTATTTTTTAAGTTTGAGGTAAAAATGCTACTCTAGTGTTTTGTTTTTCTCGACTGGTCAACGGCTCATCTGCTGAGAAATGTTACGCTCTTTTCAGCGGTATCCTTATTTTTAATTTACAGTGTATCTCAAGAGAGTTATGACCGTTTAAATGGTGTAAGTTCGAAAACACGAAAAAAATCTTAAAATTCAAAAAAGTCAGATTTTAAGGAGATTAAGAAAAAATTTTAGGAGAGATTTTTTTTTTTTTGCAAATTAGTTGTAAAACCTACTGCCGAAGTTTTATGGATAACTTATGGGACACCCTGTGGAATCTACATCATCTGATGATCCAATGTGTAGCTGTCCCCAAATTTAATGATCATCCGAGATCGATAACAGACGACGGTGAAATTCGTGGGGAACCATTTCGAGTTCCAGTCACAAAATCTCTTTAAATTCCCCTTATTAATAACGTTAACTTAATTCATGTATTCGACACATACCTACTGACAGACACAAAACCATACGGAGCCAAGGGTGGAGAATGAAGCCCAATTACCTTTCCAATTTGATTAAATTCGATTGAGAGGAATCGATGATTCAAGAAAATCGTAACATCGAGGCGCTCAAAACCCAAAAATTTTATCAAAATTCGACGATTTCAAAAAGTTTCTTGAAAAACCAGAATTCAGAATGGAAATTTTGATATTTCGGAACCCTCATAGGTTTGTCCTGATTTGCGAATACTTAGGTCAAAAAACCTCTCACGCCTTTGGTAGTGAGAGAGCAAAATCATTGTAAATAAAAAAATGATCACTACTAGAATTTCGTATCTTGAGGACCCAAAATGAACACAATACTGATAAAATGATTGTTAAAAACGCAACATAACATGATAACTACGAATTACATAAATCTATAAGTATATTACACGGGTTTTACACGTTTTATCTTGAAGATGATTATTTTCGATTTAGAACCATCATATCAAAATCCGTAAACAATATTAAATATTTCCTGAAAATGTTGACAAGATAAAGTGGTATTCGAACTCACTCTGTGAAACAAAAAACTAACACTATCAAGTATTTCAGCTTGATAAAAACACTATGAAATCATGACTGTATAGCAAATTTGCTCACTCATGCAATTTGACAAAGAAATAAAAGTTACCTTACTATGAAAATGAAAGCTACCACGGGAAGAAACGAAGTTTCACTGTACGTTCACTACTTTTTCATTTCGCTTCACATGAAAAAAAAGAAGGTTTCAAGATCCTTTCATTAATTATTGTTCATTATTTTCAGTTGTGGATATCGACCGCTAAATACGTTGAAAAAAGTTTAGAATGTGACATCATTTGTTAGGTATAAATAAAAAATCTGCCTTATGTAGCTATATCAAGGAAAGCCCTCACTGTGATCGCTTGTAAGGTAACATTTTACTCAACCACGAAGCTCACAATGTGCAGGTATCAGTCAAAATAAACATTCACCACTCTTTACCATTTATTTACATACTATAGTATCACTTTATGAAACAGTTGTACAATAAACTGTGATCAGCCTCGTTCATCTTTATAATTATTGATAAAGTGGCAACATAAATATCATGTCGTCACTCCCAACAATTAAGTTCAATCATGATGTAATTTCAAAAACATCCTACTTAAAGCGCTAGTATTCTTCTCATAAATTATTTATTATCACTTATTCACTTGCAATTAAATGCTAATGTATCTAAGTGGATTTACTGGCTACGTTGAGGGAAATGGTACACATTTCCAACTGGTTACGTAATAGAAAATACTGAAAGCTATAGTAATTCACATGTAATGCACAGTCTCTGGGAACCAATACTTGACAAAATTCCAAACATTTACCTTCCTATAGTGGAAATTCTAGGGATATCGGTCATCCTGACATCAATTCACGTCATCAAGGACAGGCTATAGTCTAGCCGATACCTACTCGCACGAACTCATTTGACGAGAACCTTCCTTAGCAATGTTGAAAGGTACAATTACTTCGCTTCCATCAAAATAATACTATTCTCTCTCTTTTCTGTTTTATATAATACCCCCTGCGTTGTTTCCTGTTCATGAATAAATTAAAATGAAAGAAACAAACCAATTTATCATTCAATTTTCCAACAAAAAGTTTTAAAATTGAGAAGTTTTCTTTCAAACTGGCTTATATCTAAGGTAAGCGCACCAGTAGTGAATAATGCACCAGTAGCGAATAATCGTCTAAAGAATTCAAAAAATAAGGTTTTGACATCACATTTGAGGTTACTCGAACTTTATTATTCATCATATGGGTATTCCGAATGAACTACAAAATGAACAGTTGGCGACGAAAGAACAGCGGGCACGTGGACGCTGTTATAATAAACACGGGTCTAGGTATTGCGGTTTTGGACAACGTCAGTGACAACAACTACAAGGTAAGCACCTCGCAGAATAGTATTTTTTTCAGTTCATATTGACTTTTTTTGGTCAGTTTTGTTTTAACATCACTCTTAGGACTTGTTTTACCTCTTTATAAGCTTAAATCGTCTTAATTAATAAAGTAAGGTTGTTATTTGCACGTATTCACGATTGGAACAACGATTTTCGAGACTGCTCCATTGGTGAATACTTCTATTCACTATTGGAGCAGTCCTTTTTTTTTCAACCACAGTTTTCCCTATTATAATCTTGATTAACATTTAAAATAGCGACTGTATTGTGCTATTCTAAGATGTTTCTACAAAATTTCCAATAGTGAATATGGGGTTGATGGGCTATTCACTTTTGGGAATTTGGCTATTCACTATTGGGTCAGTGGGTGTTTTGGCTTGCTCTAATTCTCCTGTTGTGAGTTAGAGCCTACTTTTTCTGTTGTTAATTCAAATCCAAGCGCATTGAAACGTGAATCATCCCTTTAGGAGGGTCTTGGGGGAGTTCTGACACAATTTAGGAGTCGATTGGATGGACTAGAAACGATCAGCCTGAGCGTGTTTCTTTTTATTAATTTTAGTTTTACCTATATGATTTTCCTCCTGCTTTGAGTCTGTACACTTGTTGTGAGTGTTAGGCTTAGGTATTTGATTAGCTCATTTCTTATAGGTACCTGGGGTCTTGTGTTTCAGGAAAATGTCACCAAATTGCCAAGCAATTGCCATAGAAGAGTGTTTGCCTGTTGATGAGCTACTGGGAGGAGAACAAGGGCCTTCGGAAATGTTGTATGTTTCTTACGATGACAGCCCGTTAACTAATCCAAATGTTGAGACATTGGAATCAGCAGAAAAGAGCTGCAGTTTCCCACCAAGTAGCAGGTTACCAAGGACCACCAACACTCCAACAACCTTGCAACTATTGTCATCGACAGATAATAACAATCTCCCCTCAACTAGTGGTGCCAAAGAGGCTCCATCAAACATCCCGAGCCCTTTTAAAAGAGCATTTTACTGGCCAGAAGAGCCCACAAAACAAATTGCAAAACGAGAGAGGTTGCCAAGTGTAGTTACATCCGAATCATGGCGAGAGTATCATCTGAATAAATCAAGACAGAAAAATGAAAAGTTGGAAGCAGCAAAAACAAAAGCAGAAGAAAGGAAAAAGAGAAAAGAAGAAGCTGAAGAAATTAAAAAGAAGAAGCTTGAAGAAAAACTGAAGAAACAGAAAGAAAAATTGACGAAGAAACCCAAAGTTTCAGTTCGAAGATCTCGGAGACGGCATTCTTTAAGTTCTGAAGATGAAGAAGAATGGCAGCCTTCTGGGGATAGTGAGGATGAACCCCAGCAAGAGGACTTCCCAGAACCCGTGGAATAGGAAGCAGAGCCTCACGAACTGAGCTTGGAAGCTGAGGTAACAGCGAGATCCCTTAACGAGATTGCTGAAAAAGGAGAACAACCTCATAACCTAGTGGTTGCTGAACACCCTCAGGAGGAATCCCTAGAGCACCTGGAGGAGGAATTCCAACTGGCAGATTCTACAATTCAACCTAATGTAAATTCTGAAAACGGAATGTTGTCCAACGACATGATTATTGAAAGCATATTTGATTTGGAAATAACACACAAAGATTATGCTGAAAGAGATAGTGAAGATCGTGATGAAGAAGGAAAGACTAGAGAAACGGAGAGTGAGGATTATGCTGAAAGAGATGGAGAAGATCGTGATGAAGAAGGAAAGATTAGAGAAAAGGAGAGTGAAGATAATATTATTGATGGTGAAGACAGTGGAAAAAAGAACTTAAAAGGCAGTTTTGTATTGGCAACGTTTCCGAAACCTCGCGGAAGTTTCAATATGGTTTGTGAAGTGGTTTCACAAGACAACACATTCGCATCAGTATTCACTTACGGTCAGGTTACCAGAAATGCCATCAATAGATTCGCCCGAACTTCAAGAGAGACCACAGCAATAAGATTGGACCAAATACTAGAGATTCTTCCATCCCCAACAAAATTTGGATTTGGAATTAACATAAAATATGAATTTCCCATACCACCATTAAGACTCATGTGATTTTGTGTTCCTTGTACCTATTAAAATGATTTTATAAAAAAAAATATATATCTATGCTGGCTTCTTAAAACTATTATTAATGGATATCTTAAACCAAACTGAGTGCATCGATTGTTTGATTGAAGAATTTTGAGAACTATTCACTACTATAAGGTTTATTCACTACTGGGACGAAATTATTCAGCTTAGGAACATCCCACATTTTTAGCTATTCGCTTTAGGGGCATTGACTAATGTTGTAAAAACCGACTATTTTCGCCTAAAAAATATATTTGCAATAATTTTTTTATTGTTTAATTGAAAAAGAAGGTTTTCTGAAGGCCATGGGGCCAAAAAAGTGGATTTTGCATCAAATTTTTCAAAATTACAAGGCCATATGGTGAACATGGTCCCTTAAGCTATTCACCACTGGTGCGTTTACCTTACTTGGGATTTTATGTGGAAAATTGAGAGAAACTAATTTCATAGCGAAGGAAGTTGTCTAGGGTTCCCACATTTTCCAACTAGTTTGTTCATAGAACTGAATTTTGGCATGCGTTTTGAGGGAGACACAGCCATTTCTTATTTGGATATCAGCTCTTTTGATGAAAAACGATGGATATGAGCTACATTGAAACAAAAACAAATTTTTGGTTATGTAAAGAAAATTCTCATTTTATGTAAAAAAAAAAGTATGTAAAATGGTTATAAGTCCGTTTGAAAGAAAACTCTTCAACAACAGAATAATATTGTATTTTCACGAATTTTCACATACTAACATAATATGTTCCTATCACTTAAAATTAACACTATGAATATTCCCAGCATGGTTGTCTCGTACGAACTAAAATGACAAGTTGGTAATGTTACAATCTCTCTAGGTGTAAATAATAAATTATTTATTTGATAAACGTATAAATAGGTACTTGAAAAATAGACACACATAATATGGTTTCACGATGAAGAGCCCTACATGTTAGGTATATTCATCCAAATTCTGAAGCATTATTGTTCCTGAATATTAATGGTAGTTCTTAGAGTTTATTCTGCCCTTATGTCACTTCACGTAAAAACGCTGAAAATCATTGCTCAAAGGTTTATTATTTTCTGTATAGATCACCCTTCCGTATAGATCACTGGTTCTCCATCAATAGCACCTACCACCATCTGTATTCTCCCTTGACCTTCCCTCTCAAATTTCAGCTTCCTGCGTTCAATAGGATTGAAAATGACTTCGGAGCTCACTAAACTGATCAGTGATCTGAAGAGTCAAGAAGATCTCCTCGATTGCTGAAGACGCCTGGAAGAGCACTTCCATTCAATAGGATTGAAAATGGCTTCGGAGCTCACTTAGCTGATCAGTGATCTGAGGAATGAAGAAGATCACCTCGAATGCTGGAGACGCCTGGAAGAGCACTTCCATTCAATAGGATTGAAAATGGCTTTGGAGCTCACTCACAATCAAGTTCATTAGAAAGAACTAAACGCTTCACACTCGATTCGAAAAATAGAAAGCTTCATATGGAAATTTGATTACTGGTTACGCAGAAGGCAAAACTGTATACAAATCGAAGAAATGAACAGCGATCGCATTTTAGTCCGATAAAATTTGAATGGAGATTAGACCTCTTTTGCGATTCACACTCATGATTCTGTTTTATCAAAGGAAAACCTTCAAGTACTCGTAGGGACCAAACGGTTTGTCCTACAGAGCTCCGGGTGGTCTCAAAAAATTTTAATAATTCAATACTATATAAAATTGGTGAAAAAACGATACCTTTATTTCGAGAGTTTTCGAGCTAGGGCACTCTTGAAAATTTCAACCCTTAATTTTCACCCCTTAGAAGTGACTGACATCAACCAAAAGCTTCGCGGCACAACTAGACCCCAAATGGAGCCCATATACCAAATTTGAACCAAATCGGTCCAGTGTTGCTAAGAAAAGTGCCGCGTACGGCGTACGGCGGACGGACGGAAATTTTTTTATTCGAGTTTCGTATTCTACGTACCTTGAAACGTAAAACATCAAATTTTGAGGGGGGGTTAAAATTTTTTTTTTCTTGCTCGAATCCAAAGGCTTATCATTGAAAATAATAAACCAAAAAGCATAGTTAAGTGCAAAGGTGACTCATGTAAATGGATGATACTACAATGTGTATCCTTATCTAAATGGATGATACTACAAAGTGTATCGTTTGGACTTAAAGATGAAGTGGAATACAGAACCGTTGATTTGAAACAAGTCTTAATATTATGGTACGCTACGTTTAAGAAGAAAACCACTCCGGGCCAATTAACAACCATCCAATAAACAAGTTGAGTAACATGACGTAAAATTGAACCGAATAATAAACAACTTCAAATCTTACTACATTCTTTCCTACTTGTAAAATAATAAATAATATCGTTAACAGGTGTACAACAAATGTTCAACTTTGGCACAGTCGGCAGGCACCGTATTTTCAACATAAATGTTGCAAAAACTACGATTGGTAGGACATGAAATTTATTGAATATTTATTTAAAAATATTCTACATCGCCATTAGCTAATGTATCACCGGTTCAGTTCGAACTATTATCGAAGCTCAAATGAACATACTGAATAATGATTTCATGGTCTTGTCTATCTTTTGATTATGAGGATCATTCATTTTTTGAGCTTCAGTTTTCTAAAAAAAAAAGGTCGTACGCAAAAGTTTTCGACCGTCTAAATTATAGAAATGTACAAATGTTAACGTTGTCTCACATATAACGCATTGGTATGAGGAAATCATTGTGGCTGACTAGATTTACGTATGATTCTCGTTGCATGATGAGGTAGTGGTCATATGCTTCCTATGCAACGTCACAATCACTTCTTGATCGCGATTCGTTCCGTCAGAAAATCAATCAAGAAAGGGTACACCGTATCGTTTGTGTTAACTCCGTAAACGAAATCCACATGAGTGAATTTGTAATCAGGTACTGCAACGACCTTCCTTACTCCTGGTATCATGTCTCGGAGAAAAGCGACACCCTGTAAACAAAGATTTATTTTTTCATAGTACGAAAGTCCTATAAGTTGTACGCACATGATGTGTTTCTCATAAAAGAATTACATATTGAAGTATTACTTAGAATTTCCGTAAAATCGGTAGGATAAAAGGGAACAATTTCAATGTTTGAACATCAAATAAGAAAATTGGATATTTGTTGATCCCCGAAATAATTTGAACCGTCGAAATAAGGGGTACGCGATGAGCAAATATTCGACATAAAATCTCACGTGTCTCTCTGAACGATGGTATTTTAAACTCAATAAACGCGAGTTGATAAGTTGATATAAAATGTACTCCAGGGCCTTTGTGAAAAGAATAATTTAAAATAAATGTTAAATAAATTAGCTTTATTCCTTCTAATCATAAGTTTTCTTCGCATTCGGACTCAGAAATAAAATTGACCAGATACCTGTGCGCTTGTCAGGAGATCGTTGCTTCCATGCATCAGCATAATTGGCGCCGTGATGCGTTGCAATGGATACGCTGGAGGTACAGTTGAATTGTATTTCAGTTTATTCGTCTTCATACCGTAGTCGTACATATGGAAACCTGAAAAAGTAAAAAATTAAAAAAATTTTTAACAGTAATAAACCAAAAAATGTACTTGCCTCATGTTAAAATTGAATTCTTCAAAACTAAATAACATTAAATTCATTAAATTCTATCTAACCATACAAAAAAAATCTGCCAATTGGGTGTGTGGCACATTATTTGCCTCGTTTCCATAACCTGATAGTATAGATTATCCGATGTAGAGTGGTTAATCTCAAAACATCAATCACTAAGTACCTTGCAATACCAGTAGGGTAAAAAGGCCGGTTCTGGGCCAGTTACTAGGCATCTCGGCATCAGTGCTCTGTGGTGTCATGTAACCTCCGTGTCAACTTGACCCCCTTCCCCAACCACCCTTCGTATTAGTGCTCTGTGGTGTCATGTAACCTCCGTGGCAACTCCAACCCCTTTGTCCTCCACTTCCCAATCCATAAGGGACCATCCCCAATTCATAGGGGACCACCCTCCAATTATACATCAGCTGTGGTGTCATGTAACCTCTGTAGCAACTCCACCCCCCCCCCCCACATCTTACCTATTCATAGGGGGTCATCCTAGCAATTCAAAAGGGACCATCCCCAATTCATAAGGGACCATCCCCAATTCATAGGGGACCACCCTTGAATTATGCATCAGCTGTGGTGTCATGTAACCTCCGTGGCAACTCCACCCCCTCCACCCCCACCTCTTACCAATTCATAGGGGACCATCCCCAATTCATAAGGGACCATCCCCAATTCATAGGGGACAACCCTCGAATTATGCATCAGCTGTGGTGTCATGTAACCTCCGTGGCAACTCCACCCCCCCCCCCCACCGCTTACCAATTCATAGGGGACCATCTCCATATCATAGGGGACCATCCCCAATTCATAGGGGACTACCCTCCAATTCTGTATCAGCTGTGGTGTCATGTAACCTCCGTGGCAACTCCACCCCCTCCACCCCCACCTCTTACCAATTCATAGGGGACCATCCCCAATTCATAAGGGACCATCCCCAATTCATAGGGGACCACCCTCGAATTATGCATCAGCTGTGGTGTCATGTAACCTCCGTGGCAACTCCACCCCCCCCCACCGCATACCAATTCATAGGGGACCATCTCCATATCATAGGGGACCATCCCCAATTCATAGGGGACTACCCTCCAATTCTGTATCAGCTGTGGTGTCATGTAACCTCCGTGGCAACTCCACCCCCCCTTCCCCCCACCTTCTACCAATTCATATGGAGTCATCCAACCAATTCAAAAGGGACCATCCCCAATTCATAGGGGACCACCCTCCAATTCTGCATCACCTGTGGTGTCATGTAACCTCCATGGCAACGCCACCCCACTTCCCCCACCTCCTACCAATTCATAGGGTGTCATCCCCAATTCATAGGGGACCACCCTCCAATTCACATTAGACATCAGTGCTTTGTGGTGTCATGTAACCTCCGTGGCAACTCCACCCCCTCCCTCACTCCGTGGCACCTCCACCCCCTCCCTCACTCTGTGGCAACTCAACTCCCTCACCCACTGCCCCACAATTCATAGGGGACCACCCTCCAATTCGCATTAGACATCAGTGCTCTGTGGTGTCATGTAACCTCCGTGGCAACTCTACCTGCCTCATCCACTGCCCCACAATTCACAGGAGACCACTCAACTTGAAGGATAATTTTACTAGATGAAAATACTGCCCATCTCCTTGGCAAACTATCTTCCTCCACTACAATACTGCCCACCCCCTTGGCAAACTATCTTCCTCTATTACAATACTGCCTACCCCCTTGGCAGAAAATTTTCCTCCATTAAAATACTGCCCACCCCCTTGGCATACTATCTTCCTCCACTACAATACTGCCCACCCCCTTGGCAAACTATCTTCCTCCACTACAATACTGCCCACCCCCTTGGCAAACTATCTTCCTCCATTACAATACTGCCCACCCCCTTGGCAAACTATCTTCCTCTATTACAATACTGCCCACCCCCTTGGCAGACTATCCTCCTCTATTACCATACTGCCCACCCACTTGGCAGACCTGTCTTCATTCATAACAATGACTCAATAGAAAAGACCTATACTACCAGAGGTAGGAACAATCAGTCGGGAAGGGGAATCATTAATGGGTAGTGTGATGTGCCATCTAACGGATATTCCCTCAACTAAACGGTTCATAAGACATCCACTAGATAGCAGAGTTACAGTGCTCCCTGTGGTCATTGGCCCCACCTCTTTCAGAATGGTTGCAACCATCCCCTCCACTTTTTACCCTTTGAAACTGTGTATAACTGTTAGTGCTATATTCAAGTTATTAGGTATTATTATGGCTACTACATCTAAATTTGTAGGAGAGTGTTCTCTAAACTTACATAATTAATGGGCAATATGTGGCTAAACAGTGGATTGAGAGTTATCAATGAATTGAGTTTTATCACACATGAGACAATCCAAAATGTGCAAAGATTTTAGGATTTTTTTTTCTTTTTAATTTTTTTTTTCTTTTTCGTTCTCATACCTAATATTAGTTGGAAAAAAAAGGAAGAAATTAATAAGAATTGTCAGGAAAATTACAAAAGATGGCAGGAAAATGACAGATGGTGGCAGGAAATGGCAGGAAAGTGGCAGGCAAATGGCAGGAAAATGGCAGGAAGTGGCAGGAAAGTGGCAGGAAGTAGCAGGAAAATGGCCGGAAGTGGCAGGAAAATGGCAGGAAGTGGCAGGAAAGTGGCAGGAAGTGGCAGGAAAATGGCAGGAAGTGGCAGGAAAATGGCAGGAAGTGGCAGGAAAATGGCAGGAAGTGGCAGGAAAATGGCAGGAAGTGGCAGGAAAAAGGCAGGAAGTGGCAGGAAGTGGCAGGAAAATGGCAGGAAGTGGCAGGAAAATGGCAGGAAGTGGCAGGAAAATGGCAGGAAGTGGCAGGAAAATGGCAGGAAGTGGCAGGAAGTGGCAGGAAAAAGGCAGGAAAATGGCAGGAAGTGGCAGGAAGTGGCAGGAAGTGGCAGGAAAATGGCAGGAAGTGGCAGGAAAATGGCAGGAAGTGGCAGGAAAATGGCAGGAAGTGGCAGGAAAATGGCAGGAAGTGGCAGGAAGTGGCAGGAAAAAGGCAGGAAAATGGCAGGAAGTGGCAGGAAAATGGCAGGAAGTGGCAGGAAAATGGCAGGAAGTTCCCAATGTTCCTGCCACTTCCTGCCATTTTCCTGCAACTTCCTGCCTTTTTCCTGCCACTTCCTGCCATTTTCCTGCCACTTCCTGCCATATTCCTGCCACTTCCTGCCACTTTCCTGCCACTTCCTGCCACTTTCCTGCCACTTCCTGCCATTTTCCTGCCACTTCCTGCCATTTTCCTGCCACTTCCTGCCATTTGCCTGCCACTTTCCTGTCATTTTCCTACCACTTTCCTGCCAATTCCTGCCACTTCCCTGCCATTTCCTGCCACCATCTGTCATTTTCCTGCCATCTTTTGTAATTTTCCTGACAATTCTTATTAATTTCTTCCTTTTTTTTCCAACTAATATTAGGTATGAGAACGAAAAAGAAAAAAAAATTAAAAAGAAAAAAAAATCCTAAAATCTTTGCACATTTTGGATTGTCTCATGTGTGATAAAACTCAATTCATTGATAACTCTCAATCCACTGTTTAGCCACATATTGCCCATTAATTATGTAAGTTTAGAGAACACTCTCCTACAAATTTAGATGTAGTAGCCATAATAATACCTAATAACTTGAATATAGCACTAAAGCTTGGTTCACATAGGTGCGTAATGTCCGTAATCCGTAGTGCGTAATTGGATCCTATTGGCTGGGGCGAATAGCCCCTCAATTATTGGGCGCGAGCAATCTTTGCGGACGAAGACTTTTGCGGACGAAAGGAGCGTTTTGTAAAATTAGATATTTTACGCATTACGGATGAACTTCGACCAATTTCGGCAAACTTCGTGAAAGCTCTCGTCGTCTGTTCATCGTTCAGCCATCGACGAACAGGGCGAAACAGCTGAACGCGGGAAAAGAGGCGACCGGGAAAAAACAATTCTGCGCAGAACCTACTGCGCGCTTCTGCGTAACGCGTAATCATATGGCCATGTGAACGCTTTTTTACGCATTACGGACTTTGCGGATTGCAGAACAGCCCCCCTTCTCTTTTTGCGCATTACGGATTATGGACGTTACGCACCTATGTGAACCTAGCTTAACAGTTATACACAGTTTCAAAGGGTAAAAAGTGGAGGGGATGGTTGCAACCATTCTGAAAGAGGTGGGGCCAATGACCACAGGGAGCACTGTAACTCTGCTATCTAGTGGATGTCTTATGAACCGTTTAGTTGAGGGAATATCCGTTAGATGGCACATCACACTACCCATTAATGATTCCCCTTCCCGACTGATTGTTCCTACCTCTGGTAGTATAGGTCTTTTCTATTGAGTCATTGTTATGAATGAAGACAGGTCTGCCAAGTGGGTGGGCAGTATGGTAATAGAGGAGGATAGTCTGCCAAGGGGGTGGGCAGTATTGTAGTGGAGGAAGATAGTTTGCCAAGGGGGTGGGCAGTATTGTAATGGAGGAAGATAGTTTGCCAAGGGGGTGGGCAGTATTTTAATGGAGGAAGATTTTCTGCCAAGGGGGTAGGCAGTATTGTAATAGAGGAAGATAGTTTGCCAAGGGGGTGGGCAGTATTGTAATAGAGGAAGATAGTTTGCCAAGGAGATGGGCAGTATTTTCATCTAGTAAAATTATCCTTCAAGTTGAGTGGTCCCCTGTGAATTGTGGGGCAGTGGATGAGGCAGGTAGAGTTGCCACGGAGGTTACATGACACCACAGAGCACTGATGTCTAATGCGAATTGGAGGGTGGTCCCCTATGAATTGTGGGGCAGTGGGTGAGGGAGTTGAGTTGCCACAGAGTGAGGGAGGGGGTGGAGGTGCCACGGAGTGAGGGAGGGGGTGGAGTTGCCACGGAGGTTACATGACACCACAAAGCACTGATGTCTAATGTGAATTGGAGGGTGGTCCCCTATGAATTGGGGATGACACCCTATGAATTGGTAGGAGGTGGGGGAAGTGGGGTGGCGTTGCCATGGAGGTTACATGACACCACAGGTGATGCAGAATTGGAGGGTGGTCCCCTATGAATTGGGGATGGTCCCTTTTGAATTGGTTGGATGACTCCATATGAATTGGTAGAAGGTGGGGGGAAGGGGGGGTGGAGTTGCCACGGAGGTTACATGACACCACAGCTGATACAGAATTGGAGGGTAGTCCCCTATGAATTGGGGATGGTCCCCTATGATATGGAGATGGTCCCCTATGAATTGGTATGCGGTGGGGGGGGGGTGGAGTTGCCACGGAGGTTACATGACACCACAGCTGATGCATAATTCGAGGGTGGTCCCCTATGAATTGGGGATGGTCCCTTATGAATTGGGGATGGTCCCCTATGAATTGGTAAGAGGTGGGGGTGGAGGGGGTGGAGTTGCCACGGAGGTTACATGACACCACAGCTGATACAGAATTGGAGGGTAGTCCCCTATGAATTGGGGATGGTCCCCTATGATATGGAGATGGTCCCCTATGAATTGGTAAGCGGTGGGGGGGGGTGGAGTTGCCACGGAGGTTACATGACACCACAGCTGATGCATAATTCGAGGGTGGTCCCCTATGAATTGGGGATGGTCCCTTATGAATTGGGGATGGTCCCCTATGAATTTGTAGGAGGTGGGGGAAGGAGTTGATGTTGCCAAGGAGGATACATGACACCACAGCTGATGCATAATTCAAGGGTGGTCCCCTATGAATTGGGGATGGTCCCTTATGAATTGGGGATGGTCCCTTTTGAATTGCTAGGATGACCCCCTATGAATAGGTAAGATGTGGGGGGGGGGGGGGGGTGGAGTTGCTACAGAGGTTACATGACACCACAGCTGATGTATAATTGGAGGGTGGTCCCCTATGAATTGGGGATGGTCCCTTATGGATTGGGAAGTGGAGGACAAAGGGGTTGGAGTTGCCACGGAGGTTACATGACACCACAGAGCACTAATACGAAGGGTGGTTGGGGAAGGGGGTCAAGTTGACACGGAGGTTACATGACACCACAGAGCACTGATGCCGAGATGCCTAGTAACTGGCCCAGAACCGGCCTTTTTACCCTACTAATACCCTCATAGAGGACCATCTCCACCCCAACTCACATAATTCTTGAAAATTTCTTCGAAATTAGATGGGAAATGTAGAAGTTAAGGCTGTTAATCCAGGGGTGATGATTTTCATAGGGGACCGTCTACACTCCAATCCGCATGATCCCAGAAAATTTCATCGAAATCGGATGGAAAATCTGGAAGTTATGTTACAAACACTAAATCATCCCGAGTGGAGTACGAATGCTCTTCCTACTGGTACTTACCGTAATTGAAGACTTGAGCGAAATGATGAACAGTTCTCAACGAAGCTCCGGCTGGTATGTAAGATATTTGGTCGCCAAAGTGTTTCTGAAAACCATATAATTATGTACTAACCAATATAAATTCACAATAACAGTAGCAGCTATGATACAACTGAAAATTTACTATGATTTGCTCTCAAGATTGTATTTTCCAGTTTACCGAAGATGGCTAGTAAGAGCCTTGATCTGTAAGTCTAATGGGGTGTGCGCATGGGTCGGAAAAACTGTTTATTGTTATTTTTAATTTAAACTAGACCTCATTCTGAGAATTTTGACACCAACCGCGACCTACTAGCGTGAGGAGAACTTTTTCTATGATTTTTCAAAGTTTCGAATGTTTATGACGTCACAGGGGGCCGGGGGGGGGGGGGGTCCCGCGGGAGGGGCGCGTGACGCCATAAATATTCGAAACTGTGAAAAATCATAGACAAAGATCTACCCACCTAAAAAGAGAACGCCTGGAGTAAAATTTTCAGGATGAGGTCTACTTTCGATTGAAAATTTTAAAAAAATCAGGCGCACCCCCCACTCTCGACTTGGACGGTCCAGTTTCGAAATCTCCAGTCATAGGCTTATTATCAATATCGAACCTTTGGAATCGAGCAAGAAGAAACAATTCAACCCATCTCAAATTTGATTGTTTATTTCAAACGTATGTAGAATCCAAAAATCCAATAATTAGCCTATTCTATAAGCAGATACCCAGTGGCATTGGTCAAGTCCACGGGGTCTTATTTTATCTCAATGGTGTAATATTGAAAGATAGGTTATAAAATGAAAAAAAGATTCTTGTCCAATGAAACAAATAATGATTAAGATTAAAAGAATTTTCCGATAAAAAAACAGGCATTCAAAAATTATTTATAATTTTTATTGTACTGAAATGAGTGTCATTAAATAAGAAAAAAAATGGGGGCCATTATGTGTTGATATAAGTACCACAGTTGTTAACCGGTATGTAATAATTATTGCTCGTTGATGTTTATTGGTATCGCTTCACTTTTTTCGGTGTAACAAAATTGTTAATGACCCCCGGCAGTAAGATATCCACGTATTAAAAATAAAACTCTTAAACGACTTTCGGGGTTAATTACCCAATCCCCTTCATGATTTTGAGATTTTGGGTACCCTGGTTTGGTGTTCCGGTTTATATGGCTTCCTATTTTTACACAGATGTCTTTTATGTACGCAATTGAAACGAAATGGTCACTGATCTGTTAGGTTGGAGGTGGAAATTGCACACATACTCTGTCCAAATTTGCTCGATGCTCTCCGTAGAATGAACCAATGAAATCGAGGCAATAGTCTTGTTCAGGTTGTCTCGTGCAGTACTTTTTCACGTTGTAGACCAAACGTGGCGTGCGGGGAAGAATTTCGTAAATTCCTGCCGATTTCAAAGTTCCCTGTGAAAATGAAAGTTCAAAACATGGAAATTCGTGATTTTTGCTTGATAAGAGATATAATTAGAAGAATGTAAAATCTGTAGTTTTGGGGTATTCTTGGATGATTGTGTTTATGGGGTCTCGAAGACCCTCTCATACTTTCTCAATTGACCTTTTTACCTACACTGATCGTTATTAAATACTCTTTATACGTACATCTAGGCAGTTCAATATAATTTGACCTCTTCAGGCAGAGTTCGGTTCAGTTACGGCCACAGTGCATGAGCCATCTTCTTTTTCATTGGCAGAAATTTGAACATATTTCAGGGATTATGTGACGGAGCCCTCACAAAACATTGTCCGGAGAATGTTAGCGAAATTGAACCAGTAATGGCGGATTTAATTTCTCAATACCGCAAATGCTACGGTTTCTCTAGATCTACGAGTAATCCGATTTGGCTCAAAGCAGGAAGTTATTCAAGGTCTATGATCAACTGCCAATCATCAGAGCGCGCAAAATTATAATATTCATTTTCACAATCATAAATGAAGAAACTTTGATGGTTACTTGGTTACAAGTCTCACCAAAAAAAGGCAAAATTTAATTTTTACGTCCATCTCATATTCATGCACTTTGCGAGATAACTGTTCTGAATTCTTTCATATATTACATGAAATCATTTTTTGCAGGAATAAACATTTTTCTTTTGATCCAGTCCTATATAGAGGTAATAAAATATTTTTCATTTTAAATAAACTCCCTTATCAATAAAAATAGTTTAATAATGGGAAGTACACCCAAAACATACCCCACGGGGTAAGGGAAGATGAGGAGGAAGGTGGTGATGGGAGAGGAGGATGGAAGGAAGTTTTTTTTTTTTATAAATAAGTAAACTTTATTGTAATTTTATTACATTGTTGTTTCGCTCATGTAAGAGAAATATAGTAAGGTCAACTTACTTAGTAAGTCACCTTAATTGACATGGTACTTGTTGTAAGTTACTACCCATCGGTAGGCCTTACTTGTAATAATAAATATTGAAGTACTAAACAATTAATTTAAATAAATGAAAAAGTATGTATGACAAGTATTGGCTCGCATGCATCATGGAGTTTAATTATGTTCATTATAGCATTAAGTCGGGTGGACGTTTTCTCTTTAGTCTCCGGTGAGTTGCGGGTGGTGGCGGGTGGAGTGGAATTTCGCGAACCAGCGGGTTTGGATGATCCATCATTTTGCTGAACAATCGTTTGTAGGCTTCGGTTGTAACTTCTGCTACGTAAGGTATATTCAAATCAGCATGGAGCGTAGAATTCCTAACATACCACGGTGCATTAGTAATTAGTCTTAAGACTCGGTTTTGGACTGTCTGCACCTTCTGAACTTGCGATTTTGAGGCAGATCCCCAGAGCTCGCATCCATACATCCAATTCGGTCTTATTACCGAAAGGTAAATTCTTCGCTTGAGATGTAGAGGGAGAGGAGACTTGTTGCAAAGCAAAAACTTCAACTGTTTCAGGCGAAATCTAACATTCTGGACAATACCTTTGATGTGTCTCTCCCAGATCAGTTTACTGTCAAGTTCTAAGCCCAAATAACGAACAGAGTCTTGCTGGGGAACAGTTTTGCCATACAGTGTGATGTTATGCGGTTGAACAATTCTCTTCTGGGTGAATCTCACAATTTTTGATTTTCTGGGGTTCAATTTGACCTTCCATTGTTCACACCAGCGACCCACCTCATCCGCGAATGATTGCAGTTCCATAGTTGCCGATTCGGGTGTTCCTTTAGATAGGGCAGCCACATCATCAGCAAAGTGGGCGATACTTATAAGCGGGGATGTCGGATAGTCGGATGTATATACAATGTATAGCAGCGGCCCCCATACGCTACCCTGCGGTACACCGGCTTCAATTGGTTTAACTGGTGAGACGGATTCGTTGCATCGTACTGAGAATTTGCGATTGTTGAGGTATGACAGTATTAGCCTGTAAAAGGTGTCGGGGAGGAGTTTCTTGATTTTTGAGAGCAGACCTAGGTGCCAAACTCTGTCGAACGCTTTTTCGGCGTCAAGAAACAGTCCATAAGTCAGACTATTCTCCTCATAGGTATTCAATATAAAGTCGACTGTTCTATGCAGCTGCTGTATACATGAGTGCTGGCTTCTAAATCCAAACTGAGCTTTTGGGAGAATTGGCTCGAAATGAGTGATCAAGTGAGGAAGTAGCAGGCGTTCTAATATTTTACTGAACAGTGGCAACAGACTTATGGGCCTATAGCTGTGAGGATCTTTTCTATTCTTTCCCGGTTTAAGAATCATAGTTATAATGGCATACTTCCAGGTCGTAGGAAAATATCCCAAGCGCAGTATGGAAGGAAGTGCACCCGTAAATCGACCACCAGTTCAGGTGTGAGCCAAACAGGTCGCGTGTGGTGACAGATCGGAGTACACCTGCTGAAATGCTACTAGCTGCTTCTAGTAGCTCCGTGGCACGTTTTCTAAACCCCACACGGTCGCGACCTTGACCCGGATGTCCTCATACTCTGGCTTGCTGATATGGGCAAGGTCTTTCAACTTCCTGTTTTGCCATATTACTACTGTATTGAACTCTTACTAAGGAGTCCTAATCTTTTTTTGCTGCTTTTATTAGACGCGTCAACCAATTGGTCTTTTCCGCCAAACAGTACACATTTTAACTAAAATACCTGAATCACATGATTCAACATTATTTTTTAAATTTCATGAATCAGTGATAGGTACTTGTTTCAAGATAAGGAACAAATCGTTGTTATGTTTTGACTCATTTCCCAGCAGTGTAGCAATGTTTTTCGGAAGGTTTGAGGATCGGCTGATGAATTAAGAACATTCTAGGAGTAGGTGTTGAACCGTTAGAGGGCAGTCGCATGCTGGGCACTCTGGAGGTGGAGGTCTTGGTTGTGATTCCATCAGGTATGTATGTCCGATTCGCAATCTTGTCAATATCACTTCCTCTCGACGCGAGTGGGAAATAGTGGCATCAGCAAGAACTTTGGTCCTACTTGAAGAAGTCCAAGGTCGTACATCTTTTTTAATTGACCAGAGTTTGTGGTGCTCCAGTCTTAGCCAATCCGTTTGCCATTGTTGCCATACTGCCGATTTGATCGTGGCCAGATAATCCGAACGAATATGGAGTGATGTGGTTACTGATTCATTGCTCGCATTCTTCGCTTCCCGATCAGCGATTTCATTCCAATGATGCCTTGTGACTCGGAAATCACATAACAATTACCGTAATACCGTTTTCAAAATGGTGTTTGATTCTTGAGTGAATTTGAAATGTGAGTGGATGATTATCTGCGCGATTCTTTATTGCCAACAAAGAGCTCAAGGAATCCGTGCAAATCACAAGTTTTTTCTCCAGTGGTATGATCAAGTGAAGAGTTGAATATAGTATAATATAATTATGCCATATTATTGCATAGAACTCTGCTTTGAATATCGAACAGGTTTTCGGCAATAAAATTTGATATACGTTGCGGCGGCTTACAGCTGCAGATCCCACTCCATGTGATGACTTCGATCCATCACAATACATAATATAACATGGAACAAATCCAATCATGATTTCACGAAATTAGAGGATAATTCATGTGCAGGAAGTGATTTCTTTGTGTGTTTGGCTAATGCCAAACATACATTAGGAAGGGGCAAGGACCATGATTCCTGTAGGTGAGACCTTCATTTTCGAAATTTGGTAGCTTCAGTTTAAGAGTCAACAGATCAGATTGAATCATATCAACGGAGTTACGCATGTTTATTTTTTTATTTTTTATTTTTTTTTGGAAGAGGTTCGGGATCGATTGGATAATGATGAAGAGGATGGGTTGACGCGGCTTTTAGTTTTGCGACAAATCTTGAGATAGCATTGATCTCCTGTTGGCAAGTGCTCCGGCGTCTACATTGAGGCTTTCTATAGGGCTAGATTTAAATGCTCCGGTAGCGATTCATATGGCTTGGTCGTGGACAGTGTCCAACATCTTGAGTTAAGAAGGGTGAGCGCTACGATATAAAATGGCTCCATATTCCTAATCTAAACAGTCCTATCGTAAGATATGGTTCGTATGATAATCTATTGGTGTTTCTATATTAACAAGATCATCATACATAGTATTGTTTAGTTTGTTAGTCATAGTATCCATTCACTTACAAAAACAAAGCTGAACTGCGTGAGAGCAACTCGAGTCGCAGGATTGACGATTTCGTCGAATGGGAATTTAGACGCCACTGGTGCCAGAAGAACTGCCGCCGAAATTTTATTGTTATACTGAGGTCGAAGGGACGCCATCACGAAAAATACTGTCGTGCCCATTGAGTGGCCAACGTACGCAACTTTGGAAGCTCCGGTTTTCTCCAAAATCACATCTATGCAGGCTGGAATATCGTATACACCGATTTCGTGAAATCTGAAACAAGTGGAATCAATTATTTCAGTCCCAGTGAGACTAATCATAACTGATTTTTCAATGAGTTAGCATTCATTTTTGCTGGAATTCCGTGTACCATGAAAATTAATGGCGATGAAGATGTTACAGCGATCGAAAGTGAGCTAATAGAATTGTCAAAGTTAGAGAGTGATGATACATATATACTCACGAAAAGTCCCAAAATCGCGGGTTACTTGGTGAAATATATTTGTGACGCTTTCCGTAATGGTTTCCTCTGAGATCCGGCAACCAAACGTCAAAACCTAATTCCGTCAATATAAACGCTGAAACACGATAAATAGAAATTAAATTATAGTAGCTCATTGTATGGAAATCTAAGCTTTAATGCACATTCGCATGTGAATATGGTTCTGATGTACCATTGAATAAGTGGTATTATTGCAGCATTAGAAGGTTCGGAATAAATTTGCTCCAATCATTATGCTCATTGCTCCCCATTTATTCAATGCCCTGATGCTGATTGAGAAGCCTCTGTACTTCGGACGACAAGGACAAATGAACTACTTCAAAAATAGCCGCTACTCAGATTGGATTCATCTCCGAGGTGGAGGAGACGGAGGGGGAGGAGATGCAATGGGGAAATTAATCCAAAGCAATGGTTTTATAATAATATTATGCTGTATTGGATCAATTCCATCATCAGTTTCTCTAACAGCTTGTTAAACCATTTTACTAACATCAAATGCCAGCTTAGGACTAATTTTTTCTCCTGGTGAGGAAATTGGTTCGACATTGGTAGGAAACTGGTCCAATAATGGAAATACATTGGTACCTACCAATTTCGGACCAGTTTTCTCTGGGCTCGTTCAGCTCCGCTATGTCCACTACCCCAAACGCTCTGACCTATCTAGTATAACCATCCGTCATGATAAAATCAAGTTTTCAAAAATTTGGGTGACCTGGAGAATATATCGATACCTTGAAGCACAAAGGCGCTATGTCCAAAAATGGAGTTTTGAGAAAAAAGCAAAAGAAATTATCACCAATTCACAATCCCTAAAATAATGGCTTATTACACTAAACTCTTTAATTTCCTCAATACATTTTCAAGCTATTATCGTCAAGAAAACTCAATAACAGTTTTGTTGAATTTGAGTTTTTCTGAAATAAAAAATGTGGAAGGTGGATGGACATAGCGCCTTTGTGCTTTAAGGTATCGATATTAAATATTTTCTAACAAATCATACATTGTTTCACTGCTTTGTAGTGCTTCTAAGCCTCAATAATTTCAAAAATGGTGGTTACTTTTGTTTCTCCACTAAGGAAAGAGTTCATAAGCAGAAATTGTGCTCAAAAGCGATGTTTTGGACCAATTTTGGTTTATTATTTTCAACGACCTTTGGAATCGAGCGAGAAAAAAAAGTTACCCTTTTAATTAATGATTTAATATTAATTATTATTGATGTCTGTCACTTCAAAGGAGTGAAAAATTAGAGTTGAAATTTTCAAGAGTGCCCTAGCTCGAAACCTCTCAAAACAAAGGTATAGTTTTTTCACCAATTTAAGATAGTATTGAATTTTTCGAATTTTTTGAGACCATACGGAGGACAATCCGTTGCTCCCAACGAGAACTTGAGGGGTTCCCTTCGATAAAACAGAATCACGAGTGTGAATCACTAAAGAGGCTTAATCTTTGTTCAAATTTTACGAGACCGAAATGCGATCACTGTTATAAACGTTTAAATCACACCTGCAGCATTAGTTCAAATTTCTTCCGCTAGGGGTAGTGGAACATTTTTCCCTTGAATCAGCAGCATCGCATTATCTCAAACTTCACTATAATAGGTAACAGAGATCTCATTTGATTCAAAGGAAAAACGCTTTATTATTCCTAGCGGAGGATACATGAATTAATGCTGCCAGTGTGGTTTAGATGGTCGTATCGCTGTTCGTTTCTTCGCGTTGTATTCAGTTAGGCTTCCTTAGCAATCAGTTATCAAATTCCCCTTATGAATTCCCTATTTCTTCCAAATAAACTTGATTGTGGAAGTGTGAAGGTAATATTATGTAGTAGGTAGGTAGTAGGTACTTATAGTTAGCAGGTTAAAAATAAACAAAAAAAGTCGTGATCTTCGCAGACGAGTGAACTATACAGAAAAATAATAAACCTTTGAGTAATAATTTTCAGTATTTTCCTCATAGTGATTTTACCAGTTAGACCTGTAACCAAGTCAAATGGCTTCGCCAAACATGGCAACCATCCAGGAACAGGTTACTATGAGTCTAAGGAGAGGAAATGGCCTCAAAAATCGCCTATTTGGACGAGTTTTTTCCTGGTGAGAAAAATCGCTACTTACCTTTCAAGTAAATACTCATCTTAATAAAAATAAATAAATAGTAAACATGTTATAGAATAAGTAAATGTCATACCTAAATCTTGGAACCTCCCTCTGCTCACCCATGTTTCTGAAGTGGAAATTAGACCATGCACCAACATAATAGGCGGACGCTTCCCTGTAAACGGGGTCCTTGGCAAAATTCTCGTCAATTGAAGAAGATATCCATCCGCAGTCTCTACTGGGGCCTTTTCCCATCCGTACCCTTCTCTCATGATCAGTCTGTTCTGAAACCAAAATTGACCACATATAGTTATGAATTTATCGCAAGAAGTGTAGAATAAGACCCATAAATTATTCCAAATATAATTATTCCGTATCCAAATATTATTGTTTCCTAACCCAGTTCCCGACGTACACCTATCCTAAAAGGAGCTTTTTTTCGAGCGATTTATTTATTTTATTTTTTATATTTTAAATCACCCATCAATTGACTTGAAGATCTTGGGGGGTTTGTACGACTCAAAATCAATAAAATTTCATCGGACGCAATGTGAAACTCTCGAATCCTCTTAAAGCTTTGGTATCACGCGGAACTTTTGATTTTGATATGTAATTTGGGAGAAACGATCATCCGGTTGATTGATTCGACCGTGAAGTAGACCACGGAACAAACGTGCCTTTGAAATTATTAGCATAAGCTGCAGCAAGGCGGACGTTGAATATTTGTCTTAAGCAAGAAGGTTGTTTAAAAGGGAATTCAATTAATGGTTTTCTTCAAATGTTTCCTGTTGGAACACTTGGAATTATAGGCGCTAGTATAAATATATTCTTTACCTGGAAATCTGGTCGTAGCGAACTATCAAGGTCAGCGAGGTTCAAACGGAAGGGTGAGCTTGGGCTCGCTCCTACAAAGAATATTTTTTATGGATTCCCGTTACTTCCTCTTCTTCCTACTCTGAACCATGAGGAAGTAAGGGCGCATTGGTCGCGGAGAGTAAATAATAATGTCTTGGTAGATTCATGGGCTACAACTTTTGATTTAGTGGGGACTTGTCAAGTTTGGAACAAGCTCAGAACCGACAGATGAAGAAAACCGGCATTCTTTTGCCTCGAACTTTACTGATGAGTTACGCGATGACAATGGGATCTTCATGGTCTGTATTCCAATACGTTTCATCAAAGATGAATCAGTTTTCTAGACTTCAATCATAGTTATTGAGTAATCCAAGATATAGGCTAAAATTTCGAAAAAGTACGCTATTAAAGCCTCATCCAAGGGCGAACTGTTAATTTATTTTCCTTTTCTTCCCTGTTGGACATTTCCTTGCACTTGATACGATCTTCGGGAGCATCTGAAGAGTAGGCTCGACCATCATGGGTACGAGCCGTAGCTCACTGGGGACCTATCTCCAACCTGTCTCCTGGGCACACTCTGAACCAATGGTGCTCTACAGCTTCTGTGCTGGGTTAAGGTTAACCCTAGCATTGCTAATGATTTAACAAAGTGGACCCACTGGTATTAGTTTACGGGTAGATGTCTGAAGGGATTGCTTTCCTCTAAGAAGGTGGCAGAGGTGGAGTAGAACATGAAGAATTATCCCTAGGGGTCCTAACAACATACATTATTTGTACCTATACGTAGCCGTGAGGAACAAAAGGCACCACTGTAGTCAATCCCGACCTGTCATAAACTGGAATATAAGAACCAGTACGAGTAAATATAAGTACAATTAAAGAACATTGAAAGTACGGTATTAATCCATTTCTTCGAAAGTGCTAGGTCAGAGTGGTACAAATTTTCTAACTGCCCACCCAATCCGCCATCTTTAGCTCAGCCCAGATCTCGACGTAGAACCATCCCGCTTACATTTGAATGCTGCTTATTTTCAATTATACCGCAATTATCCTGTACAATAAAACCTGTTCTTGTACAGTGTATAGTGCCGTGATCATTCTCCCAATTCCCGAGGTAAAAACATACATTATAACATAATTATTCATGATAATAAGCGTGATATCGTAGACTAGAGTAAGAAAGAGCAGGTCAATATTTTACAGTCTTTAGCAGCATCCAAGCGCCGACAGGTGGAACAAGCAATCAAGGTCGGAAAATAAGTAAAAACATATTGTTTAGTAATGCATGCATTCCAGGGGACGTCCCATTGGATAAGTATTAGATCAGTTTAACAAGTTGTTAAGCGTTAAAACTGTTTCACTCGATGTAATTTATTTATTACTTTAGGCAAGAAATAGTGACCCCCCCCCCCCCCCATTATCCACCTTAACATTTCTAGCGGCGTGGGAGCCTCGAATCTGAAGAGCATTTTAAAATCCATGATCTACGATACCCAACACGAGAATTCGAGTCCCCCCCCCCCCTCAACACCACCAACAATGGTGCCAGTCTGGCACCAAAGCGGAAATAAGTCGTAACATTGAACTTTCATCTGTTAGTTTTGGTAGGCAGTCCGTCGAAGTTCACATCCGTATTCAAGGTGAAACACAAAAAAAAAAAACACGAAATAAGCGGTTTATGGCATCATGGCACCATGGTGGCACCACTATTAGTTACATGGTGGTACAGAGAATAATTCATGGAAAGCCGGAAGTACAATAAGAATTTTTCCTCAATTTCAAAGCTTGGGTACAATTAGTAAGCAGTAAAGGAACCGAAATATTGAAAAATCGGATATTTTGTGAATATTATCCACCCACTCACCCCCTCCCCTTGCGAATTTCGGTACTCTGGTGAAATCATGTACAACTCGGAAGTTATTTGAGTCAAACAAAAAAAGAAACACGCAAATCGGTTGGAAATTGAGGCCTGGGCAGAGTTTACAAGATTATGCAAGCAAACGCACGTTTTTTAAGCATTAACCCCCCTTTCCCCCTCTTAAAAAGCAAAATCCAAAATTCCGGCGCCGTAGTGCACAACTAGATAGTATTTCGCGTCAAACGAAAAAAGAACCACGAAAATCGTTTGAGAACTAAGGCCTGGGCCGAGTACACAAGATTATGCCCGAAAACACACGTTTTTCGAGCATTAACCCCCCCTTTCCTCCCCTTAAAAGGCAAAATTCGAAATTCCGGCGACGTAGTGCACAACTAGATAGTTTTCCGCGACGAACAAAAAAAGAACCAGGAAAATCGGTTGAGAACTAAGGCCTGTGCAGAGTACACAAGATTTTGTTACACACACACACACACACAGACATACACCTATGGTTTTTTTTCGCGGATTTGGATTCAGAATGGTCTAAAACGGATTACTGTGTGGTTATTTTTTTTTCTGTTGAGTGTTGTCCTCCTTCACCCCAAATCGATCGCATAAGGACGCCCAAGTCTTACTGTGGGACGTCCTAAAAATTCACATCGTTCATCTTAGCATTGAAATTCCAATTTTAAATCTAGGACATTAACAACTTAATCGTAAATTTAATGTTTATTATTTGGGTTTTTTTAAGTGTAAATATCATAGTCCATCATTTATGCCACAACAGGTTTTATGTGTCCTTGTCAAACTTCATGAGGAACCTACACCGGTATCCAACTTGGCAGGCGATTTTAAAGTCATCTTCATTTTTACATTTCTGATAGTAGGTATTCATTTCCATAGCCGATTTTTTTTTTTTTTTTTAGATAATTTATATAGATAAACAAATGAACATGATATTCAGTCTTGTATTCCAAGAAGCATACTAAGAGCCCATCTCAAAAGTAAATAACAGTTATTTACTTTTGAGATGGGCTCTCCTTCGTCACCATCAACTTTTCGCTTTGACTGAAGTCAGGTAGTAACCAAACATGCGTCAATATGGATATGAAGTACCTCATCGTATTATCGAAGTATGACTTCACATAAAGCGTAACAGCCATCGTGCTCATGAATAATCATTCAAGTTCACTGTTGGTTTACTAGAATATTAAGAAACAAATATTCTGCGATGGGCATCAAGTTTTGCCGTTCGTAGAATATGTCAAGGGCGCCATATATTCAACTGTCAAACTTGTTCTTCCTGTTACTTCATATAATCGGAAGTTCGATGGTCTGCACACGATGGCGTCAACATCATGAGGAAATGAAGAGTCTGAATAATGTGGCATTTGAACCGATCGTGGATTCTTCAAACACTCCCTTCTTGGAATCAATAAAGTTGTGCAACTTTGACATTGAAGGTTCTTTAAACATTTATAGGAAGTAACACCTTAGTAAGGGACTACTCGGGTGAAAAACAATCTTCATGAATCTTCATGCATCTTCAATGTTCCTTCCGTCGCCCGCCGCTGTTAAAGGAAAATTGCAATGTGAATTGGCTGGGTTTTGCTTTCTCACTGTCTAAGATAAATATGGAAGCTTTAAAAAACATCGAGTCCCCCAAATTTAAAATTTCCACTCCTTTCAAGTTTCCGAGAAAATGACAAAATATTGAGAAAATCTACGTAAATTGGAAAGTTTTAAATGCAGGATACCGAGAATAGAGGTACCTAGTGGTAAGTGTGCCGTATAAAATAATTTAGGTACCATTTTGAATCAATAGATTATAATATGTTATATCCTGCTACATCCTACGTGTCCATGTTTATCCTCAACCCTTTTTGGTCTGGCGTATCATATATGTCACAGCTGCAGACTCGGACATGTCGCGTTCTGTGTGTCTTTCTTTGATATCAGACTAGTGTTCGATCATAAATTTCCTTTTTGGAGGTATTTTCTTCAATGTTTGTGCCAGTTTAACCTCGTTGCTCCTCCCTATCGGATCTCCAGACTATCGGAAACCAGATGCACTCTGTGAATCACCAAAAATATGGGCCCTTCGACTTACTAAATCCCAGTTTGCTATCGTAACCATGTAATTTTTCGCTGATCGTTTTATATCGTGTTCTCAAGATTCTCCCAAGTGGTCGTAAGGGAGTCTCCGATCGAATTATTGTTTTTTCCCTCTTCAACAAGCTCCGGAATTCGTGTGTGACATAAATGTCACACACATCTTGTCGGAAACTTGAACAAATCCGAAGCCTCAGACGCTCTAGAGGATGTTTATGAACCACAACTTGGGCTTCAGGAAGATGGGTTAGCCAAAATTGACCCATTATAGAACTAATATCTCCCAGGTTTCGGAGCTTGAAACATTCTTCGGGCAGAGGAAGAGGATATTATGGGTAATATGTGAACTTAAGGCTCGTGAAAATGATAACAGTTCAGAGTTCACTTCCACCACTTACTCATCCAATTGCCCAGGAAGCGTTGTTATATCTCGAGATGAACAAAGTTCCAATAACTTCGTACACTTGGTGAGTAAAATTGTTTTGGGAGCGATAGCGGTTTGACTCATGTAGGATTGTAAGAACAACTTCTTCGAAAAAAAATTTCGGACATTTCAACAGTGTTTCAAAGGTTGTGAAATATAATCCTGAAGGATGATTTCGAAGCAAGATTTCATTCTAGAAATCGCCAGATATTACGCAACGACGTATTAGGAACCGGTGAACAAGTTGTGGCCCGTTGTCACATCCCTGGGCTTTGCTATGAAAATATCTAGATTTCGTTTATTTATATTGTTAATTTTCGACCGACTTCATTCATTTTTGTTCCAGTCAGTTATACAATCATCATGTCTTGTCAACTAACTTCTTGTCAATATGAGTTCTAAAAATGTCTGGATACCTATGGAATTTTTCAGTAGGTACATAATTAGAGTATCTGTACAATAATATGTTGTTCCTCGTTCTTTTTGACTATTTGAATATTTATTACTCAATACCCGAAAAGAAATTCACCAAGTTTCGAGAAAATAACAGTTAAGGATTTTGACAATGCATTCACACCCTTTTATCCCCACTCCGTCATAGGTACATAAAAATATTGCATAATTGTTTTCGTGTAACTAGGATAAATTTCAACAATAATCTATGAAAAAAATTGTGAATATCGAAATTTTGAGTTTCCGCCTAAAATGGGTTAACAGGAAGTTTTATAGTTGAACCCAACTTGGCAGACATAATTGAACTGGTCTGATCGATCACTGATTGCCAGGTCATCAACTCTTCTCGTACCTCGGAAGCGCCTGAAGGTCAGGACCTCATCTCTACCTGTACTTATATCTCGAGAGAGAAAGTGAAATCCCGCCTTCTAAGAGTCAGCTGGTCGGTGGGAGACGGCCTTGCTCCTCTGCCAAGGACACTATAATAGTACCGCGGCCGACTGCCACTGACTCCCGATCACCAGGCTGATCGTAGATTTCCGCAGGGTTACTCATTTGAAAACTGAAGATTATGACGTTTTCATAAAACAATAAATGAACTGAACTATTCGTCAAGTCGTTATACCGGATAAATTGTTAAATAGTAGATTTTGGTTTATTATTTTCGATGAAAAACCTTTGGAATCGACCAAGAAATTTTTTTTAACCTCCCACCCCCACTTAAAATTTGTGAGTTTACGTTTCAAGGTGCCTACTTAGAATCCAAAAATTGAATAAAAATGTGGGTGTCTGTCCGCCGTCAGCCGTAAGCTGTACGCCGTACTGTCATAAGTTAGCATTGACTGATTTTTATGAAATTTGGTATATGGGCTCCATTTGGGGTTTAGTGGTGCTCTAAAGCTTTTGGTTGATGTTAATCACTTCTAAGGGTTGAAAAATAAAAGTTGAAATTTTAAAAACGCCCTAACCCAAAAAATATTTAATTAAAGGTATTGTTTTTTATCACTTTAAGATAGTATTGAATATTTAGAATTTTTAGAGACCTCGCGGAGCCCTGTAGGACAAATCGTTCACTCTCTACGAGTACTTAAGGGTTGGACTTAAAATCAGAAACACGAGGGGGAATCGCAAAAGAGGCCTCATCTCAATTCAAATTTTAGATGACCGAAATTCGATATTTTTCTTCATGTTGGTTGGTTGTAATGGCGTGTTCTTTGCAGACGAGTGATCTATGTACAAAAATAATAAACCTTTGTGTAATAATTAGCAACGTTTTGCTTTTTGCGCTCATTTTTGGGTGTCCTGAAAATTCGAGTAGAGAATGATTCGTAAATACAATTTTATTTATAATTTATTTTAGGATGAATTAATTAATTTTTATTAAGAATTAATTCCAAATTTTATTTAGAATTTTTGATAGAATTTTATTTAGAATCCGGAATTTTAAAAAAATTGCTGTTGTTTAACCCTATTTGGACCATCGTTTTACTAGTGTCACCGAAAGCATCTAATGAATTCCATAGCTCTCCCAACGTGTCACCAGATCAACTAGGCTTAATTGCAATTTAATTTAATACATAGAACTGATTTTTACAATAAATAACCACCGAAAATAATAACTTTTCGTTAGTTATTAGAATACAGAAAATTATGTTACCTATGTCAAAAATTTTGAAAATTCTTTCGTCAATTTCTTAGGAAATTTTTGTCAAAACTGTTTTTTGAGACTTTCAATAGGTAGCTCACTAAAATTCTCCTGTGCATTAAATTTTAAATTCCACTTTAATTTTGGTTACTCCGGTGAAACTTAGGGACAGCTGTGGAGTTCCTGAGATGTTTTTGGTGACGCTAGTGATACCGTGGTCCAATTAGAGTTATTGGATGACTAAGTTAGTGCGAACGTTGTGGTACGCCCGAAACTGATGGCCGCTGCAATTTAAACTGGTTTTTAAATAGCTTTTGGAGGAAGTTGAGGAAGGGTATACGTATTAGGTGAACCGGTATATTTATGATCGTCTGGTTTGTCGGCTCCCGACCTTCAAGGTGAATTGTAACAATAGTACGGAGTAAATGAAGGCAATTGCATCAATGATGACCAAATTGGACTTCGGAAGATTCCTCTGTCAGTCTCGTTGAATTACCTCCTCGGATGCTACATACATTCTTATTTCATATGCAGACAACAAGGAAATGATTGCTCATGGGTGTATTCGAGCCGTTACATGAAGCTAAGAATGGCCGCAATCGCTTCCCATAGTAATTAAGGAAGATGGAACGAGCACCTAGAGAAGGTCATAGGGAAATAGTTGTGGCTATCATGTTATTATATCTCGATTCAGTTGAATTATGAAACATGCATACCTATAAGGTATTCATGTGGAAAAAATTAGTTTTAGTTTTTCCTGCAGAGCTCTGGGTGATCTCAATCGATTCAAAAAATCAAATGCTATTTTAAATAGATGAAAAAACAATACCTTTATTTCGATAGTTTTCGAGCTAGGGCACTTTTGAAAATTTCAGCTCTTATTTTTCACCCCGTAGGAGTGACTGACACTAATCAAAAGCTTCGCGGCACAACTAGTCCATAAAAGTAGCCCTGATATCAAATTTCACCCATTTCATTCATCGGATTCTAAATACTTTGAAACGTAAACCATCGAATTTTGAGGGGGAGGGGGTTTAAACACTTTTCGAAAACAGTGAAATGAACCTATTAGTTATACCTACGTTTCAATTTGCCATAATCCAACTCGATCAAGTAGCCAATCAAGTTGCTGGTTTTCCACCTCCAGAAACACTGAAGTTGAGCTTTTAATGTTTATGTCGGTTTTCAACACGTAAGTAATATCACTGGCCCGCAAGAAAAGTGACACAACTCGAAGAATTTTTAATTTTTTTTTTCAAAATACGATTAGTTTAGTCCTGTCTAGCGACAGGAAGAGTGACTCACTTTTATGATTTTTTCGAGATGTATCACTTCTCTTGCGGGCCAGCGATATATGCTGTGGCTCATCGTAGTTGGACAACTTTTCCTTATAGTTTTCCCCGAAACAAGGAATTTGAGGTTTTTCCTGAAAAGAATGGATTGTTTTGGAAAAAGTCCAATCGAAACCGAAATTAGTCAGAATCGAGAAAGCCTTAATGTATGATATAATTTTTAAGGACCCAAGCTGGTTTGACCTGCCTCAGGAGAGGGAGTGAAAGACTCAGGAAAATCATAGTCACCCCCTTAAATGTATTTTTGCTCTTAGATTGGGTTATTACATTACTTATGCACAAATAAATTTGTGTAATCGTTTTCACTCCTACTCCCGGATTTCATCCAGAGTCCAACCTCATGAAGTCCACATTAAACCTCATGAAGTCCATCTGTACTGAAATGCCTTCGTCATTGACAGTAACAAGGAAGAACAAGTGAGCTTCATGTTTTATTCATGCGACCTATCAACGGTAGTATTCACAAATCCTGCCGATTCGACATTCAAATCTTTCTACTGTTTGTTGAAATGATGCGAGTCATTAGATCGGATACGCTAAACTTAGCATTCTTGTTTTGCAGGAGACTACTTAACGCGTCAAAGCCACGAAATTTCAGAGTCTCACGCGATCATCTCCATCAACTAGAGGAATTTGCTCGACTACCGTGAATAACGTTATGACTTCTTTGTTGGATACCCAAAAATTGGAATGCCGTGACTCTAGATAATTACCATTGAATGAGATAAGAAAATATCATGTCATGTAGCGTCTAAATAAGTAGGTACCACTTTGGTACAGGTTTTCAAGAAATAGTCATTCTCTATCACCATTCCAAAAACGATATATATCATTTTTTTCTTTTGCTTCACTCCAACAGCTCACCACTTATAAATACATTTTGAAGGTCGATTCTCAATCTTCGTTATAGGGGTGCAAAGAATGCAGGTAGATCAGTTACTGATACCTGATCATTACTGTAATGATCCGTCAAAAAAGTACCTTCGAGGTAAAATATATTAATAAAAAAGGATGAGAAATGATCAACGCTTCACGCTAATACATTGGGACACGAATGTTTGTCTCTTTGCACTGAGCAGGTATTTGCATCATCTTTAGTCACAATATTACCTACATATATGCGAAAAGTTATGAAGAAAAAAAACAACGCTGCAAATTATTACACAACGTTTATTATTTTTCTTCTTTTTCTTTTCAGCCTTGCCACCAACTACTTTATGAAAGCGCTGGCTATGCCAGCCAATAGATACCCGCGATTGGTCGCTGCGGAGGTGGTAAATAGACGAGTGTTTTGGTTCAGCGAACTGCAAACATTGGCGCGACGATACAGAACAACATTTGACGGGAGCTTGGCTGATTTGGGGGCATGGAGACGGCAGCTTGGAGACCTTGTCGATGCAGTAAAGACTTCATGGCGGGAAGACATGTTGCAGAGGGCGCAGGAGTCAAACAGGTTGTATGGAAAGCTGAATAAGGAAATCGTGCCGGCAGCCTTTGCTGGAAAGATGGAAGAACATCCTTTATGGGTAGTTCGGTGGCTGGTGAGGTTTCGAGGGTCCCTTCTCTCCCTGAATAGCAAGCCATACAATCAACGAGACGACCCCAGCACCTTGTGCTCTCTTTGTAACATGGGAGTGCGAGAGGATATGGCCCATTTTCTCGGTGTCTGCCCGGTTCTTGCAGAGTTCAGGGTGCGCTACCTTGGAGCAGCGGTGCTGGAGGAGGCCGCAATGATAAGGCTGCTAGATGGAGGAGATTGGCCGGCACTGGCAAGATTCGGATCCCGGGCATCAAAATACCGAGCGGAGCTCATAGCCGAGTTTAATTGGTAGGCTGCAGTGAAAATTCTTTTAGGGAACGAATAATACTAACAAATAACAATAATAAGCAATAATGGAGAATACTATTAATAATGAACAATAGAGAACGATCTGTTATATTAAAATAATAATAGAAATAATATTAATAATAATTGATGATAAATGTGTGTTAATATTGGTGGTGATATTTTGGCTCGTTTCCCCCCCGACAGACGGACTAAGTCCAAAGTTGTATCACATTCGAATTGTGATTAAGTATTGATATTTACCTCATGATTATTGTAGTGTGTTACATGTTATATATCTAAATAAAATGTGTTTTCTTCTTCTTCTTCTTCTTCTTCTTATTATTATTTTTCTATATAAATCACTCGTCTGCAAAGAACACGGCTTTGCCATTGTTACCACCAATCAACTTGAAGAAAAACATCGATCGTATTTCGGTCAGCTAACTTTTTGATTAGGCCTCTTTTGCGATTCACACTCGTGTTTCCGATTTATCGTGAATCCAACCCCTAAATTCTCGTAAGGAACGAACGGTTTGTCCAACAGGGCTCCGCGTGGTCTCAAAAAATTCTATACTATCTTAAATTGATGGAAAAACAATACCTTTATATCAAAATTTTTTGAGTTCGGGCGCTTTCAAAATTTCAAACTTTATTTTTCAACCTTTAATGGTGACCTTCGTCAACTAAAATCTTTGGGCCACAACTAGACCCCAAATAGAGCCTACAAACCAAATTTCATCAAAATCGGTCAATACTAAGTGGGGAAAGTGCCGCGTATTTTGGATCGATTTTGATGAAATTTGGTATGTGCTCCATTTGGAGTCTAGTTGTGCCCCGAAGCTTTTGGTTAATGTCAGTCACTTCTAAAAATTGAATAATAAGGCCTTTGATATGAAGGTAATGTTTTTTTCATCAATTTAAAATAGTGTTAAATTTTGGTTTAGAATCGAACTAGACCACCCAGAGCTCTGCTGGACAAACCGTTCGCTCCCTCTGATAAATTAAGAGTTGGACTCACGATAAAGTTGGTATTAACGTTAATCAGAATCATGAATGTGAGTCAAAAAAGAGTTCTTTTAACTGACCGAAATGCTATCGCTGTTCGTTTCTTCAAGTTGTACTCAATTTTGCGTCCTTAGTAACCAGTAATAAAATTTCCTAATGAAGGCACCCACACCTCATTATTTCTTCGAGTTGAGTGTGAAGCGATTATTTCTTCAAAATCAACTTGATTGTGAAGCGAAACATGGTTGGTAGGTAGTGACAATGGTTTTTAAGGTTTTTAGTGGACATTTATTTCTTAAACAAAGTTACAATACTTTTTTGGTACACCTATTAGGATTTGTGGAAACAATTTTTTATGGAGACAGGTCATCAACAATCAAAAGATATCATATTCATAAATAATATCTAACTGAAATCGGTTAAACGGTTATTCGAAAACGAGCACTCCAACTGATATTGTATGCATAGAACTTTTCAATCTAAGGCAAGCATCATTTCGTAATTTCTCGTTTCCGTTTTTATGTGCTCTGATTCCTGTATACAGTAGTACCATAACATTGTCACATTAAGTGTCTGTAAGTCCATAAATATAATGAAACCCAAACAACCAGCAATTATACCGAATAATTCGTTACACAGCGACTATTTAGAAGTGACCTTACTATCACCAGCTGTAACTCGAGGTTAATGAGAGAAAGATAATTTGTGTTTTTGTTGTGTCTTTGAGCCCTTTCGATTCGATTTCACGCATTTATCAAAAAAATGAGAAAAACAAGACAATTTTAAAATCTTGTCTTGATTATAAACCATTAGATTAACTCCGTAATAGATATTTTCCTTCGGCCAACTTGTCTCAAAATTAACCAAAACACGTAAGCCAAGTTGAGTGGACAGTACATGTTTCTCTCTTTAACAAACAAGAACGATTATAATTTATTGGGGTAAGAATGGTGGTATTATGATGATACATCCTGCAAGCAATCCTTGATACAAAACCCTATACCTATTATGTGACAGTGAAAATATCTTTCTGAACTGAAAATTATCGAAAAAATCGAGAGATTTTTCTCAATTATGTCGAAAGTTTTTGGTTTCTCACTTTGTAATCCGATCGTGATCAAATCAATGAGTAGTCAACTCAGGCCTGCCTAAAACTACTTTCCAAAGTTGGGTTATTATTATCTTGATAAATCGATATCAAAGGAAAAATGCTGCAAATTATTACACAAAGGTTTATTATTTTTCTATATAGAACACTCGTCTACAAAGAACACAGCTTTGCCATTGGTACCACCAACCAACTTGAAGAAAAACATCGATCGCATTTAGGTCAGCTAACATTTGAACGGAGATTAGGCCTCTTTCGCGATTCACACTCGTGTTTCTGATTTATCGTAAGTCCAACACTTAAATTCTCGTAGGGAACGAACGGTTTGTCCTACAGAGCTCCGCGTGGTCTCAAAAAATTCTAAAAATTCTATACTACCTTAAATTGATGGAAAAAACAATACCTTCATATCAAAATGTTCTGAGTTAGGGCGTTTTCAAAATTTCAAAACTCATTTTTGGACCCTTAAAAGTAACCTACATCAACAAAAATCTTCTGGGCACAACTAGACCCCAAATAGAGCCTACATACCAAATTTGACCGATTTCGATGAAATTTGTATTCGATTTTTGGATTCTACGTACCTTGAAACGTAAACAAACAAATTTTGAGGGGGTGTTAAAAAAAAAATTCTTGGTCGATTCCAAAGGTTCATTATTGAATATAATAAACCAAAATTATGTAAATCTGTTGAAGGTACTATCAAAAAATACCAAATTGATGATATAGGTCGTACCTATCTTTGTTCATTTAATTTATAACAATAATTCGTTGATTCATTACTAATTATTATTGTATAAAATATGATCATAAGATCGGTATATTCGTAGTATACTCGTTTTGTACGATTGATCAAAAAATGTGAGCTCGATGACAATTTTTCTGTATCCTGATTTCTTAACTATGTACCAATAACAAAACATTATCAAGTTGTTATCTACTAGTGGTAATAGATAATCATAGATAGACATCGTGTAATAGACATAATATAATCATAAGCATACATCATCACGAAGTGCTAGAAAGCTTCTCAGTTCTCTCCATATAAACCGATTACGAATTCCCCAAGATAAAAGTTTATCGGTTCCAATAATAAGGAGTTATAACGGAGTCTGCAAAGACCCAACAGATCGGTGACTCCTTAACGAGGCTGTTAGCCTTGCAAAACTGGTGTTCAGATCAGGTAATGTTGACATTGAACTTGGACGCTAATGAGCATTCAATGATGTGAGGTGGTCAAACCTACAGGACCTAACTTACATTTCAGCGAAAATGCGGCCGAACTGTTGATAAGTATGGTTAGATGATAAGGAATAAAATGGCTTTTATTGTTCATAAAATGTAAATTTTATCAAATTCAATTATTTGATGCTATAAAAAGTTATCACAATTTTTATTACACATGAAATACCACTTTTATTGATCATAAAATGGCTTTTATGAACAACGGATGCCATTTTAGGTGAATCCTAATTTATTTTTCTCTCAAAGTGTAAACGTGAAGCAACTTAGTAGTTACGTTTAAAAAAGTACCGAATCTGCACTGGTCCGCATGTGTTTTGAACGAACAACTGGTGAGCAATTAGGCTTGATGGTTTCCTGTTTAAGTCTCTCTCAGATTATCGCTAGGTATTATTTAAAATTTCAAAAACAACATAAACTTTGTCTTCTTACGAAGAAGGTTGACCTTGCGGCAGTACCATTACTACGCCAAAAAATTTAAAAAAGTGAAGCCTAAGTGACCATTAAAAATATAGCGAATTTGAGCAAGTAGGTAGGCATTAAGTGAATTACGAAAAGGATCCCATCAAGTTCATCACAGAATCGTCGGCAATGATTGCATCAATCTGGAGTAGTTATGAATAAAAATTCCATTAGCTTAACAATTAGAAAAATTGATGCCTAGTTGTAATTGACTAAGTCCACGTGATTACCGGTGCACGATATTACAATGGGTGAGAAGATAGGAATCGGCTCACAAGATTCTCAGAGGCGCGTAGGAATTAGCTGCCTATGTTATTATAATATAGAACCATCATCAGTTTGATAGACTCATGAAAATTGCGCTGAACAGGTTTTTTTGCGTAGGTAGGTACTTGTCGGGCAGTTATTATGGGCTGAGAATTCATTCAACTTCCTTATGGGTACTGATTCTTTTTTTTTTTTTTTTTTGAATCGCTTCCTTACTATTGGAGAAGGAGAACTTTGTACTCGTAGCAGACAGGATAAGTCAGCCAAGGGGGTGTGGCACATAGCTTCATTGTATCCATTACACGAATGATTAGATGATCGAAACTACAAACAACCCTCCAAGTTTTATATGCATAATTTGATTTTTACGATATAATCGTATATATATGAAATTTTTATTATTATCTGACTAGTTATGATTTTTTAATGAACCATCTAGCGTTTCACTCATACAATTCCAGAAAATTAAGGATGAAGAACATATTGTTTAGTAATTCATGCATTCCAGGGGACGTTCCATTAGATAAGGATAAGTTGAATATCATCAAGTAAGCGATAAAACCTACATATTAATATTTACTGTTGGACTGTACAAATCTGTTATAGTATTTTGAGTGAAAAATAGTGGAACCCCACCACTCGCCCTTTACCACCGTAAAAATTCTAGCTGCATTTGGGCCTCGAATTTGAATAACATTTTAAAATCCATGATCTTCGATATCCAACAGGCAAATTTACCCCTCCTTCTCCCATGGTGCCAGCCCGGCAACACACCGGTAATAGGTACATCGTAATGTTGAACTGCATTCTCTTAGTTTTGGTAAGAAGTAATAAAAGTAGAAGATCCAAAAAGTAGTAAACCTTGGTGTGTTTCAGCTTGAATATGGATGTGATCTTCTACTTTCACTATTTCTCACCAAAACTAACAGAAGGCAGTTCAACAATACGATGTACTACCGATGTGGTGCCAGGCTGACACAAAGAATAATTCATGACAATCTAGAGGCATGATAATGCTCATTATCACTAATCCAGCATTATTGATAATGCCACCTCAATTTCAAAGCTCGATTAACTTAGTAAGCCCTAATAGGAACAGAAATATTGAAAAATCTTATACTTTATGAACATTATCCCCCCATTTGCCTCCTTCATCGTGGTAATTTCGATACTCTGATGAAATAACGTACAACTGGAAAGTTTTCTGAGTCGAACAAAATAGGAAACACGTAAATAGGTTAAGAATTGAGGAGTGAGTAGCGCTCTCAAGATACTGAATGAGCCTTGTTTTCACTAAATAACTCCAATTCCTCCCTCGTAAATACAACTTTCGAAATTTCGGTGGCGTAGTGCAACACTAGATAGTTTTCTGGTTGAACAATAATGAATCAAATGATAGGCAGTTATTTTGTCTGAATTTTCGGAAATCTATACAATTTTGTGGCCATTCTGCGTTACACTTGATGCAATTCAGTAATAAATTTTGGAAAGTAAGTTTTAAATGTTAGTCGGGAATTTCATCACTTCCGAGTCAATGGTAACTACTGTATCAAATTTTCATTAGAAATCATTTTCTCTGATTGTAGCTATCCAATTTTGCTAAAACTTCAACAGTTGGAAGTCAGCTTGGAAAAGCAACGGGACAACCTCAATCGATGACATCAACAGCATTTTGATGGGATATTTTTTTTAGAGACAATAAGATATTAATTGAATTCACTACGTGCTATCTAATAGTGAATTTCACATCAACGCAAATTTGTGAATTCGACAGAGTATTATTTCCTGCATATTAAGGTACCCCAACTTGACATGAAGATGTCTGATAGATGAAAATCTACCTCTGTACCACAATATATTGGTAGATCTGAATTCTCGAAAACTAATTTTCTCCCAAACATTGAACAGGTTCTGGGTCTGAGATTCTTTGAATTGAGGGTCATCTGGTAGGTAAATAACGAGCAAGGAGACTGTGCAATGTCACACCTGCCATTCATCGTGATCACCAGCGCAATTGATTGATTCTGTTGGATAAGCACAATCGAAGTGAATTCTATTCAACCTTCGATAAAGGCGAGAAAAATCGTTTGAAAGGTCCGGTGGATCAGCCTTCCAAGTCCTTTTCCTAAGAGTATCTCAAGTGGGAAGTGATAGTTTCTTTGGCTCCACCAGTGATCTCAGACATTTTCAACAGCAACAGTTTGTCACAACCTACCTAAATTGTAATGATATTTTAAAAGAAATGTATACTGGTTCGGAGTGAACAATATTTTTTTGAAACGCGAGACCCTCACAATTTGATTGCCCTATTACAGATAAATAGGGATCGGATTCTTATGTTTTTTAATATTCTTTTCTAGACAATATATTGGCAAAATTGAAGCAGAAGTGTACATATGAGCAACTTTGAACCGGTTAAGCCTATTTTTATTTTACATATTTTCACTTATTTCGCTGTAAGTGCATTTACAGATATGTAACTGAAAAAACCACTCATTTTTATAAATTTTGAGCAGTTTTTCATAATTTTGAGGAAGATTCCTTTGTTTGAAAGATGATAATACAGATGGTGGTCATAGCTGAGAATCATGGATCAAGGGCTAGGAATTTTTGGGTGCTTATTTCTCTTTTTTGGGTTCCGTGAGAGACAATTTCACCTCCGCATTACCTGGAGGATTTTTGAATGATCTTCGAGTTCGAAAGGGAATGGAACGTTTGTGAACACTGTGCGCATCGCGCGATCGTGCTCTGACAAATTCAAAACGGTTTACGGTCAATATAACCTTAATTTGCATAGAAGTTGGTCACGAAAACAATAATTTGCCTTGCGCGATAACATTGGCAGCTACTATTATTGGAAAACTAATTGCAAAGTTTTTGTTGTTTATTCTTGAAAAAAAAAAAAAGGTTTTATGGATTTGTTCAATCGGGATTAGGCTGATAATGTAGAAATTATCAAATCTATCGTCAATTTATAACATTCGGAAATGTGAGTTTATCTCCTGATGACGACAGATCCTCCTTGATGGGAGTTCGATGACTTGAAGAGGTTATTGGCCACTTCGAACCGGAGATTCAATACATGTTCAGATTTACATGCTATTATATATTTTGTAAACATCCCATTACCTATTTCTTTTTCAGATTTAATTACTGTTGTACCTGTTATTCGAATGACATCACTAATAGATTCAAAGGATTGGAGTCACTGTAGATGTAATCATTGATCATGATGCTCTTCCATGCTCCCGGAATCTAATACAAAATCCCAACCTTACGTGTATGTCGCCGATCGTCTGGGAAACCCGGGTTCGATTCCAGGCTGCGACAACAAAACATCTTTCACATATTTTGCTTCCGAGTCTACCAAGGTAGCGGAAGCTTTGTTTTCACTTTTCAAGGACGAAAAAAAAAGTTCTCCAAAATCAAAATTTCCACTCGCGTTTTGCGTTTTAGACCTTTCTGAACAATTTTGGTTCCGTGTCTGTCTGTCTGTGTGTCTGTCTGTCTGTCTGTCTGTGTGTCTGTCATGAATTCCTTGTAACGCGCATAACTATACGAAGTTATTGTCCGATTTCGATGAAATTTTCAGGGATTGTGCGGGTTGGTGTGTAGACGGTCCCCTATGAAAATCATCATCCCCGGAGTGATAGAAGCGACTGCGCATGCGCAAACGTGAATTCCTTGTAACGGCCATAACTTCTACATTTTCCATCCGATTTCAATGAAATTTTCAGGGATGTTACAGAATAATATTTAGATGGTCTCCTATGAAAATCATCACCTTCGGACTGATAGTAGCCACTGCGCATGCGCAAACGTGAATTTCCTTGTAACGGCCATAACTTCCACATTTTCCACCCGATTTCGATGAAATTTTCAGGGATTATGTGGATTAGGTTGTAGATAGTCCCCTATGAAAATCATCATCCCCGGACTGATAGAAGCGACTGCGCATGCGCAAACGTGAATTCCTTGTAACAGCCGTAACTTCAACTGTCCCCCAGGGGTCGCGGGTTCGAATCCCAGCCGAGGCTAAGTATTTTTTTTGATCCAATCACATACGTCTACTCACTTAATTTTTCATCCGAATTTGATGAAATTTTCTAGGATTGTCCAGATTAGCGTGTAGATGGTCCCCTATGAGGGTAGTGGAAGGTACTTAGAGATTGGTGTTTTGAGATTAACAACTATTTTTGCCTGCTTTTTAGCAGGCTTTTTAGCCACGATAAAATTTACTACTTACTGCTTAATGCGTTCGTTAAGATAATTTTCTTTTGGTAGAGGCCAAAGAAATACATGGAAATGTGAAGCACTTAGATCAGAACTGGGAAAGGTACTAATTGAATGCCATGCCTTACTGAATTGTTATGTATCTATGTAAGCTATATTAGGGGTGTCTATACTTTATTGAGCATGAATAGCATCAAAATCAATTAAAGTTTTCATCAACCCTATAATATTTGATATCTATAAATCGACAGCCCCACTGCAAAACCCTGTGAGTTCCAATTTTTCCAAAAATAAGGATTTGAGCTTTTCCGATAAATTGTGCTCTTGCGCACATTCTAGTTTCGCCAAAATCGGGCTATGGCTTCTCATTTCTTTTCTGTGGTGAAATGTAATAACCTGTAAGCCAGGTTCATGTGTTAAAAATGTCACAGCTTTTTTCGTCTCCTGGAAAGTTTTTGGTATTGAACATACAGGGTTTTGCAGTGGGGCTGTCGAAATGTTTCTCAAGTTTATTGTCTTGAAATTAAGAAACAGTGATTTCATTATATCGTACTAAGATATATATAAGATATATCGTATTAAGATCAAATAGAATTAGAAGGGACTTCATGCATAATTTTTTTGATTGAATTGTGCCTGATCAAACTCAATGGGGTGTGCGCATAGGTCGGAAAAACTGTTTATTGTTATTTTTAATCTAAACTAGACTTCATTCTGAGAATTTTGACACCAACCGCGACCTTCTAGCGTGAGAAGACCTTTTTCTATGATTTCTCTAAGTTTCGAATGTTTATGACGTCACAGTGGGGGAGGGGCGCGAAAAATCATATAAAAAGATCCACTCATCCAAAAAGAGAACGGATTGTGTCAACAATCTCAGGATAAGATCTACTTTCGATTAAAAATGTTTAAAAAAATCATGCGCACCCCCATTGCAATTTTCATTAAAGAAATCTTGCCACTATATATTTTACGATAAATACAATAATATACAAATTTCGGTTCACAACATAAAATTTTAATTTAAAATTCTCTCTCTGTCAGCTTTTTATGAGGGTTTTTAAGTATTCAAAAATAATTGTTAAACAAACAGTACGTTCTCTCCTTTTTCCCCAATGATGCTGGAATTTTTTTTTTTTTTTAGGGATTCAGTTTAGAATACTTACGGTATCCAGAAAATTCGAAGGCATGGGAAAAGACGCTGAGCCTTTCAGTGACCAGTTTTTGACGAACGTCAACGGATTGAAGCCGAATTCGTGAGTTCGATGTACGAAAGAGATCACCAACGTCAGGCAAACGATGGACAAACGATGGATTTTAATCATTTTTTTTTTTTTTTTTCAGGGTAAAATGGGGTATTACGATGACGATAGGAAATTGTTGGATGGGTATCGAGCGTCGATACCGTTTGTTTTGTAGGCACAGGAGTACCGGCGCGAAAATAATAATAAATAGGTCGCGACTGCTTCAGGGATGACCGTGATTTGATCTGAAAGGAGCTCGCGAATCTGGCAGGTCTGCAGTCCCCTCCGGGGATCGTAGGTTCCAGGGTCGCAAGGGAGTACGTCCCCACCAGACGTCCAAGATGGACATCAAGGAATTGAACCGGATGGTGCGAACAACGTTTAAGGAGTACAGATAAAAATAATATATTCTCAAGTTGTTGAACCCGACGTGTTAAGGTGTCGACATCCCGTTCATAAGTGCTATTATTGTTTATGGGTATCCCGATGGATGATACGAAAATACTGGATGCTGATAAAGGTGGGAATTCCAAACTACCAGATCATTGACATTAACCCTTAATATCCTGAGGTGTCTTGTTGGAAGTTCGATTTTTATCTGCAACTGTTAATCCACTTTTGAACCAAAACTGATAGCCGTTGGCTTTCTTGATGTTCAAACTATCGATTGAGTAAGAAAATGAAACAATAAATAAATAAAACTCAAAGAAAAAACAAAATAATTCTCCAGTTGACAGACAGTAATAGGACCTTCGAGGTACCTTCTACACTCATTTCTCACCTTGTAGGTTTTTCCTTGTCAGAGATGGCGCCACTGTCTAAGACAGCCCAGATCCCTCTATGAAGTGAACCTTCTCTTCCTTATTCCTTGGTTCTGTACTTAATGAAAATAACTGACCTCAACATCCCACCAAGGATTTCTCCAAGTTTCCTTCTTCTACTCCATGAAAATAGGGTATATAGGTAGACTTTGCTGACGCAGATAGCGCTAGTGTGGCCCTTGGAAAGATCATTCTATAGTTTACAGACTCTGATTGGGCCTTTGAGTTACCTTTAGCTCAAAATATATTAAAAAAATAATTTAAAGAATCCGAAAAAAACAATATTTTTGAAAAAGTGGGAAATTAAGGGTTAATAAATTATAGCTATTTCAATAACATTGCGAATCATGCGAATCCAGAGTGTTTGCAATTGCTGTTACTGAAGAGGATTTGGTGGTTTGATTAATCCGTTTACACAGGACGTAACAGTTGAGCAGTCAAACCCATTTGAAGTGTCGTATCTAAGTGGGACAGAGACATGAACGCACGGTCAGCCGAAGGCAGCCAACGACCACAAATGAGCGTTCACAAAATCTAAATGACGTGATTATCGACTCACGGTATAAAGAAATTGTCAAGTTCCAGGACTGAAGTCATTCAGAAAAATGCCGTTATCACCTAGCTTTCCGAAAATATAGTTCCTTCATCAGGGCTCAATGGCAGTCATTCGTGAGGTGAGGGCACCAACCAACCCATATTCTCAATCAGTCTCTTATACAGTTATATAATTTCCTCGAGGACCAATGTAAAATGCTTTTTTAGCGTGAAAAAATCATACTACAACTTGTTCAGCCATAAAACCTCCTAACTTTGTCTATTTCGAAACCTTTTTTCTGTGATGTTCCACTTCAAAATTTGAAACCTAAAAAGCCCTAAGGAAGCACTTAGGTCACAGTTGGGTACAAAGAGCCTCAATTCTACTTCACGGCTTTCTCACAAGAGAGAGTGAGCACTACTGAGCGAAGTACTACTGGCCTCAGGTGAACTACCAACATAATTAAATTTAATTATGTTTGTAAATTTTACAAACAACCGTACGCGGGGAAAATTTTTTTCAGAAAGATATGCTCCAAAAATGGACCTGAGAACCCCAATGTGACCTCCTAAAATTACCACTTGAATGAAAAAAAATAAATAAAATAATAAAAATAAAATGAAAAAAAAAGCACAAGCACTTGTGATTATATACAGTCTTATAATATACAGTTTCGAATTTTGACCCCAATAACTTGTTGCGTGATATTTAATTTTTACGTCTAGAAAAATGTTTAATCTATTGTTATAGTTTTGTTGAGAGCCTGATGCTGTATTTATTTTGAAAGTTTTCGACTTTTTTGCAAATTTGAGTGAAAACCTGATTTAGAATAAGGGTTGGTGGGTGCCCTCACCTCATGAATGACTGCCATTGAGCCCTGATGAAGGAAACGTATCTTCCGAAATCTAGGCGATATCGGCGTTCATCTGAATGACCCCAATCCTGATAATTGACAACAAAATCCAGAGTTTGCATAGACTTAATAGCAACAAGCTAGTCTATTCACTCCGCTCGTTCTTCCAGATCTATACAGGGTGGCCACACGACTGTTAACCCTCTATAGGTCATTTTACAAGGTATTTCCAACGAAAAATTTCTCCGAGCCATTTTGTTTCAACCCCTTGTTTTTCCAATTTTTTATCATTAATGTGGTTAACAGGAGGTTTCCCATTATTTTTCCATTCGTCACGTCACGTGTCATGTAAACGTTTGTCGTGAAGCAAACATTTAATAATATTTTATGGAGGAAAAAATGACGTAAAATTAATTATAATTAAATGATATGACTGTAGAATCGTGGGTCTACAGTCGTTGTATTTTTAATTTCAAGATTTTTTCCGTGTTTTTGACCTTATGTCATTGAAACTCCCAAAACTCCCCTTAATAACCAAGAAAATCAAATTTGAAGATATTGTTGGAAATAGCGTGACTTGTTCAAGCAACCTAATGAAAGACCGAGATCTTGTAGAAATGGAACATTTTTTTTTAAACCAAATCAATCAGCAATTTAAAATTTTTTTCGAAATTTGACTTTTATTGATCGAAGTTCTTTTCCGAATCCCTGCCTATTTCGATAAGCATTTTTCGGTAAAAACATGCTGAAAATGGCGTTTGAATACAATAAAAAGTGTTATTTCAGCGGAAATTGGGTGTTTTTTCACCTTTCAAGAGTTATTGTTGAACTGGTATAGGGAGTGTCCCAAAAATATACTTGCAGATTAAGTCGGTATAAAAATGATAAAACTTAACTCCATGTAAAATAATTACTGTTTTGTTATGTGTGATTAAATACGGCAAAGTACTTTAGATGAAAGGAGTATTTAAACTAATACGGCAAAGAACTTTAGATGAAAAGAGTATTTAAACTAAAAAACGTCTGCCAAGTGGGTGTCGCACTTCCTCGTATCCATAACCCGATTTTAAAGATGATCCGATGCATAGTAGTTAATCTCAAAACACCTATCTCTAAGTACCTTTCACTACCCCCTCAGGGGACCATCTACATTGTTCATCTACAAGTCTATGCTTAACGACCGCGAAGATTGAGCAATTTCAACTTCAACGCACCATTTGCCTCTAAGTTGCCAAACGTAAAATCCATCCATGTCAGTGGTCTCCATGGCCGAGTCGAAGGCCGACCTAGACGTTTTTTCCTCCAGTAAGTAATCTCCTTTGAATCATCGGTTTCCGTGAAAGGGTTAACAAGGCAGTTTCGAGCTCCATAGACGGGAAAGAAGATCTAGATTGTGCAACTTGTTCGAGAGTTACTTACAAGATTCTTTGTTTTTGGTTTATTATTTTCAATAATAAGCCTTTGGAATCGAGCAAAAAAAAAAAAAACGTTTAACCCCCCCTCAAAATTTGATGTTTTACGTTTCAAGGTACGTAGAATACGAAAATCGAATAAAAAAATTTCCGTCCGTCCGCCGTACGCCGTCCGCCGTTGATCACTCTTTTCCTTCCTACGCGCGGGATCCAGCTTCAGTATACTATCAGCTTGTCACATAGTCCCCAAAGAGGCCCTTGACCATTCATTCGACTCACAACCCAAAGACCTTGTGACGTGATGGGCGTAACGACAGTTGGCACAGGCATTCCACACTCCAACAGTTCCTACACTGGGCAGGACCACTAGCGGGGAACTCCCGCCCATTTTTCTCCATTTTCCAGCCATGAAAACTCGAATTTTCTCCGTTCGAAAGGCACGTGAAAAAAATACTCCGAAGGCCTGGACCTTATTCCACACATGTCGTTTGGTGCATTGCCGACGGCTGTACGGTTTAAATGGGGAAGAAAGGTCAGCTGTTTAAAATATGTTATACGTCGCTGAAAGCCGATGAAATTGATTTCTTTGGGCCGGTGGGTTTTTGCGTAAAATCCATATACCAACCCACCACAAAAACAGAACTTATACACTTTGTAATATATCGATTTTTTCACATTGAATTCTACATTTTCTGAGTTGATAAAATCTAAATTTTTTGATCACATCTATCAAAATTTCAAACAATTTACGTCAGATTTTGAATGAAAAAACTCCTCTTCTGTTTCATAATTCTTTATTGGCGGCTTTCTGGGGTAAATACCTCTATCATCAGTCTGGTTCAGTTGAACAGATGAATAGCTACTAGCAGGAGGCAACCCTTTTTCTCTGGCCTAAGCTTCTCACTCTGAAAGAAACTAGTTCATAGCGGTCTTGGGAGGAAGCCATTCAAAATCAAAGTACCAACTCTTTGTCCTGGATTTCTCCAATTATTCAATTCAATTCAATTTTTTTCACAATTTTCTCCCTCAGGTGAATTTTACGGGAGTAGGCACAATTTAAGAATCAGATTACTGATTACTCAAAATCAGGCCACTCGTTCCTAAACATTTACTTCGAATCAAGAGAGACAATGAAGAAACAAATGCCATGTCACAAACTCAAAATCAAAGAATAATTCACAAAATCAAATGTTCAATCAAGAGAAGAACTTCTAAGAAAAATATAAATATTCCTCAATAACACCTCTGCTTGGATGGTTCCTCCCTGCGTGCAGACTCACCATTTACTGTTTTTATTGCCGTAGTATAAAAAACTAGTTGTTATTCTTTGTTTCACGGAAGATGGGGAACTAGACCTCTGCTTGGTTCCTGCCGACCTTCCTCAAGGTGGCTCATTTCACACGGTACGCGTCTCCACCCGATTGTTCACGGAACAGAATGTTGCTCATAACATATGGTGGGAGTGAAAATTGTTTCGAATAATCGCAATAGAACTTTACTTGGAAGTCTAACGTCTTATAAATCTATTCTTAGTGTTCCAAAACGGGATCTTAATTCTGTCTTATCAAACTGAATAACTGGTAGGTAAGTTTCATAATGATTAGCTCTTAAATTGATCACTAAATTCGACATTAAATTATCAATAAAATTAAGCGTTCAGTGTGGAAGTTGCCATTTTATGATCTCTTCTTTCGACATTTAATGGTCAATAGGGAACATGTCGAAAAATGGCAGCAACTTGGATTGGACCATTTATATATTCGAAAAGATACTAGTCTCCAGGGGCATAGTTATCAAAAGTTAAGTTTGTAACCAGACTCATATGATTACCAACTCAGAAGTGGAGGAAATGGTCCAATGTGGAGGCCTCTTGGATTGGACGAAATTTGCACTGGGAAATGGAGAAATTGATTCGAAGTAAATGTTAGGAACAAGTAAGATTTTGAGTAAGATTTTTAAATTGTGCCTACTTTGATAAAATTCACCTAAGGGAGAAAACTGTGAAAGAATTGAATTGAATACTTGAAGAAATCCAGGAAAAAGAGTTGGTACTTCCTCCCAAGTTCGCTATGAACTAGTTTCTTTCAGAGTGAGAAAATGGTTTAATCCGAGTTGTTATTTTCGTATCAATTACTTCGGAGAAGCTTGGGCTAGAGAAAAAGGGTTGACTCCTGCTAGTAGTAGTAATTTTTTTTGCTCATTATTCTTTAATTTTATGTATAATGAAAACGGGCGTATATTTGTTGTACCCAGAAATGCAGTAGCCGTGTGGGTGCTGTATGAGTTTGCAGAGACGAGTAGAACATGAAGATGAACTCCTAACATCTTCAAAGCATGCCCAGTGCATACAGTATGTTGGTATGGTTGGTATACTGAAAATCGAATGAAACCAACAATAGCCGTGTGGGTACTCTATGAGTTTGTGGAGACGAGTAGAACGTGAATAATATTCACGTGATAATCGATAATCGATAATCGATGGCATCACATGATAACCTCGCAACTCACCCACCTGTAATTCAATTTTTAGCGATAAGAAACCATGGTTATCAGTGACACTCAGCCCTCTTGATCAAAACCGAGGTTATCATTTAGGGCGTTAGAGAGCAGAAAATGCAATTCCCGCTAAAAATTGAACTACATGTGGGTGGGATACGAGGTTTTCATTCAGAGAATCCAAAAAGAACCATTTTGGCCAAAAATTGAGATACGAGGTTATCATATGATGCCATCGATACAGTATGTTGGTATGGTACCTAAGTATACTGAAAATCGAATAAAACCAACAATAGCCGTGTGGGTACTCCATGACTTCGTGGAGACGAGTAGAACAAGAATATGGACTCCTAACATCTTCAAAGCATATCCACTGCATACAGTATGTTGGTATGGTATACTAAAAATCGAAAAAACCAAACATCGAGTTAAAAAAAACTTTAAAGAAAAATTGCAACACCATTGTTCTTTTTCTTAACCATACCTTCAACTGAAAGATTTCTTTGAAAATTCGCTCATTAATTCATGCTGCATGAATGGACTTTTTTGATGATTGACCAGCGAACTCATTCTTCCTCTTTCATTTGGATCGTAGGATGAGTTATCATCTTGTCTGACGCATATGTAAAAAAATAAAATATTATGCATCATCTTAAGCAAGTAATCGGATTAAAGTAATATGTGTATAAAAAAGTTTCTGAAAATATTTTCTGAAAATTATGAACTATGAAAGTTTCTGAAAATGCAAAAAATGTTTCTGATAAATGAAATGTATCTGAAATAATTTAAATTTCTGAAATAGTATTCATTGTTAATACATATTTATAATAATTTATAATTTGTATAATACAATTATAATTTATTTATTTATAATAATTATAAATAAATAAATTATAATAGTATTATATAATTCATAAGTATTTATTATAATAAATTATAATGGTATTTTATAATAAACAAATAATTATGCCATATAAATATAATTATCATATTTTTATGTTATAATTATTTGTTTATTATTATAATATAATTTATAATCAATGTTTCCAAAAATGTTAAAAATATTAGATACTACCTACTAAAATATATTTTATTTGTTGAAATTACCTCGTTGAATTAAATTGGAAAAGCTGAAGGTATTTCAAATAGGTGTCGACTTTGTAAGAATCCGCTATTCTGATCACTTTGTTCCGGGGATAGGGGATGTGCAGCGGGAAGGTCGCCCGGTCAGAACCCCTCAGCGTCGGACTTGCTGGTTCTTCCTGACGGGACCGTCCTTGCTCCAGTAATGCAGGCAGTCAGATCGCGGCGGAATCCGTTGACTCGGAAACGCTGCGGTTTCTCCAACGTGTTTTGCGGGCGGAAAAGACTCCGATGAACGATGTAGATTGATTTGCCGGAACCCAATTGGAACCAGTCTTTCATCCCGGACTGTGCTCTGAACTACTCTTAGCAGGAAAATGAGTTTGGTCGATTTTTTATGACTTGTTGGAGGTTCTAGTGCCCTTGGTACCACGTAGAATAAGTGTACCACAAACTACCTTCTGACTTTAATATTATGTAGGCAGCAGAAAGAGTGATTGTTTTGACTCCTATCTTACGAAATCGTAAATCCAGGGTCGTGATTTCCAAAAAAACTTTTTCACCTGATTCTCCAGCCTAACAATAATGAGCTACCAAAATATTACAAGTAATTGATCGTACTATTCTAATTTTTAACCATTAACCTATTAACGCACAATGTGTTTTTTATTGTTTTTATCTATTTTATTTTATTTCATTTATTTATTTATTTTTTTATTGTGATCTCAGCGTGCGATTGTGTGAAAGGTAAGGATTTTTGCTGGTCGGAACGCCTGCGAACGAAGGCATACACATTTGCAAAGCTGTTATGTATTGCCAGCGTGACGGTGACCCTATTCAGGCGCTTGAAGCTTCCTTCATCTGTATTGCGAAGCTCCTTTGAAAGTTCCTTTCGAATTCGTAACAAATCACGACATTTTGACCAGTCAAGTCCCAAACACAGCTTATGATAAGTTCTAACAATTAAATTGGTAATTCGAAAGATATTGCAGACATCACAATGATATAATACCTTTATCTAGAATTATAACTGTATGGTCTTAAGTGATTGAAAAAAACTAGATAGTATTTGAATTGATGAAACATCAACAAAAAGATGGTCTGATTCAAAGATTGCAGAATTTTTTTGTTTCCCTAAACGACCATTTTGGAGAAGAAAGGAAAACGAAAGATTTTGCTTAGTTGTGATAAGTTCCAGTAGATATCAGAAGGTTCTCCAGAAGGTGGATAAGCAGCTTACACCTAGAATGCTTCCACAGGCAATTCCAATGACAGACAGCTTATAGGAAGAAAGGCAGTTTCCCCAGGTAACCTCAACCCATCTGTTCCACAAGTTTCGAGTGGAAAATATCAGACAAACACTGGTACAGCAGTGACTTGGTATTTTATACTTCGGAATCTAATTCAGGAAAACACATCCAGTTATAATTAGATAAATACAAGGTTTTGCTTGGATGTAAAACTTACAGACAGCGTCCATGGAGCGCACAAGAAGAAGGTAATGTATAGGTTTTCTATGGTGATTAGATTAAATATATCGCATGTCAAATACAACAGCCATGTACAGTAAAGCTGGGTTCACATAGGTGCATAAAGTCCATATTGCGTAATGAACAAAACGAGAAGTGGGGGTGTTCCGTAATCAGAAAGAGCGTGATGCAGAAAAGAGCGTTCACATGGCTGAATGATTACACGATTAGGCAGAAGCGCGCAGTACATTCTGCGCAGAATTGTTTCCAAACCAAAACAATGATTTTGGTTGTTTTTTTCAATAAACGAGACCGAGTCAATAAACTAGAGGTGTGTCGGTCAGGAGTGAACGTATTGAAAAGACATCTTCAAAACGACCTTGTCTGAACTGAACGGGTTGTCAAAATGAACACGGTCATTCGTTCCCACCAATCGAGATTTCTGGAAAAATTCCGAGAACAACGGCAAAAAGCCAACAAACCAAACTAATTGCCCGCAACATGGATCTATAATGTATTTGTATGCATCCATTTTTGTACATAGATCATGAATGTATGAAAATGACATGGAAGAATCAACAGAAAGAAGTAGATGGAAGTGGTTTTCTAAGCAAAACCTTCCATCATCCAAGTGAAGAATTACGTTCGAATGAACTGTGGACTAAAAAAACCCTGTGTTGTTGCCTGTAAAGTCGGTACCTATACGGGCGAAAGTTTTACGTGACAACGACTTTGAGTGGTAAAATAATTTTAATGTTAATATTCATTCGTATAGTAGGAAGAAGGATAAAATAAAATTCTTTGTCAAGTTGCACAGAGTAGGTATTTCCCGTAGGTAGTAGGTATTTCCCATGGGTGGGGGGGGGGGAGTGAGTGCCAGGGAAGGGGGGCGGGGCGCTCCCGCTTTTGTGAGCGCCGGGGAAGGGGAGGGGCCGCCCGCCTTTAGGGAGCGCCGAGCTGCACCCCCTCCGTGAGCGGAGCGTAACGCAGTTTCTTGAAGTGTCTCCCGGTAAACCAATTTATAAGACGTTATCACGTCAAAAGACCAAACTGAGAGACCAAAAACACTCAAACTATTAGTTTTTTGTCTTTTAGCTCATTCGATTCATTCAAATCGCCTCCTCACCTACTCACTGTAACCTATCCTGACTCATTCGGGTTTTCGACTCAGCATTTTTTCGAGTCACGACCTGGATCCTTATGGATGCTGTTTGTTTGGTTCCAACGTTCCGACACGTTTGGTTTACCGAATCGCTCGTTTTTGTGACTTCTGACCGGTTGGTTGTTTGTCTTGCGTGTGAACGTAGTGAATGGGTGAACGGATTCAAAAGACCTGGTCTCTGTGATGAGTGACCGTTTGGGATCCGAATCAGCCAAATGACCTTGTCTTACACACCTCTACAATAAACTTTCTATGAACAAATGATTAGAGTTTGTTACGAAGTTTACAGAAGTTTGTCAAAGTTCATCCGTAATGCGTAAAATATCCAATTTTTCAAAACGATACTCTGCTCCAAAAGTCGACATCCACAAAGGTCAGTCCCGCCCCCTCAATTGGCTCTAGCCAATAGCATCCAATTACGCACTACGGATTACGGACATTACGCACCTATGTGAACCCAGCCCAATGATAGGTTGTCAGAAGAAATTGAGTTTTGAGGGTGGATTGTGATAAAAGAGATGGATATTAGGTTACTAATGTGCGAGGTATGGTAATGATGAGTTTTAGGATGCAACAATAATCATTCCCCGAATATCCCATATTTATGTAACTCCACTTCAAGTACTCACTTTTAATTGTAAGAAGTAGAATAAGGTTGGTGCATAGGGCATATTTCCAGAACCCATGGGGTATAACAGAACCACATATCATTTTAAAATAGGTTTTTCAAAAATACAACTTTTCCCACTATAATATAGTGGGAACAATAATAATATAATAATACCCACAATAATAATATAATAATATTATTATTGTTTCCAAAGCACATCGGAATGTTACCATTAGAAGGGTTATTTATGGAGGTAGTTACCAAGTGGAGTTTCCACATTTTTGTTTCAGTGTTTTGAACCCTTTTCTGCCTCCTCCGTAGTGACGATAGGTCTCTTTAGAAACTTTTCTTCTCCAATTAATTACACAACTATTTCCAAATTCAACTAATCGTTTCAATAAGGGCCGGTTTCACCACTGTGGATGAACCTCCGATCATCTTAAGCCAGGATTCAAAATAGATCCACGGATCAGGATCTTGACCGTTTCACGAAAGAGTTTCATCCATGGATCAAGGTTAATCCTAGTTTATTTAGTTAGCATCGAAATTGCTATCCCCAGCACGATAACGCTCGCGATGAAGGAGCATGGAAGAAGTAATAGCATGGAACTATAATATTTTGTCCGTGGATACTTACCTCTTGTCCGCCGTTGTTTGTTTTTTGACAAATAAGTGAGAGATGACTAGTTTTGTTTACTTTTTTCAATAGTCGGGCGTAATTTCGTGTTAAAATTTTTGCCATCAACGGCGTTGTTTTGATGTTAAATTTTAGTAAATTTTCCCATCTTCAAGCGTCAAGCCTCTTCAAATCTCATCCACATCCACATCTCATCCACTTCGATCCAAACTGTGATATTTGTGTTTAGTTGTAGTTCTTTCATTACGAATGGTCTCAGAGCTAATGATTGTAAATTAATCGAAATAAAACCAACTTATGGCCGGTTTCAACACAGTGGATTAACTAGAGTTGATCCACGACAGAGATTTAAATCCCGGATTTCGAGAAAGGACTGTTTCACGAACGCGTTATCACGATTTAACTCGGCCTTATCACGATTTAACTTGATCCACCCCGGAGGGTGGTTTAAGGCTAAATGTCACGATGTTCTAGTGTGATTCTGAAATAAGTGATGGCAGCACCATCGGGGCCAAATTTCGTTTACTCCTCAGTTGAGAACGGATCGAGATATTTTAGTTCCGCAAACGGATTTCTCTTCAAGATCACCGTAGAATTCCGGGTAATTGGTTTAGAAAGTGCGCAAAAATTTTTTGCACACAGTTCCAACAAAAATTTGTTTAAATTTTGAACATTTTCAAAAAGTGGCCTTATAGCCACTTGCAGAACCTTCATCAGAATACGAATCCGTTTGCAGAATTTTTCTAACTTGATCATAGCCGTCGGATTCGCGTTTTTACGATATGGAGGGGGCCGAGGGGGGCAATCAAACGCCCCGCCGCCCGCCCGACCTTCACCTTCACTCCTACATTCATGTTTTGATAGTATGCACCCTTTGGTCGCTATTCTTTTTCCCGGCCACCTAATAGGTAGCTACCATCAACCTTCCCATTTCCAACTTCTCTGTCTTGAGGTTGATCGAATTGGGCGAAATTTCCATAAAAAGCAAGACACATAAACAAATAACTTATGAGACACATTCTGTGTTAATTTGATTCAGATAATGGTTAGGTATCATAATTATGGTAGAATGTTATACATATTATTGATTGATACTGGGGCGATGATTTTCATAGGGGATCGTCTAGACGTCAACCCGCATAATATACCTACCTCAAAATTTTTCATCGAAATTAGACATTAATTTCGTATAGTTTCGGGCGTTACAAGGATTTCATGACAGACAGGCAGACACGGAATCAAAATTGTTCAGGAAGGTCTAAAATATATAACTCGAGTAGGAATTTTGATTTTGGAGATATTTTTTTTAAAGTTGAAAAGTGAAAACAATACTTCCGTGTTACCGTAGTAGACTCGAACACAAAATTATTATTTATGATTAACTAAAATTGTACTGAGCAAAAATAGATAAGGTGCCTACGCACTTCTTACTTCCGAGTCCACCAAGGTAGTGGAAGTATTGTTTTAACTTTTCAAGATTGTAGAAAAAAAAAATCTCCGAAATCAAAATTTCCCCTCGCGTTCTATGTTTTAGACCTTCCTGAACAATTTTTGTTTCGTGTTTGACTGTCTTTGATTCTGTCGTGAAATCCTTGTATCGGGCAGAACTACACGAAGTTATTGTCTGATTTCGATGAAATTTTCAGGAATTGTGCGGGTTGGCGAGTAGATGGTCCCCTATGAAAATCACTCCCGGACTAATAGTAGTGACTGCGGAAGCGAAAACGTGAATTCCTTGTAACAGTCTCAACTTCTTCATTTCCCATCTGAGTTCGATGACATTTTCAGGGATTATGGAGATTGGGGTGCAGATGGTCTACGAAAATCACGACCTCCAAATTGACATTAGCATCTGCGCATGCGCAAACATTAAATCCTTGAAACAGCTATAACTTTCACATATTTCATAAGAATTAGATGAAATTTGTCAGGATTGTTCAAATTGGCATGTAGATAGTCCCCTACGAAAATCAAGACCCCGGAGCTGATAGTAGCACTTCGCAGATTTTTCCCGTTGATTGTGTTCTCCTTTATCCCAGATTAATCGCATATGGATGCCCAATTCTTACTGTGGGACGTAGTAAAACACGATGTAGTGATCACTGCACAATCGCGGAATATTGAAGGGTAAAATCACCAACGCCGTACCCTAGTAATACTACCTACAGTATTCGAACGTCAACAGTGCCCGATGTACCCGGGATTGCTAGCGAATGAGAAAGGTGTGCGACCTTGAACTCTTCTCGAACTTTTCGAGTAATCCGAAAAGGAAACATGTAGGGTTGCCATCTGTATGGTATTTACCTTGTAAGACCACAGCACTAGTTCTAGGCTATTTATTACAATGCACCAACGGTAATTTTGGGACAGTCATGTTTGTAATTTAGTAGTAGGCATACCTAGTACTACCTCAAAATTCAACACTTCGCTAGTGTTAGGCGTTATAATTACATGAAATCAAGAATGACATTTAAAAACAGAGAGAATTGATTATTTAACTCTTAGAAGAGGGAATTCGGGAATAAAAAATTCAGACACGGGGGATTTTAGTTTCAAATTTATTTAGATTTATTTTGATATTATTTCAAAGATATTTGAATTTTTGGTAAATAATGAATAGGTGTTTTTACCTTTTTCAACACTATTGCAGAGTGAATTAACTACCTACTAATTATTTTTTCATCATCTTTAGCTGTTCAAAAAATTTGGAAATCAACGTCAAACGCCAAGAATATGCTCCTCAAACCATCTATTACTAGTTGTTCTAGATACCTAACTAGTCCATGTGCAGTGAACTGAAATTATCAAAATTTTAGAACTAACTATTTAGTAGGTAGTGCAAACCATTAGCTGAATCAAATTAACAAAGAATGTGTCTCATAAGTTATTTGTTTATGTGTCTTGCTTTTTATGGAAATTTCGCCCAATTCGATCAACCTCAAGACAGAGAAGTTGGAAATGGGAAGGTTGATGGTAGCTACCTATTAGGTGGCCGGGAAAAAGAATAGCGACCAAAGGGTGCATACTATCAAAACATGAATGTAGGAGTAAAGGTGAAGGTCGGGCGGGCGGCGGGGCGTTTGATCGCCGCCCTCCCCCCCCAGCCCATGATCGCCCCCCTCAGCCCCCTCCATATCGTAAAAACGCGAATCCGACGGCTATGATCAAGTCAGAAAAATTCTGCAAACGGATTCGTATTCTGATGAAGGTTCTGCAAGTGGCTATAAGGCCACTTTTTGAAAATGTTCAAAATTTAAACAAATTTTTGTTGGAACTGTGTGCAAAAAATTTTTGCACACTTTCTAAACCAATTACCCGGAATTCTACGGTGATCTTGAAGAGAAATCCGTTTGCGGAATTAAAATATGTCGATCCGTTCTCAACTGAGGAGTAAACGAAATTTTCTTCATTTTGGTGCTGCCACGTGGTGGCAGATTTCACAACTAAACTCGGGACATTTAGCCTTAACTCTTCTGATCCGTGGATCTTTACGAAAAAGGCGCCGCCATATTGTTTTTTGTTTACAAATTCAAATTCTGTTTACAAATTGCCGTCTTCCTACCCGTCTTGTGTTCATTTCGTTTTCATTTTGTTTAAATGAATCGACTACTCCCTATATTTTCGTCATCCTCGTCGTCTTCTGAGTCCGACGAGGACTTCCAACAACTATTGGAAGTCGTGGTGCCGAGACGGCGTATTGTGCGGGAGAGAGTGGACCATTTCAATATTTGGGACGACACTGATTTTTTCGCCAGATTCCGGCTGACAAAGGAAGGGATTTCTGTAATCCTGGATTTAATAGAAAATTCTCTACTTTTCCGAACTGAAAGGTAAGTAGAACCGAAATTATACAGAACGTAAAAATTGTGTCAAACTTCCAATCTCGTGATTGTAGAAAACAAGAAAGAAATGAGAAGAATGCATAACAACTTAAAATTCGTAAAATAAAGAACCATACCTGATTAAGTTTTACTTAGGTACCAATTTATTTTTAATAATTTTCCTTACCCATTTACCTATTTTTGTTTTTCATATATAATGAAAATATGCCTACTACATGAAATATGCTCACCTAAACATGACAACACCCCAGTAACACCTGCAATTTCTCCCCCCTCCAGGCACTAACTTGAAACCCCAAAAATCAGAGGGAATAATAGTTGCGACAGCGGTTCTGCACAACGTGGCAGTAATGCTCAAGCTGCTACTGCCAGATGACGGGCCTGAGCAACCTCCACCAGAAGTGCAAGAATTCCAGCCACCTCAAGCTGCAAATCAAGGACGCCTGCAGCGAAACTATAGAGGTCCTTTTATCAACTACTTCAGGACCTTGTCAATGAATTCAGTATCCTAGTTTAATAATTGTCGAATTTCGTTCCCCTTGTAGTGCCACATCACATACCTCTTTTGATTGTATACATTAATAAATTCATGTTTCAACCTGCAACCTAGTAAATTACTTACGTTTTTTAGCGAATTTTCGAAGAAATGAAGCTATTGCGATGGCCTCAAAATTTTTAGAATGGACATTTTTGAAATTTTTCTTCACTGAAATCCGTTTTGGCACATTCTGAAACGATTCCTAAAGTTTTTCCAAAAAAAATCGCTTCGCGCCCTATATTCCTTGGGCAAACCTTATGTGGGTGGTAATATGATTTAAAACCTACCTGAAATGAATCGTCAACACAATCTTTTCTTTTCTTAACCATAGTCTCAGCTGGATGATTTCTTTGAAAATTCGCTCATTAACTCATGCTGCATGAATGGACTTTTTCATTTATGTTTACCTGCATTTATGTTTTTCATTCATTTCAAAAATAATTGAAAAATATCTATACGTACCTAAGTTGTAAGGAATCAATAGGTGCTAATTAAAAACTTTCATAATTAACCAAAAAAAAAAATAAATAAAAAAGATTTCAACTGTTTTGTTTAAATAACTTGGTTTTATTTCAATTAACCCATTAGTGCCCAGCGGGCTAGTAGCGGAACGGCAAATCTGGTCTCACAATTCTCCCAATTCTTGGTGTAATTTTGATTCCATTGTTTACTTTTTAGTCGTACAAGCTACCTAGATTCCCTCTCAAGTTAGGAGTGCATTCAGTTTGAATGAATCAATTGCTCAGTGTGGTTTATTCAGTCTCCAAGATAAGTGACGATCTGGTCGTCGACGGGCTGCGGCATTTATTGTCATAACTACTTCAAATTCTTATTTTGACGGTATTTCTTTGCATAGTTTTAGATTATGGTTGTTACCCAACGAGAAAAGTTCATAACTGAGTAAATATTCCATGGTAGCTCTGTAAAAAACTGAACTGTATCATGGTGTTCCCAAATTAGCCCTCTGGGCACTTGGCGACGCTTTCGTATACTCATAGTCATCATAGGTATGCCGTGAATATTATTCCAACAGATCTGATATTTGATAAATTTTGATTTGAGATGACATTGCTTTGTTCATTATTACCATCCGATGATTTTTACCATCTTATAATTTCTTATATTTCATTCTTTGTAGACCGGAGTATGAAGTATAATTTCTTATATTTCATTCTTTCAAGACGCGATCAACCCTTTGTTGGGGAACAATGAAGTATAAGAACCAAACTCAGTTGAAATGAATTCAAAATATCCGCCAATTTCTGTTGAAGAATTAAATGTTTTGTGGATATTTCAGTCCTCAGAGGTTTATTGTTCTGGGAGCAATTGCCGGACATGTGGGACGTGTGGGACGCTGTTTGCTGCATCGGCGTAAGAAACAAGAAATGGTGATGGGCGGTATTTTCCTAGGGGATAGACGCATCTACCCAAAAAGAGTGGATATTGTCATAGAAGAGTTCTAAAGTTCCTCAACTACAGTTTAGACGGAATTGGCCCAGACGTTTTTGATAGGCTAAGCTGTCGCCTGGAGACATCCAGGGACTTCTGGAAGATCGATTTCTACATCTAGGGTCAGCGATGCAATGATAATATAGACCACCACATTTTGTATACGGAGGGGAAGAAAATGAAGAGATACGCAGGAATAAACTGCACTGCTTGAGTATGTGCCAGGTGCAAGTTCAAGCAGGGAACGTGCATTGACTATTTAGATACACTCCATTCAACATTTTCGAGATAATACGTTAGTTGCCACATTCTTTCGTTTATTCGACAAAATTTACTATTTACAACTTTTTTGTGACGGTTTTTTGGTTTTATATACTTCAATAACTGTTGAAAAATGATCGTTCGTGACTGAGTATTACTTTCCCAGAACTGCTAGTGCTGAGTGCCCAGAGGGCTAATTTGGGCACACCCCTTTAGAATACCTTTTCGTACGCCGAAATTTTTAAAATTATTTTTCTAGTGCTTCTAGGCTTAATATGAGACATCTTACCAAGTTTCATCAGAAATTTTAGAAAAAAATAATTACGGGCACTAATGGGTTAATTTTCAATCATTAGCTCTGAGACCATTCGTAATGAGATTGCTGAACAATGAAAGAACTACAACTAAACACAAATATCACAGTTTGGATCGAAGTGGATGTGGATGAGATTTGAAGAGGCTTGACGCTTGAAGATGGGAAAATTTACTAAAATTTAACATCAAAACAACGCCGTTGATGGCAAAACATTTAACACGAAATTACGCCCGACTATTGAAAAAAGTAAACAAAACTAGAGTTGTCATCTCTCACTTATTTGTCAAACCACAAACAACGGCGGACAAGACGTAAGTATCCACGGACAAAATATTATAGTTCCATGCTATTACTTCTTCCATGCTCCTTCATCGCGAGCGTTATCGTGCTGGGGATAGCAATTTCGATGCTAACTAAATAAACTAGGATTAACCTTGATCCATGGATAAAACTCTTTCGTGAAACGGTCAAGATCCTGATCCGTGGATCTATTTTGAATCCTGGCTTAACACTTTCCGTGCGGATGATGGTAATAACCATCATGCCGAGTTTCGCGAGTGGCGTATGATGGTTTATACCACCACAGCTCTAAACATATCTCCGAGCTGTTCATCGTTCTGCTACCTAGTGGATGACTTAAGAACCTCTTTCGGATTTTTCTCATGCTCAGTAGGTCCTCTAGTCGCCACGAGAGTGCCCCGTTTTCACTTCTGGGGATTCTGTTATCTTTAAGATTTGCGAGTTTGCACTACCGAATTCCTGACAAAAAGGTCTCCCGCCACAGGCGAAACCCAGTTTTTTAGGTCCGCACGGAAAGTGTTAAGATGATCGGAGGTTCATCCACAGTGGTGAAACCGGCCCTTATTTAAACAAAACAGTTGAAATCTTTTTTATTTATTTATTTTTTATTTTTGGTTAATTATGAAAGTTTTTAATTAGCACCTATTGATTCCTTACAACTTACGTATAGATATTTTTCAATTATTTTTGAAATGAATGAAAAACATAAATGCAGGTAAACATAAATGAAAAAGTCCATTCATGCAGCATGAGTTAATGAGCGAATTTTCAAAGAAATCATCCAGCTGAGACTATGGTTAAGAAAAGAAAAAATCGTGTTGACGATTCATTTCAGGTAGGTTTTATATCATATTACCACCCACATAAGGTTTGCCCAAGGAATATAGGGCGCGAAGCGATTTTTTTTGGAAAAACTTTAGGAATCGTTTCAGAATGTGCCAAAACGGATTTCAGTGAAGAAAAATTTCAAAAATGTCCATTCTAAAAATTTTGAGGCCATCGCAATAGCTTCATTTCTTCGAAAATTCGCTAAAAAACGTAAGTAATTCAAGGTTGCAGGTTGGAACATGAATTTATTAATGTATACAATCAAAAGAGGTATGTGATGTGGCACTACAAGGGGAACGAAATTCGACAATTATTAAACTAGGATACTGAATTCATTGACAAGGTCCTGAAGTAGTTGATAAAAGGACCTCTATAGTTCCGCTGCAGGCGTCCTTGATTTGCAGCTTGAGGTGGCTGGAATTCTTGCACTTCTGGTGGAGGTTGCTCAGGCCCGTCATCTGGCAGTTGCAGCTTGAGCATTACTGCCACGTAGTGCAGAACCGCTGTCGCAACTATTATTCCCTCTGATTTTTGGGGTTTCAAGTTAGTGCCTGGAGGGGGGAGAAATTGCAGGTGTTACTGGGGTGTTGTCATGTTTAGGTGAGCATATTTCATGTAGTAGGCATATTTTCATTATATATGAAAAACAAAAATAGGTAAATGGGTAAGGAAAATTATTAAAAATAAATTGGTACCTAAGTAAAACTTAATCAGGTATGGTTCTTTATTTTACGAATTTTAAGTTGTTATGCATTCTTCTCATTTCTTTCTTGTTTTCTACAATCACGAGATTGGAAGTTTGACACAATTTTTACGTTCTGTATAATTTCGGTTCTACTTACCTTTCAGTTCGGAAAAGTAGAGAATTTTCTATTAAATCCAGGATTACAGAAATCCCTTCCTTTGTCAGCCGGAATCTGGCGAAAAAATCAGTGTCGTCCCAAATATTGAAATGGTCCACTCTCTCCCGCACAATACGCCGTCTCGGCACCACGACTTCCAATAGTTGTTGGAAGTCCTCGTCGGACTCAGAAGACGACGAGGATGACGAAAATATAGGGAATAAGTAGTCGATATATTTAAACAAAATGAAAACGAAATGAACACAAGACGGGTAGGAAGACGGCAATTTGTAAACAGAATTTGAATTTGTAAACAAAAAACAATATGGCGGCGCCTTTTTCGTAAAGATCCACGGATCAGAAGAGTTAAACCACCCTCCGGGGTGGATCAAGTTAAATCGTGATAAGGCCGAGTTAAATCTTGATAACGCGTTCGTGAAACAGTCCTTTCTCGAAATCCGGGATTTAAATCTCTGTCGTGGATCAACTCTAGTTAATCCACTGTGGTGAAACCGGCCCTAAAACATTGTAACTTAACCCATAGTATATAGTTATCACGTATAGTTATCAGCTCGATAAGAAAAAACAACAACAAATAAATATTAAGATTTATTGATACAACAAGTAAAACGTTATACATTAGTTAGTGATAACTATGTTTCAAAACACCGATTATAATATTTTACATTATTAATACAGTATGTATTCTACTTCGAGTAACGATTATCAATGATTTAATCAGTGACCAAATGTTTAATAGAGCCGAAGGCTCCAAAATGTGGGTTGTTTGTGTATCCGTGGAGTTTTGGTCGCTTGGACTCATCCGTTGTCTCGTCCAACGTCGGAAGAACGTCCTTAATATCGGCTGTCAATCGTTTTGTGCACTCCTCTGTAAAAAAGGAAATAATATGCCTAAATTTTATAATATTTTTATTGATACGAATATGTCATCGCTGGGGTCAATCCAAATTTCCTCAAAAAAGCGTACCATGTATGACAAGGTTTCTTTGTTTTTATGGCCGAGTAGCCAGCATGAAATGTCGGGATGAACCGAAAGCTTTCCAATGAATGGCTAACGATTTTGAAGATGCGAAACTGACTATATCATTTCTCTAGTTTTATTTTTCTAAAGATATTTGCAAGTATTGATTGTGGTAACCAGGGGTGGATTGAGGTGAATCGGATGTGATTATAGCGATGCTGCAAATACCTACTTGTTGCATAAAGGAATATTCATGTCACAATATCAGTGTGAAGCGTTGATACTTTCCCAAAGTATCCTGTTTCAACTTACAGTTTTCTGCAATAATTTGCGAGTCGAACTATCTTGAACACTAAATCACTCCATTAACCCGACACTTCTAATTCATCGTTTTTCCTTTTCATAGATTTATTTTGATATTGATATTAATCCAACTAATTATTGTTATTTCGTTAAAAATGCCTGTTCACGGGAGCTTCCAGTCGTCTGATGGCCCCATATCGTCATCATTGTTTTCCTTTGGGTTTATTACTGTAGCAGAAGCCTACCAAATCGCCTGCCTACTATTATATTTTTAATGTAGGTAGTACCTTAATTTTAAGAATTCAGTGGACACAGAGTTCCACATTCTTGCATGTAATAAACTGGGCATAGGCTTCTCCACGGAACCCAGGTATCTATCATCATAACTTCTTTCTTACGCTCAATTTAAATTTGAGTTTAAATTTGCAATCTGGATGTCATTCAATAAATTGGTTAGTTTTCATTTTATAAAACGGACTGAGCCCCAGTGGCTGAGAGCCCAAAACAGATGAACGTTTGTACAAAACTTCTCGACGGGTTAGAGAGCTCTATTTTTTCTTCATCCTTAAACGTAAACATTCCCAGAATGCTGGCATTGTCTGTTCGAAGGTCGAATGATTTTTTCCTGACGATGACGCAATTTCAGTCACGCAACTTCAGGTTTTATCACTTTCAAGAATAAGAAGTATATCCAGGAGCATCGCGTAAGCACCTTACAATTAGTTCGTTGCTCCGGTTCAAACTTTTCATTAAATAAAGTAGGTACTACAAATCAATCCACTGGTCACAGTTTTCTATTTTTATACGTCTAGGGGAAATGGCTCCTTTTGGAAATCAATGTTTTGTTAGGTACTTTGTTTAGGTTAACTGTTGATTCAATTTTACCCATGAATTCGTATAGTTGACTCCATCATCAATCGTTAATATCTTCATATTTTTTTCTACATCTCCTCTGTATTTTGTAAATTATAAATTTACCCAACTTAAAAATTTCTTGGTAGCTGCAATTGTTGTACTCACTCGCCAGCGTAACTATCTCGCTTTCTTCCTCTCCGTCAGAAGTTGGGCGGAATTCGACACCATCGATATATTTCGTGAAGTTCCCGTCTCGAGTGAAAACAGCCTATAAAAAATAACGGATTGTTATCTAAGTTATTATTCTCTCTCGCTGTGATAAACCTTTATAATTGTCTAATTGTTTTATTTTGAATGCTGATGTTTGATTCATTGTTACATTTATGTGATGACTCATTTACTCGTAATTGCTAGTTCTCCAATAAAGGACACAAGGGAAACCCTGAGTGACTCAAAGTGCCAGGTGGGTAGAGTGAGGTACGGGGAACAAACACGTCATTTGACGTCACCTTCCTCCACTCTCCCTTTACCTTGTTAAAGTAGTATGAAAGGAGGACTCAGGGCTTCACCTGCATGCATTCGTCTACAACAAATCGACTTGATTATTTCTTGTTCTCCCTTGTCACCTCTTAGAAGCCCCAAGTTCCTCGGAGGTATCGGTAGCTCATCGCGCCGGCCTCCGCTCCCATTTTGCCTAGGAGTTGTCTTCCCCAACTAAGACCTAGGTAAATGTACCGCCTCCCTCCGGTCGGCGAGCAATCGCGCCGAGGATCGCGGCTCTATGCACTCCTGCAAACGGTAGGCGGAAACGCGCCGGCCAGAAAGTGCTACTCCATCCTTTACCTTTGTTGAGTAGGGACCAATAGAAACCATCAAGCCATCGAGAAGACCATCACCTTCACTCGATGACACGCTGACTTAATGCTATTATTCTCTCTCGCTGTGATAAACCTCTATATTTGTCTAATTGTTTTGTTTTCAATGCTGATGTTTGATTCATTGTTACATTTAATTGATACCATAAAATTTAATCCTTAATGATTATGGTGGCATCTCCACCAACCCCCTTCTAACGACTCTTGGTATGCTCGTTGATCACTGAGTAAACCATCCTTCGAGTCCTGAAGAAAGTAATATATTAACCGAAAGCTCAGCGAAAAAAGAATTTTATCATTCAGTAGACCCCATTCCCAATCTGTTTGACGTATACAAACTAAAACAAGGAAATTTCTCTTGGAATAACTGAATAACAGAGAAAAAGTAAATATTACTACCAAAGGAAGGCTATTGCATTTTATCTACAAGTAAACCATAACAACTGTAAGATGACACTCAAGTCACGGCGGGTACCAGTGAATATTTAGAGTGATTCGTTTTATTAGTACTCATTTTTTTGTAGGTAAACTCCACGGAAGAAAATTATTTCGAGTAGCCTGATCAACATGACAATACAGGTTGTATCCACCTCAACGCTAACCCTACGAGTGTTAAGTCGCTTACCCTCTGCTTCAATTTTTCAGATAAGAGTGGCATTATCAATGTGTTGACGATACTCTCTAGGAACGAATCCACGTTGATAACAACGAACCGTTTAGGCCTCGCAGGACAAGCTTGCTGTGAACAAGAAATGTTTATTTTGTCTGTTCGTTTCAATCAAACGACCTCACCTATCACAGTATCGTAAGTGATCTCTTGAATCAAGATTTGCCCTCTCAGTCAAGATGTTTAAGGCTAAAGGGGATGACAAGTGTGCGATAGTTATGGCTGTTACAAGGGATAGACGTTTGCGCATACGCTGTAGCTACCATCAGTCTGATGTCAATGATTTTCATAGGTGACCATCAACAAATAAATTCGCATATTCCCTGAGAATTTCATCTAAATCAGGTGAGAAATGTAGAAGTTGCACATGTGTAGCAACTAATATTAGTCCGGGGGTGATGATATGCATAGGGGACTGACAACACGCCAATCCCAACAATCTTAAAAAATTTCATGAAATTCGGATGAAAAATGTACCTAAGTGTAATGACTGTTACATGGATTTTGGGTTTGCTCATGCGGAGTCTACTGTCAATTTTGAGGCCTTGTTTTTCATAGGAAACTATCTACAGCCCAATCCACAGAATTCCTGAAAATTTCATTGAAATCGAATAGAAAATGTGGAAGTTATGGCTATTAGAAGGAATTCACTTCGCGCATTCGTAGCGGCTACTATCAGTCCGGGGGTGATGATTTTCGTAGGGGCCGTCTACGTGCCAACCCGCACAATCCCTGAATATTTTATCGAAATCAGAAGGAATTGTAGAAGTTATGGCTGTGGCAAGGATTTCACGACACACAGACAGACAGACACGTAACCAAAATCGTTCCGGAAGGTCTAAAACGTAAAACGCGAGTGGAAATTTCGATATTGGAGAACTTTTTTTTACAACATTGAAAAGTGAAAGCAGAGCTACCGCTACCTTGGTAGACTGGGAAGCAATAATTATAGTATGGTAGAAATTCAATGTCGGAAACCGTCATTTACTTATTCTGGATATATCGCCATATTATAATAGAAAAAACATTTTTCGTGGAGGCTGAGAAACACTGGGAAAACTTTTGATGCGACGCCAGCGCCATCTCCTGAAAAACAATCATACTAGAGGGCCATCCCCTTTAGCTACTTACTTTAGTAGATACTGCGTATCTCATCCAAATCACTATTGCAAACTCATGAGAAATCAAACAAAATGATGAATAAAATTACCGTAAGCCAAGCTACGAGGGTCTTAATCTTTGGTAACGTCAGTTGCATCGAGTGAGCTGCTGAAAATCCTTTGCCATCCAATAAATATATTACTCCTCTTGTAATGCCCGTGCCTTGCCTCAGTACCCACTCACTGACCAATAGAACTCTTTTGATTGCGTCAATCATCACGTATTTATCCACATCGTAAATCCGTAGTCCAATCTGGAAGGCGATGTATCCATCAGGTGTTGGTCGGGGCATAACAGTCACATATCTGTTTTTGGTGCCAAAAAATAGTTGAACAACAAATTTCATTGAAATGAATCATGTCTAATCTCTGTGAAATTATCGAAAATTACTAAAAATACAGATAATTTTCTAAATTTTTACGATTATTCTGGTAGTTCAAATAATCCTACATAAACTTACTGGAATTTCTCTGCAGATTTTACGTAGTCCAGTGTACCACGATTTGTGAACAACTCATCATGGCCTCTCATGCTGTAGTAAAAGTCCAATTTCCTCTTAACCTTTTCGAGGCTTCCTTTACAGCCCACCAAATAATTTACTAAAAATGCGTCACATTCTGAAGCAAAATGAGGCAATAAAGTGATCAATGATTGTCGATACTTATCTTCATATTTCCTAATTTTACATAATTATTATAATCATGCTGTATCTTAGATTTTTTCGGATCAATAACAATTAGTCCAGTCAAATTGTCATCCAAAAGGCCTTGCGAGGTCGAGGGTAGAAGGTTTCTTTTCCTGATGTTGTTTGAGATGATACCACAATGTTCAACCCAAGTTTTCGACCTCGAAAGCATCCCGCGTCATGTCCAAATACTCGAAAATCCTCGAAATGTTTGCACTTTACTTAGTTTTTGGCTTATAACATTGAAACGGTCCATCAAAAAAAAAAAAAAAAAAAAATACTATCTAACGAATGAAAAGAGACAAAATTGTGCGTGCATCATGAAAAAATAAATTAAAATCGTACCAACTTTGCGGTTTTTACGCCCTCTCAAAAAGTGGAGATTTTTGTCAACTTTTCCAAAAACTGGGTTACACCCATTTTCAGAAGGCTGTATCTTCGCACCACTAATTTATAACAACTTCCCTGCTTAAAAGTTGTAGAGCAAGTATTGGGGGCACAAAAAGTATAAGAAATAGGTACACAATTTGGTCCACTTTACTCATTTTTATCAGTATTAAGCCGAAATAAGGGACACCTCACGATCATTTTATCGTAAAAAATTGAATTTCAACCAACTTTTCCAATGGGTTACACCCATTTCTAGAAAGAATGGATATCTTGGGGCACCTGTTTTTGCAACAATCAATCTAACAATTTAATTAGTATGCAGATTTATTTACAGAGCTCGTGTTAACAAACTCGTGTTTTCTTTAATTCATTATGTAGTATGCAGATTTATAATTTTTTCTTCTTTCGATCTTTACAGTATGTAATTTTATTACGGCCGTGAATAACTAACTATTGTCTAATATCATTAACAATTTTCTTTTTTTCTTTAGAGTGCAGAGAAAATACTTGTGGTACCCCTAAAATATAAACTTAATGGGAGAGTTATCGCAAAATATCCTCACATGATTCAGCAATGAACCATAATTTTGGGTACATTCAGTAAAAATCCTCCGTATAAAACTTGATGATCTGCCTAATACCAAATACTGAAACCTTGGAAAATACTGAAACGGATTTGAAAAAACTAAAAATTCTAGAATATACGTGTATGTCGGTGAGATTGGTGAGACTGTAGACTAGGTTACTTTGTGTAATTGTTACGTATCCTAATCTATTGAACAAATCCTAGTTTACATTACTAGCGATTACTCTAATGCGTGGTCAATGATCTAGGTACAATACCAGTAGTCTTACTGGGGTGGACTGGTTGGCAATCGTCGGTATTATGAGAGTCTAGCTCTCAGATTGTAGATTGTAGATGAATCCGCGGATCAGGGTGATGGGAGCCCAAAGCGCTGAAGCCTAGTGGCTTATTGTGCTACTCCGCGGATTCTGTTCCTAGTCAACGATTCCTAGTCCTTTGGTAAGGGCCAGTAGCGGTTTGGCTAGATTTGTGCTGGGAAAAGCCTCCATGGTTGTGGTGACCCGAGGAGGTTAAACCTGCAATTTGATAGCATTTCGCAATTGAATATTATGTGGGAGGCTTCTTCTTCAGCCTCTCCACACAGAGGGTTGTGTTTTGGCTTACCCCAATGCGGTGGAGATGGAAACGGAGTGGAGTGAAGCCTGTTACCAGGCCAACCACTAACCTGACATCCTTGCGGCTTAGCCGCAGCAGCACTTCTGTGGCGCTGGGATTAGGTTTGGTCACCATGCGCTTACTTAGAGCGTGCCCTCCAAGGTTTGACCATCTACTAGTGGTTTCATCAGTGACCCACCGGTTTATGGTCGCCCTAAAGGAAGACTTGGGAATGCCGATAGCAGGTTCTGGACCAATGAACGGGGTTAGTGAGCCCCTTCTGGTCAGCACATCTGCTTTCTCATTTCCCATTACTCCACTGTGCCCTGCCACCCACTCCAGAGAGATTCTGTTGTGTCGCGCCAGGGAGCAGAGAGTTTGGAAGCACTCCCACACTAACTTTGAGTCAATGGAGGAAGCGGCTAAAGCCTTGATCGCAGCCTGGCAGTCCGAGAGAATACGGACGTGTACACCACGGTGTTCCCACCGCAGACTTCCCCCAGCGCAGACCCTAATTGCAAGTACTTCAGCCTGACATACCGAGGCATACACTCCCAGAGGAGCTGAGTGGTTCCATCTGGGATCAGCCCCGTAAATTCCAATTCCTGTACCATTCCCTATTTTGGATCCATCTGTATACCAGAATTGGTCGTTGGGACAGCATTGAGAGATCCCCCCCCCCCCCTTCGATCTTATGTTGATCTGAAGGGGTGTTTCTCGGTGAAAGTTCTAGGCATAATGTCCGCCACCATGTCAAGCATGGGATTATCAACAATCAACAATCCTTGTCGGGTTTCAGCGCTACCCTCCGCCACTTCAACAAACTACCATAACTACCAATCTAAAAATTGTTGTCTCGTAATCGTTTTCGTTTCTCACATTCGTTTTCGTTTCTCTTTGAACAGTTATGGACGTGAAAATGATGCCAAGTGTCGTTTTATGTTGCGAAACGTGCCCAGTCATTTAATTTCAAATCTGATCTCCAAAATCGTCACTGGTTCATGTTATAGAAATATGAGAAACAAAAACGATTACGAGACAACAATTTTTAGAATGGTAGTTATGGTAATCAGGAAGGTAGTTGGTTGAAGTGGCGGGAGATAGCCCAGGTAATACCGACTCTCATGTCGGTATTAGTGCGTTTCCTAGGCTCTGACTAACAGCGCTATTAATAAACCAGTACTCTATTGATTGAAAGGAATCTTACTGGACCTTTTTTACTGCACGGTGGAAAATGGGCTTGTTCGTTCAGCCATTCTCTCAGCGCCAATTTATCGTTTTCCAATTGTTGCCTCGAATATCCAATATCTTTCAGGACGTTGTCTTCTTGTTCTTTCGTGAGTTTAGGATACGCGAACGCCATTTTTTAATAAATGATCTTACTCCACTACTTACAGAATTAAACATGAACTCTTCCCTCTAACTTGGATCACAAGTGACTGGAACTATGACAACTTCTGAGCTAAGGTTGTTAGGTGGGGTGAATAACGTTGTAACAAGAGTTCCATAATGTTTCTCAACAAGGCGTATAATTATTATTATTGATAGACCTTGGTAGCAGAAAATCGTAACTAACTGCATCTTGAGAAGAAAAAAAAAACACAGTCACTTGCGACTTTGGTTTAATTGAGCTCGGTATCTACATTCTGACAGTACTAATGATGGGACCTATTATTTCAGTATGCAGGATCAGAGTTCTCCTCGTGTTTATTCAAGAAGGGAATTTCTAGCACGCAATGGTAGTTCGTTTGTGTTCAACGCTAATAAAGCCGACAGGTGTTAGCGATTGAAATAGTTTCCTTCCCTTGATTTGAATCGCTTGAGAATAATGTACAGAATGCGTTGCGAACACAACTACGCCTATAGTCAAAACGCTGCAAATCATTGCTCAAAGGTTTATTATTTTCTGTATAGATCACCCTTCTGTATAGATCACTGGTTCTCCATCAATAGCACCTACCACCATCTGTATTCTCCCTTGACCTTCCCTCTCAAATTTCAGCTTCCTGCGTTCAATAGGATTGAAAATGGCTTCGGAGCTCACTCAGCTGATCAGTGATCTGAAGAGTGAAGAAGCTTTTGAGCAATGATTTGCAGCGTTTTTTACCCACCAACATTTTTTTTACCTACCAACTTTTTTTTTACCTACCAGCTAGGTACTACCTACCACACCATACCGGCTTCACACCTTCACAATCAAGTTTATTAGAAAGAACTAAACGCTTCACACTCGATTGGAAAAATAGAAAACTTCATATGGAAATGTTACGTACATATGGTTACGCAGAAGGCAAAACTGTATACAAATCGAAGAAATGAACAGCGATCGCATTTTAGTCCGATAAAATTTGAATGGAGATTAGACCTCTTTTGCGATTCACACTCATGATTCTATGTTATCGAAGGAAAACCTTCAAGTACTCGTAGGGACCGAACGGTTTGTCCTACAGAGCTCCGGGTGGTCTCAAAAATGTGTAAAAATTCAATACTATTTCAAATTGGTTAAAAAACGATACCTTTATTTCGAGAGTTTTCGAGCTAGGGCACTCTTGAAAATTTCAACCCTTAATTTTCACCCCTTAGAAGTGACCTACATCAACCAAAAGCTTCGCGGCACAACTAGACCCCAAATGGAGCCCATATACCACTTATCCACATTTTGATTTCTTTCATAGTCCCTTATCATCGCTTAAATCCTTAGTTTCCTCTTCACCCATCCTATTCAGTTAGCTCCCTTTTCCTTTCATTGTAATTGTATTTTCTCGATCCCCCCTACCCTATAGTTAGTTATCTATAGTATTTTTCTATTATATAAGTTCTTATATAAGTTGAATACAACTGTAATATGTTGATTATAAATTGGGCTTGCCCGTTAATAAATAAATAAATAAATAAATATACCAAATTTGAACCAAATCGGTACAGTGTTGCTAAGAAAAGTGCCGCGGACGGCGGACGGCGGACGGGGGACGGCGGACGGCGGACGGACATTGCAAATTTGGATTCTACGCACCTTGAAACGTAAAGTGACAAAGTTTGAGGGGGGGTTATAAAAATTTTTTGCGATACGTTGACATAGGCTTATTATTAGAAACAGGTAATAAACCAAAATGCAGTGACATTTGTGTTGTGTCTACACCACTGACTAAACTAAACCTTCCCGATGGATTATGACGGAATTACGAATGATGCAAAAAAAAACCCCAAAAAAAAAAAAAAAAAAATTTACTGGTTAACCCGAATTATAGCTGTGCCGATATCTAATTCAGCACGTTTGTAGAGCTTAGCAAGACGAATAATTAACAAAAAAATTAGAGATGTTCTCTTATAGTGCCTGAGGAAGATTTCACCTCAGTGTGAAAAGTCGGTACCTATAAACGTCATCATTATTGATTTTTTACACGTCCTCTATTGTATTTTTCTTCGTTTCCGTCCTGGTTTTGTGTAACATACCTTCCATTGAATAAATTATAAAAATTTGAAGGTCTTGGATTGAGTAGCAAGAGATATAATGTAGACTCAAGTTTGAGGTTTCTTCAGGCGCTGCCGGGGTGTACTGGTCCCCTTATCTCTCCAAAAATGTTCTTTTCTAGTGCTAAATCACCAGAAATGAGGATAAACATGATTTTAAAACGATGGCTCAGATATGTGTTTTTGTAGGCCGATTGCAGAGATAAGGGATTAAGGTTTCGTATTCAGACAAAATTTGTAATCCCCACTATTCATAGAAATAAAATTTGTAACCCATTCATGGACTCTGTACAAAAATCTATTTAACTAGGTGTAGCAGCTTTTTGTGATAATACGTTGACAGGATCCCCTTTCTACAAATAAATAAACCATTTATAACCCCCGCCATTACCACACCGGTTAATAACAATCTTGACAACTCCTTAATTACGGGAATTGACGTCAGTGAGCTTCCGGGAGACCCTTCAAACCCAATTACCCACCCTTTGTGACTCGAACGTTGATCAACTTTTGTTGACCCTACTGAAATTTGAGCCAACTAGTAATTAACTCCCTTCAGTCGCTCCTGTGCGACCGACTTTTTATCCCCGTCGAGTGTACTCAATCGTTGACACTGGATTTTCATTAATGAGGAGTTCTTTTTTCACTGTCCACTTTTGTTAATTAAAACTAAACAAATTCCGGGATAAATTTGATTTTACAAGCAGACTTTTTTTTTAATACGACCCGTGTTTAGACGTTATATCGTGATTTCAAGTTATCACGTAAAGCTATTCTTCCATGCTTACCATTTTGGTCATGAGTTACTAATTAATACTACCTACCTTACCTACTCCTATTAAATGGATTATAAGTATTAAAAAACTACGGACGGTAGACTTACGGTTCTACAGTCAAATCATGATTAATTTTCTTTTTTAAAATCAGATAATTTAATTCAGATCATGATTAATTTTACTTATTTTAAATCAGATCATTTATTCGTACAGTCAGATCATGATTATTTCTACATTTTTAATCGAATCATTTAATCATACAGTCAGATCATGATTAATTTTACGACATTTTATCCACCAAAATAACTACGGACGGTAGACTTACTGTTCTATAGTCAGATCATGATTAATTTTACGCCATTTTTTCCACCATAATAACTACGGACGGTAGACTTACTGTTCTATAGTCAGATCATGATTAATTTTACATTTTTTGAATCAAATAAATTAATTCAGATGATGATTAATTTTACTTTTTTAGATCAGATCATTTAATCATGATCAGACTGCATGATTAAATTAATCATGATCTGACTGTAGCACTGTTACAGTTCTACATTCAGATCATGATTAATTTTACTTTTTTTAAATCAGATAATTTAATTCAGATCATGATTAATTTTACTTTTTAAAAAATCAGATCATTTAATCTTACAGTCATATCATGTTTAATTTCACAATTTCAATCAGATCATTTAATCATACAGTCACATCATGATTAATTTTACGCCATTTTTTTCATCGAAAAATGTTTATTTCGTGACAAATGTTCAAGCAGACTTTTTTTCAACACGACCCGTGTTTAGACGTTACACCGTGATTTCAAGTAATCGCGTAAAGCTATTCTTTTATGCTGACCATTGTGGTCATGTGCTACTAGTAAATAATACTACCTAACTTACCTACTCCTACTAAATGGATTATAAGTACCTATTAAAAAACTACGGACGAGAGACCTTCGTTTTAATCATACATCAGATCATGATTAATTTTACCTTTTTGAAGTCAGATAATTTAATTCGGATGATAATTAATTTTACTTTTTAAAAACAGATCATTTGATCAAACAGTCAGATCATGATTAATTTCACAATTTAAATCAGATCATTTAGTCATACAGCCAGATCATGATCAACTTTACGCCATTTTTTCGACCAAAAAATTTTTAAATGTTTATTTTGTGACAAATAATCAAGCTGACTTTTTTTTCAACACGACCCGTGTTTAGACGTTACACCGTGATTTCAAGTAATCACGTAAAGCTATTCTTTCATGCTGACTATTGTGGTCATGAGTTACTAAATAATGCTACCTAACTTACCTTCTCCAACTAGATGGATTATAAGCACAAAAAAACTACGGACGGGAGACCTTCGGTTCTACAGTCAGATCATTTAATAATACATTCAGATCATGATAATTTTACCTTTTTGAAGTCAGATAATTTAATTCAGATCATCAATAATAATAATTTTACTTTTTAAACGCTGCAAATCATTGCTCAAAGGTTTATTATTTTGTGTATAGATCATCCTTCTGTATAGATCACTGGTTCTCCATCAATAGCACCTACCACCATCTGTATTCTCCCTTGACCTTCCCTCTCAAATTTACGCTCCTGCGTTCAATAGGATTGAAAATGGCTTCGGAGCTCACTCAGCTGATCTGTGATCTGAAGAGTGAAGAAGATCTCCTCGAATGCTGGAGACGCCTGGAAGAGCACTTCCATTCAATAGGATTGAAAATGGCTTTGGAGCTCACTCAGCTGATCAGTGATGTGAGGAGTGAAGAAGATATCCTCGAATGCTGGAGACGCCTGGAAGAGCACTTCCATTCAATAGGATTGAAAATGGCTTCGGAGCTCACTCAGCTGATCTGTGATCTGAAGAGTGAAGAAGATATCCTCGAATGCTGGAGACGCCTGGAAGAGCACTTCCATTCAATAGGATTGAAAATGGCTTCGGAGCTCACTCAGCTGATCAGTGATCTGATCAGTGAGCAATGATTTGCAGCGTTTTTTACCTACAAACATTGTTTTACCTACCAACTTTTTTTTACCTACCAACTATTGGTAGGTACTACCTACCACACTATAATGGCTTCACACCTTCACAATCAAGTTTATTAGGAAGAACTAAACGCTTCACACTCGATTCGAAAAATAGAAAGTATTGATAAGTATAGCTTGATATGAAAATTTGATTACTGGTTACGCAGAAGGCAAAACTGTATACAAATCGAAGAAATGAACAGCGATCGCATTTTAGTCAGATAAAATTTGAACGGCGATTAGACCTCTTTTGCGATTCACACTCATGATTCTGTTTTATCGAAGGAAAACCTGCAAATACTCGTAGGGACCGAACGGTTTGTCCTACAGAGCTCCGGATGGTCTCAAAAATTTTTAAAAATTCAATACTATTTAAAATTGGTGAAAAAACGATACCTTTATTTCGAGAGTTTTCGAGCTAGGGCACTCTTGAAAATTTCAACCCTTAATTTTCACCCCTTAGAAGTGACCTACATCAACCAAAAGCTTCGCGGCACAACTAGACCCCAAATGGAGCCCATATACCAAATTTGAACCAAATCGGTCCAGTGTTGCTAAGAAAAGTGCCGCGTACGGCGGACGGCGGACGGCGTACGGCGGACGGCGTACGGCGTACGGCGGACGGACGGAAATTTTTTTATTCGATTTTCGTATTCTACGTACCTTGAAACGTAAAACATCAAATTTTGAGGGGGGGTTAAAATTTTTTTTTTCTTGCTCGATTCCAAAGGCTTATTATTGAAAATAATAAACCAAAAATGAGATCATTTAATCATACAGTCAGATCATGATTGATTTCACGTCATTTTTTCCACCAAATAAATTTTTAATGATTATTTCGCGACTAACGGTCACATAACATTTGTTAAAATGAACATGCTTTCTCGAGTCGTGAAGTGACGGTCAAAAGCGCAATAACGGGCGAAAATGACGGTCGGAAAAATAAAGAAAACCTCCTGTTAATCATTACTAAATGGTAATATTGTATATACTTTCGTAAATGTGTGGTGAGGAAAATAAAAAAATTCATATTTCGACTCATAACTTTAATAGGAAAAGATACATCATACAAAAATTGCAAGTCTTTTGAGAAAATAAAACTACTAATCATGTATAAATAATTTAAAAATCGACTCCTTATGGCATTATTATCGTATAATCTAACTATAAAAAAGGCACAGTTTAGAAATCCTTAATAATAAAGTTCCAGTCCATAGGTTTCTAATAAAAACGGTTCTACGGTTTATATGTTTTCATCCAGGAAAACTCAACGTGAACCTATGAATAATAATTACAACTTAAATTCAAATCTAATGCAGCCAACTGGAGACAAAATGAGTATCAAAAGTATTAACAGTAACAATTCATTATCAGTAAAATATATACAAGGCGTCAAATTTTCTGTGATAGTAGGTACTGGTACATATGGAGTATTGATGGTTTTGTGTTGAATATAAGATTTGGGCTTATAATTTTTATAAATCACCCTTAATTAACTGTTGGAAGCGGAGGGGGTACGCGGAAAGAGACGAAATTAAATTAATGAAAATAATAAAATAATGGGGAGGACGTCGCTGCTGTTCGGTCAGGGGGTTAGAAGATGAATTGACGCGTTGGAAAGACCACCAATTCAGGCAAGACGCGGGTGGTGACGCCACAGAGTACTCCGCCAGAGATTCCTACGTCGCGGCACTACGCCCACACCTCACGCAACGCAACCAAGAACCTAAATGTTGTTGGCCACCACTCCTGTACGTTCAGATATCGTCTGCCAGAGATGTTGCCTATCATATTTTCTACTTTTTCTCCGTCCAGGTCAGTTCAAGATTCGTTGAAGTTGAAATAGCTTGAAACAAGCCATTACGCATGGTTCGAAGACGTGAACTTGGCAAGTCGTGAAGCCCCTAAAACCACGTGACTTACAATGAAACCACTATTAAATAGTGGTAAGCAATAGTAAGTAATAGTATTAAGCAAATTTTGCTTAATTCTTTTCAAAGTCGATTTCGATCAGAACTTGCTTCATGCATAATACCGAGAGCCAGCTTAAAACCGTTGATAATCAATGCACTTTGATAATCATATTTCAAGCACCTCCACATCGATTTAAGTAAATGCAATACCCCCTTATAAAGTAATATCTCCAGGTATGAAGGGAGCTACTGTTGGCTCATTGATTAGGTATAGCACCGATGGAGAGCATAATACTGGTTTCAACATAAATTGCTACATAGCACTAGCATCTCATCCAGCAATTCATTTCTGATTAATATCTATCGAGAATGCACAATTTTCACGCACTTTCTTTACAATCGACAAACTTTCCGCAAATTTATGTTCATCGTGTCATATAATCATCCATTGTTAATTATCTATACTAGTACCAGTTGGCTGCTGCTTACATTCTACAGTTGGCGGGGCGAAACGCGTTGGCATAACAAGAATTGAACGAGTCAATGAATGAGATGCCAAAACGCCCCGCAACCAATTAAAGCTCTGTACACACCAAATGAAGTCCGTAGGCCATGAACTCCCCCCTTCATGGTACAATGGTAACCTACTGCTCTCTGGTCGATTGTAACATTAACATTCATTTTAATGAAATCATAAACAGAAAGTACCTACAAAATGTTCCTAAAAAAATGTATACGTGTAATACTAAGTTTAACATTAACTAGAAACAAAAGGTAAGAAAATTTAAACAAAAGAAATGTCATTATCATCAAAATGATTATGAAGCTGAGAAATTCGTTTATAGTGAATGTATTTTGGACCCATTGGTTTCATTTTCTTGGGAAATATTCACAAGAATTGGTATCTTCTCTTTGTAAGATCGTTCAAAACACTACAAAATGCGGTAGATATTTCAAATTTTCAATCGATGCGCCACAAATGCACGTTTTAATCACTTGCAGTTTTGACGCCTCAAGGAAAGTTACGATAATGTAGGATTGACAATTCGACTGTGTTGGTTTCCTCCCATTCTCGAACCTTCATCTCAAAAGAAAGATTGTGAAAAAAAAAATTCTCCTATTTTGAGAAATAAAGAACTGAAGCACCAACATTTTGGAAGCCTGAATTAAGTTTACGAAATGAAGTCAAAATAAACAAACTGCGAGAGACTTGAGGCACCATCTCTTTTCGAAGTACAACACTTAAAGCCAATGGGGTGTGCGCGTGATTTTTTTTTTTTTTAATTTTTAATCGAAAGAAGATCTTATACTGAGAACGTTGACACAATCCGTTCTCTTTTTGAATGAGTAGATATTTTTCTATGATTTTTTCAAGTTTCGAATTGTTCCGACGTCTCTCGTCCCTGCCACCTAGGCGAAATTTCCCAGCCCACTGCGACGTCATAATAATTGGAAACTTTGAATAATCATAGAAAAAGGTCTTCACACGCTAGAAGGTCGCGGTTGGTGTCAAAATTCTCAAATTGAGGTCAATATCAGATTAAAAATAACAATAAACAATTTTTCCGACCCTTACTCATACTCTATAGGAAGTTCCAGGATACACCTTATTTATTTATTTATTTAATACGGTAGAACTAGGTACTTTTTTATATTTCAATATTATTTATCGGGCCTACCTACTTATCTATGTATCGTACTATTGATAACAATATTAAAACGAACGTTCTTCTAAGAATCAAATAGGTACTCTTAGTAAAAAAATCTTCCTTCTAAACATTAATATGATTTTATAAATAGGTATAATAATAATCACCGTCAGAGAACCTTCTGTTAAACATTAGACGCACATTTCAATAGCTTTGTCATGGATTTATAGTCATGGTTAAGAACCTTAGGTTGAAATAAAATGCAGCAATCTATTACACAACGGTTCTTGATAATATTTCTGTTATTGATAACCATTCTGCTTCGATCGCTGTTCTACTTTGATGGAAGAAATCATCATCATGTTATTCGTTATTAACTACCTATCTACAAATGAGAACTGTTTTGGAGAAGCATTAATTTTGACTTGGTACGGATCGAGGATGTTTGATAGATAATTTGATCTATTTCGTGAATGAATTTAATTTGCGACTCACAGTCCTGTTTCTGATTTTTCCCGGTTCAACATTATGAGGAGCGAACGGCTGGTCGCCTAGTACTCAGTCTGTCTTTCAAACATCTCAATTGTTGGCCAAAGTTGATGCTAGATACATCTAAATGTTTTGTTCGTGTTTTTACTTAATTTTTTCATTTTTATTTTCATAGAATGTGAAACAATGAGGGGACATTTCTGTCCGCATAAATAAAAGATGAACTCAGGTTGATTTCTTCCTCTACTGCCTGAGTCTAGACCAGCGGGTCATAAAAACGTATTGGTATCCCGAGGGGGCCCCGATAAAGTTTTTCTCTTGGATTAGTTTTCTGCGGAGCAAACAACCGTTTGCTTAGGGACGAATCATAAATCAAAACGTCGTAGCCATCCAACTAAGCAATACGAGGTTCCTGTCAGACGGAACAGATGGAAAACGTTGATGTTTATTTTTCTAGGTTGTGGACTAAAGTCGAGATTGGTGAAACAAAAGAAAATATTGAGTTGTGATTGGTACCTAGATATCACGTACAGAATGTGATAAAAGAACTTTCTAGCAACAAATACATAATGAATATCGGAAGTTGATTTTAGGGAAGGATTCACTAAATAGGGTAGTTGCACGGTACTTTTTGATGTTTTTCTTCGTAGTGAATCTTTATTGAAGTAGGTACATACATGTAAGTGAAATTTCCATAAGCGCTCCCAAAAAAAATTAGGTTGTCTTTCAAAACTCGGGATTTTTGGATTCAAGCGGGAAAAAGAATCACACGGCTGACACTGCGAGGGCTACGTTATCGTTGTGATTATCAACGAAACAAAACTTGGGGAGCACCAGGAAAACACCAAAAACTTTAAAGTTAATAAAGTATAGTAATAATAAAGTAAAGTAATTAAAGACATTCAAATATGGCGGAGCTGACAAATATATTTTATTGTTTTCTTATTCATCACCATTACTTCGCGTCCTTATTTCAACGTTTTAGATTCCGACGTGGAAATTCATTAGTCTTGTAGCTCGAACAACAATGCGCAATCATCCTGAAAAATACTTTAAAGAATAACCGTGACTTTCAACTTAATCTTATACTTATCTTTCAAAATATCTTGCAATATACTGCCGTCCAACGGAGAAAGGCAGTAACTTCGGATTGAGACAATTTGAGAAAAATCGGGTTTTGTGTTTCTAGCCATGAAATCCTTAGTTTTCATCGTAATTTGATAATTTTTTCCCCCAATTCTTGTTGAAACTTTCTTCTTACTAAAAAAATCACTTCTATGGGAAAACTTCATCAAATATATGTCTCAAATCAATGAACTGTTTTCTTCAGTTGTACTAAACTTGATATTGCCTTGGCGGTACAACAGTAATCTAACTTTGCTGCTCTTAATCGTTGCATTACGTCACGCGCTGTGTTTTATTGTTGTCTGAACATAGATTTTCATATTTCCAGTTTCTACGTACTGTTTTCTTCCGTTGGATCCTCCTGTTACTGTATTTCTTTTTTGCATGAACGAATATTATCAAGGTACGAAACCAACGGAAAAAAACAGTTTTGTTAGTGAACAATAATTGATTGTTATTAAAATATAATTTATTGTTACTTATAGAAGAATGTCTTATTGTTCGTAAGTTTATTCAACTAATTATTAGTATTTTTGACATTTTCATGTCTTTGCTTTGGCACATAAACTGAAAAATCGTCACGAAAACTAAGCAAGTCTTGCTCACGCGACCAATAAATAAATAAAATAGACTCACTGTGTTGCGTAGAGAGCAATCAACTGTTTTCTTATTTTGATGCTTGGGTACATGAACTAACAACCTTACTTCACTACCTTGTTTATAGTGATTGACATGAAAATGTCCCAATGTGTTGCAGACTCGCATGCAAGCATTTCATATTTTATTCATTACTTTCGAACCAATATTTTCGATTCTTTAAATAAGTCAATTTTGAATTTTATTACTCTCCAGGCTGTAGACACATGTGTCTGTATACACATATTTTGTTATTAAAAATTAGTTATGAGATTGACACAAAATAATTACTATGTTGAATTTTTAGGACGTCCACAGTAAGACCTGGGCGTCCTTATGCGATTGATCTGGGGTGAAGGAGGACAACACTCCACAGAAGAAAAAAAATAACCACACAGTAATCCCTTTTAGACCATTCTGAATCCAAATCCGCGAACAAAACCGTAGGTGTGTCTCTGTGTGTATGTGACAAAATATTGGGTCGTCTGCAAAGGCCCTAGTTTCCAACCAATTTTCGGGGTTCTTTTTTTGTTCGACACGGTAAACTATCTAGTTGTGCACTACATCGCCGGAATTTCGAATTTTGCCTTTCAAGGGGGGGAAAGGGGGAAGTTAATGCTCAAAAAACATGCGTTTGCGGGCATAATCTTGTAAACTTTTCCAGGCTTCAATTTCCAACCGATTTTTGTGATTAATTTTTTTATTCGACGCGAAAATCTATCTAGTTGTGCACTACGTCACCGGAATCTCGAATTTTGCATCTTGGGGGAAAGGGGGGGGGGGGGTTAATGCTCAAAAAAGTGCGTTTGCGGGCATAATCTTGTAAACTCTGCGCATGCTTCAATTTCCAACCGATTTTTGTGGTTCATTTTTTTATTCGACGCGAAAATCTATCTAGTTGTGCACTACGTCGCCGGAATTTCAAATTGTGCCTTTTAAGGGGGGGAAGGGGGGGTTAATGCTCAAAAAACGTGCGTTTGCGGGCAGAATCTTGTAAACTCTGCCCAGGCTTCAATTTCCAACCGATTTTTGTGGTTCTTTTTTTTTATTCGACGCGAAAATCCATCTAGTTGTGCACCACGATAATATTTTTAAAATATCCGATTTTCAATATTTCGGCTTACTAATTGTTAGCTTACTAATTGTACCCAAGCTCGAAATTGAGGATAAATTCTCATTAAATACCTCCGGATTTTCATGAATTATTCTCTGTACCACCATGAAAGTGTATTTGCTCTGAACATAACTTTGAACAACTAAAACTGCTTTAATAAACGAGAAAAACTGAAAAATCAGCAGACGTATCACATACACTGTAAAATAATTTAGCAATGAGTAGGCACGCGAAACAACGATAAAAAAACAGCCTCAGAGCGCTACCAGTGGGGCGGTATGTGAAGTTCAGACGGTTTTGAGGCCAATGCAACGAAAGAAAGCAGTAACCCTCGCGCAGGTTGGGGAAGGATGTGTGGATCAGGCCAAAGTACAACGGTAAAAGACAGTCTAATAGTGTGGCTGTTGTACGTGAGACACACGCCTCCCCAAAAGCAATGGAAGAGAACAGCATGGTCAACATTACTGCATCTAAGCGTTGTGTGATATGATACTGCTTTCTACTGTTGTACCAATGTGTAAAATCTAAAAGCAGCCTACATTGTTTTCCGAATTACGTCTTTATTTTTCAAAAAATACTTCTTTTTACTGTTGCATTGGATTGAGATTTGGAAGACGAATCCAACGATATAAAACATTCCATTTTTCGAAAAATTCGTGTTACTGTCTTTTTCCGTTGGACGGCAGTATAGCCTTTGAAGTGATCAAAAATCATTAGATAAGTGAAAACAGTTTTAAAATTTCGAATGACGTTATTCCTAATGTGATCTCCTTTATGCAGTGGTTGTATTGATATCCTCAAGGGTATTACGTATTTTCTACTATTACCTAGCTGTGACACCGTATTGTCATATGGAGGATGTTCCAGATCTCCATTTTGGAGGGGTTTGAAAATTCGGTCAGGTTTCTGACGGTTGAGAGTGGTAGTAATGTTATTGTTGCCTCATCGAAATTGAGGTTGTCAGAAATACATCCCATTGTAGAAGAGCGACATAGTACCTGATTTTGATAGGATCCATAACACAAGCAATTCCGATACCAATCAACTCCTCATGTTGTTTCCCATTTAAATGCAAATCATCGGCTTGTATTCTGGAGAAATGCTCATTCGTAGGGGACAAGTTATGGGAGGAAAAAACTTTGCCTATCGAGGATAGATTGAAAAGGGGCCAAGCCTATCAGAAAGTGGTGACTTTTCCGATCTTGAGGCCTAAAAGTTTGCGCCTCTTCTTCGATGGTAGTCGATTGATGAGAAGCAGGCTGTCATGTACGTCTTCGCACTCTGGAGAGTCGACGAAGCCCGACTCCGGTCTTGAGAGTTGACCTGGCTGGATCATTTCAAACCATCTCGTCACCTTCGTCGTGGGGCTCATCTAAATGATATAAAGAAAATTAAATAAACAAATAAAACTGAAAAAACAAAAAATAAACTTATTTTAAACGTATTTAGACTAAAAGTTAAAATTAAACAAAAACAATTCTCAAACGACAAAAGTGATCGTAGAGTTGATAATTATGGTACCATGAGTTAACTAAAAAGTGGAGTTTTTCATAAAGTACCAAATGCTATTAGTAATGTAAATTTTTATGGGTTAAAACTAGAGGAATTGTGACAAACGACAACACGATTGGGAAACTTTTCCTGATCATGTTGATGATTTTGCTTCCAAGTCTACAAGGTAGCGGAAGCTTTGTTTCACTTTTCAAGGTCGAAAAAAAAGCTCTCCAAAATCGAAATTCGCACTCGCGTTTTACGTTACGGGCCTTTCTGAACAATTTTGGTTGCTTGTCTGTCTGTTTGTGTGTCTGTCGAGAAATCCTTGCCACAGCCGTAACTTCTACATTTCTCATCCGATTTCGAAGAAATTTTCAGGGATTGTGCGGGTTGGCGTGTGAGTGGTCCCTATGAAAATCATCACCGGCGGATTAATAGATGCTGCGCATGAGCAAACTTGAAATCCTTGCTACAGCCATAACTTCTACATTTCCCATCTGATTTTTCAGATTTTTTCGATGAAATTTTCAGGAATTATGCAAGTTGGGATGGAGATGTCCCCTATGAAAATCATGGCCCCCAAATTGAAAGTATTATTTGAGCATGCGCAAACGTGAAATACTTGTAACAGTCATAACTTCTACATTTTCGAACAATATTTAGAGATTGTAAGGGTAGAATCGTTGAGTCCCCTACGCAAGTAACTTAGATATTGATGTCTTGAATTTAACTTCCTCTATACAAACGGATATGGATACTGGGCAGCTATGTGCCACACCCACTTGGAAGACTTTTTTTCGATTTTTCGGGTGGTAGAATTGATAATTCGAATCATTATTATGGGTCCAGCCTACCACCTTGAGCAAAATGAAGAAATTGAAGGTAGGATTGATTTACGAGCCATCTATAAACTTCAAATAATTTGATCTAGGTGAATATAAAATTGTTTTCATCCAGTAAGAAAAATCCCACGATACTCTACACGAAAATTATTTGAAATAGGATCTCAATGAATGACGTGACGTAAACTTTATCTTTCGAGAGTTCTTGGAAACCTAATCATAATTCATTTTTTTGTCGGAAAATCCCAACAACCGAAAAACTCAGGAGAGAGGTAGACAAGCTTTGAAATGTTGATAAATGGAGAGAAGAGAAATATTGACAACTTGTTATGAAGAGCGTCTGTCGGAGGCCCCGTCTTTTTTTGACGAGAAAAGCTTTTTAGAGAGCAAATTTTTATTATTTTCGCTTCGTTGAACGTTCAGAAGGAATGTAAATAAATAATGAAGGTTGGGATCATCCATACGACGATGATATTTTAATGCTTCGTACCATCGAAATCTCGAGCCTTAGGGGATGAAATACATTTTGAGGATGGTAGAAGCTTCAATTATTTACCGAATACCATTTATGTCATGAGTTTATGTTTGACCAAGTAACACAAACTGTTACTCTGTAACAGTGTTTTGTTACGAGTAAGTCTACAATATGCTTTTATAAAGATCCTACGGAGAATTGGACTCTCTTTGTTTGGAAAACACGATTTTTCTTATGTATTTTCATTTTGTTGAATCAATTTATGCAAATGGTTCATCGTGAATGTTTCAAATATCCCATTTTACGTGCGGATGTTGACAAGTCATTAAAAACGCTGCAAATTAATACACATCATTTTATTAATATTTCTTTCTGTAAAGATCGCCCGTCTGCGCAGAACTTGACTATTCCTTGTAGCCCAGCAAATAGAGGATCCAAAATGGGGTCGAGCTTGCAAAAAATGGAACAAGAGATATTTTTTCTAGGATCGTTAGGTATTGTGTGAGTATGGAGAAACCAAGTTTTCAACCTTGAAAGCCCGTGAAAAAACTTTTGATGGGCTAAAAACCACGAAATTTTCGGACTTTTTTCAGTTTTTCTCTTTTTACGTCTGAACAACGCATCCAAGCGAAATATTGACCGTATACATAATTAAAGATCATTAAATTTTGCTTCGAATAAACTGGTCAAACTTTAAGTTGAAAATTGTACAACGGTCACAATTGACAGTCAAAAACATCGATTTTTTCCAAAATTTCTAAAAACCGTGAAACTCCCACTTCGAATGTGTTTTACCATAGCGGCATCAATATTAATGGAAACCTCTCTTCCTAAAATTTGTAGAGCATCTATCAAAAAGTTCAAAAAGCACAAACAATTTTGTTCAATTTTGGAATATTTTAATACTAAAAAACCAAATTTTTCGAAATTTAATTTTCCAAAAAATCTCATTTTTGCAGTTTTTTGTGGTAGTTTGTCGCCCCAAATTGATTTTTATGCAAGTATAAGTGAATAAAATGTGATTTTAATGCAATAGAATAGGTAATTTCCAAAATGATTTTACTGAACATCGCAAATTCAACTATTTTCCATGATTAACTACCCTGCCTTGGGTCAGCAAATAGAAATCTATGAATTCGAATATCTGAGACTCTCAGAAATAGAAGTAACATCACTTAAAAATACACCTGCCATATCACCAACTTCTTCATTTCAAAGTTGTGGGTGTCTTCAATATGAAGTTTGATTATTGATTGTTAAGGAAGCACAAGTGAGTGACATGAAATTATATTCGATACAGTTTGATTAACTGAAATTTGGCTCACATCCGTCAGCGAAAGTTTATGTACGATTTACAGTCGTGTTTCTGACTCTTCATTCTGAGGACTATTGATAGGGTTTGCGCCTTCAGAGGGTAGGGAACTAACCTGGCAAGCAACCATGTTCTGATAAATTTCTCAATTTTCGCGCATTAAACAATTTTGAATTATTTTCGTGGTTTCATTCGTTTCTGAAAATTGATTAAGTCTCTCGTTTAATTTTTACAATAAAATTCATTCAGGTAAACAATTATCCTCATTAGGCGAACTGTTGGTTGTTCTGGGAGGTGTCTTAAAATTCCTAAAGCTCCAAATTATTACACAACGGTTCATTACTTTTCTGTAAATATTTAAATCAATGAAAAACAATCGCAAGTTTTCGAGCTAGGGCATATTTTCTCCCAATTTTTACCCCTTAGAAGTGACTTAAGGGCACAAGTAGACCCCGAATGGAGCCGATACCCAAACCAAATTTCATCAAAATTGGAACTGGGCAAAGTGCAGCGGACGCGGATTTTACATACGTACCATCAAAGTTTGAGGGGGGTTCAACTATTTTCGTGCTCGATTCCCAAGATTCATAATTGAAAATGATAAGCCAAAAACATCACTTATCGAATGTTTGACCAGTTTCTGACGTAATCAAAAGTGCAATGACTCGAGCGGGATTGAGCTGCAAAGAAACTTACAGACAAACACGCTTGTTTGAAAATCGTACCGCTGTATCTCCACTCATATTTCCTACTGAAAGCAGATTTTGACATTACTTCCACCGAATATTTCACGAGTCAAATGTAAAATTTACTACCTATCCCTCACGATTTTCCTGAATTACATAGTAGTTACAGCTTATGTCGATACCTTAAAGCACAAAGGCGCTATGTCCAAAAACGGAGTTTTGAGAAAAACGCAAAAAAAGTATCACCAGTACACAATTCCCAAAATAATGACTTTTTCCACTTGACCCTTTAATTTCTTCAATAAATTTTCAAGATGTAATCGTCAAGAAGGTCAATAATAGTTATGTTGAATTTGAGTTTTTCTGAAATTCAAAGAAAATAAAAAATGTGGAAGATGGATGGACATAGCGCCTTTGTGCTTTAAGGTATCGATATGGATCTCATACAAACTAAGCGGAAGCGAAATGGAGCTCTGAACGTGAAAAAACAATGCATCTGGTCTACATGTAAATTAAACATGAAAATTGGTTACCTTTGTTTTTTGTAAATAATAGAGACAGTTGCATAGGCACAAATTAAGACATTTTCAGTAAAAAATCGTTTTTAGTGTCCTCGAAAACCCTTTAGAACCGATGTTCAAAGTGGTTAGGACATGCAAACGACTTAAAGAAGTGATGGAGGAATTTTAGTCGGTTGCCGTTCATTCCACGTTCCGGGTTAGTATTTCCCTAAATTACAGGCGCTAAATCTTTCAAAGCTGTACCTAAATTTGAAAATTTCAAGGATTTTTGAAATTCATTAGTGCAGCAGTCAAGGGAATTGAAAAACTAAAAGATATCCGCTGGAATCATCAAAATCGAACAATAATTGCCAGTAATATACAAATTATTACTCAAAGGTTTATTATTCTTCTCTGCAGATCACTCGTCTGCAAAGAACTCGGTTTTACATTGTCACCAACCATAGATACTACCGACCTACCACATACCTACAACGATCGCATTTTGTAAATCCAACGCTCAAGGTCTCATAGGGAGCCAACGGTTGGTCCTAGGTAATAGAAAAAAATCAATTTTTTCAAAATTTTGTCAAAATCGGTTCACGGTAATTAAGGGAAGTGCCATTATTGAAAATAATAAACCAAAATGGGATAAACCTAACTGAATAAACGGGTTTTCCCATTATTTCTGGCTATTATTGTTCGATTTTGATTCCAGCGGCAATCTTTTAATTTTTCAATTCCTAGACTGCTGCACTAATAAATTTCAAAAATCCTTGAAAATTTCAAATTTAGGTACAACTTTTAAGGTTAATACCTTAAAAGTTGTAATTTTCGGAAATACTAACCTGGAACGAGGAACGAAAGATGACCGACTGAGATCAAGTCAGAGATCAAGTACTTGATCCTACTGATCAAGTTCAAGATCAGTAGGATCGGTGGAGCCTGATGTCAGATTGAAAGTTCAAAATTTATCTTCAGTCAGCTTCACTCATTGAGTAGCACTTTCTTGAAAAACCCTCACTAAGATATATTCAATAGCAAATTGAAGCCTCCAATTGAAAAAAAAAAAAATATATATGGATCAACTTCTACCATACTCATCAATCCATTTAGCTTCCACTAGATTTGTTTAAAATCAGGCTAAAAGAAAATAACAATATAATAATAAAGTGCTCACCTTCTCAGCGTTCAGCCACCATGCACCCAGTTTACCACCAGCACCAGAGTTAACCCCAAAGCTGTGTAGCGTAGCATAGAATGTGGTGAGTTATGTCCAAGGAGTAAAACTAATAAACAATTCTCTTTCAAAGTCTTTATGTCGTGTCATGTAAAACACAAAAAAAGAAGGAACTAAAATTATACAATAGTAATAAAAATATAATACTGAAATTGAAAAGAAAAAAGTACAGCTTCAAGATGGCACCATCATGGTGATTCCTAACATCAATAGATAGGTACTCAGCCACATATCGATAGTTTCGAGATACAAGATTCATTTAGGCCAATGGCGACTCAATATCGAGTATACGAGATTTGCGAGGATTTCAAAAAACCCTTCGAAGACGATTTTATTGAGAAATCCAAGGACAAGGAGTCGTTATATTAACTTACCTACTTATAGCTTGCGATGGAGAAGATCAGGCTTGTCCCGGCATATTAAAAATAGCACATTGTTCTAACGAGGCCGGTTGACGGAGGTTTATTTTTAAACTTTGCAATTTACGTACAAAAATACATCTTCGGAAAGCTTTTAACAAAGAGACGGGCGAAACATCACGAGTTCAACGTAAATTTTCACATTTAACTTTATTTAGTGAAATACCCATCTTCTCGGTAACTCTTTTCCGACAAATAACCACATTCCCAAGCACTATAAAGTTGTTTGATCAAGATTGATGAATGAACATAAAACATGGTATCCGTCAACAATATCGGTAAATTAAAATCAGAATTCCAACACGTTTTGGTAGTATTTCTGTGTACTTATAATTTACTAACAATAATCTAATCTTAGTTATCGTTAACGTAGCACATTTTTGGTTCACATCCGGGCGAAAGTCCGTTGTGTTTTTACTATACATTTAGAATAACACTGATAGCTCAGAAGAACTCTTTCGTATCTTTTGACAGAATGTATACTATTAAATAAACCAAGGACGCACATAATTAGGTAGCCAATAATTGTTCCAAATCTCAAGCAAATGAAGTAATCCGGAGGTTCAGATTTTATTGATAAATGTTTACACAAAATTGAAAATAGTTTCCAGGAACTGTACAATAAAGATTAATTTTTGAGGCATTACGATGAAAAATCGACGATACTCACGGCTATGTACATAGAGTGACAAATTATAATTTAAAATTATCATAAAAAATACAGATAATGTACAATTATGTTTGGGGCAAAGAGCACTACTGATCACCGTAGCTACACAAGTGCTTCTAAACTCCTCTAACTGTCTTTTATTTACCTAAATTATGTTTTTGATAACAAACATGAAATTTCATCAGATCGTCAACTTTAATCATTGTTGCTAAAACTTGTGAACGACTAGACACGCCTAATCCTGGGATTTCGCGTTTTCTGTCATGAAACTAGATTAGCTATAACCATGAATCCTAATATACAAAATATGGAAAATTTAATCTCACGTTGGTACATCATTATTGATATAGGTCGCTGTCTTGTCGATTCAGCAATTCAAAACTCAGTCGGTACAAACACAATGATTCTTTCCTTGATACAATGTCTTTACATACGAAATATTGCATGTACACTTTTTACAAAAAAATTTACAAAACAGCACACATTGGGTTCAAGGGGGGTGATGATTTTGAGGGCGTATGATTTTTCATAAGGTACCTACTTAGAATAATTCCACTGGATCCGTCTTCGCGAAACAAAATTATCGTTATTGGGAGATAACGCGAGATATAATAAAGTCTCTATGAACCATTAAATAAACATTGTCAGTATAACTTTATTTTAACCCTAACTGGACCATGGTGTCACCGAAAACAACTTAGGAATTCCACAGCTGTCCCGAAGTGTTACCAGATTTAGAATTAAATTGAAATTTAAAAAACTAACGGAGCAGAGCTGGATTTTTTCTCAAGTTATTAGAAATCAAAAAATGTCTGCCAAGTGATGGCACATAGCTTCCTCGTATCCATAACTCGATTGTATAGATGATCCGGTGTATAGTTGTTATTTTCATAACATCAATCTCTACGTACCTTCTACTACTCTCATTGGGGACCATCTTCATGCTTATCTGAACAATCCTGAGAAACTTCATCGAAATCGGATGGGAAACGTAGAAGCTAAGGCTGTTACAAGGAATTCACGTTTGCGCATGCGCAGCAACTATTATTAGTCTGAGGGAGATGATTTTCATAGGGGACAATATACTCGCCAATCTGAGCAATCCTAGAAAATTTCATCAAATTCGGATGAAAAATGTAAGTGTTACCTATGGCTGTCACAAGGATTTTAGGTTTGCGCATGCGCAGTGGCTACTGTCAAGTTTAAGGCCTTGATTTTAATTGGGGACTGTCTACTACCTAATCCGCATAATACCTGGGAATTTCATCGACATCTGATAGAAAATGTTGAAGTTATGGCTGTTTCAAGGAATTCACGTTTGCGCATGCGCAGCGGCTACTATCAATCCGGGGATGATGATTTCCATAGGGGACCGTCTACCCGCAAAAACCTTGAAAATTTCATTGAAATCGGACAATAACTTCGTATAGTTATGCCAGTTACGAGGATTTCATGACAGACACACAGACAGACAGACACGGAACCAAAGTTGTTCAGAAAGGTCTGCAACGTAGAACGAGATTGGAAATTTCGATTTTGGAGAACTTTTTTTTTCAACCTTGAAAAGTGAAAACAAAGCTTCCGCTACCTTGGTGACACTAGTGGTAATACCATGGTCCAATTAGGGTTAACAGGAAACTTGGGAAAGCTATTGAAAAATTTCGAAATCAGAATATTGATTATCAAATTTACCAGAACAATTTTCGTCGGCAAAATAACAAATTGACGAATTTTTATTCACCACCACAAAAGCGGACCTGCGGAAAAGCATTTGAAATTTCAAAAGACCTGAAAAAATCAGGAAATTGTTGAATGCAACCCAAAATCAGTTATTTTGATCGTAGTAGACTTGTTTCTTACAACCAAGTAAGTAAATTGTCACCTTTCGCTTTTCGTGAAGATCTATAAAGAGGATACGTCCGTATGCCATCAACTGGTACTTTTTCAGTTATATCATTTATGTGTTTCAATTGAGGTGGAATGTAATGGAGAGGGGAGGGCGTAATTGTTTCCTTTTCTTTGCATCAAATTTTACCACGATAGTCTCCATCGGAAGGAGATAAGTTAGGTATTATTGTAAATAAAACCAGTCTTTCAATATTTTCAAAAGTAAATGAGTTCGAGATTCATAGTCTGAGTCTTTCTCTTTATTCGGCTCGGTCAAAGAGTCCCATTCGTCAGGACGTGATTGCTGATGATGGTACTACCTTTTTTTCACATGTTCATGAGGTCTTAGTATTTCTAGTTCAGCAGCAATTTTTTTAGTTACAGAATTGCTTGTTGACTGGTGCGGGGTCCACCTTTTACTCGGTTGAAAAATGACGCTACTGACGAGGGTAATGGTTGTCACAATGACACGGAGACGTCACAGATAGCGTCACAATAGACGTCACGCTCTTCTGTCAATTAGAAAATTCCGATTGTTAATTCGGCAATTTCTGCGTTGGTAATCAACAACAACGAGTGGAGATTAGTCCAGGGTATTATATACAGCTATATTATACATCTGTAAAATACAGCTATACTATACAGCTATATTATACAGGTATAAATATATTATAAAGCTATATTATACAGCTATGAAATACAGCAATAAATATATTATACAGCTATAGATTTAGTATATAGCTATGAAATACAGCTATAAATGTTCATACAGCTATGAAATCCAGCTATAAATTTATTATACAGCTATGAAATACAGCTATAAATTTATTATACAGCTATATAATACAGCTAAATTACACAGCTACATTATACAGCTATGAAATACAGCTATAAATGTATTACACAGCTATATTATACAGATATATTGTACAGCTAAAATATACAGCTGTAATGTACAGCTATATTATGCAGCTATGAATACAGCTATATTTTACAGCTATAGTATACAGATATAAAATACAGCTATATAATGTAGCTATATTATACATATATGTTATACAGCTACATTATACAGCTATATTATGCATCTATAATATACAGCTATATATAATATATATTTTATATTATTATATATAATATATAATATATATTTTAGCTATACAATAATTGTATAGCTATATTATACAGCTATATTATACATACATGTTATACAACTATATTTTACAGCTAAATTATAAAGCTAGATCACACAGCTATATATTGTATAGCTATATTATACAGCTATAATATTTAGCTATATTATACAGCTATAATTGTATAGTATATGAAGCTAACATTATATCCTGATTTAAACTTTTGCCCGTTTGTGATGGTGAGGAAAAAATTCGTTCCATTTTCACTTTGCCGACGATATAGTTATCATATCTATGAGATGACAGGAATTTATGACTTTAGAGGTCCAGATTGTATTTTTTTATTTTTTTTCAATTTTCCAGATTCATAGGTTCAGGTTGTTTTTTTCAATTTTTTTTTTTTTTTTTTTTTCAATATTGTTCGAAGTTATTTTCATCACGAAATCGTCAACTCGAGACACCAATGGAGGAGTGACTGCAAGTATTGTAAAGGCTTACATATTTGTCTACCAGGGTTCTGAGAATGGATTTATACAATTTATCTGTCCTTTTGAAGCATAGTTGGAACTGTGCGAGAAGTGGAGTGTTCAAGATCATTTTGTGGTGTGGCGAGCCCATGCAGTTCTTTGCACCTGGCTCATCAGTTCGCTACGGTTAGGCACCTTTTCAGAAGTTGATCTTTGGATGTAGGACGGGCGAGAATCCTGAACTCGGAGGTTTTGGAGTTCCGGTTGCAAGGACCGGACGTCCGGGCGAGATTCTGCTTGAGCCTCTTCTTCGCATAGCGGCCTGATGAAGGCGTCTTCCTGAGTGGCGCTCGCAGGCCGGCGTTCTTGCTCGGTTTGGGATCGATGAGGGAGGATCGGCGTTCCGGGAAACGACGAGCTTCCTGGTCGGTGAGGGTAGTAGTAGGAGCGAAGCCTTTGAAGAAACTCCGCTGATCCGGGATGAACCAGAGGGACGTTTCCGGGAACGTTTCCCGGAACTGTTCCGGCCAAGAGGTTGTAGTAGGAACTGGAGAGCGTGGAAGGCAAATGGCCAGCAGGAATGTATCCACCGCCTCCCAGCTCAGGCGGCAGATGATACAACGACCCTACGTCCCCCATCATCATATGCTAACAAACCATTATTCATTAGCATTCCATACTAAGTACATGTTTCAGAACGAAATTACACAATAATCACAAAATGAGTGTCCCGCTATACCTCTCATCCAAAGTGCAGAAATAGGCAATTTCTACGTCAACTGATTGGGAATGAAATCCACTGGTGTTGGGTGATTCTCCCAATTCGTCGGATTGCATGTTTTTGAACGATTTTGCTTCTACGATAATTTTTCCGTACATTTTTGGGAGTGACTATGTTAACCCTTCCCTCGGTTTTCAGTCAAATTTTGGGTGGATAGCCAATTGCAATGTAAAATTAGGTTCAATACGTCAAAACCTAATTCCCTCGCCAGTCCATCGATCGAAGTTGCTAACTTTGATGATTAATGAAACCGATATTACAGCTTGTAGCAATTTCTTCTTCTTTTGGTGGCTTTGTTATGTTCTCAACTAACGATCCGTACGATAGTTTGCGCCCCAAAATGTCTACAAAAATATCCAGCAAGATTTTTTTTTTTTTTTAACATGGCACTAGCTCTTCTCAGAGTATCTTTTGGGCGTTTTGAAGTATAAGTAGCATTGACGATAGTTTGCGCCCAAAATGTTGTTGTTCGTTTTGTAAGAAAACGTCTCACAAGTTACTACATCATTAAGAAGAAGTTATCATAGCTCTACAGGCCGATCTTCAAACCTGAAGACAATGGTCGTCTCACAAAGGCTAACATCTATCAACTTTCTCTGGCATGGCGCCCTAGCTAATATAGTAATGTATGTAATTTTGTATATAAAGGAAACATTTCTTGTTGGTTAACTGGTTGTTTTGAAACCTCAGAATTAAAGCTCTTTCTAACGTACAATATTGTAATTCTAACGGTTCACAGGTTGATTCTACTCATGTAAGAGCACGGCTCCATGAACCAGTACCAGCTCGACTGAAAATTTCTGTATTTAATGTTATCACAAGTCTGGAGATCTAAACTGTCTCAATTCTCAATTACAGAACGACCCAACCTCCCAAAATCGTCTTGGAACTGTAAGGCCGAAGGAAGTTTCCTCATTTGAACAACGACCAAGAATTTTTTATTATTGCGATAGGTATACTTAAATGTTCAAGATGGAAGGACTACGTAATAAAAGCTGTCGGCGATATTACGGGCGGAGATTAAAAACTTGGAAAGACCTATAAAATTGCCGGAAAAAAGAGAAGATATTTTCCCGTTCGTTGGGAATCCAGGAGGCAGTGGGATGGAGAACATGGAGACACAGGTTCAACTCCGGAGTGAAGAGTAATGAAAAAAGTTCCCCGTTATATAAAGCAATTTAAAACGTTCCCTCAAACTTCTTAAACGAGAAAATAATGGATGACCTATAGGGACGAAACCTTGGATGAGAAGTATAGCAAACAAAACTGTCGTTAAAACTATGGAAAAGTACTGTCAGAAAATACAAGTAGGTTACATTATGCATTAATAAACCAAAGGCTGAAATAACTGAACTCAACAATTGAAAAAAAGTGTGGTTTTACTGGTTTTCTTCCAATATCGAACAGATTTGTAGAATGGGCACCAGAGCGAATTTTAGTAATTTCAAAGATTTTGCAAAATAAACATCTCAGTGGTACTTAGGGTGGTTAGGGGGCAGATATGTTTCTTCGTCAACTTTTTATAGAAAATATCAGCAGCCGTTCAACCTCTAAATACATCTGAGACGACCTGAGCTATTTGAGTCAACATTGATGCGAATTTGAAACAATCACTTGCATATGCGTGATAAAATGACTCTTCGATTAAACACCAAGATCCTAAAGAACTCAATTATTGAGTCGCATCACAACAGCCTTGATGTATAAGTCAGAAATGAGTTAGAAGGTAAGAAATGATTTAATAAAACGTCATTCTCAAGAAATGGGCGAAAAAAACACAGTAAAACACACAATATCACTAAGGTATTAGATGAATATTTACCATTTTTATATAAAGGTGTGAGATTTAGCCATTAGGTACCAAACAAATCAATCAGTGCCTCAATGGCATTGTAATCTTTATTCACATTATTGGTTTTATCTTCTGTTATGACCTGCAAACATCACACATTATAACGCAAGAGGGTAAAGACATGTTAGAAATGTTACAGTCTTGCTACAGGTACTCAGGTAGTCAATAAATCGTATTATCTCAAAAGCTCACACTATGGAAAGTCCAATTTTTAATCAAGGAAGTTCGATTATGGTTTTCGCAATTTCTGTTCATAATAAGCAAACAATCACAAGTTGTAATGAATCTCAAAATGATACTACTGGGAGATGAAATTGTACAAGGTGATAATAGCCAAATCTGTCTCATATTAGTAATCATAAGTGTAGAATACAGAATGACCAGTCTGTGTGAATGTATAATATTAAATTTATATACATTGTACAAAATTATATCAATCAAAATTATTATGGTTTTTGATGTTTTTGATTATGGTTTTTATGTAATTTTATTATTATTATTTTGACAGTGTCGATAAAAGTTTGGATTATGAAGAAAACTTCAGTCATTAGTGAAGCGTTTTTTTTTTCTGTAATTAATGCTCTTAAGCTTAGCTTGCAGCAGGTTAGTTAGTGAGATTTGTAAGCACTGAGTGAGCTTAAATATATGGTTAATAATTCAAGTTTTCCATAATGATGAATTATCGTAAAATGAAGCAAAAAGCTATAATACAATGGAGGGATAACAAGGAGAAAGAGCTGTGCAACATATCCTGAATGACCATAAATAGTTAAACCTCTGAAATAAATACAAGTAGTAAACAAAAACAAGTAACAACCCTTAGAACTCACACTTATCCAACATCTCTACTGAGAGTTCAAAGCAAACTATCTCTTTTTGTATTCTCAAAATGATGGCAAAATCTAACGAAACTAATAGGAAGATTAACAGCATGAAATAAGTCCTGCCTACATTCGAGTAAACTTTTATTTTTGCCCAAAAAATCGTTGTCCAAAACATACCAGAACGTTTAAAATGTTTATTAACAACAAATATTTGACGATTAAGACAATTATGTATTAAAATCATACCAATTTACTTCCCTCAACACAAAATTCACAAAGAACATGATTATCCGTAGTTTTGCCCATCCACAAAAAAATTCTGCCAAGTGAGTGTGGCACATAGGTAGCTTCCATAAGCCGATACTGTAGATCCGATGAATAGTGGCTAATCACTAAACATCAATCTTTAAGTACCTTGCACTACCCTCATAAAGGATTATCTACACATCCATCCCATTTACTCATAATCCCTCTCTCCTCCTCTTTCCCTGGACAAAATCCTAAGACATAAAACCCCATCAGTATAATTATTGTACGTATGCCGTCCGAACGTGGGGGACCCGGGTTTGATTCCAGGCCATTTTTTTTTTATTTTTTTTTTACTAAATAAAGTGTTTATATACGATTTGTTTTTGCCTGCTTTTAGCAGGCTTTTCTTCTAGTATGGTATATTTTTGTAGTACAAATCTTCGGAACGGTCCCCCGCTATAAGGTATATCCATGTCTAAGTTACAAGGATGTTCATGCTAAGGGTTATGATGAACTCCGGTTTTTTGCGATTGATTCAGGAATGTAGGCAATGTATGAGTTATAGAAATAGAAACGTTATTGCCGAGAACTACTCCAGCCTTAATCAACAGGTTGGAGTCGGAATTCAACAGGTCATTCTAGATATTTTATTGCACAGCTCCTGCTCCATGTTCATTTTCTCGGCGTGACTAACTAGCGTCGTGTGTTGAGAGCTAGACGAGCGCCATTGAAGGTTCAGGTTCAGTTCGGAGGTACATACCTGTGGGACGGCCGTGACAGTTTGGTTTCCCTGTTGCAGCCTTTCCTGTTCTTGGAGTAGCTGGACAAGTGCGGATATGTGATCGAGGAGCTCCTTGTTTTGGACGAGGAGTTGGTGTATTCGGGTCTGTGAACAAATTATAGGAACAATGAGCTTTAAAGGGTGAATGTAATTAGTAGTCAGTATGTAGGTATCTGATATGGCAATCATAATGGATAGTATTCATACGAATGAGTTCCTAGGGAGCATGCTTTGACCATTGTTCCATCTACCGCAGACAAGGGACTTTTTCAAACCATCAGAAACAATCACGGCAACATTAGCAGATGACACAGCAATCCTAGCAGTTTCTACCAGGAAAGATGAAGAATCGATAAAATGGAAGGTGTCCGTCCACATCATCCATCGCTGAACCAAAAAAAGACGAATAATACTTAACGAAGCTAAGTCAACATCAAGGTCTACTTCTAAATACTTAGACATGGCCTGAAAACCCAAGCCTCGCGGGAAAGAACAATACATGTTATGAAAAAATACAAAATAAAGAAATGAATCTAAAAGTGAAAAAATTATATCGGCTCATTGGAAGAAATTCACACAATATATTATGCTCAGTGCTCATACACAATCAAGTGCTTCGATACGGGCATTTTATTAAACCTATTTGGGCCTATGGCTGTCCTCTAAGGAGATGCATCAAGAAGAGGTGCAGGTCTTATTACGATCTGAATAAGGTACTCAAGAGTATAGTAAATGCCCCTTGGAACACCATGTCCAGACCATGCGACCATGTCCAGATGTTAGATGATGATGTTACAAATCGAGCAACGAACGATGAATAACGTCTCCAAAGCAACGTACTGGCTTTGTTGAACGATACTCGAGACATAAGAAGGCTGAAAATGACCAAACTTCTGGACCTAGTTACAGTTCACTGAAGTTATGTGATTAGTGGGAGAAGGTAGTGATCTATGAACCACAAATCGTGTATATCCAAGCTGAGTTGATAGATGTACAAAATTATGCAAAGTTGTAACAATAAAGTTAATTGAAAAACATGTGGGTATGGCACATAGCTTCCCCGTATCCATACCCCGATTGTATAGATCGATCTCAAAACATTACTCTCTAAGTACCATCCACTACCCTCATAGGGGACCATCTACACGATAATCTGAACAATCCTGAGAAATTTCGTCGAAATAGGATGGAAAATGTAGAAGTTAAGGCTGTTACAAGGAATTCACGTTTGCGCATGCCCAGAAACTACTATTAGTCTGGGGGAGATGATTTTCATATGGGACCATCTACACGCCAATTGGGACAATCCTATACAATTTCATCAAATTCGGTTGAAAAATGTAAGTGTTGTGGCCGTTACAAGGATTTTACGTTTGCCCGTGCGCAGAGGCTACTATCAGTCCGGGGGTAATGATTTTCATAGGGGACCAGCTACAACCTAATCCGCATAACCCCTGAAAATTTAATCGAGAAATGTAGAAGTTATGGCTGTGGCGAGGAATTCATGACAGAAAGATAGACACGCAACCAAAATTGTTCAGGAAGGTCTAAAATGTAAAACGCAAGTGGAAATTTTGATTTTGGGGAACGTTTTTTTTTCTTTTTCAACCTTGAAAAGTGAAAACAAAGCTTCCGCTACTTGGTAGACTCGCAATATGATTGAGATGAACCGAAGTGTTGTATACCTGACTGGATTTGTGGTTTTGTGTATACCCAAGGTGAGTATAAGAGAGATCTTACTCCCTACTCAGCTTGGGGTGTACCAAGACTTCCCAGGACCTGGACCATGTGGCATCGCCTTAACACCATTCATACTCATTCCAAATGTCATGTCCTGTGCAGCGTAGAGGAGCCCTTCGAATCTCCTGTGCTTACCGAGCAGTATCAGAACCCGCTACCTTTGTCCTCACGAGTGTAATACCCATTCAGCTGATGGCTTCAGAGTGGAAAAGAATCTTCGAGAGAAGGGATGAAGGAAACAGGGCCTGCATAGCAAAGGAAGAAAGGGAACTCAAAATGGCAAGACATATGGACGGGAGAACATAGAGGAGGATGGATTGCACGGCTGGTGCCAAACATTCAGACGTGGATTGAAAGGAAACATGGAGAAGTGAACTTCTTCCTTACGGTGTTCTTTACAGGACATGGACTTTTTTAAGCCTATTTGCATAAAATTAGGAAGGTATCTGCCCCAAACTGTCTACACTGCCAGAACAAAGATGACGATGATGTGCTCCACACCTTCTTCAAATGCACCAAATGGGCGCCTGAAAGAGACCAACTGATGGCAGACCAGGAGTTAGCTCCACAGAATTCAACACCAGAGGATGTTGTAAGCAGGATGCTGGAAGGTGAAAGGAGCTGGACTGTTGTGGCAGAGTACACAGAAAGCATCCTGACAAGGAAGATACTCTTAGAACGACAAAGAGAGAGGAGGGAGCATCTGGTCCGCCCCTCACCCAGAACTGATTGAACGCCCCAGGACTCAGCCCGAAGTAATGTGTTAAACGGTTCCAGGCTGTGTTACACCGTGGGAGAAAAACGAGGTGTTTTTTCAGTGAGTTTGAATCCCACATAACCGGAAATCCGGAATATTTCCAGGTATCTTACGAGATCCAACTCCACCTATATATCTTAAAGAAGTTTCTCACCTGCCTGCCGAAAAAAAGTCTCGTCCTAAAATACCAGACAATATAATTGTTTTTCATCGAGGTTTTTGAAGTATTCTACTTCCATACCGGACCAAATTGTTGGAGTGAGTATCTGGAGTCCCCTTCTAGAATGAACGGATCTCCTGGTGGCACGCGTGTTCACTTGTACGCTTTGAGGACAATAACGTGTGAACCTGGTACTTGAAAGAAATAAAAAACTGAATGGTCACCTATATTTAAGATGAAAGGTCATTGTTATCATTTCATTATTCCTATAGCGATGCACGGGCAGTTCCGCAAGATTTATGACTGATCGAACACGGGTCTATACTTAAGTATAACCACGAAAAAAAATCCCGCAACATTTTATTTCAAAGATTTTTTGCCCCAGTCGTGAAGGGTATTTATAAAAAAGGGGGAAGGGCGTGGGCAATAATTTATAAGGTATTACAAGACAGTAATTCACTCGGTGGATTTTAACTGAGTTTGCCAAGAAGCCAAAAACCAGCCTCTTCGCCGTCCGTCTCGTGGGCTAACCGAGTGTGTCCGTCGTTTTACGACTTTGAACAACAAAGGTGGTCCAACTCCGAGTCGCAGATACTCAAAAGAGAATCTGGAGCGTAGCAAAGACTCTGAACGAGTTTGCTACAAACAAAAAATAAATAAAATAACTTTTTTCAGCTGAAAGCGAGACGGAGGGGCGGGTTTCTAGAACGGTTGGAATAATAATAACAATGATACAATCTAAATTTATAGATCCGATTCGTCCTTCTGTCATACTAGAGTCATTTTGATTCACACATTGCGCTTTATGGCTATTGAAATCGACAGAGGGAAGCAAATCTACTGTTCTTTTTGGGAAAGCCTGATTACCGTATCAGTACCTGGACCGAAAAAAGATCCCTCGTGTGGGTGGATGAATAATATTGAGAAGCCCAAAAAAGTCAAGCGATCTTCCCTAAGGTGACTGACCAAGACAAAACTCCTGAAGAAAACAAAGTGGTGGGAGGGACATTGGCACTGATGGAACCAAGGGCTGAAGGGAAAGGTTAGGTGTATCGTAAATTAGGGGAAAAGACATCGTATCCCCTTGCCTACCCCTTACAATCACTCTCCATTACTCACGATCAAACCCTATTGAACTTCTACGGGCTATAGATGGATGCTTCATCGAGATTCGAGGTACCGACCTTTAGTCACACGTAGAAAGAAATGGACTTGGTGGCAATTGTTGATAGCAAACTGTGGGCTTAGTCACACCTCACTTTGATAATCTGACGGTTGAATGATAGAACGTCCAACTATAATGGATGACTTCAGGACATTATATTTTTATGCCAAAGTTAAATCCAAATAGTGCAGTAAGGCCAAGTTATTTCCACCTCTCAAAAGGTCCAGAAATTTGAAACATAAGAAGTATAACGTTTTCCATGTATTCATGATTTTGTAATATAAAATCACATATTATGTGGACAAAAGATTTTATATGGAGTATAAGAAATATAAGATGATATGAGACATAAGATTCTATATGAAATATAAGAAAAAATTCAAGATTCTAAACAATTACTTGAAATATAAGAAATAATACGTTTTTCCTGTATTCATGTGATTCTACGGAGAGTCCCATGTTAGGGACTGAAAAACTTCGGGAGTCGATCCTACTACTAATTTAAGTAAGAAAGTGTCTCATAGCAAATTTTCATTAGACTCTCAATTTCCGACTTATTTTAATTTTAAGATTTGTCTCGTGTTTTTGACCTTAAGCGATAAAAATGACCATAACTCTCTTAATTTACCTGCAATTTGAAATCTAATCACACCGTTGGATAGGGTGTTAAATTTACCATGTTTCTAGTAGTTACACAACACTTTTTGTTATGTCATGATGGGTGAAAAACTAACTCGTAAAGTCATTTCTGTCAAATTGTCAAAATTTCATAATTTTCCTTTTGATTGTTTAGGTTTTACTTCCTCGTGGTTTTTCACGTACCACTCACCCAAAACTGCGAAAAAAACTCAGCATTCTAACGGTATAAATTGTTTAAATTTTACTCTGCTAATTGGGGGTGAAAAATACGTTTGAATGTGGAGAAACGTGGTTCCGCTCGTGGAAATCGAGGTTTTCTGGTTATTTAGGCCTCGGGCAAGTTCAAGGAATTAGGGTTGAATTCTACGTCATTTTCCACGCTATTCGAATGATTCCATCACCGTTGCTATATGATAGCTCAGTATTGAATTTCGGTAGGTCGGAATCTTCTTTTTTTCAATTGGTAAATCATAAATCAATATTACTTACTCTCTCTGAAAAATCATTATTCCTCTTTAACTTGTATCCCGCATCTTCACGCTATTCTTTGTAAGACATCTCTTTTTTCATACAATCGAGAGAGTTGCGAGAATTGAAAATTCAATTTGTGCATAAATACAAAGTAATAAAAAAAAGATTCGGACCCACCAAAATAACAACAACAATCAAATGGAAAAGTAGGAAATTTTGACGATTTGACAAAAATGACTTTGCGAGTCAATTTTTCATCCATCACGACCTTACAAAAAGTTTTTTGTAACCACTAGAAAGATGGTAAATCTAACGCCCTATCCAACGGAGTAATTAGATTTTCAATTGCACGTAAATTAAGAGATGGTCATTTTTATAGCTTCAGGTCGAAAACACGAAAAAAATCTTTAAATTAAAATAACTCGGAAATTGAGCGTCTAACGAAAAATTTATACGATACACTTTCTTACTTGAATTAGTTGTAGAATCGACTTCCGAAGATTTTCGGTCCCTAACATGTCACTCTCTGTATATGAGGACAAAAGATTCTATAAGCGGACCTCCCAAAAGGTACAGGAATTTTAAATATAAGAAAAATTTCATTTTCCATGTTTTCATGTGATTCTATATGTGGACAATTCAATAGACAAACGCAGCTATTATATGGGAATATTTGACTCCAAGGTTGGTAAACCACGAAGCAGGTATCAAGCGGGAGAGCCTCTTCTCAACACGAAGGTCGCCCCTTAATTAAATAAAACGTCGAATCAGCGACGTAAATTTTAACGAAGTGTACAGAGAGACGATTATTAATTGGGATGGGAACCCAATTAGTTCTTAAGTCGCCAGAATTGGCGTTTCAGTCGGGAAGAAGCTAGTCGACAAGCGATGGTGTGGCTGAGGTTTAAGTACGAAATGCGGTATTGGAAGATGTCCAGGGTTTCCCGGGACCCGCAGCGGGATCAAAAACGATATATCACCATTTGGAGAACCCTAGCGTGAGTTCAGATTTCGCTGCCTTGAATATGACTGGGGAATTACAACAGTTGTAATTCCCCAGTCATATTCAAGGCAGCGAAATCTGAACTCACGCTAGGGTTCTCCAAATGGTGATATATATATATGATATATCTTAGTAACCTTAGTTACTAAGGTTGCTACTTTATTAGCAAAACACAGCATCTGGACTACAAAAAACCTCTCCATTTTCCTATTTCGGAATTGCAAATCTCTGAAACTGAAGTCAAACTATTTGAGCCATGAGGTGCTTACACCAAGAATAAATTACGCCGATGCTACTCTGATTGATAGTTACAATGAAACTAACTGGAGGTTAATAAGCTCGTATTCTCGATAAGTCGCCCAGGATTACAATCAAGAGCCGTGTCAATACGGTAGAGTCCGGCGCATATTCCTATGATGAACAACAACATTTTTCCAAGTAAAATAACAACAATATCACGGAGAGAAAGATTTTGAGACCGGTTTTGGGTCAGAACCCGTGAATTCGAATAAATTTAGATAATTAATGATAAAAACGCTGCGAATCATTGCTCAAAGGTTTATTATTTTCTGTATAGATCACCCTTCTGTATAGATCCCTGGTTCTCCATCAATAGCACCTACCACCATCTGTATTCTCCCTTGACCTTCCCTCTCGAATTTCAGCTTCCTGCGTTCAATAGGATTGAAAATGGCTTCGGAGCTCACTCAGTTGATCTGTGATCTGAAGAGTGAAGAAGATCTCCTCGAATGCTGGAGACGCCTGGAAGAGCACTTCCATTCAAAAGGAGTGAAAATGGTTTTGGAGCTCACTCAGCTGATCAGTGATCTGAAGAGTGAAGATCTCCTCGAATGCTGGAGACGCCTGGAAGAGCACTTCCATTCAAAAGGATTGAAAATGGCTTTGGAGCTCACTCAGCTGATCAGTGATCTGAAGAGTGAAGATCTCCTCGAATGCTGGAGACGCCTGGAAGAGCACTTCCATTCAAAAGGATTGAAAATGGCTTCGGACCTCACTCAGCTGATCAGTGATCTGAAGAGTGAAGAAGCCTTTGAGCAATGATTTGCAGCGTTTTTTACCCACCAACATTTTTTTTACCTACCAGCTAGGTACTACCAACCACACCATACTGGCTTCACACCTTCACAATCAAGTTTATTAGAAAGAACTAAATGCTTCACACTCGATTGGAAAAATAGAAAGCTTCATAAGGAAATTTGATGACTTCGGAGCTCACTCAGCTGATCAGTGATCTGAAGAGTGAAGAAGATCTCCTCGAATGCTGAAGACGCCTGGAAGAGCACTTCCATTCAATAGGATTGAAAATGGCTTCGGAGCTCACTCAGCTGATCAGTGATCTGAGGAGTGAAGAAGATCTCCTCGAATGCTGGAGACGCCTGAAAGAGCACTTCCATTCAATAGGATTGAAAATGGCTTTGGAGCTCACTCACAATCAAGTTTATTAAAAAGAACTAAACGCTTCACACTCGATTCGAAAAATAGAAAGCTTCATATGGAAATTTGATTACTGGTTACGCAGAAGGCAAAACTGTATATAAATCGAAGAAATGAACAGCGATCGCATTTTAGTCCGATAAAATTTGAATGGAGATTAGACCTCTTTTGCGATTCACACTCATGATTCTGTTTTATCGAAGGAAAACCTTCAAGTAATCGTAGGGACCGAACGGTTTGTCCTACAGAACTCCGGGTGGTCTCAAAAATTTTTAAAAATTCAATACTATTCAAAATTGGTGAAAAAACGATACCTTTATTTCGAGAGTTTTCGAGCTAGGGCACTCTTGAAAATTTCAACCCTTAATTTCCACCCCTTAGAAGTGACCTACATCGACCAAAAGCTTCGCGGCACAACTAGACCCCAAATGGAGCCCATACACCAAATTTGAACCAAATCGGTTCAGTGTTGCTAAGAAAAGTGCCGCGTACGGCGGACGGACGGAAATTTTTTTTTATTCGATTTTCGTATTCTACGTACCTTGAAACGTAAAACATCAAATTTTGAGGGGGGGTTAACATTTTTTTTCCTTGCTCGATTCCAAAGGCTTATTATTGAAAATAATAAACCAAAATTTACGGAACGCGTCCTATAGCGACGAGTCTCGGACTGGCTACTGAGAGGAAGTCGTGAGTTTGAATCTCGCCGCGGGGGAGTGTTTTCGTGCGTCCCGGGGAAAATTGGGAAGCCATGAGCGGAATCTTCAGAACAACTTCCGATCCTTCTTACTATTTACAATTTACTATTGATCGAAATTTAAATTAAAGCTATTGATTGAAACTATTGATGAGTGAGTGCTTCTGCTCGAACATATAGTCTCTGGTAAGTTCAATCACCCATCAATAGTGTTAATCAATCATTTTAATTGAAATTCCAATCAATAATAGAAATGTGTAATTTCAATTAATTGTAAATTGTAATAATTCATTATCCAAATTTATTCGAATTCACAAATGAAGATCTTGTACAATTGTGTTAGGACTGATGATATGGTTTTGACCCAAAACCGGCCTCCCATAAAGATAATTTTTACTATCAGAGGAGTCTCAAAACTTTTCTCTCAATGGTATGCATCGCCTCTGCACCATCGGCAACAATCAAAAATCAATAACTACAATTTGTTTTTTTAAATTTTTCCGTGTTCGGAAGACCACTTAGAATTGGAATATCAATATTCTCTTCAAAATATTGAGGAAAGAAAAATATTCGGGGGGGGGGGAGGGGTAATTTGTTAATGAAAATATATGATGTACTGCCATGTTTTATGAGGAAAACAATTTTACCCTGTCTTAAATAGACAATAGTACGGCATCGTGGGGTCCGAGACATGGAGATTCAACACTTACACAGGCTGTAATGAACCTCACACTTACCCCAGCCATACAAAGCCTTACTCATGTTGGCTGTTAGTGAGAGTGAGGCGTGTTTGTGCGAGGAATCACGCGCGCTCTTGATACGAGGTCACCCACCCTCTGTTTTTGCGTATCTCTGCCAACTAGCTCCGTCATCTCGATCGTATCCGCCTAATTAGTGTTGTCTCACTTTTCCCTCATCGAAGATCATATCACGCCCATAGAGCCTCTGGCTCCTAGACACGTGCTTGTAATTTTAGCAAAGATATACATAGATCAATATATACATCAATGTATACATCAACATATACATATACATAGATATACATAGATCATACAAAACTGTTTGGTGATACAATTTTCGAATATTGTAAGACATGATAGAGAAACCTTCATGTGTTCCTGCATTCCGGAAAGCAAAACTTCTTGTATTCTGATTGCTCGGAGGTTTCTGAATTTTCATTGTCAGTAAATTTCTTATCTCAGCCAATAATGCTTGAAGAACGCCATGACACCACGAGGAAACTGGTCCCCAATTTGTTGTTAATTGCTTGTATTTGTCAGTTCAGACCCTAAATGACAAATTAGCCCAAACCAAGAATCCGCAATACTTGAAACAGATGATTCTCCCCGAGAAGAGTTACTATCTAATCCAAAACGCTGCAAATCATTGCCCTAAGGTTTGTTACTTTCTGTATAGATCGCCCTCCTGTATAGATCTCTCCCTACCAACCGTAGGTACCTACTAGGGCATTTTTGATAATTTCAACCCCAACCACCAACCAAATGGAAATGAAGGGAATATTTCGAGAGTTTTCGAGCTAGGGCACTCTTGAAAATTTTAACCCTTCATTTTCACACCTTAGAAGTGACTGACATCAACCAAAAGCTTCGCGGCACAACTAGACCCAAAATACCAAATGTAATATACCAAATTTGAACCAAATCGGTCCAGTGTTGCTAAGAAAAGTGTCGCGTACGGCGGACGGACAGACAATTTTTACTCGATTTTCGGATTCTAAGAACATTGAAACGTAAAACATCAAATTTTGAGGGGGGGTTAACATTTTTTTTTTTTGCTCGATTCCAAAGGCTTATTATTGAAAATAATAAACCAAAAGCCACCATGCTTATACCTGATTGTTTAATTATTAAAAAACGCTTGCATACGAGCCTGCAACACATTGGGGCATTTACTGTATCTATATAGATAACTGTAACCCTTTTTCGTGACGTTTTTTCGTTTATGTGCCAAAGTGAAGACATAACATGTCAATTGTGACCAATTTTGTTACGCTTTTTTGTGACTTTTTTTCGTTTGTGCCAAAGTAAAGACATAAAATGTCGATAAAATTTAAGAAATCGAATATGGTCAGTATAACGTGAAGGATAATGTATTATTAGTACAAGTATTCTGAGACATCATCTTGTCTTCCATACGTAGGTAGGTATCTGGTTTTAGAATATGATATTTATGACATAAGCATAACGTTTGAATGAATGAGTTTTAGACGATTTGGACGTAGGGTTTATACTCGTACATAGACCCTCTTCATTCTACCCTTGACGTTTTCAGACGAAAGTACAATTCCTTCTATCCGAATTACCCTTTTCCTCTCTTTGAGTCGTTATTTTCCTCTGTTCCTCTCCCAAGACGTTTCAATTCTCCCTGTGAATTATGGCGGCGAATTTGACCCGAAAGGCTTAGGAGAGAGGAAACGAGGAAAGGGTACCCAACGGAAGCTCTACCGGTGGTGGCCATGCATAACTAAGCTTGTCCTACAGTCTGCAACACGACAAAAACTCCTCTTACGAAACCCCGGTTAAAAAATATAACTTTTTCTCCTGCCTCACCGAGGGGGCCGAGGTTTGTCATAAACCTCGGGCAATGAACTGAGTGATTCATCTTTTAAGGAGATTATCATAAAGCCTCCTTCCGCCGCTTTTCTTAACGAAATGAGGGAAATGAATAAAATATTACCGTCTCTCGTCCTGAAGTGATGGAATTATTTCGCGCCGGTGAGTTAGGTGGGTACTCCACAAGTCGAGAGTTTATCAAGAAAGGTCTAGACTAGAACCTTATTTTAACATTGTTTTGATGGAAATTGGCTTGATGCATTTCATATAGGAGTTATAATTTTAGAAGTGCTAAATTATTGTTATTATGTTTGTTTGTTATAATTGTTGTTATTGTTGTTTGTTGTTATTATTGTTGTTATTTTGTGCTAATTATTGTTATTATTATTGCTTTATTATTGTTTGTTGGAGGGGGCAGACCATAAATAAAAATAAAAGAAACAAATCAAATGTTACTGGGGAGGATGCCCAGGACTTACCCGACGGCGGCCCTTGGGATGACAGAAGATGAGAAAGGTGGGGGTGGGAAAGAGGGATGAAGAAAGGTGAGTTGAGGTGTGTTGAGATATGAGCCTAGCAGGATGGTGATACCACTGTGTACACATACCGAGATGCCCAACTCCGTGGTACTTTTTCCACACCAAACCCCGGGCCATGACAATATTGCAGCCATCGCCCTGATGTTGGGTACCACTCCTTTTAGCTCCGACAATGCTTGTAAATCACTTACTTGCAAATCACTTGTAAGTCAGGCTGTGAGGGTTGCCGGAAGTACGACATCGCCACAAGCGTCTGGCCAGCGAGATCTCCTTTAGTTGCCCTCATAACTACTTTACGGACATGAGAGTAACTAATGGAGAGCTCACCGGCTTGTCGACATTGCCTAGTTCATCAGCAGATGAACTATTGACTTGGACAACAAAATGGTACCCAAGGACCTGTTTTCCACTCGTTTAATGATGCTCAATGTACTATGTACAGATTTAGTAGAACTTCCCTTGTAGGGCGCCTCGACTCGAAGAAATTCATCAGCAAATGCCAATTCTATAGTTCCTTTTACCATTTGCTGCCCTGCTTGTCCTAACACCCCAAATTTGAGAACGACGGGAGAATCTATTTCAATGCTTGCCAGCCCAGCAAGTGGTTTTGACTTGTTGGAAAATTGTATCTTATTGTATCAGAAAAAAGCTCTATAACAATGTAAAGACTGGAAAACAGTTAATGAGCTGGCTTTCCAGAAAAGTTACATTTTCCTGCACATAGTTGAATTTTCAAGTTATTTTTATCAAAATTTCATTCAAAAATTGATTCAATATACAACTTGAGTACCCAATACAGAAAATTTGATATGATTTCTATCCAATAAACACTAGTTTCTGCGGTATAATCACAGTCATGATAAATGTGTATGATCTGGAAATGTTTAGGTTCTCACCTGAGCTTCCAGCCTTGCTGCCGTCTCAGCAGCCAGCTGGTCTCTGAGGAGATGAACTTGCGCCACAGCCGCTTGCGTCTGCTGAGTCTGCTGCTCAAGCTGCTCCCTCAGCAGCTGGAACTCGTGATGAGCACCGAGCGGCGTCCCAGCGGAGGGTATGCTTGCTCTGGGGGTGTCCGTCTGTAACGGATCCAGCGTTTCCGACATAGGACTGCTGTACGTCTCTCCTGCTCCACCCTGTCGATTACGAATCACGTTACAATTTATACAATACATTTTGAACTACTTTACATAATCTGTAAGTTCTTTCGTATTATAACAAAACTTTGCAAATTATACACAATAAATAGATAGATATGTTTATTCAGCGCCATTTTGTACATTTTTACAGTAACATAATTTCGAGGGTTTAATACTTAGCTAAGGAATCCCAACTGAGTTGCATGCTGCCCTTTTAGAAAGAAACGAATTGGTTCTAACAGGCTAACTTTATTCAAAGGAGTTCATCCTCTGAAATTTGAACGAAGATTAGGCCTATTTCCATCAGTGAACAATCTTTCGCGATTTACATTTGTGATTCTCATGTATTTTAACTATAACCCTCAAGTCCTCATAGGGAGCAAACGGGTGGTTCTACGGAGCTGTGGGTGGCATCAATAAATACTAACAACTTAATTGTATTTTAAATTGGTGGTTTTATCGAGAACTTTAGGTTTTGGGCGATTTGAAAATTACAACCCCTATTTTTAGAAGCACAACTAGATCACAAATGGAGCCCATATACTAAATTTGATCAAAATTGGTCCCTGGTTATTAGGAAAAGTGCCGCCTACGGCGAACGGACGGATAATTTTTCATTCGATTTTCGTATTCTACCTAGGTACCTACCTTGAAACGTAAACCATAAAATGTTTAGGGGGGGGGGGGGGGGGTCGGGTTCACAATTTTTCTTGCTCGACTCCAAAGGTTCAATAATGAAAATAATAAACCAAGAGTGAACGAGCAAGTTCCAAAAATCATTGGATTACTCTCTCGAATTTTAAATAGGTACTTATTAAAAATTCCAAATTTTCAAAGAAATGTTTTTTCTAAATTATTTATTACCATTAATCAATTACTATATTAAATTTAATAAATACTAAATTATCCAACTAACTGATGGATTTATGGTTTTTTATTGATATAGAAGGAAAGGATAATGAATAAATATGGACAGAAATAGTACAAAAGTACCCAGTATCGTTTCTCACTGATACCTCATCATCGATTTGTGATCAGAATTATGGTCATCGATTCATGAAGTAGTATTTTGCTCGAAGTCTTGAGATTAAAGAAGTTGCCTAGGGCAATAGCGCAAAGGTAGAAAAATGAGAACCAGAATCTTCCAACAAGCTCAATAATTGAAAACGTATGAGAAAAAATTGATTTCGTGAACACAAATTGAGTTTGAATTCAATTCAACTCCAGGAAGCATAAAAATGGGAAACTTGAAAGTAATCTGCCTTCCTACGAGTGGCCAAATTTATTTTGACTGATGCGAGACCGTATGGTTGGTACAAAGGAAATTCTCAAGGACTGGCATGGCGTTGAATATGAAAGTTATGCAAAACCCGCAGGACCTACAGGTCTTGATGGATAGGTAGAACTTGTGCGCCGTTCAAACCTTGCCAGAAAACTTATTCTGCTTTATGACAAGTGTACCTACCTAACGAAATACCAACAATTTCTATAATGCAGATGATGAATAGATAATATAGATAATTTCGTATTATGAAGGATCGTTGATATGGATGCAAATTGATTCCTGTACAGATTTTATGGGTTCGTTATGAAGTGTTGTTTCTATGTAGATGTATGGGACTTGGTACAGGTGGGTTTTCACGAGAAATGACGAACTTACCAGTATTATATTACTAATACAATTGAAGATATATATTATCCCAAAATCACAGGATTTTTTGGGATTACAAAATATTGAAAAAATTTGAAATTCTTGATTCCTGAGTCAGCATTTGTATTTCGATTTTTTTCTCAAAATATCTAAATACAGGTGCATCTTTTTCTCTCATTTGATCGATTCTGGGTCAACTTTTTTTCAACGTTATTATCCATCAAAAGATTGTTCAAATTGGCAGCTATAGTGTAATGTAAATATAATGATTATCTATGTTCATTGAATGGAAAAGAGTGGTTGTAAACTTACGAGGGGAGATCTTCGCTGAGGCGGCTGGGCAGGGAGTGCCATGAGATCAAGCCTCAGAGGTCGCTGCGTCCCAGGAGAGCCTGCAAGTCCAGAGCCCACGTCCAGCGTGGAGCTGCTTTCACCTCCTCGCACCGTGTCACTGATGCTCATTCCATCTGAGAAGTTATCTGCAACACGAAAGTGAATTCTTCTTAAAATCGGTAAAAGAATGAACCTCAATCCGAATTCTCTTTTCTCCACAACTTCGTGCAAAGAATATTATGAACGATATAATGTACTGATCGAATGATACTCTGTGAATCTAGCCTTTGAAAATAATTGGACCAGTTTTCCTAGTGTAGGACCAGCTCTTCAAAACTTGTTTTTTCTTTGGAGTGAACATTAATTGATTTGACAAACTATGAATTATTCAAGCTGGAATACCCCACTGCTATCGGGGTATGCATGTACCATTTATAATAAGCTCCAATGCGAATCAGGGGGGATTGTGAGGGCGCAACCTCATATCTCAGAATATGAATTCCATTCCAATCTAATCAATAGGTGGGAACCCTCGCTGCGTACGCAATAGTGAATTCCCTTGAACTTCGAGATTTTCTCCCATATTTCTCCAAACCAACGATTGCGCATAGTAATGAATCAATAGATCATGTGAGCAGCCACAATAAGTCCATTCCCATAAAATAGTCCATCAAAATAAATTCTATTCCCGTATTCTAAAAGGTGAATACGAGATTGCTAATATCTTCCTGAAATTGTATTCCAAGTTCCTAAGCGAAGTGGTTCTGTTTTTGATGAGGAATATTCAAGGCTCCCAGCAGAGAGAAGCTTTTAGCAATATTGGGACAGTTCGATCGATGAATAAAATATGAAACTTTTCCAGGTTGATAAGTAGAAAAGTAATTTCGAAATTCCAAAGTATCGGATCGTTGTCTGCCAAGTCAGTAAGTCAGGTAAAATAAATTGCGAAAAATTGGATTACCTCATCGGGATTTTTTAGTCTTGCCAAATTGTCCTTTGTATTTGAAAAGTTTGATCCCAAAAGGTATAAAGACCATTTTTATCGAAATTGAGTTAACATGTTCCCTAGGTTTTAGGGGGGGGGGGGGGGTTCTTCACAAAAATGCGATCGTTTTTGATCAAAAGATACTCTATTCCCTTGAAAAACGAGGGTGAACATTCCGTTTAATTTCAAAATGTACTATATCCAGCACAATGGCGGTCTCTTATCCGTTTTGTTTCAAAAAGTACTTTATCCACTTCGTTTGTTTTCAAAAAGTACTGTATCAACTCCATTTGATTCCAAAAAGTACTTAACGCAACGTTTCGTTTCAAACAGTACTATATCCATGAATCTGATATTTCAAATCTCGTTCAAAATTATTTTAAACTTTGAACTAATTTACCTTTTTTTCAAAAAATATTTTTCATAATTTAGTAATATATAAAAAATAACATCATTGGTTTATAGCGAGTTTTTCAGGGCGCTATGGTTTTTCGCGTTTTTCTCAAGTTTGACCAAAATGGATACTCACCGTTTGGAATCAAACTCCATATTTTGACAGTCTATAGATTTGACAATACACCACCGTAAAAAGTATTGTCTTATTATTAACGCCTTTATGACCGTTTTTTAATAAGGTTATACACACTGATAGAAACCTGAAATCACAAAAGGCAAGGTTTTTTCACGAGGGGCTAAGAGAGCCTTTTCACCGTTGAACACATTCTGTTTGCTCAGGAACCAAGCAAACCAGTGGCCAGGTGGCCACTCGTATATTATTCAGCGTCAAGTGGCCTAATTCCTTTACTCTGACTTTCCCGCTTCAGGAGGAGGAAAATTGGATTCCCTTGAGAACCTCCAGTTTCCTTCGTTCAATAAAATGGCGTTCATTTCTCGACTTTAGCACTCTCAAGAACCAATTTTGATCTTCAACGAATCAACGGTCGAGTCGATAAACAAATGGAAGGGGTACATAACACTACTTTCGGATGAGTAAACAAATTGAAAATTGTAACAAGGTAAATATTCCAGCCAATATATCGTTCGTTTGCCATAGTTTCATCCAAATCCTCAAAATTCATCTCTGCTGATATCGTCCAATTCAATGCTTTTAGATAAATTGAGCAACTATGAAGGATTGAAAATGGCATTTATACAAAAATTCATCCTAAGATGGTATTTACTTCACTTTTTACATGCAATATACCCTCATGTTCCGCGCTCCAGCCATCACACGATAAAATACGGAATAATCCACCACTGACTTTTCGATATCCACGTTGGGAATTACCCCAATTCGTGCTTCCATGTAGAGGGAAAATGGGCTCCGCAGGATCGTCGAGGATGGAATGGGAAGACCGCGATGTGGGGTCACAATCAGGCCATGGTATCCCTTCCGGAGTTACACTGAATACCACACCGATAAATGGGTGGATTACGGGAAAATACGATTCCCACATCCCCATTGACTGGAGGTCACGTGGAGTGCTTCCTCCCAACTAACAACCACCACAGGAAAAGTTAGACCCCCTGTAATGCAAATGCATTTCCTTTCTCCCAAAAAATGCGTATATTGGTTTATTATTTTCAATAATGAACCTTTGGAATTGACCAAGAAAAGAATTCGTTTAACCCCTCAAAATTTGTTGGTTTACTTTTCAAGGTACGTAGAATCCAAACATCGAATAAAAATTTGGCCGTCCGTACGCCATACGCAGCACTTTTCTTAGTTCCCATGGACCAATTTTGATGAAATTTGGTATGTGGGCTCCATTTGGGGTCTAGTTGTGCCCCAAAGCTTTTGGTTGATGTCGATCACTTCCAAGTGTTGAACTTTTGAAAACGCCCTACCTCAAAGAATTTCGATATAAAGGTATTGTATTTTCATCAAATTAGAATAGTATTGGATTTTCAGAATTTTTAAAGACCACGTGGAGGATTGGGCTTACGATAAATCAGAAACACGAGGGTGAATCGCAAAAGAGGCCTAATCTCCGTTCAAGTTCTAGCTGACCAAGATGGGATCGCTGAAGGTACGTGGAAGGCAGGTGATGACAGTGGCAAAGCCGAGTTCTTTGCAGACGAGTGATCTATATAGAAAAATAATAAACCTTTCTGTAATAATTTGCAGCGTTTTCTAGTTATGAACATGCAAACACTTTTGTTTACTGCGTTGAAAAGATGGCAAGTTAGTTCTTCTCAAGATATATGAATTTTTGATTATCTGGAAATCGCGAACAACATTTCAATCCTGTTGCTCTTTGTCAATTATAGAAACAATAAACATGCAACCAATTCCGAGATGCCATCACCATGAGATACGGGTACGAGCCCAGCAGCTTACCAGCCTCCTGCGATGGGTATGGGGAAAGCATGATAACATGGGAAAAGCACGCCCTGAACTGCGAGAAAGGAGGTTTGGTTAAGTGGGGCAACGATAACGTACTCGATGAGTGTGCTATGCTGGCTAACCTTGCATGTGGAGGGGTGGCCACAGAGCCAGTTATGAGAGAGGCAGCCATTGGTCAACCCGCACTGATTGCTGACATTCAGGCCAATGGTGTCTGGGATAGTGGGAGGGTGGCGTTCTTCGACAACCGCATTATCAATGCCGACGCTCCTACCTACTGCACCAGAGAATGGTCAACAGTATCACAGCAAGCTGCTCGCGAAAAACACCGAAAGTATGACCAAGCAGCGGAAGATGTTCGTGGCTCGTTCACACCATTGATCGTTTCGTGTGATGGAGCTCTTCACAAAGAATTCCAGGCCTTCCTGAAAGGGGCAAGGAACAGGCTGTCTGAAAAGTGGGGAAGAGACCTGTCTGAGATAAGCTGCTTTCTGAAAGTTAAAGTTCAGGTAGCAGTGTTGAGGGACAGAAGAAGGAGCAATCCTGCCACTCCTTCGAGACTGAATCACGAGAGAAGCCAAGGAACTCCAGGATACAATACTCGTCCTACGACTTCGAAAATTAGCTCAAATGCAAAATCCACTCTGCCTTCAAATCATTAATTATTCCCCCTGACCGATTCTGTACATGATATCATATCTTGTAAAAGTTGTTGATCTAATAATAACGTTTAGTAATGCTTTAGAAACAATAAACATGATCGTGAAAATCGTACTCCGTCACTAAAATAAAATGTTTGCACCCTGAATTCAACATGTCCATGGTATTCTGAGTAAGGCCACCCAGCTTGAAAGACATAGATTGGTTTTGTGAATGCAACAAATCCTTTCCTGTCTTATTTCATATTTAAACCTGACTCAAACTGACATTGAATAATACCGATTATCAAAAGTGAGTAGTCTATTTTTCCGAAAACCTTTATTATCGACGAAATGAGGAAAAAACTTAACTTCTACTTGTCTTAATAAATTATGGACCTAAAGAAACCACGTTGCACACGGTAAGAATCATCTCCGGAAAATTCCTCTTTTACTCAAACCCCTTCACACGTTACTATCAAAGAGTCTACAGTAAAGGAGAGGGGTGTGGGTCAAGGGTGCTTTCTAGCACCTCCTCTATTCATGGCTGTTTTCGCATCCCGTATGAAGCTCTTTCATCCTGACTCGGCGAAAGATTCATGTTCCTTTTCATAACGCAGTGGGGGGTTTTAGAAACATACCTCCGAACCGTGATGAAAGTATGCTGGGATGTTTAGCGTTTCCACTACGTTAAATTATTTGAAAGACATTCCTCCTGCAGAGACTTGAATTTGCCGTGTTTTCAGCTGTTTTGTATTCTCAATGCTGAAAACTAGTGCAAAGAAATAATTAATTCATATTACGAATTTTCGAAAGTTGTCTTTTGAACCCATCACATCTTTTGACATTAGGTACTAAAGTTGTGTAAAATTGTCTGTAAATAGAATGAACATGAACAAGTTAGCCTAGTTGGTTGTGCAGTTCATATTCTGCAGGTTGGACAATGCGGATAAACAGAATTGGTCGGAATTCCTTCACATGAAAGTTTAAACGTCAACATGATCGACAATCTTTCTCTAATCAAGATCACATGCGACGAAATTCGTTCTTTCAAGCCAGCCCAAACGTTACTATCAGTTCAATTGACGATGTAGTTCGAATAGAAAAGCCTCAAGTCTACACTCACCCTGAGGAGTTCATCATAATCAGCTCATATTGGTTCTAGATTGATAATCGCGCCTTCAAAGCTTTGGGTTCTTGTTTTTAACCCTAATTGGACAATCCCAGAGTGTCACCGGAATAACTAAAATCAAATTGAAATTTTAAATTTAATGGATAGCAGAATTTTGTATGAGCTACTGGAAGTCTCAAAATAGAGTCTTGAAAAAACTTTTCCAAAGAAGTCGATGAAAATTTTCCTAAATTTTGGTCATAATATCATTTTTTTGTTTTAATAAATTTTAATGAATGGTTCAAAAAATCAGCTCTATCCATTAAATGTTTGAATTGCAATTTAAATCTAGTTGATCTGGTGATACTTCTCGAAAGCAGCAGAAATCATAAGATGTTTCTAATCAACAGTAAGTAACACCATCGTCGAATCAGGGTTAAAAGCCCGAAGAAGAACCTTGAGGATTTTCCCATCGCGTTTCACTCCACTGTCACCACGAAAATGGAAGGTCTGCGGTTTTTTCTCAATCCTGAAACAAGCTAGCAATTCCGTAAGGATTAATAGAATAGATGCTCACCCTACTTTTGGCATCTGATTCCGAAAGGTATCAGGTACTCACCGAGGGTTCTAGGCACAAACCGGTAGGTAACTCCAGGGTTGGTTATTGGAGAAGCCTAATCAAACAGCTGATCTGTAGGGTCAGTGAACCCTCCCTTCGCTTATCCCCTCGACACATAGACACCTTCCCTATCATCATGAAGAGGATCGGACAGAACACGTCCTACTCGCGAATAACTGAGTATCACCCCATTGTTCATGTTAATACGTTCTATACTTGAGTTTATTCCATTTAAAGTTAATACAGCTTTTCATCACGTCTACGTTTTCGTCTTCAAAATTTTTACAGTCCACCCATCTTAGGATTCAACATTGGTCCTTCAAGCCGGATCTCAGACGATTACCCACAAATCAACTCATTTTCTGGCAGAAAGTGCAGCAGATAGGTCAGCACTTTTGGAACCGATGGCCTTCTGAGTACCTCCGAGAGCTACAAAGGTCTACCAAGTGGACTTCGAATTCTGATAATTTGGCAGTTGGTACTCTAGTACTGATAAAGAACGATCGAACTCCTCCACTTTCATGGACACTGGGATGAGTCATAGCTGTGAGGCCTGGAGCTAATCACAAAGTGAGGGTTGCAACCCTGAAAACTGCCACTGGATATCTTGACCAAAATGTGAGATCACTCTGCCCTCTACCCATTGCTAAAGATCATGAATCAGAATCATTGAAGACGATGCTTCAAGGTGGGGAGAAAATGGAGAAGCCTAATCAAACAGCTGACCTGCAGGGTCAGTGAAACCTCCCTTCGCTTATCCACTCTAAACAGAGACACCATCCCTCTCATCATGAAGAGGATCGGACAGAACGCGTCCAACTCTAGAATAACTAAGTATAACCCCATTGTTCATGTTAATACGTTTTATATTTGAGTTTATTCCATTCGAAGTAAATACAGTTTTTCATTGCGTCTACGTTTTCGTCTTCAAAATTTTTACAGTCCACCCATCTTAGGATTCAACAGTTATTTTACTTCAAATTTGTTCTATCTGCGATGCGTTCTCCACAAATAGAATGAGAAAACTATCTGTGTCATCAATTGCCATACACATCGAAGTTCAGAACGGCTTGTTTCTGATGACATGAGGATTCTCCACCAATATCAAATTTGACGGCTGTGAATATGAGCCAATAACATTTTTATGCTATAGTTGTATCCGAAACAAGAACAAAATGTTAAAAGAATTCCAATAAAACAGCACAATGACACGCGATAGAAGCGATACTGTCTATTGTACCTTAATTGTCTGGAGTCAGTTAGTCTGAAGTTGTATGGAGTTAGTCAAGAACCAACCTCATCGAACTATAACGTACTAATGTATAACATTGAGCTCATAATTACGACGATATGAATCAGACCGATCATGCATCTGACGTTTGCATAATGTCCGTTGGGCAATAGTTGGCTGTCAATAGGAAACCCGTTCAACTGTTTAATCTGATTCGGCATAAATTACTCAATGCCGATGTCAATGGCAGACGTACATGCATCCAGTAACACTAGGTATATCTAACCATTGGAAGTCCATGAAAAAGTTGAACTCGTGTTTCCCAATTTGGCTTCCGAGTCTACCAAGGTAGCGGAAGCTTTTCAAGGTTGACAAAAGAAAAAACAATTTTCTCAAAAATCAAAATTTCCACTCGCGTTTTACGTTTCCGACCTTCTTAAACAATTTTGGTTCCGGGGTCTGTCTGTATATGTGTCTGTCTGTATGTCAGTCATGAAATCCTTGTCACAGGCATATATTCTATAATTCTCGTCCGATTTCGATGATATTTTCAGGGAGTGTGCGGGTTGGCGTGCAGATGGTCCCCTATGAAAATCATCGCCCCAAGTCTGATAGTAACCACTGCGCATGCTCAAGCGTATATTTCCTAGTTACAGTCATAACTTTTTCCCATCTGATTCCGATGATATTTTCAGGAATTATGCGAGTTAGGGTGGAGATGGCCCCCTGTGAAAATCATGCCCCCCCCCCCCACCATTTAAAAGTATTTAGTGCGCATGCGCAAAAGTGAAGTCCTTGTAACAGCCGAAACTTCTACACCTTCCAACAATATTCAGAGATTGTGCAAGTTGTCGTGCAGAGTCCCCTATGAGAGGAGAACAAGGTATTCAAAAATAGATGCTTTGAGATGAACTCGAAGTACTATGCATCAGATCATCTATACAATCGGGTTAAGGATACGAAGAAGCTATGTGACACACCTACATGGCTGATGTTTTGTGTTTAGTGACTCCACGAAATGAAAATACAATCCCCAGAAAAGAAGAATGCTGGAATAAAATACACAATATAGTTTCCAGGTGCGGTAACTCAGATAGTTTTGGGATCACCTATAAAGCTCGATAAACACCAATGTTCGGAAGACAATGAAAACACTATGATCTTCATATGGGGTGCATCTACCACAAATTACTATCTTAATCGGAGACAGTTGCAAAGTTCCAAAGGTATCTATGCCAAAATTACTTGCTTGATTGGCAGTTTAAAATAGCCCCTATTATAGTCATATCAATGAAGATATGCGCAACACTCACTTGACAAATGTTTTTGAATATTCACATTTTTCGGTTTTGTCCAATCAATGATGCTTACTTACGAGTGTCATGTTGACCGACTTTAGTCCGTATATTACTCTGTTAATTACTGATACTTCACCCGGTTAATTGAATCAATTCTAAACTTCTTATTTATTTATTTATTTATTTTTTTGCAAGGAAGCAGGACTCTGAGTTTCATTTTCATGTATCTGGTCCATAACTCTTCATATTTGAGGGTGTGGTGAAACATCCATTTTGTTTGAATCATAAAAGTTAGAGGAGACAGAATCTAAGTGCTCAAGGGTCTCTTCCCTCTTCCAAGATGCATCTGGTATCAGATTTTACGATTTTCAATAGGGATGCTATGATTTGAGATTGCAAATGGCGTTGACTGATAATATCCATATTATGGTTAGGAGCAACTTCTTCAAACTTCAAAATTGAAGAGGGAAGAAGAAGCAACAAAACGTAGTGAACTGGTGAATAACTTTCTAATATTTCGCTTAATAAAATTTTATTCCGACCCTAGCGATGTAAGAAGGAAAGAAAACACGTTTCCATATCCAATTTGGCAGAAGTGGCCAGACGGGAAGATGCTGGCCGGTTAGTCATCCGCTCGTTTGCCCCCGTCTATTGATATAGTTTCAGATTAGCCGCAGGGCATCTTGAGGAGGGAAATAATCTACGAGGCACTTAGAGATGATCGACGATCCCTTCGGTGGGGGGTCAGAAAAAAGTAAAAATATGACAAAACAGCCGGAAAAGATCCGATGGAAATCAACTGGGTTTACGGAGTACGGCGTAGTAAGATTCGGTCAACCGGGGTAATTTTTTAAAGGCCTAATGGGCGGGATTCGTTCTTGGCGGCTAGACATATATTTTTTCGAACGTGCGATAGGGAAAGAGAAGAGGGAGTTGCGACGGGATGTTTACTGTAATTTATAATGTGACCACTTGAGGGTGAGAATTGGCTGAGAAGGATTTCCAAGATCCAATCTTCCATTAGCGTTCTATCTTGGTCAACTAAAATATTTTTGAAGAAATTACAAGAGATAATCAAGCAATCGTCTGTAGTTTCGATCTGTGCGTGGTAGTGTCGTCACTGCCTTACGAAGTTACTTTTCGGTGGTTTTTCGCAACGTAAAACGATTACTCTAATTGAATCCTGAGATAATACGGATTATGCAGGGTATCCCAGAGCCTATCGACAATATTTCAGGAATTGATTCTAAAATAAATTTTCATGAAGGAACAACTTTTCCTTAATACTTATATTACCCCGCTCAAAATCCCATTTTCTTCACTTTGATTTTTTTTAATCGTTTTTTCAACCTTGAAGTATTACAACTATCATAATTCCCTCATTTACCATGAACATTCAAATCTAATTAAACCGTTAGAAAGATCGTTAAATTTTCCATATCAGGAGGTCTTGTCCAGTTCAGAAAAACTGAACACTAGGGTAGCAATTCTACCTCAAACTTAAAAAAAAATTTATTCCTGTTTTTTTTTTTTTTTTTTCAAAAATGTTGATTTTTTTCCTGCCAAAAAAACACAGGTTTTTCCAGAGGCCCTCAAAAGGTTTAGGACCTTGCTCCATTGCAGCAGCATTCCTATTGCAACCCATACTTTAGGTTTACCATCAAATTCGAGGAAAGAATTTATCTTTAAATGCGAAATAAAGTGTTATTTCAGCAGAAATGTAAGAGGTTTTCACCATTTCAAAGCGGAAAAAATTGCATTTTAAGCGTGATAAAAAAAGTTCTAAGAATTAAAAGATGTTACAAATTAGTTGTAGAATTGATTCCTGAAAAATTACTGATTGGTTTCGGGACACCATGCACAAAACAGTACTGAAAATAACAAAATAGTATAATAGGGTGTCTCAAAACCAATCAGCAATACTTCAGGAATCGAATCAAAAAAGTTATGAAAGTGGCATTCCGAGAGGGGTAAAAGAAGGCGCAAGTAGGGACAATTAGTTGCAAAATACTTGTAGTATTGATTCCTGAATTTTTGTAATTGGCATTGGAACAACATGTATAAAACAACTTTTTAACCAAAATTAAGCTTTCTTCATTGAAAGACAACTTAAATTTGGGTTGATATCAATTTGCGAAATAAAATGGTGGAATCAGGTATAGTAGGTAAGTATTGAAGAATCGACTCAAGCAATAGAACAGGAAGACGAGAGAAATCAATCGAACTCGATGTCTCCCTTGTTAGTTATGAACCTTCCAACGTCTAACCCTTCGTTTGATCGCTCCTGATGTCTCTCGAATTTCCCACCCTAGCAAATCGAGAGAGGCAGCTCAAGCCTTCTGTCACAATCACCGAAATCCCGCCCTTTCCTTGTCTAGGCTCAAACTGTTCCGAGAAAATCCAATAGCCCCCTTTATTGACATCTGCCCACTCCTACAGCTAATAGCGGGGTTACCGTCAATCCTCCACTCACCTGCCGACGAAATAATAATCAGATCAATTCTCGGTCTTTGTTCGATTTGAAGAGTAGTTGTGGACGCTGTTAGAACGAGAACAGATGATGGTTGATGATGGTGATAGATAGAACAGATGAATTGGATGATAGGTCGTGATGATGCATAATTCTTTGGAATAAATCATTGAATCCAAATTTGAGGTTTCTCCCCTCGCCAGAGGTGAAATAACTCCGACATTTACAAAATTAAATTAAAGGCAATTTTCCTCAAGAATAAATATACTTAAGGTCACAATTATTATCTAAGTACCGCATTGGAAAATCCGTCGTAACCAGCAAGTCGAGTACAGGAGGCGATCGCTTTCGATGTAAGGACGTCATCTTCAGGCCGTCAAAAGAGTACTAAATTTTGTCAATCTGTCGTTCTATTTATATAGTCTGGGTAAAGGGGAACTGAAAGGAAAGGGGGCTACGAAATAACCAGACCACGTGGTGAAAGGTTGTTTGTCTGTCATGTCATGTGAAAGGGAGAGATACAACTAAGCCCATCAGCTAATAATTAGTTGATAAATTATTGTATGTTTTTCACGTGGAGGTCCACGTGGTCTTTTATTCTAAACTAAAAACATATATAAAATAACTTACTGTTACACTATTTACTAATGTTTACATCTAACATAATACCAATTTAGTTCTCTTCCACTTGTAAAATTAGCTAATAGGCTTAGTTTTATCTCTCCCTTTTACTTGACATGACAGACAAACAACCTTTCAGTGGTCTGGTAATCTAGTAGCCCCCTTTCCTTTCTGATCCTTTAACTTCTTCTTCACCCTGACTATATAAATGCTGATGGCAGACCTGGAGTTAGCTCCCCAGAGTTCAACATCAGAGGCTGTTGTGAGTAGGATGCTGGAAGGTGAAAGGAGCTGAACTGCTGTGGCAGAGTACACAGAAAGCATCCTGACAAGGAAGATACTCTTGGAACGAGAAAGAGAGAGGAGGGAGCATCTGGTCCGCCCCCTCACCCAGAACTGATTAAACGCCCCAGGACTCAGCCCGAAGTAATGTGTAAAACGGTATCGGGCTGAGTTCCAACGTGGGAGAAAAGGAGGTGTTTTTTAATGTTCCAACTCCGCCTATGGATCTTAAAGATTTCCTCACCTGCCTGCTGAAAAAACTATATAAATAGAACGACGGACTGACAATCTTTAGTACTCTTTTGACGGCCTGAAGGTGACGTCCTTACATCGAAAGTCATCGCCTCCTGTACTCGACTTGCTGGTTACGACGGATTCTCCAAAGCAGTACGTAGATAATAATAATTGTATCCTTATAACTAGCGGAACTAAGCAAATACGTTTAATATCATTAAGTTTGATTCTACCTTAATGGGACGCCCACTAGAAACCTCTAAAGACAAACCTTTTTATGGTTGAAAGTGAAAAACTTCAGGAAAATCTGAATATACCGTCGGTCCACTATACCATTTACTATAGTTTATAATATGCGTATAAAATGTTTTTCAATAAATAACTGATGTGCCTGTGTCATTACAGTTGATTGGACGATAAAAATTATGGATAGTTAACTGTAAATGCTAGTAATTATAGAATATTTCCTACCCACCTAATGGAACAGAATTTAATAGAATAAAAGTGTTTCAACTTACTATAAAACTACGAGTACCTTTAATCTTACTCATATTTTCTATTTGAACCACCATTAAACAATTTGAGACAGATAACGAATGTTAATTAAGAAAAAGTTGCAATCATGTAGTAATCATTTCCTACGTAATCATCTAACTTCCCAACTTCATCATTTTGAAAATTAAAATAGGGAACCTTTTTTAGAAAGTTGAATTAAAAAAACCTGCCGTAATTTTCGAAACAACAGTTATTCATTTAAAAGCATTTTAAAGGCATATTACTACTCAGTGGCATAGTAAAGCAACGCTAGATTTGAATTTTCTGCTTTTGGTTTATTATTTTCAATAATGAACCTTTGGAATCGACCAAGAAAAAAAATTGTAACCCCCCCCCCCCCTTAAAATTTGTTGGTTTACGTTTCAAGGTACGTAGAATCCAAAAATCGAATAAAAATTTGGCCGTCCGTCCGCCGTCTGCCGTACGCGGCACTTTTGCCACTTAACATTGACCGATTTTGATGAAATTTGCTATGTGCAGGCTAGAGGCTGCAGCAGCACTTGCAAACATTCAGCGAAACCAACTAAAGGTGATTGGAGCAACTATCACCTGGCGAGGGATATGGCATGGCAAGTCAGCCAAGGATCTGATTCGGGCGGACTACCCACTGTTCATCATGGAGTGGATGTCCACCCGAGTTCTAACAGGAGGATCATTCACCTGGTCTAAATTCAGGACTACGGCCATACGACGGCTTGCCACGGCTCGAGAAAATGGACCCCGTGGGACTTGGAGCTGAACTCGAACCCCATGAGGAGGAGAAGCGTCGACTGATGACATAGCCAGAAGAGGCACAATCGTGGGATAAGGTGATTCAACCTTGTCCCTCACCCCAATGTCCGAGGTCGGATCTCGGACCCTGTTAGCAGCCAGATGGACATGACTGCTGATAGCTGAAAGTGCTGATACAATCTGTGATATAAATATTCAAGTACCAATTGTAATTTACTATCAATTGTATTGGTGAAATATTTTTTCCAATTATAAATTGTTAATGGTATGTGGGCTCTAATTGGAGTCCAGTTGTGCCCCGAAGCATTAAATGCTTAAATTTAATCATTAAATATTTAATTTTGGTTGATGTAGGTCACTTCTAAGGGTTGAAAAATAAGGGTTGAAATGTTGAATATAAAGGTATTGTTTTTCCTTCAATTTAAGATAGTATTGAATTTTTAGCGACCATGCGGAGTCCTACGCGAGGTTTTTAGGAGTTTTAAGGACAAACCGTTTGCTACCTACGCGAACTTAAGGGTTGGCCTTAAGATGAATCAGAAACACGAGTGTGAATCGCAAAATAGGTCTAATCTCCGTTCAAATTTTAGCTGACTGAAATGCGATCGATGTTTTTCTTCATGTTGGTTAGTGGTAACAAAAGCAAAGCCATTTTCTTTCAGACGAGTGATCTATATAGAAGAATAATAAACCTTTGTGTAAAAATTTGCAGAATTTTTGACTGTGAGCGAGAAAACAGTGTATCTTCAGAGTGCTCTAGCGGTCGTTTAATATCATTAAGTTTGATTCTACCTTAATGGGACGCCCACTAGAAACCTCTAAAGACAAACCTTTTTATGGTTGAAAGTGAAAAACTTCAGGAAAATCTGAATATACCGTCGGTCCACTATACCATTTACTATAGTTTATAATATGCGTATAAAATGTTTTTCAATAAATAACTGATGTGCCTGTGTCATTACAGTTGATTGGACGATAAAAATTATGGATAGTTAACTGTAAATGCTAGTAATTATAGAATATTTCCTACCCACCTAATGGAACAGAATTTAATAGAATAAAAGTGTTTCAACTTACTATAAAACTACGAGTACCTTTAATCTTACTCATATTTTCTATTTGAACCACCATTAAACAATTTGAGACAGATAACGAATGTTAATTAAGAAAAAGTTGCAATCATGTAGTAATCATTTCCTACGTAATCATCTAACTTCCCAACTTCATCATTTTGAAAATTAAAATAGGGAACCTTTTTTAGAAAGTTGAATTAAAAAAACCTGCCGTAATTTTCGAAACAACAGTTATTCATTTAAAAGCATTTTAAAGGCATATTACTACTCAGTGGCATAGTAAAGCAACGCTAGATTTGAATTTTCTGCTTTTGGTTTATTATTTTCAATAATGAACCTTTGGAATCGACCAAGAAAAAAAATTGTAACCCCCCCCCCTTAAAATTTGTTGGTTTACGTTTCAAGGTACGTAGAATCCAAAAATCGAATAAAAATTTGGCCGTCCGTCCGCCGTCTGCCGTCCGCGGCACTTTTGCCACTTAACATTGACCGATTTTGATGAAATTTGCTATGTGCAGGCTAGAGGCTGCAGCAGCACTTGCAAACATTCAGCGAAACCAACTAAAGGTGATTGGAGCAACTATCACCTGGCGAGGGATATGACATGGCAAGTCAGCCAAGGATCTGATTCGGGCGGACTACCCACTGTTCATCATGGAGTGGATGTCCACCCGAGTTCTAACAGGAGGATCATTCACCTGGTCTAAATTCAGGACTACGGCCATACGACGGCTTGCCACGGCTCGAGAAAATGGACCCCGTGGGACTTGGAGCTGAACTCGAACCCCATGAGGAGGAGAAGCGTCGACTGATCACATAGCCAGAAGAGGCACAATCGTGGGATAAGGTGATTCAACCTTGTCCCTCACCCCAATGTCCGAGGTCGGATCTCGGACCCTGTTAGCAGCCAGATGGACATGACTGCTGAGAGCTGAAAGTGCTGATACAATCTGTGATATAAATATTCAAGTACCAATTGTAATTTACTATCAATTGTATTGGTGAAATATTTTTTCCAATTATAAATTGTTAATGGTATGTGGGCTCTAATTGGAGTCCAGTTGTGCCCCGAAGCATTAAATGCTTAAATTTAATCATTAAATATTTAATTTTGGTTGATGTAGGTCACTTCTAAGGGTTGAAAAATAAGGGTTGAAATGTTGAATATAAAGGTATTGTTTTTCCTTCAATTTAAGATAGTATTGAATTTTTAGCGACCATGCGGAGTCCTACGCGAGGTTTTTAGGAGTTTTAAGGACAAACCGTTTGCTACCTACGCGAACTTAAGGGTTGGCCTTAAGATGAATCAGAAACACGAGTGTGAATCGCAAAATAGGTCTAATCTCCGTTCAAATTTTAGCTGACTGAAATGCGATCGATGTTTTTCTTCATGTTGGTTAGTGGTAACAAAAGCAAAGCCATTTTCTTTCAGACGAGTGATCTATATAGAAGAATAATAAACCTTTGTGTAAAAATTTGCAGAATTTTTGACTGTGAGCGAGAAAACAGTGTATCTTCAGAGTGCTCTAGCGGTCGTCCTTCAAGATGTAAAGATCAAAGATCATTGATAGATTGATCACAAGCCCGATAACTTTTTTACACTTGATAAATTTGGTGTTTCTTCATGAAATTTCACATAGAATCTGAAACTGCTCCAAAAACGTGGATTCCATTTGACGGAGCTTTCGAATTCGACGCAGAGAAAGGATCACTCATAAAATTTTTATAAATTCATTAATAATTTAAGAGCCAACTAGATTTATCAAAGTGTGGCAGATTATTTCGGATTGTAGTTACTACTACGTCCAGTGTCCAAGTGGTTTGAAAACGGTGATTCGGGTGGTAGTTCGCGGTGCCTCAACAAATTTGTCTTCAACAGAGGCTAAGTCCACTCATTAAGCTTACCCACACGGGATGATCGAAAACACACGACCCACAGACACATACAACACAGGCGTGGACACAACCCTTCGCGTCCCTTTTTGCAAAGGGCCGTCCTTTGACAGGTCCCAACACCCTTTTCCTCGCGTCAGACTTCCGTCATTTTGTCGGTCTCTCATCGGCTCTCGTCCGCTCGTTGACGAATATAAAGACACACATACTCGCCCGTGGACGTCACAGCTTCATCATCCTTCTGTCACACAAACACACGGTCGCTCCCCAGCCAGGGATGTCGAGTGGGCGTCACTCAGTGCTGTCCCTGTTTCTAATTAATTATCCCGACCAGAGTCGAACCAAACCTACCCTCATCGAGCTTCTGTAGTTGTAGTAGTTCCCACTCTTATCAACTGAACTAATAATGTCCTTCTTCAAACAGTATACCCAATTAAGAGTCAGTTGTTTAGGACACCTCTCCAGACTCCAGAGCCAATTTATCCCTCAAAACTAATCCCCAGCTCCGGTATTGCTCTCAAGTTCATATTGATTAGTGACTACTAAATCATACTAATTTCACAATTTGCACTCGTAGGTCTTCTGTTGCCATAGTACCTACCAAATCACGAAACTTGAGAACAGAAAGATAGGTAGCGTTTGAACAGAAAACAACGAAACATTAAGTGCTGAGGGTACAAGTGAGATGGTTATCAAACATGGGTAAGTGATGACAGCGGCTACTCGATGGACTTGGAATAAGATACACTTTTCAAGTAAAAATCAGAATTAATTACCAGAAATTGGAGCTAGTTTAATTCCCATTGAAAGAGAACTTAAATTGTATTGCATTTCAAATAGTTAACTACCTGTATCTTCCATATTGATTTTTTTGTGACACAAACTGTCACAACTATAGTTACAACGTACCTACAAGACAACCAACTAATTTTTCTTCATGAACTATGTAAAAAACAACTATTTGATTGGGGATAATTTTTTTTAAATTAAATGAGAAACCAAATTGTTTATCAATTTTGTGACGCGCTTTTCATGCAGTCTGAAAAACACATGGTGGATTGAGACAGAAGTTGGTTGGGGATAATTGGTTGACGTCATGAATGACGGATGTATGTAATAACAACTACAAACGTACGAACTAAAACATACGAAGGGTAGATTCCATCACAACAGGTTGAGGTGGGCTTTCAAATTATTCACTGACTTTCAACGCCTCAAAGACCTGAAGGAGGAGGATCTCAATTCGGTGTTTCACGTTTCACAAAGCTTTATCATTAGTATTATTATTTTTTTTTTTGTATGTTTGAACACAATCGGCCTGATTCTTTTGGTTTAGTATTTTCAATAATGAACCTCCGGAATCGACCAAGGAAAACAAATTTTTAACCCCCTCAAAATTTAATGTTTTACGTTTCAAGGTACGTAGAATCCGAAAATCGAATTAAAATTTGGCCGTCCGCCGTACGTGGCACTTTCCTCAGTTAGCATTGACCGATTTTTATGAAGTTTGGTATGTAGGCTTCATTTGAAATCCAGTTGTGCCCCCAAGCTTTTAGTTGATATAGGTCACTTCCAAGGGTTGGAAAATAAGGGATGAAATTTTAAAACTAACTAAAAAATGTTGATATATTATAAAGGTATTGCTTTTTCATCAATTTAAGATAGCATGGAATTTTAAAAATTTTAAGAGATCACGCGGAGTTTTGTAGGACAAACCGTTCGCTCCCTACGAGAAATTAAGGGTTGGACATACAATAAATCAGAAACACGATTATGAATCGCGAAATAGGCCTAATCTCCGTTAAAATTTTAGCTGACCGAAATGTGATCGATGCTTTTCTTCTTGTTGGTTGGTGGTAACAATGGCAATGCCGTGTTCTTTGCAGACGAGTGATCAATATAGAAAAAAATTAACCTTTGTGTAAAAATTTGCAGTGTCTTAAAATTTGTTCTACCAGTACCTATCCATCGTCGTCCCGTTTTAACTGTTCTTCATTTTGCTGCGTTGTATGGCCATTCATAATGACCATAATGTCCAGGGTGATGAGCAATGATCTTCATTTATTCTATTTTCACACTATGGTTATGATGTTTATTGATTGTAGGAATCAATTGTTACTGATAATTTATTTTTCTCAACCAGCTAATGCAAAGAGGTGGGCCGATTCTTGACATTTTTTATCGATTCTTCAGGGGGGGTGGGGAATCATTTAAAAGCATCGATAGTTTTATTTATCTCGAAGAAAGGAGGAGTTATTTGAATTTTTGGGCGAATCAATAGCATCCTAATGTATATTTGTTACAAATCTCTGGATTTGAGTAGTTAGAATCTGTGTGCAGCACTTGAGATGTTGATACATTTATTATCAAATTATTGCTGGACAAACTGTGTTGGAAGGTTTGAGAGGAGCGACTTGGTGAGTAAGAATTTTGCCTTTTCAGTCATGAAAATCAGCTATTGGCACCTTCATGAGAGACTGATGAAGAAAGGGTATGATTTTTTGATAGATTGGTGCTCTGATCGATGTGGAAAAGAAATGAAACACTGGAAGGATTTGACTGGCTGATTTTCCTCTTTCTGAGAAGCCTAACAGAAAATCCTGTTGTGGTGAGAGTCATGGACAGCCTTTCTCAGTAGAGATGATCTAATATTTTTGACATGCTTGAGACTGATTGGAAATTTGGAAAATTTGTTAGGTGCCGACTGCACAGATCTGCATTGACATCTGGATTGATACCGTCAACAGAAATTTCACCCTTGAAATAAGGTAAGCATTTCGACCAAAGAGCCTTATCTACCTACTATTTTTAATTTTTAATAATGATGACTCAAATAGGGATGATCCTGGTTCCTCCAAAGTTCCAACATTTTATAGTAGGACTATTTCACGAAAGGAATAATGATTCTCATCACCTGATAATACCGTCTTTTGACGACACCCATTCCGTTAACGACCGAGCGTCATCATGAATGAAAACAGAATTCCTTTAACACCTGACCCTATTCAGAACTTTCCCCCAAAACTTCTCTATCCGACCTTCGGGCGAATTTCTAAGCGATTTCGTTTGCAAACCTCCTCAAAGGAAGTTGGAGTTGGTCTTCAGAAAATATTCCGTAGCGGGGAAGTTTTCGACCTAATTAAACCTTCGTTTCTCAGCGATTGTGTTGCCGTCAACTCTCTAACTCGGTATAAAACGACTCAATTCTGCCTAATACAACTTCCGACACTATTACCTCAATCTGGCAAACTGTCGGTACTAATTAAGTTACCAATTGAATTGAATCGTTCAATTGAGACTACAGCGTTCTGTACGACAGGAACAGCCCCTTTCCATTGAATCTTTTTTATTCTTCTTCATTTTCTTGCAACTATTTCTCTTTCTCTTCAGAACCAGAGTCTCTACCTACTTGTTCCTACTAACGTTCGACAATCAACAATGCAAATTTTAGCACCGAGAACACATAAATATCATTGACCTTTTACGTGATCTAAGACTAACAACGCGTTTGGCTGAATGAGGGGTGCGCCTAGATTTTTTTTTTAGATTTTTAATCGTAAGTAGACTACATCCTGAGAATTTTGGCGAAAACCGCGGCCTTCTAGCGTGAGTAGATCTGTTTCTATGATTTTTCGAAGTTTCGACCGTTTATGACGTCACGCACCCCTCTCGCCTGGGCGGGACCCCCCAGCCCACTGTGACGTCATAAACGGTCGAAACTTTAAAAATTCTTAGGAAAAGATTTACACACAATAGAAGGTCGCGGTTGGTACCAAAATTCTCAGAATGAGGTCTAGTTTGGATTAAAAATAACAATAAACATTTTTTCCTACCCAGGCGCACACCCTATTGGTCCCAAGAAATAATACAACGGAGGATGTTGATTCCAAGTAAAGGAGACAGTTCGTGTGCAGTTTCTCTCTGATTAACATTGAGAATTTGGAACTACTACCGAGCATAATGGCAGAATGATTTATCAATAATTGGAGACAACTCAGGGAATCGAACAACAGGGTTTTTTTAATTTTATTTTACTCACAGCTCAGAAGGAATCTGCATGAAAAACTTCAGGCAGAGTACTCCAGGATTTCAGTACCTACCAATATACCACCCAAGATTGAAAAAAGCATTAGCCGCCTCAGACTCTAGACATGGCGAAGGACTCAAATCCACAACTGAAGACCACCGTGAAGCTCCAAGTAATCGAGTTTAAAGGAGGAGATAACCAACAGTTCAACCAGGCTTTCTCCATCTTCAATCTGGAGTTGCAGTCAATCAGGCTGCTACAATCAGTTCTCAAGAGGAAATTGGAAGGCAAAAATTCATTTAAAATTAAATTTTTTAATTTTTTTTTTAATTTTAAATTTTTATTACTAAATTTATTTTTGCGATGTAATACCTGTTCGTTTTAGTAGGTACTTAACGAACGTATTTTCAAATGAACTTATTAAAATAGAAATTTCTGAATTCCAATAACAATAGAAAATATAAATGGATAGACATTTTCTGAGCAAATTATCCACTTTAAACTAGTAGGGACCTTCTCTATCTTGAATAATTTCAACTTACCTTACTTTTGGATTCTTGAATCAAATTTTATGAAACCTATTCAACAGATGAACCTCTTGGTGAGTTCAGAACCAATGAAAGACAATTCTTTGAACATATTGATAAACATCGAATCGGAAAGTTTTACTGAAAGGAAGACAAAGATCATTTCGGGGAGTTGAGTGCTACTCCTAAACTTTAAAGGCGATCATGGAATAGTTTTTTGCATTTTATCTTCCTGTATATTATGGGGATGAGAGCACGTTTGCAACTAACTGCAAAGGTTAACCAACTAAAAATTGAAGTGAATGATATTAATGGAAGACGTTACGCACCATTTTTCAATCAATAAGATCCCCTTTTCGCCCCTTTGAGACCCGAAGACCACCTGAGACACTGCAAGACGAGGTGTCTTCGGATTCAATCCGGAATCCTTTTTATCTTCGTCTTCCAGAGGAATTTCCGACGTTCCTGGGATTCTCTCTTTCCGGGGTTTTTGAATTCGAGCCACCTCTCGGAAAAGCAGATTGGCACTCTTCCCGCAACAAACGTTTACCTTTTCAATGCAGATTCTTACGGATTCACTCTGATTGGAGAGGGGAAAAAATAGTGGATGAGATTGGTGATGCAAAGAGAACCCCTTACGTGGCGAATCCCATCTCCGGACTGAAGGAGGTAAGTATATTCGGTGTTCGCTTGAATAGAACATGGGAACGGTGATTACCTTACAGAGTGGAGGTAGCCTAATCCCAACCATAATCCACATTGGCCAATTTCAGCGTATAAGCGGGCGGGATTTTATGCAGCGGACTTGCTCTATTCAATCCAGTGAAGTGAGTGGAACATTCAAGTTTAATCTAAGCCATCAACTTTCGGGTTTTGCTGTCTCATTTAGTTACGAAAGAGAGCTTTTAATGCTGCAAATAGGTATAAGCAGGTAGGATTATCAAAAATCATAATTATTAATCGAATTTTTAGTTGAGTAGCTTTCGTACATTTTTACTGCCTCACTAAGTGCCTACCTATCGGAAGTAAAAAGTTTAAAAGAAAAATAGTTTTCTTAGCTTGACATTTACGTTTTTAATTTGAACTAGGTATCTGAATAACTTTGGGTTTTATCCATCTATCGCTCGTATATTCTGGGATGATTCCTGGTAATATCGTTAGGGTTAGTGTCCCCTCATATTCCTCATCACGATCTAGTGGCCCAATATCGCATAAATTTGATAGGTTATTAGGGTCTAGCCCTAGTCTTTATTTTATCACAAATGTCACATAAAAACAAAACCGGAGGAAATCTTCAACGTAGAGTGAACATAATTTCGACCGTGATGTTGAATAATCGAAAAATTCTCATCATGATTCTTTGAAATAATTTCCTATTCAACGTTTTGAATGCGTTGTACCTGAAAGTTCAATTTTAAATAAAAATGCAGTAAATCCGCGTCAGTGAACATTAAACTGAGGCGGACAGCATTATCGTACAGCATTGAGTTTATTGTGGACAATAAAACATAATAGTTTCAAACAATATGAAATCACACGAAAAGTTTACAATGTATCTGACACACCTAAATGAACTGTTCCATCATTTGTGTTCCACAAAATTCTTGAGATGAAAATTGACGACGACAGTCGACTCGTGTTCAACATAAAAACAGCTAAGCGTTGAGGTTAATTCAATTAGAAGGAGGGGAAGCGAAGAATTCGGATTTGACACGAGGGCAGACTTCTCTTCAATTCTGTTTCACAATATCCGACAGCCCAAATCCATGTTTATTATAGTTGGAACGGTCCCAGACCCTTTCAAATAGAATAGGGAAAATAGAAAAACAAACGTAGGTAACCATCTATAGAAATGACGGAGCTTTGAATAGATAAGAGTTTGTTATAGCCAAAGCAATACTATGGCGATTCCTGGTACTACAGTATTAAGACATGACACTGTAATTATTATACAAGTGGTGTGGTTAGTGTTTGGTCTTCCTTGTTCTATTGGACACCCTGTATAATGTATCAAGCAGCATTTAAATAAAGATTTATAGAAACGGCATCTACTTTCACAAAAATTGATAAATGGATGAAATGGATTCATCAAGTGATAGAAACCATAATTACAACAAACTGTAGTTGTAATTACAACAATGAGAAGTTGTTGCAATTCATTATGTTTGAAGAATAAGCAACGCTTTGTTTGAACTCAATTCATTTAGATTAAATGAATTCCTGTGTCTTTGTGAGGAGCTCGTAGTAGAGATAAATACTTGACGAACGGATTATCAATGATCTGATGACTTGAAGATGAATAAAAATATGAAGATACATTAATAAGAAGGGTACGTTTTCTAATTATCACAATTCATTTGTTGGGGTCACCTGTGATCGTGCGTCTCTTAGCGACGAGTCTTGGACCGGCCGCGGGGGGCCGTCAGTTCGAGGCTCGCCTCGGGAGCGTATTTTTATGCAAGCTGTGCTCAGTCCCCCCTCGTCCCAACCCATGGCGGTGAGGCAATAGGAAGCCGTGAGCGAAATCATTTTTTTTTAAATTTTTTTAAAAGTTGCTTTATTGTGTTAAACACTATTAATTACCTATGATTACAAATATTTCATACAAAATTCACTTGGAACTTGTGGCATTAGTTCCCTTCCTTCGGAGGTCTGATGCATTTATATTCTTATTATTAAACATATTAAGAAGGAACATATGAGTAATAGAAGAGTAAATAAGTGGAAATGGTATAACAATTGGAAATGGTAACTAAAATTATGCTTAACTGGTCATTGTGCCATTTTCGTTTAAGTCTGTGTTGTATTCTTGGGGGCCGTGGCTCTTCCAGAGATGGAACCTTCGTTTTGAAAATGCCAGAAAAGGCATTCATGACCTGTTTATGTTCCCATCTATATAGTTAGTTTGTTTAAGGAAGAGTCAGCAACAGAAACTTTTAATATGATAATAAAATTTCTATCAAAAAGTCATACTATTCTAATAATCCCTATGGTTGGTACTTAGACAGTGACAATGGCAAAGCCGTGTTCTTTGCAGACGAGTGATCTATATATAATAATCATTGAAAAATGCTTGCATACGAGTCTGCAACACATTGGGACATTTTCATGTTAACCACTACACAATAAGGTAGTGAAGTAAGAAAACAGTTGATTGTTCTCTACGCAACACAGTGAGTCTATTTTGTTTATTGGTCGCGTGAGCAAGTTTTTTCGTGACGATTTTTCAGGTCATGTGCCAAAGCAAAGACATGAAAATGTCAATAATAATTTGCAATGTGTTTCTTGGCTGTGAATACCTAAATAAGACTTTTCAAACACTGAACATGTGATTTCTCACTTATATACATGTTTTTTTTTCCGTTGATGTGTGAATGGAGTGAACATGTTTTTGATGTAGTTTTTGGAGTCTATCATTCAATTTATTGTTGTCAGTGGTCCACCGACATGTTTTTTTTTTTTTTGTATTTTTTTTTTTTTTTAATTTTTGTATGCGACCTTAGGTACAGCTCTAGACCCAAGGTACATTTTGGAAAGTACCGTGGGTTTTTTTTTCTCGAAAAAATCCTATAAATAAATATGGAGTGACTTCAGCTAAAACTGTTTTTCTCATCTATTCCCAAGTTGTCACCCTACAATTAAAAAAACATAACGGAATTTTTCGGAAGGTTTTTCGAACATCAAATTTGAGTTAGAAAAAAAAATGACCGAAGATACACGACCTCACCCTACAGGTCAGATAAGTACAGGTTCCATACAACGTTCATCTTAAATATTCCCAGTAAATCTGATCGAAACTCCAATTGTTTATTGGTATCACATGTCGTTTTTTCGTTACATAATTTCATGTCGGTTTTTTGATCTGTTGTTGATCGCAAAACCATTTTGTATATTAAAACTCTGAAAATTGCGTGCTGAAACTTTGGGTTGTGAGGGGTCAAGCCATTTGTCGGCAAGCAGTTAAATTCAGATTGTATGAATCGAGGTGTGACAGACAAGTCTATGTTTAGCCCGACGCGGCTGTTTCTGGCGAGATGCCTCCTATATTTACTAAAGAGTACGAACCCACCAATCCTTCGCAAAGGCAAAATAACACAAGAGACGAAACTTCATTATTTTTGCTACATTTTCTGTTGAAAAAATTGATCCGCCAGCATGTTTTTTTTTCTGGGAGTCATTTTTGGGGGAATTATCAAAACCACCTCTTCATAGTCATTTGTAAGCTGTATTTATTTTACGTGTTAAACAAGATCAAAGTGGTTATGTAAGAATAACATCAAGAAATTCCTGTTCCGTGATCATGGTTTCGAATTTATAATGTATATTCGAGATATTAGGTAAATTGAAGAGCGAAATCACTCTTCCTCGAAGGAAAATCCCCGGAGTTTGATTTCAGCAGGTATTGTTTAGCTCAGCCGGACGGGATCATTTTTCGGACGTTGCATTTTTTTCCGGGAACCTACGTTTGTTTACGCTTTCCACCGCTTAAACGAAGGGAGCAGCACCGCTCGCCCGAAACATCAACATACTAACATACACACACCACAGTTTCACAGCTTGTTCTTACAGCAGTCTACTTGCCGAAGTTACCCATTCATCAAAGCCTGTCTGATAAACATTCAACATTGTAACCACCTCTCTCAGCAGGCCTCTTGCCACTCTGACGTCAGACGAGGGGCTATTTGGACGAGAATTGATCCTTTGTTTGTTACACGTTATGGGTTTGTGCAATGAACTTCGCAAAGAATCTGCAGCTATTGCAATGCTCGAGGGTTTGCGGCTCTTTGTTTTTGTGAAGTGTTCATAACAGACTTCAAAAACTTGACTGAGGAATTGATGATCATCAGTGCTCAATCCCACTGCACAGTATGTTATGAAGTAAACTTAGAGAAAAGTATTTGAAAATCATAATTATGCGGTCTTAAGTGCATTTTCTATATGGATTCAGGATTGTTCAATCAATTAGTTGGCAAATATGGCTTTCCAAGAGATTCCTCGCGCCATGCTTAAGTAACTCCAAATTGGGGTGAAGATACATTTCAATGGGTACTTTATGACCGTGAGCTGTTTGATAACATTCAAAAAAACTGATTAAGGAATCAGGTGAAGTAGAACAAAATTCTGATGTCTTAAAAGATTGATTTTTTTGCCTAGAATCGAAAGCGAATTTGGGATTTTTCTGTGATTCGGGTACTACAGGGGGAATAAATTGAGGAATTTTCCTTAGACCAACAGTAAGAGATTAGAAGGAGGTCGAAGGTTTTTATCTCAGTTCCTACAACAGCCAATCAATTACTGAACCCACACGTTTGGTCAGATGATGACCACTCGAGGGCGGTATCGCAGGTCTCGATAATTTTACTAGTTGGGTTGTTGGTGAACCCCGCTCCACTTAAGGGTAGAAGAATTTTTTTGTTCATATCGAAAAACGCCTAGAAAATGGCCATATTCAAATACCTTTTTCTCCGATTCTACTGAAGATAACAAATTGAAATTTTTAGAGGTTGTTATAGCTATTATCATGTAACTTTTAGTCATAGAACTTTTGGAAATATTGCATACGCAAAAATTAGTGCCGCATTACTCAAACTACAAAAAACGTTAGTGAAATGTTGACTTCAAAAAATTTATTTTTTCAGATCTGCTACGAATTTTAAGGCAGTTGTATGACTTCAATTTCCTGAATAGTTGGTACCTACTCTTATTGCATGAAATTCCATTGATTAGAGCCAGAGAAAAAGGTACTTTTGTGAGGGAAAATGTAATTTTTCAGGAAAGGCAAATTTCGAAATTCAAGCTTTCCCGCCCGTTTATGTCGTCGTTTCTCTCAAAAATCTGTAGTTTTCCAGTATCCATGTATTATCTTAACCTTTCATGATTCGAAAAAACCTTCTGAGTGGCTTTGTTATCATAATCTTGCTATTGAAACCTTCCGGTATGATTTGTTGTTGTCGTGTAGCGAACTCGTTATTCCTCTTTCGTTATTTTAACTGACAAAATTAGTTCAAAACGTATATTCAAAAGAATTGATCAGGAAACCACGAGATAGGCGTTTTTCTATAGAATGAAGCTTGAAGAAGTGAATATGGTTAGTACTCCTGCCTCAGCTTCCTCACCACCATCTTCCAAGAAAACGATCACCAACTATTGCTGTTTATGATAACTATGAGACTGAAAATAATTTGACATAATTGAAATTGAATCCTAGGGAGTTTCAAAAACGTGGCATTTTGCTGAGGAGAAGGGAGTCGACCCTGCGTATGGCGCTGCGATACAATGAGATACCCGACTTTGAACTTATTTTTAGCCTACTTCCCAATGTCCTTTTTAAATAATTCTTGGAGCAATCGATTCAGTACATTGTGTAGATTCATTTAAAAAAAAATAAAAATGAAATAATTTTTTTTTTCTTTCAAAAAAAAACCTTCTACCTACCTTTAAGCGGATGAAGCAGTAGGTAAGTAGCCATGAGCGAAATCATCGGAAAAAATTTGAATCATCCCTTTGGAAGACAGCTGATGACGGCAGATGGACGAAAATTCAATCTGATTATGGTAGTTTACTTCACTTATCAACAGCCAGTTATCTCTTGATGCGGATCAAGCTACCACAGTCACATTTGGCCTACACCAGGTTAAGCCCCCATCCCAAACAGGAACCTAATCTAATTTCAAAAAGTGTAATAACTCAGCTCTTAGAAACTAGTACGAGTACGTTCCTTTTTATATTATTTATTGGAAAATTTTGGCAAAGGATTTTTAGAATTGGAATAAAAGTTTCTTTTGTCTGTTCATCTCTTAATGAAAATTCCATCTTAATTTCATTTCAATAGTTGGGAGATAGTAAATTGTAAAGTACTTCATTAACGCGGAATTTCGAGAGAACATTTTCTCGAATTATCATCAGATTTCACCTTGGTTGTAAATTTATAAGGAGCCGTCCTCCCTTTGTTCTCCCGCCAACGGGGTTGATGTGATATTTTTATCGGCTCTCGAGAGTTCTTGATAAATAAGCATTAAAAAAACATCCGGCCCAGGCGGTCCGAGTCCCCTCCTTCCCTCAGAGAGTAGGTTTTGACTACCACAAAGGGATAGAGAGAAGCCCTGAAAACTTCCTTTGACCCACAGTTTACCCAAGGGACCTCCTCCTGCGTCAATCTTCCGCGCCGGGAATCTAAATCTGACTGCTCCCTGAGTTGCTGGTTACCTCTGCGTTAGGTGGTTCCTATCCGAACATCTCAAACATATCATGAAATTCGAATCCAAAACGCTGCAAATTATTACACAAAGGTTTATTATTTTTCTATATAGAACACTCGTCAGCAAAGAACACGACTTTGCTATTGCCACCACCTACCAACCGTAGATATTACCTACCAAATACCTACAGCGATCGCATTTTGGTCAGCTAAAATTTGAACGGAGATTAGGCCTCTTTTGCGATTCACACTCGTGTTTCTGATTTATCGTAAGTTCAACCCTTCAGTTCGCGTAGGAAACTTGTCCTTCGGAGCTCAGCGGGGTCTCTAAAAATTCTAAAAATTCAGTACTATCTTAAATTGATGAAAAAACAATACCTTTATATCAAAATTTTTTGAGCTGCGGCCTTTTCAAAATTTCAACCCTTAGAAGTGACTGACATCAACCAAAAGTTCGGGGTATAACTAGACCCTAAATGGAGCCCATGTACCAAATTTCATCAAAATCGGTCCATGGTAACTAAGGAAAGTGGGGGGGGGAGGCGTTACAATATTTTTTCTTGGTCGATTCCAAAGGTTCATTATTGAAAATGATAAACCAAAATTTGTGTAAGTACCACTTAATCCTTACTACTTATTCTTCTACTTTCCTTCTAGGAAACCATTCAAGAAAAATCTCATTGTTTTAGTTGTAATTTTACTTTCTTAAATCAAAAAGAAATAAGAAAAGGTGCAAAGGAAAGTATTGCTATCAGTAGAAAAGCGATATTATCAAAGACCACTTTCAGAATGAATCTTATGAAAAATTGTGTGGTCATGTTACTTATTTAAAACAATTGAATGCACATCATCATCACTAACCTAAAAGTTTTAAATTTTGAAGTTGGAATCAACTCAAATAAAATTTAAGAAGAAAGTTTACCTCAAAGTTGATAAAGGCTGATAAAAGAGGAAAGAGTAGTTTCACTTTTTCCTACCTATTTCAACTTCATTAAAAGTACTAGTTCTGATCTTTAATGTGTACTGAATAAAATATAATCGCAAGAGTCAAAGAACTAAAGTTTCCATGAGGGCGTTATACGATTCATACAATTTGGCAGACGGTTCATCATTGCGAACAGACCGTTTACACTGAGCCTCTAGCGAGAAAAACTAAAACGGGAACAAGCAGAAGAAGGTAGTTGTTCGTATATTAAGATGATTGGGAACAATTCGTTGTTTTCTCAAATATATATTATTTGCAACAATAAGTACAGGACGGAGGCCATGTGACAGAGTGTGGTTGCGTCACGGTAAATTGGCGACCAGCCAACCTAATGACGTCGTCGGTGCAAGAATAGAATCCTTGAGCTTCCGTAATCATACCCTTTTGTTTTAAGAAAATCATATGGAACTCCAAGTTGTGTAGTCTATAACTGCATTATTTGCAAGGTTGGTAGGTACCTAAGTGTATTAGAAAAAAAAGGTGTCCATCTGACTTCTAATGTCAGCTAAAGAAAACATTTTGTGAACGAGGATTTCAAAAGTTGAGTTTCAAGGGAAAGAACTAGACGAGCAACGTTGCTCAGATTCAAGTTTCCAATACATTTTGCTTCTGAGTCTACCAAGCTAGCGAAAGCTTTGTTTTCACTTTCCAAGGTTGGAAAAAAATGTCTCCAAATTTCAATAAATTTCCATTCAAGTTTTACGTTTCAGACCTTACGGACCTTTTGGTTCCGTGTCTGTCTGTCTGTGTGTCGTGAAATCCTTGCCACAGCCATAACTTCTACAATTCTCATCTGATTCCGATGAAATTTTCAGGGATTGTGCGGGTCAGTGTTAAATGGTCCTCTATGAAAATCATCACCCCCGGACTGATAGTAGCCGCTGCGCATGCTCAACTTCTAATCCTTGCCACAGCCATAACTTAAACAATTTTCGTCCGATTTCGATGACATTTCCAGGGATTGTGCTGGTTGGCATGTAGATGATCTCCTATGAAAATCATTGCCCCAGACTGATAGTAACCACTGCGCATGCTCAAACGTGTATTTCCTTGTAAAAGCTATAACTTCTACATTTCCCATCTGATTTCGATGACATTTTCAGGAATTATGCAAGTTGGGGTGGAGATGGTCACTTAAGAAAACCGTGGCCCCCATATTGAATGCATTCTGTGAGCAAGCGCAAACGTGAAATCCTTGTAACAGTCGTCACTTCCACATTTTCCAATATTATTCAGAGATTGTGCAGGTTGACGTGTAGTCCCCTAGGCAAGGTACTTGATGTTTTGAGATTAACGCAATCGGTTAGCATCTATACACAATCAGGGATCTATCAGACAATCATACATGAGATGATTA